>OX578154.1:14813143-15520643 GCA_951213105.1 Amaurobius ferox | reverse complement strand
GACGGAACTTGACAGGATTTTTGTGAAGCTTCGGTATAAGTACAAGA
The DNA here is from genome assembly GCA_951213105.1 of Amaurobius ferox. Lineage (NCBI taxonomy): Eukaryota > Metazoa > Arthropoda > Arachnida > Araneae > Amaurobiidae > Amaurobius > Amaurobius ferox. The sequence continues at coordinate 15,520,596 of OX578154.1, read as the reverse complement.
TAAGGAAAATTAACTGTTTTTAGATCAATATCAATTCGTTTATACAAAGCTTTTATTTTATTTTCTAAACTTTTTCCTGTTTGATGTAACTGGGTATACATTTGGGTGTCTTGATAACTGTTACTTAAAGTATCGACGTAATATTTACGGCAGGTAAATGAGTAATTAGAGACGACTTTATCCGTGTATGTGATAGCATATTTATCTTCACACTTTTTAACTGCAGTTTTTATAGATGGATAATATGTTTTTTTACGTAATTGTTTATAGTGCAAATTGAACTTTTTGGTCAGGTGATATTTCCATTCCGTAAATGCTTGTATAGGCAGACTGTATTTGACGGCTAGTTTGTATGTAAACTTCTTCAGATCTTGTTCAAAGTCGTTTTCAATATTTTTATATTCCTGTATTCTGAATTTAGTACCAAGTTGAAGCATGTACTTTAATTGTGGATTATCTACAATATTGAGGTCTCCTGTGATAATATGTCCATGATGAGAATAGAGAAATGGGCTATTTTGGCACTCACATACATTACTTTTGAATTCATTGATGTTTTTACTTATACGGTTATAATTAAAGATTTTTCTTCCATTGGTTTGTACAAATTTATAAATCAATTTAACATCCATATTAGGTATTGGCATGAGATGTGCTAAGTCCTTGATATAGGATTTGATTGGCAACTCGTCAAAATTTTTGTTTTTAAAGGTAGTTATAAATAGTTCTGATGTAATTTTCTCCTTGGTAGGTGAATTTAATTCCACTTTCAACAAACTGGCCTTTAGTTTCAGTGAATCCAACATTATTGCAAAATTCGTACATGCAATTTCTTTATTTTTCATTGATTTCTTTTCGAATTGATACTCTTGTAAATAATACCAGATGCGTTTAACATACCGTTTTTTGATACCGAATATTAGATTTTTAATCCATCCAGGTTTAATTACTATTTGTGTTCTCACTTTATTTATGAACTGTTCGATCCTTTCGAGAGTTGCATTATAACTCATATATTTCTTATTGCCTCCTCTTTGCCATCGTTTTTTTAAAAAACAAGGGATATCTTGCAATACCGGCATTCGTTTTTCATTATTGCAAGATTCGAAATTATAATTATCACGAAATATGATTGTATTTAGTCCATAAGGGTAAGCAATTCCATATTGGTGGATATGGGTATTTTCCCACCACAATCTCTCTTGCAGTTTGGGTACAACATCGATGATAGTAACAGTTATTTTTGAGAAATCATGGTATCCAAAATGACGAAGTTCCAAATTAGTTATATGTGCATCCGTTTTAAGTGATTTACCAACTTGACTGCGATGTAAGTTAATGCGTAAGTGCAGGCCAGTTTTGGTTTGGCCGATATATTTAACTTGACATGTTAGGCATGTAATACAATAGATGACATTAAAAGTCTTGCAAAATATTCCATAACTGGGGTTGGTAGTAGATATTTGAAGAGGGTCTGCCACTGGGCAGAGTTTACATCGATGGGATTTACATCTTTGGAACTTGAAGGCACGTATATTATTAAAATAATGACTATATGTACAATTAAAAAACGGAGATCCAGTATGTTTATGGATCGAGTCAGTAGAACATCTAGAAACATTACAGACATTTTTTATATTTGCGACAAGGTTGGCAGCATCATGTTGTATAGGCGAGAAATACTTCTTTAAATTGGACATGTCAAAGGAAGATACAAGGGTAAATGGTTATCGATTATACAACTACCCTGTAATTGTTGTATCACCGGGCAAATACAGTATGACTGTATTTTTGCCAGTCGCTAAAATATATAGTTGTATTCATTTCATATTTCATTAAATTTCGACGGTATAAACGTGCAGCTTTTTCTTCCAAAATAAAAATTTATCTTACACATTTTTTAGAATTACACATACACGGATAAAGTCGTCTCTAATTACTCATTTACCTGCCGTAAATATTACGTCGATATTTTAAGTAACAGTTATCAAGACACCCAAATGTATACCCAGTTACATCAAACAGGAAAAAGTTTAGAAAATAAAATAAAAGTGTATAAACGAATTGATATTGATCTAAAAACAGTTAATTTTCCTTATCTTGTACTTATACCGAAGCTTCACAAAAATCCTGTCAAGTTCCGTCCTGTTACAGTGGGATGTGGATCCTACTTAACAATAGCCAATGCAAAACTTTTAACACTTCTCAAAAGTGTAACGACACAACTCAAAAAACATGGCACAGTAATGATAAATAATAGTTACGATGTAATCAACAGACTACAATTTTATAATAAGGACTTATGTTTTAAAAGTTTTGATTTCCGGGATTTATTCAACAATATAAATCTAGGAAATTTATATGAGATATTGAAGGAGATATATGCAATATATGACTTAAAGGAGGTCATTACTATCGGAAAATATCAAGACTTGTTGCGCATCGTGCTGTTTGAGAATATTTTATTTGATGGAACAAACTATTTTCAACAAATAAAAGGTATCCCCATGGGAGGGGGCTGTTCCTCCCTGCTTGCCGACCTTTATTTGAATAAATTTGAAGAGGGCACTCACATCTTACATGAATTACCATACTTTCGTTACGTTGACGATGTCCTTTTTGGACAATATACGAATATGCCACCGTTTGATTTTAGTTTTTATCCTAAAGAACTGGAATTGATTGAAAATAAAGGAACGGAAGAAAACAGTGTTGATTTTTTAGATATCACACTAAAGCAAGATAGTAAATATGGCACATATACTGTTTTATTTGACAAAAGAAACAACTTTAATATTAAAATTAACCACATTATTGACTGGAAATCCAACTTAACTAAAAACATATTTAGAAATGTTGTCATCAATCACCTCAAGAGAAATCAACGTATTAATACTTTCAAGACTGATTGCATCATACATAACAGAAATATCATGTAAGAAGCAATAAAAAGAAATTATCCCGAAAACTTCTTGAAATACTATTATAATTCAATTTTCAATACAGAAAGAGAAAAAAATGCATACTTTAGAGATATAGCGGATGTTTGCAGTAACACTTTAAGTTCTTAGTGGGACCATTGCGCATGTGTGGACAGCGCACCCTGGTGCACGTTAATAACAGATTTCTGCTTTAAGCGTCAGCATTGCACTTCATACGGATTACATTCCATCCCTTTCTCTTGCAATGGTCGCTTCTAAAGTCTTGCAATGGTCGCTTCTAGTCTTGAGGTCGTTTCTGGTCTTGTGGTCGCTTCTAGATGGTTTGCTTCGCTTTTTTTTTTTTTTTTTTTTTTTTTTTTTTTCCTGTGTCTTTGACTTCACACATATCCGGAAGATAGGCCACTGCATGACATTGGTTCCGGGAGTATTGCCCGGGCTTAAAAGCACGCTTCTAACCGGGAAAGAGGTGTCGCAATCCACTTCTGCCATTTATGCTATGCAATTGGTCGTTTCCCTCTTTTATTTGAATCTTATATATATATATATATATATTTAACCCTTTCCACTCGCATGTCCCCGTATGGGGGACATCACTCGTTTTACCATCGCGCTCGTATGTCCCCGTACAGGGGACATCGCATCTGTACCGTTGCGTTCGTATGTCGCCATAGAAGTAGGAAAAACACAGAAGGAGAAATGATTGCACAATCGCTTTTTTCCCCGATTCCTCTCTCTGTGCTTTCTCCCCTACTTTCTCAAGGCCTTTTCATACTGGCTAGTCGCTAGAGCGTTTCCCCGTAGACCACCCGAGACGGTTTTGTGTTATAGTTCTATAGTACTATTGCTTTATAATTTCTTATTTTTTATGTTCGCAATGCCTAAGCGACATTTACAAGGTAACATTGAAAATGAGTTTAGAGCAGTGACGACGAATTTTATATGGACTATTATAATCGAGAATTACGGTGCAAAGAAAGTAGTGAAGAAGGCAGCAGCGAAGAAGCTGCAGGAAGTGATACGAGTGGTAGTGACATTATAGTTGCCAAAAGAAATCGGGCAATACCTTTGCCCACTACAAGCAGCAGCGACAACGACGCAATTCACGATGCAAGAGAAGACAATTATGGGCCATGGATGAATGTTACAACGCAGGATAATGTGCCGCACAGGATAGATTTTACTTCTGGTAATAAAGCTGAAGGACCACAGATTCCTGACAACTGTTCAAACCCCATTGACTTTTTTAAACTTTTTTTACGGATGAATTAATGGAAAAAATTGTAGAAGAGACGAATAATTATGCTCGCAATAAAATTAGACTAAAAAGGTTATCAAAGCGATCCACGTGGAATACATGAGTGGATATTACAGTGGCAGAATTTGAGGCCTTTCTAGGAGTTATTATAAATATGGGTACAATAACTGTTAGCCATCTGCAGGAATATTGGTCCCAAAACTTCAATGCTAAAATTCCTTTCTTTAGTGCCATATTCAGAAGGGAGCGATTCATGCAAATCTATTGGATGCTTCATTTGCATGAGACAGATCCAAACGATCAAAGTCTTCGGAGTCGGATGCAAAAGGTCAGTCATTATTTAGATTTTTTGGACAAAAATTTCAAGGAACATTTTGTTTCGTCAAGGGAAATTTCCGTTGATGAGTCTGTAGTTGGATTCAAAGGCAGAAAAAGTTTTTTGACTTATAACCCAAATAAACCAACAAAGTGGGAAATCAGGATATATGTGTTGGCAGATGCTAATACTGGATATATATATTCTATTTTGCCTTACTACGGAAGCTTGACATCAGAAAATGTAGTAAGACATGACCTTCCTGTAAGTTCACGAGTTGTGCTGCATTTGTGCTAAAATTTACTGGAAGGCAATCCTGGCAGTAAAGGATACCATATATTTACTGACAGGTATTATACAAGTCTACCACTTGCACGAGAACTTCTGAAAATAAACATGTACTTAACCGGAACTATCCAAATTACCCAGAAATTCATACCCGACTCTATAAAAAGGCCGCAGTTTTCCAAGGAAAATACATTTGCCTGCAGATCGGGAAACTTACTATTATTGGCATGGAAAGATAAAAGTGTCGTCACTGCACTTAGTAGTTGGGATGTTTCGGGTACTCAGCCAATAAGCAGAAGAGTACGTGGAGGAAATTTGCAGGAAGTGATCAAACCCACGGTTGTTATTAACTACAACAAATATATGTGGGGCGTTGACAAACGTATGGGGGGTGTAGTTTCAATAAATTATTTTGACACGTTGAAAAATAAAATATTATGTGGCCACATTCCCATCCTAGGCCAAGGGGTGTATTCAGGGGTTATATTTTTATATTTTTGATTTAAGAATGGTAAAACTTCTAGTTAAATTGGAACACATTTCCATAAAAAAAAATTCATCTTGATCGAACATGAAAATATATATATATATATATATATATATATATATATATATATATATATATATATATATATATATAAGGGATTGAGGGTTCACACCAACCACTGAAACATTTTTGGCAAATCTCTTCATGTTGATATTGTAAACCTGCATTTTAATTCATCTTAAATAATTTCCCCCCCCCCGCAAAACTCTTCCCTCGTCTACTCAATGTTTATGTATGTGTGTATATATATATATATATATTAAAATGTCACCAAGGGTTATTTTTATAGAAAAGGAATTCAAACCCTCAAAAAAGGTGTCCGTATCAATTCATAATATCACTTGTATGAATAATCACAAAATATGATATACTTATATTGGGAGTATTGTACAGTTAAAATTATTAAGTAACTTGCAAACTTCGCTTTTTAATAGTTTGATTATAAGTGAGTTCAGACTGAGTACACTTAATGCATAATTGTACACTTAATGCAATTAAAAACAGAGAAGGTTGGTTTAAACCATGGTTTTTCAGGAAGAGGTGCTCTGGGTTAAAATGAATATGTTTTATATTTAAAAAAAAAATTTTTTAAATCACATCAGCATCCAGATAAAATCTTCTTTCCCTTTGTTGAGAAACAATGTAATTTTTTATCTGAACTGATGATTTAAAATTTATTTTATATTTAAATTACATCTACAACTATTATTTTTTATTTGAACTGATCTCTGTATACATACTTATAGCAATGCTACATATTTCCATTTTTATTCGTGGGGGGAGGGGAGCTCTCTCTAGTATACTAAAATATGTGTGCTGATACAAACATATTAAAGAGCATTATTTAGAATTAGAATTTTCATGAGTAAAATGAAAATAACAGATATTTGATTTTAAATCAAATGAAGTTAAAAATAAATTTCAACCCCAATTCTATAAGGTGTGGGTTGAATTTAATTTTAATTTCAAAAAATGAATTTGAGCTACTTTCGTTTCAAACTGGTAAAAAAATTATCCACGATCTTTATCAATCGAGCCCTCATTCCTACATGAAATCGCAGATCATGTAATTTATTCCTTGAAATCGAGAAATTTACTTTATAAACCGGCGTAGAAAGAGAAACTGCAAGAAGAACAAACATATGGAGTCCCGTGAAATCCACATCATAGTAAAGTTCACGCGCATGCGTAAAACGCAATACTGAATGCAGCGATTTAGATAAATCGAAAATCCGCGAGCTGTAGAGTAGACCTTCATCATCGTGAATAATATCTCAAAGGTGAAGATCCCAAACCCAGGGCCGGATTAACCACGGAGCCAACCGGGCCATGGCATGGGGCCCCCGACTCTGGGGGGGGGGCCCAAAGTGGCATGAAATTTATATTATATATAAATTAAAAATATAATATAAATGTAATATTTTATGAATTAAATTTCGACGGTATAAACGTGCAGCTTTTTCTTCCAAAATAAAAATTTATCTTACACATTTTTTAGAATTAACTTTGGAAACACACTTTACAGTTATAAAGTGTAGAAAAAATTTAGTGAATAACACAAATAATGAATAACACAAATAGTGAATAACACAACTTGTGATGAGGTCATTAACGTCATGGGTCAGGAGTTGTTAGCAGCAATTGTGGATGAAGTGAAACAAGCAAAGTACTATTCGATATCTGTGGACTCTACGCCTGATGTATCTCGCATAGATCAACTGACTTTCATAATTAGATATGTAAGAAGTGACGTCTCTGTAGAAAGGTTTTAAAGTTCATACCAATTTATGGACATAGTGCTGAAAATCTTTTCAGCACTATGCAGAAGTTACTGGACTTCTGAAGGAAAACCAAATTTCCCTGTCTAACTGCAGAGGTCAATCTTACGATAACGCGTCTAACATGAGCGGCAGGAACAATGGACTTCAGGCCAGAATCAAGGTGGAAAACCCTTTGGCATTATTCATAGCATGCGCAGCTCACACCTTGAATCTTGTGGGCGTCAGAGCAGCTGAAAGCTGCAGAGAAGCTGCTGCATTTTTTGACATCGTACAGAATCACTTTTTTAATTCCTCAACGCATCGATGGGGAATTCTCTCATCCATGTTAGGTTCAAAAAAGAAAATTCTGAAAAATTTATCTGATACCCGGTGGTCTGCTAGAGCAGATGCAGTCATAGCCTTGAAAGAGAGCTACCCAGCTATTGAGGTAACATTAAATTCCATGTCATCAGACTTGCTTGAATCATCTGAAAGAAATCATCATGAATCATCTTGAATCATCTGAAAGCTGAAGGCCTAAAACAGCATATGGAGAGATTTGGACACTCTTCCTCACATACTTTTGGTGTGATTTTTTAAGAAGAATTAATAAAGTCAATACTTCTCTGCAAAAATCAACTGTAACATTGCATGTCGCCGTGCAACTCCTGGAATCTCTCACATTGTATATTCAGGAGAAGAGGGAAAGCTATGATTGGTATGAAGCCTTGGCCACATCAAAAAAAGAGCCTAATTACCAGGATTCCATAATCCGATAAAAAAAAACGAAGTTCTAGATTGACATTTTATGATAACGTAAAGAAAAGATGAAGATTGAAACTTTCCTTCCTGTGGAAGACAGTTTAATCAATAACTTGGATGCTCGATCTAAAGCTTACCGAAACATCTTTGAGATTTTTGGATTCTTTGAGGATCTGCTTTTCTTAGAGGAGGAATCTCTAAGGAAGCTCTTAGGTTTGGGCCAAACCTAAAACATATCCCAAACGGGTGGTGTCCTAAACACCTAAGTGGTATTTTGACAAGTAAAGAATGCGGAAACCAGTTTTAAGTTAACACGTTGTTTCATAGTTGATGAAGCACCTGGTATTACTGCCTTTATCTTCGATCATGAGGGATTGCAGGTGTTGTGGCTTTGACATTACTTGTATGAGTCCAAATATGTCGTTGAGGATTGCCTCCAAGTGAGCATGGCGTCGTCGAATGAGCTGGCTCCAGTGCGAAGAAGCACGTGGAAGAGTCCATCTGCTTGCAGGTGATGTGGGAAGTAACCATAGAAGAAACTTCTCTGCTAGCCGGCCAAAAACTAATTTAAGAAACTAATTTTGGGGGGTTTGCGATTTGCTAATTTTTGCTAACAGCTCAAAGATGTGGAAGGTTTTTGTCATCGGATCATCATTTGCTCTCAAAATTTGCATGAGGTGCCTAAGTATATTGCCTAGGTTACTTATATCGTAATATTTTTCTAACTCTTTTAAAAAGCTGAGAATTTCTAAGAATGCATTAGGGGTTTGTGGAGGGTTGTCTGTAACAGGTTGTGCGTGGGCAAAGTGCTCTCCGGTAATTCCTGTTATCGTCTCGGTACTTGCCAAAATTTCCTGTACAGGGGAGATGTTATTTGAAGGGATGGGGGGTGTTTTTCTCACCAAGGTTAGGGTGGGGTGGTTTTAACAGTTTGCTGTTGGACTTTTTTGGCCTCCTGGAACTTTTTACGGTTCCAGGGATTTTGTGGACAGTGCCTGAAGTTGGCAGGGTGTGATCCTAAACAGTTGGCGCATTTCGCCGGGGTGTCACGCGCTTTTGAACAATCTCTCGTGGAATGTCCCTCGCCACATTTTTGGCAGCGGGGGGAGGGAGGGTACATTTGTCGGATTGATGATTCCAGAGCTAACAATTGTAGCACATTTTATGACCATGCTCTTTGAATAGCTGAACCTTAATTTGCATGGATAGCAGGGATTTTACGTCATAAATCCTTGCCCATCCCTCCGCCGGCTCATGACCGACCAACAAGATGGGAAGGGGAGTCCTGTCACGCCTGTTTCTAAGCTGGGTAACTCTGATTAATTTGAAGCCTTCAGCAGCAAGAGCGGTTTTATTATCCTCAACGTTAGTATTAATGGGCAAGTCCTCTAATACAATTTCCCTCGGCCTATCAGTTTTGAGGTTGATGGAACTGAAACGAATCTTGTCACGGGTTAAGTGAGCTTGCACATTCCTGAAGTCCTCAGCGGAGCCAGGAGTGATTCTGATCACTCTCCCCATGAGAAGACCCTGAATTTTGCATTTAAGAGTTTTGTTTAAGTCCTCTATGAGGGCTCCCCAATTGCTTGCGGAGTCCACATAGAAGTACGAGACTTTTTCCTTAGGGGGGGGGGACGCATCAGTCGTCTCGACTTCCTCGACGTTTATAGGTTATTGAATTTAATTTTGGTTGGGATTTCCGCAACGGGTTTAGGGGTGTTTGAAGTTTTCAGCTTCTTACTTTTGGGTTGGCTTGTAAAGCCCTCTAGTTTGCCAAACACCGCGTGTTTGTAGTTTAAATAGAGAACATCTACTGGTTTGATCATTCTATCCTTGTACATATCGTACACCAAATTTTAAGTAGTCTTATTGATAAGGATGTTGTGGTTAAGGGGCTCGGCTAGCATATTGAATCTGAAATGGTACCTGTTAGGATTTTCTTCAACATCTTGGCTCGCTCGAAGTCGATGCCTTCCTCTTCCAGTTCCTCCTGGAGTCTGGCGGTGATCCAGTCATAGATCTTAAAATAGCTGTATATTTTCCACTCCACAGAATCTTTCTTCAATTGGTCGCGCGTGCATCCAAAGTTCTGATGTATGCTGCTTCGCAGACGGCTGCTGTTTGCGATCCATCCTCCTCTGAGTCCGTAAGGTCTTTATCCCGGTCTTAGTCCTCTATTAGCTGGGCCCAATCCGTCTTTTTTCCTTCTCAGCTTCTTTGAACTTTATGTTATCCAGGTCAACTGTAATCTGGTTGCGAACTATTGCATGCTTCTTCATTAGGAAACCGCATCCACTGGTTCTTCTATAATGTTTTAGTATTTGCACGTCCAAAGCTACTGGATTCTCCGCTACCTGTTCCGGCGTTAGTTCACTTTGTTTGATATAATACTTCTTCCATTTCTGAATTCCTTCGGCTTCCAGTAGCGAAATGAAAAGTTCATCCACACTTGAAATAGTTCTTAGCTCATCCATCGTAATTGCTTTGCCAGACGTGGTCTACTAAAACTTAGTATACTCACACCCAAGCTATAGCACGAAAAGTCTTGTTTTAAGTTAACCACAACACCCTTCACTCTGAGAAAGAGGAACTCGGTTATTAACAACTGTCAATCAGAAAAGAAACGGCCTCTGAAACCACCCCCTGCTTTAAAAAGTCCAAAAATGACTAGCATTGACACCTGTATTCGAAAAATAGAAATAACAAATCTAAAAAAATATGAAAATTTTAAATTATATTGAACATTTAACTTTAAAAATAGAAGAAAACAATTTATATACCTCTAATTTTATTTAACGAAGCACAAAATAGTCTTCAAGGTGCTGGAGTAACCGATAGTGATAATACTCGATAGTTATTTTTTTATTCGAACATTTGTGCAGGATTCAATTTTGAAGCAAAATCAATATTTCTGACATAATTACAACTATTTACCCAAGTGCTCACATCCATATAATGTATCATTCTTTTATATACATTATACCTGAATTTTGAAAATTTAGCTATATTTTAAGTTCTTGAAAACTAAAGTTTCACGAAATACCATTGCGGTAATCCTTTCGAAGTACACCCTTAAATAGATAAAATAATAATATGAAATAATGAATTAAAAATAATACTTTAAAAAAAAAAAGATATATTGTTTACCAAAAATTAATGACAAATGTATTTAAGAAAAATTGGTCCTATCCCTTCAAGCGGGAGTAATGGGTGACATGTGAACCGGTCTAGAATGGTTCCCGGAAAATAACCCCTTCTTCACCCCCAATGTTTCATGGCCGGAAAATACCGGCTTGCATGTGAACGGGGCTACAGAAGTAAGTTGGTTTTGTTTCATCTGCATGCCCGTATCTACGCTACACCTACGTGATATATTTCAGCCAATAGAATTCCATCTCACAACCTGTAGCAAATAGAAATTTCCAGACTAGAACCGGTTTTCAGTGGGGAATACGAATTTCTAAGGCTCCTATATAGACAGGCTGGAGCAACCGCCATTGAAGCTCCTGCCGTAACTGTCTGTTACCGTCTGCCTATGCTTTTTCAATGGCGAGCGCACGTTACTTGTCTAATGTTTGATACGTATTTTATCTGTAAAATGGGTGATTGTGGTATAATAAATGGCACTAATCAGTGGAGGAAGAAGTTGGAAATGTTTAAATTTCCTCAAGATCCCGAGAAAAGGAAAATATGGCTTTATAAACTGCCGAAGAAATGGATAGATTCCTGGACATTCGCCTAAATTGCGCAGTGTAAGTAGTTTCATATTTTATGCTTCCTTTTGTCTTTTTAAAAGTAAATGTATGTTAAGATCTTGAAAAGAAGGTTTGAAAATTGGTTTTTTAAAGCTGAACTTTCAATAAATTAATTTTTTATAATAGTTAAATAGGTGTTTTCTTACAATGCAATTGCAGGGTTGCTATCGCATTTTGGCGTGGGTTTATCGATGACTTATAGCTAAGATAGCAAGCTTGGACTTTGAAATTTGTGTTTTTATGTAATTATTGTACTTTAAAGACTGTTTTCTATTTCAATTATAAAATATGCGCATTGATATAAAATTTTAACAATTGTTTGTAGAAATATGTAAAAGCTGCATTTAAAAAAAATAAAAACATGCTATTTTGATTGTCTCTAAAGCATTTATAAAATTAAGAATTTTTTTTATGATTGAGTATTTAGTGTACATACTAGAACGTTACAAGCAAATATATTTTTGATTGCCTATTTCTCATTTTAAGTCAGCATAGACTTATACTGCCAGATATTTTTAACATTTCTTTTAACATTTTCTTTAAAATGTCCTAGTTATACTATAAAGCACAGTATAAAATAAACACATTGCTAAAATGTAATATCAGTATTTTTAAATAAAATAAAGAAAATGCATGTCAAGCAAAATAAGATTATTTAGAAACGTTCAAACTCTAAAATCCATTTATCTCAAAATTATCTTTTTGGATTTAGTATTTTTTCTTTTTGTGTACCCATGATATATTCTTCATATCAAGTAAAGTGAATCTGAAACTTAAATGATAAGGAATGACAAGTACCCTAGCAATTTTTCATTTTCATGAATATTCTACAATACAATATTTTAGAATTGAGAGACATTTTGTTGAATGTCTATGAAAAGTATGCAGTTGAAAATATATGTATTCTAGGAATTTATAGTTATTTAAATTCACAATGAAAAGAGGAAAAAATTTCATGGTTCTTTACTACTGCTTATAAAATTACAAAAGTGATGTATTATAATTATCAGCTTTCAAGTTCAATGCAATTATTAGTTATTTTTTTAAATAATAAATAGCAACATGTGTTAATAGAATTTTATTTTGACTCATGGTTCTTTATTGCTATATGTAAGTTTCTATTTTAGAAACAATGTCTTCCATGAAAGATGTTATCCTTTGACAGTATGGCCATATGATCTTGATAAATTAAATCTTCAATAGCATCACAAGAAAAAATTTCTAGTGGGAGGGGGTTTGGTAACCAAATATTTTGCTTTCTATTTTTCCATATATTGTTTCTTCGAAATTTAATGGATTCGGGGGGGGGGGGGGGCATGACCTCCGAATTCCCCTCCTTGGCGAAGCCACTGAATCTCTTCAAATGTATGTTTAAATTATCCAGTAAAAAGAAAGCATTGGTGTTTAAGTGTAATTTTGTTGTGCTCTATTAAAGTAAACAATAATAGGGGAGATGGAATTTTATATCATATCACCAGTTGGATGTGCACTTTTGCATTACAACATCTGAGTTAGGGATGACTATAAGGCATCAAGTAAGGAACAATAGATCATTAATTAGAAAAATCTAGGAAATAAGCAAGTATTGTAAGAAAACATACTTGATATTTGTAAAAATTTTAGCATTTAAAGCAGAGAGTTAGCCATTTTCTCTTAGCTACGGTATTCGGTTTCAACTTCATCATTGTCGAAGGACTTTTGGCGTCCATGCCAAAATGCACCTCCTCCCCCCCCCCCCAATCCCATTTGTTATTCAGAATCAGAAATTTAATTTTAATGATAAAGCAGGGTTTATCAACGAAAGTCCACCACCAACATATCGTAAAAACAGTTGCGCAAAACACCGTTGGAAGTTCCCAGTTTTTATTAAATTTAGACAAATACTCCCCCCCCCACCCTAAATAAATAAAGTGAAGTAAATCATAAAAATAAATAATAATAATAAATAAATCATGCCTGTTTAAAATACGCTATCGAGTATTATCAAATATATAGGTATAAATATGTTAACAGTCAAAGACGTTTTTATATTGTTTAAAAAAATTTTTAGAATTGTTGCTATTTTTAAACACATTAATTCTTGTGAAATTGTTACAGAAATACTCAAAATAGAAACGTATTGCATGCAAAATTTGATTAATAACACTTTTCATTCTAATCAAAATACGAAGTATTATATTTTATGTAAAATATTACATTTAAAATGCGCGTTTTAAAAGTATAAAAATTTTCGAGACTCTCGGATAAAATCCGAGTTTGACAGTCGATAGCTTAAAAAAAGACGCATAGAAATGCGCCATTATAGCGATAAATGGCAAGAGAAAGTAACCCCGCTTCTCGCCAAGCACAGCCGTCGCTCCCACAGGAGCTTCAATAGCCGCTCTTGCGCCAGCCTGTATATATAGGAGCCTTACGAATTTCTGAGCCGAGGTCACGTCAGATGACAACGTGTCTCCCTGCATGAAATTGATGTCTATTTTCCACGAGGTTTGCAATAGCGTGCCATTTGTCAAGAGGACAGATTTTTAAGGTAAGATATTTTCACATCACATTAGTATTTTAGATGTCATTACCAATTCTTATGTATTTAATTATGAATTGTGATTAATAATTAAGATTGATTAGTAAAATACTATGGTACCTGTCAAACTCTGTCAAAATTTTCTCCTTTTACCTCTGATTTGAATATCCAATTATTTTATGTTTATATTAAGATATTGGTTTATATCTTAAGTGCCGTAGTATAAATAGCTAGAGAGATTTAAAAAACTTCTTAAAAAATTTATTACTTCAATTTTTATTTGACGTTTGAAAGCAATTATATACAATTTTATGAAAGACATGGTTTTACAGATTTGTAATATACATTTTGTCTTGTAATATGAATTTTGTCCAATGCTGTCATGTTAAAGAAATATTAAATTTCCGATAAATGTCGAAGTTTCCGCTTGAATTAAAAAAAAAATTCTCTCCAGTCTTAGAATAACAAAGCTGGATACAAAGTTTCATGAAAATCCTTTAATATTTGTGGCAGATATATATTATGCATAAGAAAACTACCACAGTTGTACAAACATACGTATATCACTCCAAAAAGTGTTAGAAAGTGTTCAAAAGATCTCAAAACATATGTTCAGGGTGAGAAATTAGAAAAAAAAAATAGGGACCGAATGGCCCCTAGTATCAATTTTTTATGGGCCATTTGAAAATTTCTAAGGGCCAAAATAAGCCCATTTAATAAAATAAAAAATATACACGATAAAACCACATTAGCCTAATCCAAATATTTTATTTGCTTGCTTAATGTATATACTTAAAAAGAAGACACTAAAGTGCAAATTAAAATTTTTAAATTGACTTATCGTTTAATTCCCATTTTTAGTTAGTAGCCACTGGCCGGTATGTCAATAAAGTTTAATGGCCAGTTGCTGCCAGCTGCAAAATATGCGATGTTTTTTTCAATTTGCTTAATGTTATGCAAAATTGTGTTTAAGTATGTTATTTAATAATTTAGGAATTTGCTAGTATTACCTATTTATTTATAGATTTATTATACAGTAAACGTAAGTCACTATATATCTAATATCAAGAAAACTCTCTTTAGCGGATCTACTTTTATACAATCTATTATTTGGATGTTGATGCAAAGGAGGAGAATTTTAAAAATTGGGGGAAATTTAAGAGATTTGCAAGATACACAGTTTTTATTATTATTTGATAAGAAAAAACAAGACAAATTCACAGAAATATTTAAAATTTTTAATGAGTAATACTGTTAACATGCATTTATTATTGCTAACATCTCATTATTAACATTTTATAGATTTTCAAAACATATTTTAAGTGTTTTTTCTAAAACTAATTCTGTTCTATAAGTTAGTGTCCCTATCCCCATGTTTTCCATTTCTTAGAGTTTTTCAAATTTGAATTTTTTATTTATCCCATTTTTGATTATTTTAAATATTTATAATAACAAATTTTTTTTTAATCTTGTTTTAAATCTTACCAATAACTATAAGTCTTTTTATGTATTTTATGATATTTGTTTTCCAATAGATTATAAAAAAAATAATTTATCATGAAGCATTCAATTATTTTTGGAGGCAATTTTAAATTCAATCAATTAATTTAAGCAATTTCAATTTTTTTCATCTTGATCTTTTTATTTTTTACTTTTCCAAATTGACGAAGCATTTACTATTATTTATTCCCCCTATCATTTTTAAAAAGTCCTGCCACTAATTTTTCTTTAATTTAGAGGATTTTACCAATGATATTTGGTGATTAATAATAAATTTATAATCTTGTTTTGGTTTTTTTTTATTATTTACTATGTAAATTTTCAATCATCGCGATCGCGATAATTCGGTCTTTTTTTCCATTATATTACCGGACGTTATGAAGACTTTTATTTTACAATTTCCCCAATATATGTATTTCATAACAAGGAAATTCTTTATCCTCTTAAGGAAATTTGAACTTTTTAATATTTCGACGTTTTTGAATTTAAGAACTGTCGACTCCAATCGCTAGAAACATGACATTTTATTACAATACTCGAATTTCCCGATTAACTTGTGTGTGTGTGGGGGGGGGGGGAGAACAGCCTTTGACCGCGGATAAGTTGAAAATGGAATCGATTTAACTTTGAATTTATAATAGTTGTTAACAGTTAGAACCTCAAAATCACAACTATGCAAACATTTTAGGAATCCATACTTTTTTAGTTTTATGCATCATCGATGAGAGATTCATAACTTAAAACAGGGTATAATCAATAAAAGGAAATCTACAATTTCTCTGAACAAAAAACTATAGTGCATCGAGACTTTAAAAATTGTAAAATTCTCGCGATCTAGCTTTAAAATTAATACGAAGTATGTCCAGGTTAGTATCCTTCAAACGCGCTATTTTAGTCAATGCTACCCACATTCATAATTTCCATATGATCGTTTATGGACAGAGAATATGTATATTGATTGAAGTAGAACAATACTACATGGCATTGCAATATCAGCAATTCAGCTCGGAAACGAATTCTCCCTTCTCCAAGGTGGATGTCCTTTATTCGCGCCGGCCGCCCAGACTTCGCTTGGGCCGGTTTCGAGTCACAGTGAATTCTCAAAACTCTTTCTTACAGATTACTTCTTTTAATTTTTTTATTATGAAAAACATGCTATAATGAATATTTAACCATTAAATAAATTCGCGTTCCAAAAATAGACAGGGCAAATTTCACGCAGCATTTTTTTTTTTTTTTTTTTAGCGAGGGATTTCAATTCCATTACATTTGAGGTAGGTGTAAAAATAATGAAAGACCTATTAGCATCAAAGCTCTAGATTAGTCCTCGATGCAGAGTAGTTACTCCTTCGTACAGCGAGTAAAATGCAATAAATTACGATCGCCTTATAGGGGAGAAAAACTACAGAAGTGCCATTGCAGTATCGTAGCAATTGTTGACAGATTTTTGTAACTCCACAGGTGACATTGTTTAAGGAGAAGGGTCATTCTTTGAGCTATCACAGACTTTGGCTGGTAGTCAGTATTTCGATAATCGCCAGATTTTGAAGTTTAATCGTCATCTGGCGAGTGGAAATATTAATCTTGTTTTATATTATTGTAATAATTTTAAATTGACTTATTATTTTATGCTAGAAAATAATATTTATTGGTATCATATGTATATATCAAATATATATATATCAAATTTTGAAAATTTTCGTAAAAATAATTCTTTTTCTATACTACGGATATTACATAGCATGAGAACAAAAAATAATAAAATAAATGTAGAAATCCATTGGGGATGATTATTATTCTTGTGACTTCTCTTCTGATTAGATCACAAGAGAAAGACGTGCATGTAGTCGGATACTTTCTATAAAAGCAATTATATATTAATTGTGAAATTTATATTTAATTTTTCAAATTGGTGGAATGTACAATTCCATCAAAACTAGGCTATATATCTCGAGGTGGTTTTGATCCGTATTCACAATTTTTTATCCTAAAATATATATGCAACAAATAAAGTCATACTATAGTGGTAATATTATGATCCAAGAAAATATGTTTGAAAACATATATTGTGTGTACAATGAAAATTCTTATTATTTATTATGTATTTTGATTAAAAAATGCAGTTTTTATTAATTGGGAAAGATTTTTGCGTAATACAAAACCTGTCAACTCTCCTGATCTCTCTGTATAAAATTAAATGACTATGTGTTGTTTCTGGATATATTTTACCCCTCCCCCCAAGTAAAAGAAATTGGTATTCTTGACCATGTTTTGAAGATCTGGTGCCGCCGATATATTAATTTAAAAATATTTATAAACCTTCTATAGAAATAATAGACTGCGATTTTTTTTTAAATCCGAAACTTATGGAAGAAAATGATCATGTGGTTTCTCAACGGATTAGATCATATGGTCTTGGACTTGGAGGGGGGGGGGGTAAGGAATCTTTCCTGAATCAACAGAATTGACTCATGTGTATATACAGCATGTTTCATATTCGAAAAATATTTTAGATGTTTCCGTTTAATGCTTTTATTAAGATTAGAAAATGCTCTTGTCATTAAAAAAAAAACTTATTAATTTATTAACCAATAAGCAAATTCACATGCCAAAAATAGACAGGGCGAATTTCACGCAGTATTTTTTTAGCGAGTGATATCAGTTCCGTTCGTGCATCCGCTTTAGGAAACCCTTTTATATTTGAGGTAGGTGTAAAAATGATAAAAGACCTATTAGTACCAAAGGTCTAGATTAGTCCTCGAAGCATAGTAGTTACTCCGTAGTACAGCATGTAAAACTTGGGTGGGGGTGGGGGGTCTAGGTCAATGCATAGAGCGAGGTAAGGATGCTACACCACGGCATAACGAAATAAAAATTACTATAGAAATAACAATGAGTGGTATTAAATTTTTAGAGTTTATCAGTTATGGTTTTGTGATAAAGGATGACAGGAATGAATGATATTTTCAATTTCTGAATTCACCTGTTTATTTTGATTTGAGTCTGGTTCCCTAACCCCCGTATTTCGAGCTTACAATAATACCATAGAATGCTGATAATACTTTCTTGTTCTTAGAGAAAAAATGGGAAAATACAGAAAGTATTTATAAATTAATTTTTCGAAGAAAAAGGCAATTTTGGATGGGGAGGTGTGGGTTGGGATCTTTCCTGAGTAAATATGCCTAACGTGTCGATCCGTCGAAAATTCGAGTTATGATTATCAAGAAGATTTCAATTATTTTCCTATACATTACCATATATTGAGAGAAAAATAAAAAAATTCTGATGTAGGCAGCACATGATTTTCTCTACAGATTTAAATTCATGCTTTAATTTTTTATTTCATGAAGAATTTAATTGAGTTTAATTGCAGAGATAACATGGATACTTTCCTGATATTATATTCAATTAACATTTTTAATGCATCTTCGTTGCATTTGTTAACTTAATTCACTTTAAAATTTTTAGCTTTTCTAAATTAAAGTAAGCTAAAGGATCTCGAGTACGGTTCACCCTAGTGTCGTGAGGACAGTCTTATTTGCTTTGCTTTCAAAATTTACATGAGATACAAGTACTTATATTTCAACAAGTTTAGTCATTTGTTTCAGGTTTTCACGAATGTTGCGAGACATTTAGCAAGAAAGGGTCAATTTCACTTTTCCAAATGAAGTCAAAATCTAATTAGCGTCAAGGGACTTAACTAAAATTTTTTAATAAATATCATTAAATGGTTTATAACTACAATGGAAAACATCTTCAGCTGCCCAAAATGAAAAATAAAAATTTAATTATTTCAAAAATGGTCCGTTTTAGAGAAATAGGGTTGGTCTTATTTTTTCTTTGGAAAATCACGTAAAACCATCATTTAAATAAAACATTTGAGCATTCGTAATCTTTTATTTCAGATCTTTGCCGGTCATATTGCAAAAGGATCAGGGGGATTTCCCGAATTTTACCAACATCTAATCAGCACCAGGTTACCCTCCAGTGACTTATCTACCAAATTTTGTGAAATTTGGTAAATTAGTATTTTAGATAGCGATTTCTCTCGCATTGTTGATACGCCGATTTTGAAAATATGAGCAGTTACTAAATGAAAACGAAAACTGAATTAAAAGTGTAAATTCAGTGTAATTTTAAATAATTATGCCTATTATTTAGTGCAATTCAATTCAATTTATTAAATGCAATTACATTTAATTATTAGTCTTGATGATAAAATGAATTTGAGCCTGTAGGGAAAGTCATGTGCTGCTCCCATCAGATTATTTAAGTTACATTATGGTGTATAAATTTGAGTCATTGGGGCAAGCGTAACATAATTCCACGGAACTTTATTGAAGACAAATCGATATATTGCGTATCTATACAGAATATATTTTAACTATTCTAAAATCGGTATAACTGATTTTAATATACGCATGAAACCTGACTGGACGAAACAAATACGAAAAATCTCATTTACCACTGTTAAAAGTTTTTCAATATAGCAGTAAAAAAATCTGATACAAACAGTATATGACTTTCCGTACAAATTCAAATTCATTTTCGTAACTTGTTTTTCATGATGCATTAGATACAAATTGTTTGCATAAAATAACATAGATACTTTCCTAATATTATACCCAAATGGCAGTTTCAATGCATTTTCATTTCATTTTGAAATTAATGCACTTTAAAATCTGCAGCCTCTAAAAAATTCAAATATCTCGAGAACGGTTCATCCTAGAGTCATTGGGTTAGTTTTTATTCGTTGTGCCGTCAAAATTTACACAGAAAACAAGTTCTATTTCAACAATTTTTTTTTTTCACATTTTCACGATCTTTGGGGCTCATTTCAAAAAAAAGTTCAGTTATATTTTTTCTAATCGTGCCAGAATCTAAACAGTATGAGGATAACCAACAGGGGACTTTACTTAATTTTTGTAAATCGCATTAATTTTTTTTTTCTAAAGTGAAAAACGTCTCCAGTTCGCCTATTTAAAATACTGTAACATCTCGAGAACGGTCCGTCTCAGAGTAATGGCGCTGATCTTATTCTTTTGGTCGTCAAAAATTACGTATGAAATATGCATTTATTTAAAGTATTTATAATATTTTATTTCAGATCTTGATAAGTTTTACATTTTATCCTGAAGAAAGAGCCTATTTTGGCATTTGAAATAAATTGATTTTTTTAATCAACTGTTAATACTGTTTCTAACGAATTGTTTTAATTAAAATTAATTTAGACAACAGTTCAGCTAAAGTAGTATAAACAAGAATCTATAAGTCTCATAATCTATGCACATCTATAGGTCACTTGATAAGTCTCGTATTTGATTTAATTGTAAAAAGACCACTGTTTTCTGGTTCATGTTTGAAAGCAATGTTTAAACCACTTGATATTGACTCAAATGCGCTAGTGTCATGCAAAAATGTTGCAAATACAGCATCTATATTTATGTAATTTAATTTATCTTTACATTTCCAGGACTTTGACCTGCGTTTTTCTACATGCAATATGGATGCTTGCCCTCAATCGGAAAATGAAATCTCCCTGTCTGCAAGACCCAAAAAGAAGACGAGGAAAAATTTACCTGAGGAAGCTAGAAAGATTCTCCGAAAATATTTAGAGGACCACAAGGATAACCCATATCCTACTCTAGAGGAAAAGCAGCGGCTGGTCAAAGAAACAAAATTGACTTTACGGCAAGTTGAGGACTTTTTGACCAATGGTCGTCGTCGATACCTTCCCCCGAAGACCAGCAAAGAGGTCAAGGATAAGAAAATAAATTCAGAAGAACGATTATTTGATGATCTTTATCAGGAGATATCTTTACTGGATCGTAACGATCCAGAATATCCATTGAAACTCTTATCATGGTCAAGTGAAATAGCTCGTCGGAAGGATGAATTGTTAGCTCTTTCTGCAAACTCTCTTAGTTAGCTCTTTTATATGCATATAACACTTTACGTGACCACCTTGTATTTGTCATTTTAATCCCAATAGTGTGTTTTAAATGACAATTTTTTAAATAATAATATTAATTTGAAAATCTAATTTAAATAAACACGTTGTTACATTTCATGTTTACTTGCATTGTTTCCGTTTATCCTAGCTTACATGTAATTCATAGCTATATTGTTACATTCTTAATCACATGGGTATTAATATTCATGTGTTTTTCATATTTAGTACCGAACTTTATAGTCAGATGAACTTAGTTGGAAAATTAGAAGGAATGCATTGAATAAAATTAGTTTTAGAAATATCCACCAGGGGCAATCTGGCGTTGAAAGTGATGAAACACACCTAAAATTCATTACCGCAAACTTTCCAATATCGAGATAAATGAAGATTAAACCTCAAAATGTGATCAATATTTTTCTATCAATGATTGATTTTCTCAAGCAGAGAAAGCTAATTTTTATTGTTTTTATTACAAAAGCTTCCCAAAAGCACTTTCAACAAAATATTGGTGGCATATTGCCTTTTTGTTAGCAAAAATGGGCATGCAACACCCACTAGTGAGCCCATAAATTCTTAAATTGTCTACTGTTCGTCATGTAAATTTTATTTCTTTTGTAACTAGTAGTTTTTCGATGATATATGTCTTTCACATATTTTGTATAACGTTCCTTCTAAATTTGGTTGAGCTTTGTATGCCAACTATTATGCATCAAGAATGTTCTTAATACCGTTCTTACTTCGTAATTATGGCCACCATCCTGTACTTGTCATTTAAAACACAACGATTTTAGACTTCACGATTTTAATCTATTTTATTCACTTGAAAATATGCACTTTCGCATATTGTCACATTTCATAATAAGTTTCATTATATTATTTCATTCTGTCGTACCTGTGATACGTAGCTATACTTTTACATTCTTAATCATATAAAATTTAATACTCATGTAATTTTCATATTTATTTTTAAAGACATTTCATTTTATGAGATCACACGAATGAACCTGATTCACTAACCTACGAATTTATTTTATATATTCAATTTAGCAGTAACTTCACTAAAAAGAAAAGACAAGCAACCAAATTTTTAAAGTAAATAATGTAAGGATTGAGTTAATTGTAGTAGCTTCGAAGTTATACATTCTCTAAACTTACAGGTTCGTAGCAATATTTTGAAAAAAAAATGTTTTCGCGTATTTATTTATATGTATATTTATCCATTATGATTATGAAAAGATGTTTTTTCTAAAAAAAAATGCACCATTAAAAATTTTTGATAGTTCCTCACCTTCATGAATTTTTTGCGAATTCTAGTCAGGAGAAGCGAAACCGGTGAACTTACAAGCCAGATCGCAATGAGCATCAAATGAAGTGCAAGCTGAACGTAAGAAATTCTAATTTCATATATGATTCGATATTATAATGTCTGTCCCAATATGAGTCTAGAAACATTTCCGTTTGTTATCTCATACATAAAAGTCTACTTTAGGAAATGCAACAAAATAATTTATTTATTTTTACAGATGTTTTCTAGAATAATTTTTACACGACAAAAATGCAATAAATTAAACCGGTGAGAAGAAAATTGATAGAGCAGTAATATATTTTTCTATAAACTCATGTATATCTTAAATATTGAAAACTATTTCTGGAATGGTAGGGGCGTCATTTTAAGTATCTCTACAGGAGTGGGGGGGGGGGGGAGAAATGCTAAAGTTGATTGAATTTCCTAATGATGAATATATGATTAAAAAGAAAGTTATTTTCATAAATATCTTGAAATCCTTGGGAGAGGAGGAGCCACCAACACCCTCAACTTCCTTAAACGGTGCCGCTGTGGGTTTGGTATGGTTAAAGTTAGTTTCTTTATCAGAGCAAAGTTTAAGATTTTCGCATAATTTTCTTTTAAAGCTGCCATCTAATCAACTATCCCCCTACAAAGATGTGATTTAATTAACATAAATAACATTTTTGATCTGTTGAAGATGACTTAATATTGAGGCCTTAAAATAAATGTTGAAGATCCCTAATACAGTAAATTCTCTTAAGAGTATCTTCGGTTACTCTGAATCTTAAGTGTATGAAGAGTATGCAAATTATAGAATAAATACTTTGGAAATTTTGAGTGGATGTGGGGGGGGGGGGGGGGCAGTGACTGGCCAGAATCTGTTAGGGTCATAATTTGAATTTCTATTACCGATGTTATAGCTGTTACGGCTTAAGTATTACGATCGACTCGCATATAAGACACGCAATATATAAAATCATTATTGTTTATTTTTCATGTAATTCAAAATTAAGTATACATTCTCTCATAAATTCTTAAATTGTAATTTTAGCACAATACATTTTTAAATTAGTTTTTAAGTTTTCTATTATTTGATTTGATAAGATTTATTATTAATATTGCAATTAAACTCGATTATTCATGTACACCAATTACATAGCATTTTTTAATGAATCAAATTTAATAAATGATTTATTTTTTCTGTCAAAGTGAATTTGCATTTTCAAATTTGTCAGCGATAATAGTAAATTGGAATCGCCGTTTGTGTTAGAGCGTCTTATAAGTTCAAAATTCCGCCTGTAGGGGGAAGTCTCAATACCACGATTACGCTCTCATTGCTGATGACTGAATTCAAGAAGCTTCCATGTCAAGAAATAGGTCCATGAATTCTATTATTTTCTCCAGAGTGAGCTTAATCTCCTTTTCTGAAAGCCTTAACATTGCAGGTGTTTGAACTTCTTCCGATGATTTTCCCATTTAATAATTTTCTGTGAGTCCAGAAATAAGTGAGAAGGGATGTGGGACAAAATTAAAGAGGAACAAAATTACAAATTATAAAATAAATATCTAATAAATTATATGTGGAATTGTAATTTTGACCTCCCCATACCCTTTTCTAATTTACTCATAATAGAAATATGAGTAAATTAGAGATAGAGAAAGGGGGTTGGGTGAATCCCACTTCTCAGAATTTATAACGGGTAGAAATTTATTCAATGTACTAACTTGAAGGTAATGAGGGATCACGGCTACAAAAAATCGGGAATTTTCCTCTTATTTCCCTAAAAATACGAGCATTTATTTTTATCGATCAAAATTATTGTCCATTATTCGGATTGTTTGTTATATTCTGGTATGTACTCCGAAATGTATATATATTTTACAGGCACATACGCCTGTTGCGTATGAAGGTGTCCGTTGTTCGGGAGTGTCCGTAAAGGAGGGTTTGCTGTTTTTTTATGTTTAGCGATAGGATAGCATTTTGAAATCACACAATCTACACATGTCTATATTCATTGCCAATATATTCTCTTTCTTATTCCTTTGATTTGAATTTTTATAAGTTTTATATGTCACCAAACTTAAATGAGACTCAAGGTACCCAATATAATTCTTTAAATAAATTATTTTTCGTCTATTGTATATAGAGAATTTTTGTACTGACGTCAGTCATGATATTAATGTAATTTCATCTTTTATGTTATTCTAAAGATTAAATAAAGTGTTTTTTGTATGAATAACTGCTTGTAATTATTTATTTTCTTTCGAAAATATTTTTTTTGCTTAACAGACTACTGCTATCACTTTCACGACAGAGTTATTATTAATCTAGAATTTTGGTCTAGAAAGGCCAAAAGCATGCATGTAGATTCTACATGCATGCTATTGGGTTTTTGTGCGATTAAAACTTTTCCTCGCATATATGTAACAATGGCATATATCAAATTAATTAGAGTGCGGCTTTACCTTATCATTTCAGAATGCAATTTTTTAAAAATTTTACAGGAAATAAATTAAATTATTATAAAAAGTTGAAAAAATGTGGTTTTCACGAAAATTTTCGATTTTCGATATGTTGACGCCGTAATATATTTAAGGACTTCCTAAACACGTGTTGGTTATTTTTGGAATGATGTCCGTCTGTTTGTATGTATGTGGTCGAATTCCTGTGTTCGCGACAGCTGCCACCAATATTAATGGATTTCCTTGAAACTTTGTTTCCGGCTTTGTTATTTTTAATGCTTTACAGCATAGTTGAAAAATGTTTATGACTTTGTTTATGCTGTCTCTCTGTCTGTCCGTTAGCACGATAACTGCCGTAAAAATGACTTTATCAAAATGAAATTTTAGTATGTTTTTCAGACTGTCTGTGGGACCTAGGGAAACATAAATAAATAATATCACCCAATTAGTTTTTTATTGAACCCGGGTTGAAAAAATGAAATACATTGAACCCTATGGGACCTAATTTTTCAAACATTTTTTAAGCAAATTTAAAATTCACAACTTGCTTCGAAATTTTTAGGAAATAATTACATTATCTCATAAAATATATAAAAAGAATTTCAATAAAATATATTTAGTTTTTTAATTAAAAATTATTTAATATAGGGAAAAAAACAAATTCAATTAAATTCCTTTTGGGAGATCCTCCAGAAAGAAAAAAGGGATATATTATATAATAAATATCTTTCCAAGAATTTAATCATTTTGCATATGAGAGAGGCTTCACATTTTAAAATAAATTTGGTAGATAGCAATTTTTCAAATGTTTTTTTTAATTTTATATAACTCTTCATGATATACTTATTTGATGGCATTTTGAATGCACTTTCCTGTGTCCTAAAGAGTTAAAATTTGGTACACAGCTTTAATTTGTTGGAACATTTTATTCTACAAAAATTTGGTGGATCTTTAAATAAAGATCATACATTTTTTTCGAAATGGCCTGCAAATAAACCCCGTTCACTTCTATAAATCATTGATGTAATATTGTTAAAAATTCTGATGTGGGCAGCACATGTCTTTCCCTGCATACTCATATTCACGTTCTCTTAATTTCTTCATTAATAATTTGAGTTTATCTGCACAAAATAACAGCCATAAGTATTTTAAATGACATTGAATTTGCACGTTAAACTTAAATTTGGTTCTCATTTGATAGCTGGACTTAATGTCAAATGTGGCGTAGCGAAAACGCGAAAAAACTAGAATATCTCAAGAACGGCTAGTCCTAGAGTAATGGGGTTAGTCTTATTCTTTTTGTTGTCGAAAATCCCGTATGAAATAGGAATTTAATTGATATAATTGAGCACACGTAGTCTTTTATTTTCATATTTATCGATTTTTGCGTGCCATTTCGCAAAACTAGCCCGTTCCATTTTCCCGAATCGTACTAGAATAACCTACAAATGATTTATATACCAAATTTTGTAAAATTTGGTATATAAATCAGTTGCAGGTTATTGAAATATTATGCACCAAATTTTGTTAAATTTGTTCCGTTAGTTTTTAGCTAGAGTGGATAAAGGCAATTTCTGCCGACTATTTCGCAAAGAAGGCAGATTCTTTTATTACGAATCGTACTATAATCTAATGAACATCAGGATTTCCCACAAAAACATACCTACCAAATTTTATGAAATTCGGTCCATTAGTTTTTCAATTAGAGTGGATGCAATATTCTCACAGACACACAGAAACATACACAGATACACCCTTACACACACAGACGTCTTCCTAAAAATAGTTTTTTCGTGTTCTAGAAGTCCCAAAACGTGTAGATCTTTCGAAAATTCGAGTTCCGATCTTCGGCACGATTTCAATATTTTAATACACACACACACACACATATATTTTCTGTGTATCTGCGTATTATCTGCGTATCTAAATTCTGTACCCGTGCAATTACAACAGTTGTGATTTTAAATGATCCCTAAACTTTTATTATTTCTTCAACGAAACATAATTTTAACTTATGCAGAATGCAAATATCTCAAGCGATTGTAAGGTGAGTTACATAAGAATTGCCGAATTTTTTTCACACAAAATTATTTAGCTCTGGAGTCTAGAATACAATTTATATTAATGAAATATTCATTGATTTTGCATAGAGAATCAGATGATTTATATTTCGATACAGTTTTAAATATTTAAGTTTAATAAATTACTGTAGTACTGTGATAATGTAAAAGATATCACCACTGAATGTATCACATTTTAGAAATTTTTAAATGAAATTCCATTTCAGTTGGAAAGTGTTTCATAATCAATGCTTATGCATGATTGATCTTTCTTGTTATGTGTTAACATAATCATGCATAAAATGGGTTATTATTTTCCTTATATACATAAAGTATAAGGAAAGTATTGTGACGGGGTCGAAAATTCGAATTCGAGCTTTCGACGGGAGAGCACGTTTCAAGCATCCCTGATCACGAATCAAACATTTTTGAAGTGATGTGTGTGTGTGTGTGTGTGAAAGTATGTGTGTGTGTCGGTGGGTCTGTGGAGACGATAACTGACGAACGAATGGACCGATTCGAACCAAATTTGGTACAAAAATCACAATCTGTAAACACTGGAAGCCTATTGTTTTTATACGCAATCGAATGTTCAGAACCCCCCTATATTTTCGAATGAAATTTTGAAAAAATCGTCAAAAAATCAAAACCAATTTTAAAGTTACGTAATGAGACATTTCTTATGTAATTTTTCATTAGAAAACGATTGACATAAATTTTAAAACGCTAACATGAACCGTTCTCGAAATATTGCACATTTTTCAAAAAAAATATCAAAAAGTCATATAAAATAGAAAAAAAAATATTTCCTATTGAGAAACATGTTCACTTTTCATATATAATATCATGCAATAAATTGGGTGACATCATTCTCGTGGATCTAGCTCGTTCCATTCATGAAAAAAGATACTTTGAGTAATACTTTTGCATTTGATCGCTAATTTATCTGCTGTAAGAATAACTTATTTTTTCGTCCATAACGCTTGGCGAGATTTTGGCGACGAAATTGGCGGAATGTCGCCAACTTGGCGACTTTTTGAAATGTTGTCAAGTTAACGAAAATCTCGAAAAATGGATAAAAATAACGCTAAATCAATGAAAATGACGACTAATTGTGGAAAATTCAATATCTAATAAGTTATCTATATAAATAAAATTGAAAATCTGTCTGTCTGTCTGTCTGTCTGTCTGTCTGTTTGTCCCATCATCACGGGAGAACGGCTGAACCGAATTTGATGAAATTTTGTGGGTAGCCTAGAAATAGCCCCACTTAAAATTTAGTCCGTGTCTTAAGTTTCTACGACTAGTGGTTCTCGAGATATTAGTAAAAAACGAAATTTTCGTTTGTCTCATCATCACGGGAAAACGGCTGAACCTAATTTAATTAAATTTTGTGGATAGCCTTGAAATAGCCCCTCATAAATTTTGTCCAAGTTTCGAGTTTCTAAGACCAGGGGTTGTCGAGATATTAATGAAAAACGGAACTTTTTCTTAGGAGATCTACTCTCCAACTCCGTGGTTTATCCAAACGGAAAGGATGAAAATCGTTTGTTTTAAACGCCAAAATGAAATAAAACTTTATTTCCGAGTTTGGTGAAGGATTTTTGCATTAATTAGTCACTATAGGAGAACATAAATTGTTTGAAACATGAATTTAAATGGAAAAACCTACCTCCATGGTTCACCTCTCATAAGCTATTACTCAACGATGTAAAGTATAAAGAAATCAAAATGGCTATTTAATTTCGCATTTTATGAGGAAGATTCTATCTTATATCATGTTGCTCGGCAACGGAATGAAATTAAATGTGTTGTTAATATCAATTATTATTTTTTTTATTTGTATAATAAATGAATGGATGTAAAAATATATTTTATAAATGAACGGTTCGATTGTTCTTTTAATTATATCTATTGCGGACTGCGTACATCACTTTCATTTATTTTAGCAAAGACGTTTAAAGCATATATATTGTGTTTAGCTAATAAACTCATATATTGTGTTTACCCAATAAATTCATTTAGCCGATTGTTGAAGCAGAAAAAGACTAGAACGGGTGTATGTATCTTCTAATACAATTTTAGTGTTTTCATTTAGTATATATAAACGGGATCAGGATATTTTATTCTTCAGATCTGCAAATTCAGAGCTACAAATTTAGAGGAATATGTCTAAATAACTTGGTAAATTCCTTAAACTTTACCAAATTAGTGGAAATGCCTCCAAATTGATAAAAATGACCCAAATCAATGAAATTAAATTTGTTTCTTTAGAATAAAGTACTGGAATTATGTTTCTGTAGCATTTGTAGGTCAGTCCATCCATTCTACTTAGTAACACATTTAAGGAATTTTTTTAATATCACCAAATTTGTAAAAATATTTCTAAATCCATAAAAATATCATGAAATTGATAAAATCGCGCTTAATAAATGAAATTAATTGTGTTTTGTTAGGGGATAGTATTGTGATGATGTTTCGTCAATTTGTCGCATAATGGGATTATCAGTTCTACAGTCCCACTTGGCGATAAATTTGGCGATTTTTTAAGTTATAGCTAAATTGACGAATATGTCGCCAAACCTTCCATGGAGATTGCATTATTCAGATGATATGATTTCCATCAATTTATTTAAAGCAATTGATATCATGTCGCTTAGCAACGGATCCAATATGTTATGCGGCATACGATTTTTATTAAATCTTTTCCGATTTGAATAGTAAAAATATGTATATATAATAAATTTCATTGTCATTGAATTTTTGACTGGATAATATCAATTACGGTCTTCAGTTTTAAACATCATTATTATTGATATTTTCGGGGACTGTTGATTCAGGGATTACTAATATTTTCAAATTATTATGGAATTGTTTTATTATGACGAAAATTGTTGAAACTCATATATAGTACGTTGTACGAGTAATCTTCTACAAATGCATGGGTATATCTTCCAATCTACGAGAATATAAGTAGTACAGGTATATTGGCATATATTTTGATATATATTGGCATATATTCGAATCAATTACGACCTTCTGGTATTAAGATTACGGGGATTTTTGATACTTTCAATTTTTTATGTCATCTCTTTTATTTTGGCAAATATTTTTGAGACACATATTGCAATACGGGTAAACTTCTACTAACACACTGACATATTTTCTAATCTGCGACAATATAAGTAGTACGGGGTTGCATATATTGATTCAATTCCTTTTTTTTGTAAATTTGCTTACAAAAGGGGCCAGGATGTTTTATTCTTCAGATCTGCCCGTGAAGATAATTTTGCATAGTGAGAACAGATATTCTTAAACTTCTCTTTATGAGCAATAAATTTAATATTTTAACAGAATTTGCTCATGATTGCGAATTATAAATTTTTTTATATTATATACTCCGTACGAAGAACGGGTATGCTGCTAGTATAATATATAAATATATAATAATAGTTATACAATATATGTCGAAAATTCAATATCTAATAAGTTATATATATATATATATATAACTTATTTATTCGTCCATAACGCTTGGCGAGATTTTGGCGACGAAATTAGCGGAATGTCGCCAACTTGGCGACTTTTTTAAATGTTGTCAAATTAGCGAAAATCTCGCCAAATGGATAAAAATGACGATAAATCAATGAAAATGACGACTAATTGTCGAAAATTCAATATCTTGGAAAGGATATTATAGTATCTACTAGAAGAAAAACCAATTTATTTTACTGTAAAAGTAGTAAATTCATTTCATTATATATGGAAAGTCATGTGTTGCCCACATCAGATTTTTTTTATACGCAATCAAATGTTCAGAACCCATCTAAATTTTCGAGTGAAATTTTGAAAAAAACGTCAAAAAATCAGAACATCTAATAAAATTACGCAAATAGACATTTCTTATGTAATTTTTTATTAGGAAACGATTGACATAAATTTTAGAACACGAACAAGAACCGTTCTCGAGATATTGAACATTTTTCAAAAAAATTATCAAAAAATCATATAAAATAATGAAATAATATTTCCTATTGAGAAACATGTTCACTTTTCATATGTAATACCATGCGATAAATTTGGTGACATCATTCTCGTGGATCTAGCTTGTTCCATTCTTGAAAAAAATACTTTAAGAAATACTTTTGTATTTGAACGCCAATAGTCAATTCTCTGCTGTAAGAATAACTTATTTCTCATTCCCTAACGCTTGGCGACATTTTAGAGACAAATTTCGTGGAATGTCGCCAACTTGGCGACTGTTATAAATGTTGTAAAATTAACGAAAAACTCGCCAAATGTGTAAAAATGACGACTCATTGACCAAAATTGAATTTCTTGGGAAAAAATATAAATATCTACTATAAAAATAATTTGTTTTTTTTACTGTAAAAGTAGTAAATATATTGCATTATATAAGGAAAGTCATATGCTGCCCACATCAGATATTTTATTGCGCAATGATCACGTAAATTTACAGTTTCAATCATTGTTATGAAAATGGACTGGACAATTCCGGTCTCCTTTTTTTATTTTTTTATTCAATTCGAAATGTTTCAAAACGGACAATGGTAAAAAAAATTTTTTTCTCCGAGCTGTATTTCATATTTTATTAGCAGTCAAAATTCGCCTTTCTGATTGTG
The DNA here is from genome assembly GCA_951213105.1 of Amaurobius ferox. NCBI lineage: Eukaryota > Metazoa > Arthropoda > Arachnida > Araneae > Amaurobiidae > Amaurobius > Amaurobius ferox. Next base: position 15,488,543 of record OX578154.1, on the reverse strand, counting down.
GCGGGAAAACGGTTCATTTTGGCGCACACGGAATGTGACGTTAGAATGTTCTTTCGCGGCTCCCGTCATTGGAGAATTGATGCATAAGTTTGGTTATATTTGGAAAGTTCCGAGAATTATAATTATTTCTTCAGTCCCAAACTTTCGAATAGTTGTATGTACTAATCGCACCAATGTGCTCGACTGCTAGTTTTACATCCTCAGATAAAATACTTATATCTGTGCCAAAAAATGTTTTTCGGGAAAATTATGTTAAGCACAGGAAGCCAGATTGTAAACAAAATTCACCACTGTCATTAAAGAGTGTTCGTTACGTATGCTATTAAGTTAGTATTGTTTTAGTAAAATGTTGTTTTAGTCAATACTATGCAGAAATGAGAAAGAAGAGAGTAAATTACAATAAAATAACTCACTGACTTTGGTTTAAACAGTCATAACTATTAAACAACTAATTCTTATGCTTCAGTTAATTTTTAACAAAGTCTGAGTAATAATACGAATTTTGCTATCTATCAGAATCAGAAAAATAGTAATTTGAAGATACAAAGTATTTTAATTACAATATAATATAAATATTAAAAAAAGCATAGCTCATATTAAATTATAACTTTAATTATGAAAAGAATTACACATTTACACATAGAATAATTACCGGGCCGGGTTCGGGTTCGATTCCAGCCACTGCCAAAACTGCCGCCGTGTTCATGCAGAGTACGATCACGTTAAACATGTGGGTTCGGAAGTCCATCCGAGAGGTTGGTGGTAGGGGAAGGAAGGTACGGTCCCTCTGGATGCCTCCCCCACTGGGTTCCCGTCTAAATTGGGTGGCACTTCCCGGCCGTCCAAAACAGTTACCTTACACCTTTCTGGTAGGTCGGACGGTCTGAGTTTCAACAACAACAACATAAAATAATTACGGCCGTCCAAACAGTTACCTTCCACCTTTCTGGTAGGTCGGACGGTCTAGGTCTCAACATAAAATAATTAAATTTCATCAAATTGAATTGAATTTCCTACATGAGAGCACATATTTTGTTTTTTCAACATTGCATAGCAATAAACAAGTTTTGAAACACTCTCTATTCCAAACCTGTTTCGATTCTTTGAATGCACAAATGAAAAATTAGAGAATATTCTCTCTATTGCAGTACTGCTTGAAGGGCATGTTTAGAGATATGCAAGTAACTTGCAAAAGTCTTTATAAATATCACATGCTCTTGATACACTTCTCCACCATTTATTAGCATTAACACTCTTAATCACTTTATCTAGTCCATATTTTTTTTATGCAAAAAAAAAAGTGTAGGAATTTTAAAAGATTACTTCTATAAATTATTCATAAAAGTCACACTTATAGGTTAAAATAAAGATAAAATGACGATTGATTTCACAGCTTCTTATTAATCAATTATTGTTTCATTATGTCTCATTATGAGATGTTTCACATGTTTCATTATGAGAAGACCTATGTAACCGTAGCAGAGGCTCAGAACGCCCCAGACATGCAACATCTCTAGAGGATCGTGCAGTCAGGAGAGAAGCCACGTCTGCTTCAGTGGCGTCGCTATTAGCCAATCGAAAGCATTTGGCATGCCTATGCATCCTGTAGCAATGTATATCATTCGAAGACGACTGGGTGAATGTGGGATTAATTATCGACGTCCATTAGCGCGTCTACTACTTACCCCTGAACATAGGCAGAGCCGCCTGGATTGGTGTTTAACTCGGTTGGCCTAGACAGTGTCCGATTAGAGGCATATTTAGAGACGAATCCCGCGTCTCTAAATATCCCGAGTCACATTACTGATGACTGCTGCATAAGTGTGTGGATGAGAACTGGACTTTTTCCATGATTATACGAGAAAGCTATTAAGAGCAAAGCATCTTAGATAGGCAAGAGCAGGAGGGAACTAATCTCCCTTAGAAACAAGATCACCATCACCTTACAAAAATTATTTTATTAGTAATTTAAAAAAATAATAATCGAAAACATATGGAAAGAATTTAGAGATACATGGGCCCAGCAGAAACACAGGGAAATACCCAAATGCTTCCAAATTAATTTAAAAAAGGAGTGGGGGGGGGGCGTTAGAAATTAAAAAATATGACTTACGTGTGGGATAATAAAAATAGGGCGTATTAAGAATAAAAAAATTCCATTCGTTGGAAAAGTGGAATGTCAATATTTCATTCTTTCTCGGTTTTGATAAAAAAAAATGGACAAATTAAATTACAACATTTCATATAATAAAACTTTATATAAGAAGAAGAAGAACTCGAATGTTTTAAGTTGAGAAGAACATGGGGATAGGGGTAACGAATTGTTTGAGTAGAAATAAAAAAATATCTCAATATCAAAATGTATATCACAGATTTAAGATTGTTTACTTAACATTTTACCTAAAAGTGTATTACATTATAATTATAACTAAAAGTGTAATTATGCAAAATAAAAATAATATTTACAGATTATTGAACATATATCTAGACAGAAATTTGTATGCATGAGCAAAGGAATCTGTCAAATTCGCAGACTTGGTCTATAGAATAAATTTATTAATTTATAAAACAGCTCTATTAATTTAGAAACAACTTTTCCACATTTATGCAAATAGTCATAAATCTTTATACCATTTTTCTTTCGTTTTGCAATGAAACTGGAAAAATTACAAAATTAAGATCATTTTACACCATTGCTTAATTATTTGCCTCTGAAAATTCTTCATAGAACAGCCATGGGACCTATAGATATTATTTTGGATAAAAACTTGAAAAAAGTATTCTTTTATCAGTATTATTCTGAGGCTAATACCATAAACTAAATTCAGCATCAAATTCATTTAAATTGTTAAACACATTAAAAATCAACAAAAGACATAGTCAATTAAGAAATTTTGCGAAAATATTTTAAATTGAAAAAGAAGTTACCCGAATACTTAAAAGAAGCCATATTTGAAGAAGATGAATTTGTGAATCTTGCACAGCAGCATTTTTTTTTACGATGTATGAATTGATATCTGAATTAATATATGAATTAATATCGGAATTAATATATGAACAACCATCTGAACTAATACCCTCCCTCCCGTCCTTTTAGAAGTGCGATCATAGGGATCGCATCCATGTGTTTACAATTTGAATTTGGAAGAAGGAACAAATTCTGAGAATCGCCCCTTGGGTTTTATCCAGTATTTGAGGAAAACAAGGTCATCAGCCTCAGGGATTGCAGGCTGCACTCATCTGCAAGTTGTATAAAATCTAGTAATCTCCTAAGTGTTTGAGCTTAGTACTTTCAAGCAGAACTATACATTGCTTCAAAAAAGATATAATTATGGGAGAAAATCGATTTTATCATTTTAAAGTTTTAATGCTATCTAAAAGAGTACGTTATTTCAGTTATAAAGTGGTACAAAATTGGTTCAATTTCAAAAAAAAAAATTTTAATCGATCACAAAAGTCATTCTTACTACTCCTAATTTCACTTCCAAATGGCCGCCCCTAATTCGGCCGCCGTGGGCAATTGCCCACGCCGCAAACCGGTCCTGGTTTGAGGGGAAAACTGTGAGAGGGGAAAACTGTGTGCGTTCGCCAATAGTCTCTTCTCTTCACAGCTCGCCTTGCTTTTTGGAGGAGATTTGTCCTCTCACGACAGTTCCATTTGGACTGAACTTTGGAAATGACTTTACTTTGTCAAAAAATTATACAGTGAAGATAATTTCCCTTTTGGAAGATCTATGTTCGTCTATTTCTGTTTTATACATTACTAGCGATATGCCCGTTTTCGTATTGAAAATATATTATAATGAAACTTAAAATCAGGTGCAAATTCCTATAGTATTCTAAATTGCATTGTTACTCACAACATTCAATTAAAATAATTAAATTAAGGCTTCAAAAAGGAAGTTCTCTATTCTCGCTATACAAAACTTAATATTTAGGGTAGTAAAATGAACGTCACGTATACTGCTATTTAAAATAGCTGATGAGTATGATGGTCCCATAATAAGAAGCTCATTTTCATTTCCAGGAGTACAACTGTCCTTAAACTAACTGTCGTCGCTCTTAAGTGGCCACCTTATTGTAATGTAGTAAGAACGGTCGCTTACCAAATGTCTTGCATGAAAACTTGCTTGAATAATTATCATTTGTTTAGATTAATATTACTTTTCAGAATATTTTGATTATTAAACCTCTATTTGTAGAAGGAACCACCTTACATTCAACATGTCCCAAAAATTGCAGTATTTTCACAACATTACAGGTGTGCGTTACTTAACAAATGATAATTATTGCGAATTTCTTTTATGTTCAAATGTCAACCTTAAATGTCATCAAAATATCAAGATATTGTTTATCCATTTCGATGTGAATAAGATCTATGGCTGGTGTTTCTCTGGGGAGAAATGTGCTTTACAAAAAATGGAAACAAATTTGACGATTATACCCTCGTTTTGATGGAATTAGTGTTCACAATTATGAATATATAAAAATAATTTCAATATTTCGAACATTTGTTTTTAATAACAATATTAAAAACTTATTTATTTCTTAGAGCGAGTGTTCTTTTTTTTTACAGTTTTCACTCGAAATATAGTAAACTATAAAAGATGGATACAAATAGTAAACGAAAAGAATATGTACTACAAAATTTAATATAAAATATATATTTATTATTAAAAACTCGACTTAATTGTTTTCAAGTAATCGTCTTGTGAAATTGGAGAAGATTGAATAATTTCCTTTCTTCAAGTTTGTATTGCTTATATCTCAAAAACGAAATAAGCTGGGTCTGGACAATAAGAAATAATTTATAGCTCTTTGAAAGCCCTATAAGAGTATATAATTGGATTTTTGATCAAGCTTTATGTTTTCGAAAAAAAATTAAAAATGTATCTTTCTGAATGAGTTTGTTTCTTTTCTTTTGTGCTTTTACCCAAAATATCTTCAAAACTATAAAGAATAAATAGTAAGTGACGAAAATATTTATGATGTGTGTGTGTGGAATTAGTTTTTAAATCTATATTTGTTATGAAAAAATGCTTTTATAGTTTTCGAGTCATCGTTTTGTTAAATAAAAATATGAAATTTTACGTTTTTCAAGTTTGTAATGTTTATGTCATAAAAACTAAAAATTCTGGCTGTAAACAATAAACAAGGATTTGTAGCTCTTTGAAAGCCCTATAAGATTTTATACTCACATTTTGGATTGACTTTTTTTTCGATATTACAAAAGTTAAGTTTTATTTTACGAAATGTTATAAAATCATTTAGGCTCCATCGGACTGGAGCTATTGGAGATTTTTTTTAATTTTTTTTCTATTTGCAAATATTTTTTTGAGAGGATGAACATGATTACAGTTTTAAATAATTGATTTTTAAAATGTCGTCTAAAAGGCTAAAGTAATTAAATTATATTCGATATATGTAAACACTTCCCAAAGCTCGATTTGAAAATTACTTGTAAAAACCTACGTTAATTCCTTCTAAAATATATCAGAGCTTTGATTTTCTTTAATACTTGACTACAAAGTACTGTTTTAAAATAGATGGTTCTAGTCCTTCCAAGCAACCGTCTTCTAATTTCTTCAAATGAGATTGAATTTTGGGTGATATTTTTTTTACTACAGGATATTATGTTTCCTGTATTATAGTTTTCAGTAGCGTGTATTGAATTACATACTTTTATTTGTTCGAATGTAATTTTCAATGCTTAACTATATTTGCCCTTGAAAAATATTTTATAAATTAATTTGTGTCATCATCTGTTGCGCGTGTCAGAGAAAGGGAGAGTGGAGATGCGTTCATTAAACTACACAAGACATTTTCAAAAATTTATGAATGAAATTTTATTTGGAACAATCGTACAAAAAATTGCACTTGTCAAATTATTAGATACCATATTAAGAATGAAACAACATGCTTATTAAATTAACTACAACATCCAGTCATATTGCATAATTTCAAAATTACATCACAGAGTCACAGAAACAGGACAAAAACATATATGGCATGTACAGTATTTTAAAACATCAAAATAAAAATGGAACAATCGTCAAAGAATTGCACTTGTCAAGTTATTAGCGTCACGTTAGGCATAAAAGTACGTATTTTTTATATCAATCACCACTGTTACATTTTGGTTACTTGTCTCTCTGGGATTGGGTGGTTTTCTTTCTCCTCGGTGGATGGCCTAGCATTCCTCTCTTTTTCTAATTTAGCTGTATGTGCCACCTGAAAGAACGAAAAAAAATATTACAAAATTAAATGGAGTGTGACTTTACTCGACTTTATCATACCAGAAACATTTTTTGAGTAGTATATATTTTTTTTTCTTTTGTAAATTTTACAAGAAAAAAATGAGAAAAATCTCTGTTGTTGGTACAAATGATCACAACTACAGTATTCTACTTTTTATTTTAAAGGGCTTAAAAAAATCTTTCGATTGATACCAAATTCGACACTGTTACTCTCTGGGGGGGGGGGGGGGCGAGTTGATAATTTGTCCTGAAAGACGGGCTAATAACATCACGAACACAAAAATTGTATTGAGGCTATTTTTCACTACAGTGATTGAAACTGTTAAGTTCCCCGTTCATTGGGCCATTAATAACCCTTTTTATGCATAATTATGTCCTAAGCTGCCAGTTTTGGAAAATATAAAATTTCGAAGTTTTGGGCCTGAATAAAAAAAATCTATCTAGTTTTAGAATTTTTTATAACAAAACCAGATATAAAGTAACGTTTCACACTAGAAATAGAGCATAGACAGGCAGACGGAAATTACTTTAAAAATAGTCTAAACATTTTCAGGAAGTCCTAATACGATATATTGGCATCAAAATCTCGAAATCGAAAATTTTCGCTAAAAGCAATACTCTATCACTCTATCTAGTAAAGTATGTTATACTTTGATTGTGGAATTGCTTAGTTCATAACATTAATGGAGGCCAGTTTAGGAAAGAACTTTGTACGGAAAGGTTTTACAAAGTTCCATTGTAAGTTACATTGAGTATTGAACACGATCCTACAGTAAACTGATCATGCCCGAACGAATAAATAGGATTGCAGCATCCTAAGTGTAGGTGCTAAAAATTTAGGATACCAAACTCTGCAACAAAGTGAGATAAACGAGAAAAATTAATAACAATTTTTTTTTAGCATTGTCTAATCAGCAGGGTATAAAACCGTTATAGAAGGTATTTTTTGGGTGTAATATGGTTACTGGCAAATTACTTTTAAATTCAGGAATGCTAAAATAAACAGGCATAAAATGTCCTCTATCAGAGACAATGTATATTTGAATTAGAAAAATAATATTGCACCCTACTTTGATAATCATTGCAGGTGTCACCATGCTACAGGTCATGTTGACAGATATTTATTGCCTTCTATATATGCGTTGCGTTCGTTCCTGATGTCAATTCCTACTAATTAGACACAGCTCTATAACTTTGTAATTGGGTTTTTTTTTTTACCTATTTTGCTTTGTTGTAAAATTAGGTATCCTAACATTTTGTGTCTCCGCTAAGGGCGCTGCAATCATTTTTTCGATTAGGCATGGTGACTCTACTGTAGGTAGACTTACGTGTGCATTCGTGTGCTTTTCTAAGTATTAAGTATCCTGTATATTCTATTAAATTCGTCTTTAACTAGAAAGTGAAAAATAATTTTTTTGAAAGTCATATTTTTCGAGCGATAGAATTTTCACCAAGTTAGAAAACATTTTCACAAATTTAAAAAGAAGTGGTATCGAGAAATTAAATTTCAGCATGAATCTTGCTTTCTTGAAAAACTTTGAATTGTGGTACAGGAGCAATTCAACTCCTTAGTTGATCTAGCAGAACTGGTATTTCAGCCTATCAGAAACGGAGAAACTTTCACTCTTCAAAAATTCAGTTCTACCTTTTTAAATAGACTAGGAGGCTCCACCCCCTGTTCACTGTCGCTTACCAACCCCCTACCTTCTGGCACTCGCTTCACCAGCTTTTCTGTGATGCCTACTACTTTTTTGTAGAGCTACTATTACAACCTGTTGTTTTAATATAGATATATTTTATTTTTAACGATGTATGGCCGTCAAAACCAGTCATCTTAACAAAAAATTGGCTGGCTTGGTTGGGTTCTGTCCCGTGATCGATACTAAAATTCTGCCAAGTTTCAGCCATTTAAGTTACCGAGGGGCATCTGTAGCGGCTGGAAAGAGTTTTCACGCCCTTCCCTTCATTTATCCGCTAGGTGGGAAAAATCAAATATCCGACTTCGTTAGTTTCTACCCCATAATTGATACCATGAGTGTTCACAGATTCAGTATTTTAGGTCACCCTTGGGTTTCCGTACGGTCTGGAGACACACAAACACGTTAGACATATTGTTATACCATAGTAGTATACTCTTTCGTCGTATGAAATATATAATATGAAGAAAATTAAAATTCATAATTATGTGCAAATTTTTATAGTATCCTAAATGATATTGTTATTCAAAACGTTCTATTAAATGTTTAATTTAATTCTCCTATAAAAAGCATAAGAATACATGTTCTCTCTATACAAAATTATCTTCACGTGCAGAGATTAAGAATAAAACATTCTGGTTCCTTTTGTATACAAATTTAGAAAAAATATTAAATTAGATCAATGTGTGCCAAATGAAAACGTTACAACGATATTAGAAGATATACCTATACTATATTCTGTTTCAAGAAACGGTTAAACATAATATATGAGTTAAACGCGATATATGAGATGACGTAAGAAATTGAGCATGCCAATAATTTTCCCGTGATCTTTAAACCCGAAAGTCTTAATTGATGTAATCCGAATAAATATACCATTCCCATAAAATTTATATTGATATACATTGTTATATTATTTAAATAGGAAACTATTTATTAGGATCGTTTGCTGTATAAATACATTGGATTTAATTCCGTTGCTAAGGAACACACTATATTATTCTTCGAATAAATTGGCCATAAATATGTCTGCTTAATGCTCTGTGGGAGATTTATTTTTTATTAATTTCTCAAAAAGCTCTAGTTCTAGAAACTGGAAGTATGGACTCAATTTTAAGTGGGGCTATTTCTGGAAATTCTGTGCAGCCGTTCTCCTGTGATGACGGGATAAACACCCATACAGACAGATTTTAAGTTTTATTTATATGGATAATTTATATGTACCTGCATAAAACTCTGACGTGAAAACACCTCCCTCCGTGGTGTGCTGCCTTTACTGGTCCTGCTGGTCCTACATACTTGGTACGTTTGCTGTATACACAAAGCAATTATGTTACTTCTTCCTTTTTTCTTTTTCATCTATAAAGATGCAAATGCACATTAAAATTTGATGTGACGAGTAAATAAATATACATACAGGTTGCAATAAAAGCATATCTCTTTCAACAGTTTTGTGCCATTTTACAAAGCCCTAAGGCGTAGCAAATGTAGCTAACAGGAAGCGGTTGTCCTCCCAAAACTTCTCCCATAGGTATAACTTACCTGCCTTCTGGCTCATTTTTGATATCCAATCTCATGTTGCTGCTCCTCTCTCTTGTTACCTATTGGCTGCCACTCTCAGCGCGCCTTCTTTTGCTGTAATTTGTCTCCCTTGTTGCCCCCGCCCACCTTGCTCAATCTCAGGCTAGTGTTTTTATCATGGATCAAGGACACAACTTTTCCCATCTACAACCCAATCCATGCCACTCACTCGAAGGTTAGAGTCAAAAGGCTAGAATCACTCTTGATTACTCCTCGAAGGTTAAGTGTAAAAATGCATGATTATGAAAACCCCGCAACACAAGGGAGTCCCTGTGGGCAACCCAGGCCCCACAGGCAGGACACACGATGACTCCACCACGTAATGCTTTTTGTTCCAGTTTTTCAGAAAAACATGGAAAACTTTAAAGGGAAACAATTAGTACGTAAATACTACAAAATAGGGGGGGGGGATTTTCCCCCCATAACCTCATACAAATTATTGATTACTTTTCACCCATAGTTCTAGTAGTGAAATTTAATCTCGGTTTCCCCATTTTCTCTGACTCTTGGGACTTTGAATCGCCGACGCTTGTCTGTCGAAATTCTGCCCATCTAAGCGTAAATTATGATATTTTCTATTTTGCTAAAATTATGATATTTTTTCCGTAAATTATGATATTTTTACTTTCCATTTGAACTTATAATCCCATGACTTTTTTACGACTGGGAGGTATAGTGTACTTGGCACGCCAAGGTACTCCTTTGACCCCAGTGATCCTTGATCAAGGATCACAAGTTTGAGGTGTACATAAGCGCATATAGTATGCGCTTTTACCTCCAAATGTATCACAACTCAAGTTTTCGACGGACCTACACGTTTTAGGACCTCTAGAACACGGAAAACTAATTTTAGCTTGACGTATGTGTGTGTCTGTCGGTGCAATATTTGTATCTACTTAAACTTAACAACTAATTGACCGAATTTTCTAAAGTTAGATAGGTAAGTCACTTGTCGGTCAATGATTATTAGATTTGCTAATTATTATAATTATAGATTATAGATTGCAGAAATATATATTTGCTAATAATAATAATAATAATTAATAAATTAGAGTTCTAATTAGGTTTTGAGACGATTCGAAATAAGAGAACTTTCCTTTTCTTGCGAAATGGCAAGCAACAATCGCATGCTTGCACTTAAACTAAAAATATTATTTACCAAATTTTGCAAAAGTAGGTAGATAAGTCACTTGTAGCTTATTCTGGTATTGATTTGATTTTGCTACGATTCAGGAATACAGAACATACTTTTTTTGTGTGTCTATAAAATGACACACGAAAGTCCTTGAAATCTAAAATTAAGGACTACTTACGCTCAAGCGTATCCATTAAATGCTTGTTTTATATGTAATTTTTGACTATAAAAAGATTAAGATCAACACTCTAGCCAAGGATTACCCGTTCTCGAAATGTATTAGCTTTTCACATCTTTGCTACGCCGTCTTTGAAAATATGTGCAGTTACCAAATGACAACGAAAATTGAATTAAAAGTGAAAATTCTGTGACATTTCCAATAAGTATGTGTACTATTTTGTGCAAGACGAATGTGTGAAGTGAAGTCTATATATAATTAGAAGAAAAATTCTATACACTGGTCTGTGTATGGAGTTTTACAGACACTCATATCATGTCAAAAATCCTACTGAACGATGGCGATATCTATACTCCGTGGAAAGTTTTAGAAAAACATGTAACTCGTGAAGATTTAATTGATCTACAAAATTCGAAAAGTTTCTAGAAAACGCTAAATATTATCTATGTAATCACAGTTCTTTTAAGATTTGCTTTTAAAATGTTAAAAACGAACTTTTAAATACGATATTTTACGTAATATCTTTGAAAGTCGGTTATCAATTTTGCAATTTATAGGGACAAATATTTTATTTTTCCAGGCATCACCAGATGTATGTGCGCTTTTGATCTACACCGCCGCAAATTCAAATTTCAAATAACTGAAAGGAAATTCATATTTACCTTAAATGTGGATAACTTAGCCATTGAGTGGATCGGATCTTCTTTACAAATGGATTGCGAGGATGCCTGTAGGAGAGAAACAGTATTCAGATTTACAAATGATTAGCTCGAACTGATAAATAAGCTAAATATTTAAACACAGGATTAGTATCAGCATTAAACAGAATTTTATTAGTATATTGAACGTTTTCGACGTAAAATAAATGAGCTCAAAAATGAGCCAAACTTGGCCATATGTAAGAAATCGGCTTTAAGTCCATTTAAGTCACATTCATCCCTTTAGAGAAAATTTTAAGGACTATTTCAGAAGATTCATTTTGGTACAAAATCCAAAAAGATATATCCTTTTTATTAATCAGATTATTATTGTGATACAAACAAAAGTAAACAATTATAGAGCATAAGAATGAATGAATAAGTCGAGTTGAAATTCATACTTTCTGATATTTAAAATGTGAAGCATGAGAAATAAAGGGATGGAAAAGTTGTAAAATTCGGGTTATCTTATATTCCTGATGATACTTATACATACCTTAAAAGTAGATATTAAAACGATAAATTAATTATTAAGAGATAAATAATCTCTTACCTGTGCATCGTCCATAGGCTTCACCATCGGACCTGAAGTACTCGTAGAGGGCATCTAGAATGAAATAATTTTTTAATGAGTTTTTTACGTAATTCTCAGAAAAAGAATGATTGAATTTCTCTCATTAATAGACAGTTTTCACTCTTTTGCATTCTAAGAACTGAACTTATCTTTTAGAGTAAAAATTGCCGTTTTTGTGTTATGTAAGAACTCTGCTTTAAGTCCTTTAAAGTCACATTCCCTCCTATAGAGTACTCTTTATGGAATATTTTGAAAGAATCATTTTGCTACAAATTTCGAAAAGTTATATCTTTCTTTTTAATAAGATTATTATTGTGATACAAACAAAAGTAAAAAATTATGGAGTATACGAATAAGTCGAGTTCAGATTCATACATTCTGACATTTATAATGTGAAGTATGAGAAATGAAGGAATGGAAACGTTGTAATATTCGGGTTTTCTTATATTTCAGATGATACTCATGCATGCGTTAAAAGTAGATATTAATACATGTTAGAAGAGATAAATGAACATTTACCTGTATCTGGTACACCGGATTCGACATCACAGCTGGAGTACTTGTATAAAGCATCTAGAATGAAATAATTTATAGAATGAGTTTTTTACGTAATTCTTAGAAATAAAAATGATTGAATTTCACACATTAATAGACAGTTTCACTCTTTTGCATTCTAAGAACTCAGTTTATATTTTTGAGTAAAAATTACCGCTTTTGTCTTATATAAAATCTCGGGAGAATTGGCCTGCAGGTGAGAAATAATATTCAGATTTACAAATGATTCGCTCGAACTGCTAAATAAGCTAAAAATTTAAACTCATAATAAGTATCAGCATTGAATAGAATTTTATTAATCTAACCAAAGTTTTCGATGTCAAAAAATAAGCTAAAAAATGAGTCCACCTTCGCCTTATGTAAAAACACGGCTTTAAGTTCTTTTAAGTCACATTAATCCATTTCGGGTAATTTTTTAGGAATATATTACCAGAATAATTTTGGTACGAATTCCGAAAAGATGTATCCTTCTTATTAATTATATTATTATTGTGATATAAGAAAATTTAAACACTTCACTTTTTAGCTCATATTCACTCATTTAGACCTATTTTTACGGTTTATTTTAAAGGTTTAAATTTGGTACGAATTCCGAAAAAATATATCCTTCTTATTAATCACAGATTTGAATTATGATACTTGAAAAATGAAATACTTGTCATTTAGGGCTATATTCTTATCATTTTAAGGCTATATTCTTATCATTTTAAGGCCATATTCTTATCATTTTAAGGCCATATTCTTGTCATGTTACGGCTGTCATATAACTGAATTAAAAATTTGCAAAGCTTTGCCTCCTATTTTGTTTCATTTTTATTAAGTTTGGTATATTTTTTTTCAATTTAACAACACTTTTGTCAATTTGGTTACATAAAAAGTGTCTACAATTTAGCGACATGCCGCCAAATTTTTCCCGAAGCACTGCGGACGGACGGAAAAATGGATCATTCTTATGGTCATTTATTATAATCTATCCAAGATATTTAATTTACAACATTTAGTTGTCATTTTTATTATGATTTAACATCATTTCTATCAATTTGTCGACATATTCGTCACTTCCATTTCAACATTTGAAAAAGTTGCCAAGTTTGTTAAATGCGACCAGAATTTTGCTAAGCATTACAGACGAAGAAATAGGTTATTCTTATAGTACATTCTTATTTTATTTCTAAAATATTGAATTTTCTTCAATTAGTCGCAAAAATTATCATCAATTAGTCTTTCAAAAGTAAAAAATTAAGGAATATAGAAATGAATGAAAAAATAAAATGAGATTCATGCTTTCTGATATTTTTACTTTCCTTATATTATACATAGTATAAAGTATAAGTAAAGTATTGTGACAGAGTCAAAATTTTGAATTCGAGTTTTTGACGGGAGAGCACGTTTCAAGCACCTCTGAACACGAATCACGTGTGTTTGAGGTGATGTTTGTGTGTGGGTGTGGGTGTCGGTGAGTCTGTGGAGACGATATCTCACGAACGAATCAAGCGGAAACAAAATTTGGTACAAAAATCACAGTCAGTGAATACTGGAAGATTAATGTTTTTCACGCAATCGAATGTTCAGCATCCTCTGAAACTTTGAAATGAAATTTTAGAAACATCATCAAGAAATTAAAACATTCAAAAATGTTACGTAAGTAATCATTTCGAATGTCATTTTTCATTAGAAAACGATTAACATAAAGGTTAGAACGCTAGTATGAACCGTTCTCGAGAGATTGCACATTTTTCAAATAATTTATAAAAAATCACATACAATTAAAAAAAAGTATTAACTATTGTAAAATCTGTTCACTTTTCATATTTAATATTATGCGATAAATTTAATATCATCATTTTAGTAGATCTAGTTTGTTCCATTCACGACAGAAGGCACTTTGGGTATTAGCTCTGTAATTTGACGCCATTAGTCGTTTATCTACCATAAGACTAAACTATTTCTCCATAAACAGTGCTTGGAGAAAATTTGGCAGAATATCGCCACATGACGATTTTCTTAAATGTTGCTAAATTGACAAAAATGTCGCCAAATTGATAAGAATGTCACCAAATTGATAAAAATGACGTTAATCAATTAAAATGAAGACTAATCCATGAAAATCCGATATCTTGGAAAGAATAAGAATCTACTACAAGGGAAGATACTTTAGGCGATATTTTAAAATGTTGCCAAATTGACGAATTAGATTAATGGGAAGTAGGCGCCTGTAGGGGAGAATTGACCTGTGGGTGAGAAAAAAGATTCAGATTTACAAATTATTCGCTCGAACTGCTAAAAAAGCAAAAAATTTCAACACCGAATAAGTATCAGCATTGAACAGAATTTTATTAGTATATCAAATGTTTTCAGTGCCAAAAAAATATGTTGAAAAATGAGCCCACCTTGGCCTTATGTAAGAACTCAGCTTTAACACCTTTTAAGCCCCATTCATCCGTTTAGAGTAATTTTTAAAAACTATTTTAACAGATCAATTATAATACGAATTCCGAAAAGATATATCCTTCTTATTAATTATATTATCATTGTGATATAAAACAAATTAAACACTTCTATTTATATCATATTATCTCCTTTAGATCGAATTTTACGGAATATTTGAAAGGTTTAATTTTGGTACGAATTCCGAAAATGATTTGCCCTTCTTGTTAATCACAGATTTTTATTATGATATATAGTTGAAAATTAAATACTTATCATTTAAGACCATATTCTTATAATTTTAAGGCCATATTCTTATCATTTTAAGACCATATTCTTTTAGGCTACTCCTTTAAAAAATTTTACGGAATACTTTAAAAGATTAACTTTAGTACGAAATCCTGAAAAATATATCCTTCTTATTAATCCGATTATTTTCGTGATAGATACTACAAAATTAAACACTTCTGGATTATACGACTGAATGAAAAAGTCGTGTTAAGATTCAAACATTCCGACTTTTTAATTTGACGTATGAGAAATAAAGGGATAAAAAGCTGTAAAATTTAGTTTATATATTCCAGATCAAGCATGCATACGATAAAAGCAGATATCAAAACATATTAGAAGAGATAATTGAATATTCACCTGTGCTTTAACACCCGGTTTCAAAAGTAGATCTCTTGAAGTTCTTGCAGAGGGCATCTGGAATCAAATATTGTATTGAATAAGAATAAGAATCTATATATATATATATATATATATATATATATATATATACTACAAGAGAAGAAACTTTGGGCGACATTTTTAAATGTTGCCAAATTGACGAATTAGAATGATGGGGAGTAGGGGCTGTAGGGGAGAATTGGCCTGTAGGTGAGAAAAAAGATTCAGACTTACAAATGATTCGCTCGAACTGCTAAATAAGCTAAAAATTTAAACACAGGATAAGTATCGGCATTGAACACAATTTTATTAGTATATCAAATGTTTTCAGTGCCAAAAAAATAAGTTAAAAATTGAGCCCACCTTAGCCTTATGCAAGAACTCATCTATAACTCCTTTTAAGTCACATTCATCCCTTTTAGAGTAATTTTTAAAAACTATTTTAACAGAATAATTATAATACGAATTCCGAAAAGATATATCCTTCTTATTAACGATATTATTATTGTGATATAAGACAGATTAAACACTTCTTTTTAGATCATATTCTCTCCTTCAGATCGAATTTTACGGAATACTTGAAAGGTTTAATTTTGGTACGAATTCTGGAAAAGATATGCCCTTCTTATTAGTCACAGATTTTTATTATGATAGTTGAAAATTAAATACTTATCATTTAAGGCCATATTCCTATAATTTTAAGGCCATATTCTTTTCACTTTAAGACCATATTCTTTTAGGCTACTCCTTTAAAAATTTTTACGGAATACTTTAAAAAATTAACTTTAGTTCGAAATCCTGAAAAATATATCCTTCTTATTAATCTGATTATTTTCGTGATACATACTACAATACACTTCTAGATTATACGAATGAATGAAAAAGTCGAGTTAAGATTCAAACATTCTGACTTTTTAATTTGAAGTATGTGAAATAGAGGGTTGAAAAAGCTGTAAAATTTGGTTTATATATTCCAGATCAAGCATGCATACGATAAAAGCAGTTATCAAAACATATTAGAAGAGAAAATGAATATTCACCTGTGCTTTAACACCCGGTTTCAAAAGTAGATCTCTTGAAGTTCTTGCATAGGGCATCTAAAATGAAATAATTTATTGAATTTAAGTAACTCTAAAAACAAATCTGATGTGGGCAGTACATGACTTTCTATATATAATGCCTGAATGATGAATTTACTTATTTCACAGTGAAAGGACGATTAGAAGATCCACGGCACAGTTTTCGTATCTTTGAATTTCACATTCGGCGTGTTTCCGTATGATAACATATAGAATTATTTCGAATTTAATTAACATATATTTCACGTAACTCTAAAATAATAAATGTCAGTATTGATAGCATCCTCAATATGCAATATAGTTCATATACTAAAATTTGGTGGAATATCGCCAACTTGCCGATTTTTTCACAGGTTGTCAAATTGACTAAAACTGTCGCCAAACTGATAAAAATGTTACCAAATTGACTAAAACTGTCGCCAAATTGATAAGAATGTCACCAAATTGATAAAAATGACGCCAAATCCAGGAAAATGAAGACTAATTGACGAAAATCCCATATCTTGGAAAGAGTAAGAATCTACTCTAAAAAAAATACTTTGAGCCACATTTTCAAATGCGGCCAAATTGACGAAACTGTTGACATATTTATAAAAATGTTATCAAAGTGATAAAAATATATCCAAATTGATAAATATGACGCCAAATAGGATGAAATAATTTGGAAATTTTTCATTCCTTCATATGATGGGCATACATACCTTTTATTATATAAGAAAGGCTATTCTAAATATCGCCAATTTGGCGATATTTGGCCCCACACTGACGAAAATATCTTCAAAATTGCAAAAATGACGCTCAATTGATGAATGTGTTATTAAAATATTTAAATATATGGATTGTATTGCTTATTGAGGATGCTATTAATTTTGATAATTGTTAATTCATAGTTGCGTAAAATATAAGTTAATTCGGGACGGAATAGTTTTAGATGTTGTCATCCTGATCACAGCCGGTCTACACACAGGCCGTGGCGCCACTGAGGAGAAATTGCCGTGACGTCCCGGTAAGAGGGGAGCATTCGGAAAGAAGGGAACAAACATCCAAGCGCGGTCAGCGTCCCTCGTGGAGTGGTTGATGATGGCAAAACTTTTTGAGGTTTTTGAAATGTTCTATTAGCTTTATAACATCGTGTTTTGTGCATAATAAGTTGTTCTTATGTTTTATTATCATTTAACTAACGTTCATGGGTGCTTAAGAGTCATTTTTTAAATAGTTTATATCTGCGTAATTATCAATGCCTCGCACGTGTTCCGTTCCCGGTTGCCGGTCGAACTATACGGCAATTTCTAAAAGTATAATGACTTTTCAACAAGAGCAGCAAAACATCAGCCTGCCAACTTTAGAAGATATCAAGGTTTATTTTTGTATTATTCAAGGAGAAAATTGGACCCATCTTTCAATCGATGACAAGCTGTATCTTTTTAAAGTTCGCATTAATGCATCATCTGTGCCATGTGTTATTGAGAGTTTCAGCATATGCCAAGAAAAAACGTTCGATGTGTTCTTTAAAATCTCCAGTGCAGTGAGAAGCAGCTACAAAAATGTGGTATACAATTTAGCCCAATTACAAATAAACGTGATCTGGATTTATTAATAAGTGCATGTGAAAATGTGCATTCTACTCCATCACAACTTAATTGTATCGAAGCCGCTGTGAAACTGTTAGAGAAACAGAAGCAGGTATGTTTAGAAATTTGCACCACCAAATTAGACTTTTTAATTGAACAAGTAAAACCGCTAGAAAAACCAAACAATCAGCTTCGATTTTCACAAGAACTGTTTATTCCATGCTTTAAAATATACTTATCTAGTTCTTCGTGCTATAAAGCATTTAGAAATTGAAAGGTGTTGACATTGCCTCATGTGAGAACATTAAGTAGAATTTAAAAAAGTTAAATGTGGATTCAGATTTTCTAATCCGTGTAATAGTTATTTAAAACGTAGGGTACAATGTTTAAACAAAGACCAAACATCTGATATGGGCAGCACACGACTATCCCTGCAGACTTATATACACATTCTCATTATTTTAATTAAATTTAATTCACTATTAATTCAATTTTCATTCGTATTTGTTAACTGGACTCATTTTCAAAGGTGGCTTAGAGAAAAAACGAAAATATCTCGAGAACGGCTAGGCCTAGTGTAATGGGGTTGGTCTTATTCTTTTCTTCGTTAAAAATTATGTATAATACAAGCATTTAATGGATATATTTCAGCATACGTAGATTTCTATTTTAGATTTTGTCGATTTTTGAGGGCCATTTTGCAAAAAAAAGACAGGTTGTTTTTTTCCAAATCGTACCAAAATCTAATCAGCACCAGGGTAACCCACAAGCGATTTATCTTCCAAATTTTGTGAATTTCGGTCCATTAGATTTTCAGCTAGAGTGGGGACAAACTTTTGACGGGCCATTTCGCAAAAAAGGCGGGTTCTTTTATCCCGAATCATACCAAAAACTAATCAGCACCAGATTCACCCACAAGTGACTTACCTACCAAATTTTATGAAATTCGGTCAATTAGTTTTTTAGTTAGAGTAGATACAAAATCTGCACAGACAGACAGACACACACACAGACGTTACGCTAAAAATAGTTTTTTCGTATTCTAGAGATGTCGAAACGTGTAGATCTGTCGAAAACTCGAGTTGCGATTTTTGACATGATTCCATTACTTTCCCCATACATTACCATGCATTGCAGTGAAAGTAAAAATTTGTCTCTCTCTTAATTGATGAGATTTATGTTGATCATAGGTATACCTTTGAATGTGGTAAATTTACCGGTGATTGTTTTGGTGGTAATGAACAAGCAGAAACTGACCAAGTGTTTCTGATTGCATCTGTGTTTTCGAATTATAAAGACGTAATAGCAATTGCCCCAGTTTCAACATTTACGGGACAAGAGTTCTATAATTCTTCATCTATGTTAATTTGTAAGTTAAAAGAACTTGACCTTAATGAATTGTCTGTTATTACTGATAGCAACAAAATTAATAGAAATATGTTTGCTTTTTTTAAGAAACACGATAAATTTAATGATGCTGTATATAATCCAAGTAATCTTGATACACCTCTGTATCTGATGTATATATAATCCTGTTCATTTATTAAAATCTATAAGAAATAATTGGTTAAATGTAAAAGACACTAAATTGCAGTACCCTGATTTCCAAAATAATGAAAACCTTAAAGAGGCAATTTTTTCTGATTTACGGAATTTATACAACTTTTAAAAAAGATAAAGACCTTAAATTTTCTCACGTGTTAACATTAAAATCATTATATCCATCTAACATTAAGAGGCAATAAGTATCCCTTGCATTAAAAGTATTCAATATTCAAAACTCTAATATTTATTAAAAATTAATTGAAGTGATTTTTCTCATCAGCAATGTGAAAATATTTCAAATTTTATGTAAAAATAGAATCGTCACACAATAATTTTTTTATCATATATATGGTTGTAAAAATTTTGATGTCATATTAATTGCATTGTTTACAGTAGTGGAAAGAAAGAAAGCTGCTTAATATTTATTAACACTGGGTTTGTAACTGTAAAAGGATCTAGTTATTATATTTTATATATATAAGGAAAATTATTATATATAATTTTGTAATCATTTAGATAGATTAGTTCTTGTTTTGTGGGAGCTCCAGTAAAAAAATATGATCCCCCCCCCCCCACCATCTAAGTTTAGATAATCTTTATGAAATTAACTGTGCTAAAATTTAGTCTTAGAAATGAGTAAAAGTGTAATTATTTTGAAATATTTTTTAACTCTCAATTTGCAAGTTTTCCCGAGTTAGCGAGAGTTCCCCTTCTAGCGTCACCTCATGATTCGGGCGCCACGGCCTGAGTGTAGAACGGCTGTGTCCTGATCCACAATTTATCGCACCAAATGTATAATTTAACGTTACAAACAATGTGCCACGGATCATTTGAACACTTTTTAACCGTTAAAGAAGTAAATTCATTGTATTATACAAGAAAAGTCATGCACATCAGATTTTTAATTTGAAGAATGAGAAACAAACAGGTGAAAAAGTTGTAATACTCGTTTTATCTTAAATTCTCTATGATACACCTGCATACGATAAAAGCAGATATTAACACATATTAGAAGAGGTAATTGAATACTCACGTGCGCACGGACCGCCTGCTTCTTCATCACGCCTCGTGAAGCTTTGCTATTTGTAGCGTTCATTTTCTAGAATGAAAAAATTTACAGATTCAGAATTTTAAACTGTCAGAAAAAAAATGAGTGAATTTCCCTCATTATGCGACAATTCTCACTCCTTTGACTTCTAATAACACCATATCGTTTTTGGTCAAATTCACCCCTTTTCTCGAGGGGTGAATTCTGGTGTTATGGTATTTTCAAACTTAATATAGATAGCTTTATTTGCAGCATAAAACATAAGTAACTTTGATTACTAAACATTAACTAATAAGTAAATAAAAGTATAAATAACTGTAATTACGGATGACACACACTTTGAATTGCTATGAAATTTTTGAATTTTGAAGTTTAAACTAATGTTTACTTTTTGTATATATCTAGTTACCAACATAAACTGAATTACTTAGTCTGATATCAAGAAATTTAAGCTAATTTTCAAAGTAGGATAACAGAGAAAACTTTGTGCTCTATATAGAAATTGTTTGCTGAAGTTAGTAATTATCTAAAACATAATTTTGCTAATCTACTACATAATGAATAATTCTGAAATGTCTAAAATATAAACAATAAGTATAGATAAGGAAAGCAAAATATACGTGATAAATTTGAACAGTATGGTTGATTTAGAATGGATTTTGAGGGGGGGATAAATTCATTTGACCTTGTACATAAATTCAATATGTGTATATATATGTTCATATTTAACATTATGCGATAAATTTGTTAACATAATTCTCGGGAAACTACTTAATTCCCTTTCCGATTGTAGATATTTTGTGTTATACGTATCTTTGTATTTTGAAGCCTAACGACAATTCGCCAACAGTCGCCAAAAATATATATGCTTGGAAATACCGAAAATGTATTTGAATTCAACAAAAAAATAAATAAAATATGACTTACTTGAATAGAATTTTCTATTGTAATTGCAGAAGTCTGGTCGTTCTTAAAAAAAATTAACAAACGTCCAATTTACTCAACAAGAAGAAAAGGCAACGACTCTGAAACAGGTCTAGACAAACTAGTGGATAATAAACTTTCACATCGCTTTACCGGTACACAGTACTTGCTAACATAAGGTATTTAGAAAGAAGGTAGGTCAAACAGAGCAGGGGAATGCGATTGGTTTCCGCTCCGTGACGTCACGAAGCGGAAACCAATCGCATTCTCCTGCTCTGTTTGACCTACCATCTTTCTAAATCCCTTGGAATCCCTCGCAGGCAGCGGAACTGTTCGCACC
This sequence comes from Amaurobius ferox, assembly GCA_951213105.1. Lineage (NCBI taxonomy): Eukaryota > Metazoa > Arthropoda > Arachnida > Araneae > Amaurobiidae > Amaurobius > Amaurobius ferox. The sequence continues at coordinate 15,466,265 of OX578154.1, read as the reverse complement.
TTCTGAGACGCTCGTTGCAGATACCACGAGGGATTACTTGTTTCTTCTTGCTTTAGCTTGGGCGTGTGTCTACTAAGTTTTAGTAAACCGCGTCATGCAAAGTAATTTACGATGGATGTACAGAGAGTTATTACTTTAAGCAGCTACGGACAGGAAGGCTCCGTAATGTGAAATTCCGAAACCACTAGGTGGCGCTGATTCTGTAGGGACTTTGAGGAATAGGGAAATCTTGAGGGAAAATATTCAGTATTGTGTTTTGCTTGTGTAGTGTTGGTGTGTTACAGAAAGTCTGAGCACGTGGTAAGTTTTAATGATCATTATTTCGTTTAATCCTTTAATTTTCCTTTAATCGATCGTTGTCTGAGGATTCGTATATCTTTTAATTGCATTTGATTCGTATATTTAGCACGTGCATAACTATTCCTTCCTATATTTAGCACGTGCATAACTATTCCTTCCTATATTTAGCACCAGCCTAACTATTCCTTCCTATATTTAGCACGTGCATAACTATTCCTGTCTATTTTCGTTTGATTCGGATATTTAGCACCTGCATAACTATTCCTTCCTATATTTAACACGTGATAAGATTTAATGAGCATTTTTCCCTTTAATTTGAAGTTCTTGATGATTATTATATATATAATTCGATCGATCGTTATCTGAGGATTCGTATATTTTCCGCACGTGCATAACTAATCCTTTCTATTTGAATTTTACCTGACCATTAGATTTGTATATGCGTGGATATATAATGATCTGTAGTTGAATACGAACGTGGTACCATATAGTGTATATAGATGTATGCCTGTACAGGTGTATCTTGTGGATCAGGTATGTAATTTTTACAATAATATAATGCTATGAGAAATAGCTTCTAATAAATTTATAGTGCAACAGATTATTCTAGAGGCTAAAGCATGCTTAAAGTACCTCTTACTTAAATGCTAATTGCTATACTGGAAGTATAATAATTTTTTCCTTTATTAATCAGCTTGACTGACAGTTTTTAGAAAATGTCTACTTCAGTTATCCACAGCTGATGAGCTCAAATGAGAGCGAAACCGGTCCTGTATCACTGTTAACAGCATTAGTGACATAACTGGAATTACACTTTTCTAACTTCAGATACTCTACTAATGTTGTTAACAGTTGTCTACAGGAGCTCTTATTTTAGGAGCAAAACCGGTCCTGTGGTACCGTATAGTGCACATAAATGTATGCTTGCACAGATGTATCACATATTACATACAGGTCTGTCTTGTGAATCAAGTATGTTATTTTTACAATAATATAACGATATAAGAAACAGCCTCTAATAAATTTAATTATTATATTGCAAAGGCCTTCGAAACAGATTTATATCATCAAAGAAATTTGGATGATGTGGGAACCCTTTTCAAATGAAAGCCACTTCATTTCAAAGAGCTTCCCTCTGAAAGTCCTCCACCAAACTACCTTTCCCTTGGATATATAGCTGACTACACATGCCCCATGCGTAATAAAAGATTATCTTGACTTTCTTTTGATAAAACCGATAAGAATTAACCTCCAATTTCAAGCTGATCAATAATTTTAGACTCAGTTATAGTGTAATGACAAAACAAATACAAATTCATAAGCATCAATAATTAAAAATATTTAAAAAGTAATATACATTGTAAATTTTATATACTTGTGAAATTTAAAATCAATATTTTATATAAATTTAATAAAACTGTTGATTATTTTATTACATAATGTTGAAATAATTATTTACAATATTATTAACTGCATATCAAATATCTTGGCCTATATTCCAGTGAAAAAGAATAATTTTTTAAGTTTAATCAATATTTTCAAAAATCCCAAAAATATCAAATAAAAGATATTAAAATAGGCCTAAATATATCATGACATAATCACTAAGTAAATCTTAAGTGATTATCTTTTTATGTTAGGAAGCCATTCCCTTCCAAATAATAATAAAAACAAATACTGTCAAATCGCTCCACAAAAATATCCTGCCCAATATCTTGAAAAAAAAATCTTAATTCCAGTTTTTCTAACAAAAACATTCTATATTTTACGTTTAAGAGCCGTTTTATTCGAAAGTTTCAAAAAATCGCAGGTATCGCCCTCTACTGAAATATACATAAAATATGGAAGTCGTTCTCTCCAAATTTTGAAATAGAAACTATGTCCAATTGGAGCCGTTCTGTCTGAAACTATGAAAATTTTACAAGTCCCGTCCTCTGTCGAAATATATAAGGGAGCCGTTCTGTCCCAATTGTGAAAATAAAACTAAGTCCAATCGTACTGCAGAAAAGCCGCTCTGTCTAGAAAAATCCCTATATCTCCCCTACAGATTTTCAAAAATTCCCTATTTTCATTGGTCAAAAAAATTTCAAAGTTTTAACATTAGGATCCTTCCTGTCCCTAGCCGCTTTTGTTATTACTTGAGTTTAGGAGCTTTTCATATCACCAGTGGAAGCAAAAGGTTTTCAAGATTGGAAAGAGTTATGCATCCAGCATGGCGGATACACAAGTGAACAGATTGCTGCAGAGCCAGTAAAGTATGATGTGGAAATTTTGAAAGACTGGAGAGGTAGATTGGGCTGGAAACAGCTGATGATAGACAATGCTATAGACCCGAAGAAGGGTCGATTCAACATGGACAATATAAAGATTGTGGAAGCAACTGCCGTGAAAATGGCGCAACATGGAGTGATAGACAAGCACGCTAAGCAGCGGGTGAGAAAGGAAAAGAAGGACTGGGCCGAAATCATGGAGGACCATGAACAAGGAGAGACTGTTTCTTCATCGGAGGACGAGGATACACAAACTGCAGCCGTTTACGAGGCAGCCTACATCAAGTCCCTGGGATGTGAGAGCGACCAGCTGAAAAAAGGCTCCGCGGAGTGGAAAATATACAGCCACTTTAAGATCTACGACTGGATCATAGCCAGAATAGAGGAGGAGCTGGAGGAAGATAGGATCGACTTCGAGCGAGCCAAGATGATAAAGACAATCTTAGCAGGTACCATTTCTGATTCTAATTTGCTAGCCAGCCACCCTAATTTTAATACTCTTGCTAATAGAATTTCTTATAGTCTTATTTATGACTAGCCGCCTTTGGCGACCAGCCTGTTCGCAACCCTTGAAGATGCTGATCGTGGCAAATTCCAACCGTGGCAAACTCGTTGGCGCGACCTACCAGAAAGGTGTAAGGTAACTGGTTGGACGGCCAGGATGTGCCACCCAATTTAGACCGGAACCCAGTGGTTGAGGCATCCACAGGGAACGTACCCTCCTTCCCCTACCACCAACCTCTCGGAAAAACATACGGACCCATATGTTTAACGTGATCGTACTCCGTGTCAGTGGCGGAAATCGAACCCGGGCCTACCGAGTGCAATTCTCGCGCGCTAGTGCAAATCCCGCGCGCTAACCACTGAGGTACTTCGCCCCCCCGCGACATTTTCCATAACTTTCTTTTTATTCACCGAATTTAGACCGGAACCCAGTGGGAGAGGCACCCACGGGGACCGTACCCTCCTTCCCCAACCACCAACCTCTCGAAAGGACTTACAGACCCACATGTTTATTCCGCGTGATCGTACTCCGCGTGAACACGGCGGCAATTTTGGAAATCGAACCCGGGCCTACCGCGTGCAATTCCCGCGCGCTAACCACTGGGCAACTTCGCCCTCCGCGACAATCTCCATAACTTTCTTTTTATTCACCCAATTTAGACCGTACCCTCCTTCCCCTACCAGCAACCTCGCGGAAGGACTCACGAACCCACATGTTTAACGTGATCGTACTCTGCGTGAACGTGGCGTAAGTTTTGGCAGTGGCGGGAATCGAATCCGGGCCTACTGAGTGCAATTCCCGCGCGCTAACCACTGGGCTGCCGCGCCCTCTGCGACAATCTCCATAACTTTCTATATATTCACCCAATTTAGACGGGAACCCACCTCCACAGGGGCCGTATCCTCCTTCCCCTACCACCAACCTCTCGGAAGAACTTACGGATCCACATATTTAACGTGATCGTATTCCACGTAAACACGGCGGCAGTTTTGGCAGTGGCGGGAATCGAACCCGGGCCTACCGCTAACTTCCCGCGCGCTAATTTGCAATTTAAAATGACCATATGCTTAATTCCATCATCCTCATTCCATTGTTTCATTGTTCCATCATTTAAAATATCCATAAAATTAAAATATCCAAAAGTTAAAATATACATTTAAAAAATCCATATCGTTCCATCATTTAAAATATAAATATAATAATTTATATGGAGTAAAGGAGCTCTATTCAGAACCGTGACGTCACCTCCACCTTGACGTCCCTACCCACCACCTTTCCTCATTCTTCGGGGGAGAAACGCCGGTTAAGAAGCGGCACGCCGAGCGGAACGCCGAGAAATTGAAATTCGGAAACTTTTAAAATCCCGATCCTGTGGGCAATACGGAATATTTCCTGACCAGATTGGACTTGTAAGAATGCCAGATGTTTGACCTTTCTAAAAATGCAAATTATTAGTCGAAATTATGAGTACTTTTTACTATGCGAGAATTTAAAAACCAAAAATACTTTTTTTGAGCAAAAAGTGACTTTTGTTTTAAAATCTTTAAAAAATATTAGAAATCGAAATTCAGATTTGAAATTGATATATTTTTACTCGCAATTGTCAGCTCTTTCCGATGGTGTGATTTGTTTTTTCCTACGATGTCCGGATCGTGGGAGAAAAAGGGCAAAAATGGCAAAAAACGGTCGAAATCGCATAAAATATTAAATAACAAAAAAAATAATTAAAATTTTAAAAATCGGTTTGCACGTGTCCCCTTCCCTCCCCCCGGGTCTCCGATTGCCAAATTTCGTAGCTCTCCGACGCGCGGTCGCGAAACGTATAGTGTATAAGACACACAGACATTGCCTTTTATTATTTAAGATATTTATAAGGATAGGAAGCTTAAACCTAAGTATGATTTGTATCTCAAATTTAAACATGAAATGTTCGGTAAATTGGAAGGTTACATCACCCAACCTAAAAGTAAAAAGTTAAAAATCTCTAATAGCAGTAATCCCTCTGAGGACATCCAAACCAAAAATAAATTTAGCAAATTAAACGTCGAGGAAGTCGAAATGACTGAGTCTCCCCCCCCCCCCAAGGAAAAAGTCGCGTCTTTTTATGTGGACTCCACAATTAATTGGGGAGCCCTCATAGAGGATTTAAACAAAACTCTAGATTGTAAAGTTCAGGGTCTTCTCATGGGGAGAGTGATCCGGATCACTCCTGGGTCCGTTGAGGACTACAGGAGTGTGCAGGCTCAATTAACCCGTGAGGGAATTCCTTTCAGTTCTTTAAATTTGAAAACGGATAGGCCGAGGAAAATTATTATAAAGGGCTTGCCCATCAATACTAATGCTGAGGAGATTAAAAATGAGCTTGCCACACCTGGCTTTAAAATTGTTAGGATCACGCAGCTGAGGAACAGACGTGATAGGACCCCCCTTCTCATCTTCTTGGTCGGACTTGAGCCGGCGGAGGGACGGGCGAGGATTTATGATGTTAAAACCCTGCTCTCTATGCAGATAAAAGTCCAGCTATTTAAAGCGCGAGGCCATAAAATGTGTTATAATTGTCAGTAATGGAATCATCATTCTGATCAATGTACCCCCCCCCGCTACCTCAAATGTGGCGAGGGGCATCCAACGAGAGATTGCACTAAGAATAGGGACACCCCGGCGAAATGCGCCAACTGCTCAGGCTCACACCCCGCCAATTTTAGGCACTGTCCCCAAAACCCCTGGTTTCGTAAAAAAACCCAAGAATTAAAAAAACTCCAACAAACTGCTAAAACTTCACCCTTGGAGAGGATAACTTCCCCCCCTTCCCACTAACAGAACCCCCTGCACAGGAAGTGCCGAGACGGTAAGAGGAACTACCGGCGAGCACTTAGCCCATGCGCAACCTGTGTGGGACCAAATCCCTCAAACCGCGAATGCAAAGACTTTTCTTGAATTCTTGAGCCTCTATAAAGAGGTCGAAAAGTTTATTGATATTAGCAAAATTAGCAGCATTCTAAAAGACATAGTACAAATTCTTAAAGGCGATGAAGACGCCATGACCAAAACTTTTCAAATTGTCGACATGGTAGCTAAAATTATCAAAAGTTAAACCCCCCAAATCTAAGTATTTTACTTTCTTTTGGCTGGCTAGCAGTGAAGTTTCATTATGGATACTTCCCTCATCGCCTGTTCATGCATTTGGACTTTTCCCACGTGTTCACACACCTTGAAGTATTGGCGCCAGCTCTTGCAACGACGCCCCGCCCATCAGGGGGCGTTTTACACCAACGGACTTTGTGAATACAAGTAATTGTAAAACTACAACACATGGAATCTTACACCACAGAAGATAAAGGCGGCAACGCCAGGTGCTTCATCCACGACGACGAACGGGAGAGACCTTGGAAATAACCCATTTACTTCCCCCTCCTTGACAAAGAATCTAATCTCTTTCCATCACCCAAGATGCTAGCACACCATTTTACCTCGTCACCCCTCACTTATCAGATGATAGACAATTGATACCTAAGTTGACCAACTAATCCTTGTTAATAGGCTACATAGGATTGTTTGACGCACTCATAATCTCTTCCGCTCGTGTCAAAATGGTGAATTGCAATGGAGTCGGCGTTAATTAAATTGGTTAGTTGCACACTTTATTATTATTATTTTACTATTGTGTCAATTTCGGTTTCACCATGATTTTCCAATTTAAAACAGAAAACTAAATGAATTTGTTCTGTACAGGCCTTATATAAATATTGTTAATAGCTAGCACGTTCAACTTTTAAAAATAAGCATATTTTAGTATATTATAAAAATTAGGAGAAATTTAATAATATTAACAAAATAAGCATATTTTATTCAAAATAAGCATACTTATTGTTAAAAAATAAGCATATTTTAAAATATTAACAAAATACTTTTCAAAATCGAGATGGCGTTTGTTTTGTTTCCCCTCCCCTGACACCTGCAAATGACACATTTTATTTATACTGATCGCAGGTGGGACGAAGCACGATTGAACTCATCCCCTGAAGGGTAATTTGCATAGTTACTACATGTATATAATGTTTACGGAAATCCCCCCTCCCCACAACTTGGATATAGTAGTTTGGATAAAACACAACATGCTACTATTACTAAAGAGGGTCACATACGGAACGAAATGGAAATAAACCATACTGATCATGAAACGCTCTTCCGTTCAGCTACTGGGACGGCACTGAAGCTTCTTATCGTTGAAATAAGCTCGTCAATCCTCAAGTATTTTTTTGGTGAGCTATTCTTTTTCGCAACTATATTGTACAAATATTTAATATATGCATTTTGAACTTCATTTTAAGAAATTGTGCTTTCGCACCCACTGAAAAGGAACGCTTCCATTGCAGATTTATTTTGTAATATTAAGTTCTCCCCCCTCCCCCCCAATGAATTTGATACAACTTATTTTAAGCGAGATTATTCTAGATATGATAATACATACATAGTACTCATAGCCGGAGAAAAATTCTAAACAATACTGCCACTGTTCGAACAGTTAGGTCGAGAATGTGTGGTCTAACATTTAAACAACTCTATTTTACAATCCGACAACCGACGGCACAGATCTTCGATGAGAAATAAAGATACCTCTAATAATAGCTTTTTGGCACAGATGTTTTGAGGTCAAACACAACAGTGTTCAAAATCAAAGAGGGGTTGAATGCGTAAGAAATTCCTTTAATCAAAATAAATCACACATGTCTTCTGAACTGAGGTCTTTGAATATTCATTCATACGATTTTTACTCAATACTTTTCTCGGAAAATTTTCATTCTAATACAATTTAAATTATATTAACAACACGGAAGCAGGTAAGATACATCCATGGATTCAGGTGCCTTCTAATACTTTCTCTATATTCTATCTCGATTCTAATACTTTCTCTATATATTAACATGTATAGTTAGGGAAGTAAAAATCATTGTCAAAAAACATTAATACAATATTTCTAATAGTGTTCCAGAAATTTTAAAACATGATATAACATTAATATGTTTCTATACAATACGAAATTAGTAACATTAAAATGTTTTCTATACAATGGTATGTGCTAAAATATATATCTATTGTCGCTGGGAATGCTTAATTTTACTTAAAACACGTTGCTCATAAGTGTTTACTTAAAACATGGGATTATACATCAAACAGCTAACACATGATTCAAATCATAAATATACATAAACATATATTTGAAATATCTTACCAGAACGTCAGATAGGAAGGTGAATTTTCAAAAGGAATCTTCTACTAATTCCAAGAGTCAATCTATAATGAAATACGTGCAGCAACACGGTACATCCAACCTTCTCAGTCCAGAATTCAAAATGCAATAAAATTTCCCAGGTCAGTTGACAGGCACTAATCCTAGTGAGGCGTCAATCACATTCTCTGAATTGGATATTCGTGTAAGATAGGTTAAGCGACATCTGCGCACGTGTATATTAGTCAAGGTACTTTAAGCATAAGGTATGTGAGAGAAATGGGGTTGCTTTTCGAACGGCAGAGCAACTTGAAGCGTGACGTCACTGATTTACAAGTCAAGAATAGGGAGCATAGAGATACGTTATAAAGTTTAGCAAGTTCGCGTCTATAATTCGAAAATGAGATAAGGTCATTCGTAATAAAATTTTAGAAGAATGATATTAAATGATTCTACTTATACATGCATAGGGCTATCATTAAAATATAATAATACATATATTATTAATAATACAAGCTTAAATATATCGTGAAAAGTGTAGTAAATATAAAAATTACATTTCAAGTGTTTATTACAGATATGAATAAATATCTGGTCATCGGATTTTTAAAAATACAGTATCCATTATATTAAACATTGATAATACTTTCTACATGTAATATAAATATGTATTTAAAAAATGTCTAATTGCGTAAAAATCTCATATACATATAACATATATTGATGACTATGAAATATCATCAATCTAGTAGTTGCATAACTATATATTATGTTAAAATGCGTAGATCTGATCTTGGGAAAAGGGGAGTGTTGGCGGTCGAATGGATGGTCAACGGCAATAGATTTATTTTATTTACCCAACAAAAAGACGATGCATTTTGTGAGCTAGTAGAATATTATGACTCTTGGCTACGCCACTGGATATGTCTGTTTTCACAAAGATATTTTAAGCATGCAAAATTGATGTTATTAAACTTTATAGAGTTTTAAATATATAAACTATGTACAGTTTTAAAATTTTAAAGCAATGCTCACATGGATCATAAATAATAAATCAATACATACCATTTTTATGCCATGATACTGATTTTACACCATTTAGAGGCTTTTCTTTGCTTTTTTCATTCTACTTATTGTTGCATGAAAGTCTTATTTAAGTGTTTAATGCGAATGAATGTTCTGGTTCGTGAAAACAAAGTTATGACTTTTAATGATACAGAAGGTGAAATGTTTGCTAACTTTGACTGCAAGTTTTTAATGACGCATTTCTCTTTTGATATATATGCGCCATGCATTTCTAAGAACGTATTTTCCCACTTTTTTATTTTTTCTGAAAAATTTGGCGTTGAATATTAGTTTTATTGTAAATAAATTTTTTATGCATTATATTTCAACTTTTAGTTTTGTATTCTAAGCTATTTACATATTAAAACGAAATGTCCCATAACTTGAGATGCTGTGAATATAATGTCAATATTATGATTTCTAAAGAATAGCGTTTTATGATTATGTATATTAATAACAAAGTAAAATGCTTAAGGCCTCTAAAATTAACTTTACATACATTTTGCAATAAACTAAACTGTGTAAATTAGCTTACAAAATGCTAATATCTCCCTCCCCCCTCCTACCAAAAAAAAAGAAAACTCCATAATTGCTAGTATCAGAAATATAAATTATTTTTATATATTTTAGATACTGCATATGAAGTCGATTTTATTTTATTAATTTTGTTTTTGAATTACTTAGTGGACCACCTATTTTACATATCAATGAAACTTGTCAATCGTAAGTATTTTTTATACTGCTATATTAAAAACATTGTTTTTAACTGCAGTATTAATGGTATGTGAGATTTTCGTGCCGTTGGCTCCTTGTTTTAGTTGTTTAACCGGCTTCAAATTAAAATACTTAGCCCGAAAATCGTCTTCAAAATATTCATCACAAAAGTGACTCGAACAGACAGTTGCGTTAGCAATGATTATTTTATCCTCTCTTTTGCACTTTACGATCCGTAATTTTTGGAGTGTATGATCTTTTGGAAATCTATGAAAACTGAGAGATCCTATTGACTTCTTATAATAATTTGAACACAAAGCAACCGAGGAGAAACCAGGCATTTTTGCGCTCACAAAACACAATTTATATACAACAATTAAACAAAATTATACTTTATATACGTGAGAATACTAATATATACACATCTATAATACACAAATTTACACTTAAATTTCACTTTTACGATATAATTAGAAATTATATTAAAACTACGTCTGACACAGTCTATCTTTTCCCATAAAACTGAATACTTCATAGAGTTTCGTCCAGAACAGAGCACCAGGCGCGAAGCGCCTTTAATCTCCAATCTCTAGGTGTGGTTCTTATCTTCATACTGTGACATTATTTCATTGGTCCATAGTTGGAGGTTCGAGGTTTTTGATTTACTGTTTTTATTATTTGTCCTAGCTCCTAGTGTGGCAGTTTGTTGCACATTAAGAGTTTAAGCAGTTTGGGGGGTTGATGCAGATCTGAGGGTAACCTAGCATTTTAGCAGTTTAGGATTTTAAACATTTTGTAGAAAACCAAAGATCGCGAGTTTTCGTTAATATCAACTCATTAAGGTGGGACGTTCCTAGTACCGAATATCAAAGTTAAGTACCGAGCGGGGTCTCTTACGAGATTTAGCCTTGCGATGATCATAGTCATGCAGATTAAATAATAGTTCATTTGGGACAGATGGCAGATTTTTGTAGAATTTAAGCGCTAGCTTTTTGATTTGGGCTCTAACAGTTTTTATTTTGAAGTCTTTCCTAATTACCGAGTTTCTTAAGTATCTAGGGGCTTTCCTTATAATCCTTAGGGTTTTGTTTTGTCTTATCTCTAATAAGTCTATGGTAGTTTTACAGGCATATCCCCATACGGGTGCTGCATACAGCATTCCCGGGCAGATGACCGATTTATAAATTAGGAGTTTATTTTGATAACTTAGATTTCCGTTTCCTATCATTGGGTATAAGGCTCCTATGGTTATATACGCTTTTTTGATTATGTTCGTTACGTGCAGTTTCCAAGTTAGGTGGGAGTCTATCGTTACACCTAGGTATTTAGTAGATTTTTCCGCTTTTAGGGCATGGTTGTTTATGTACAGAAAACTGAATACTACTCGGAGAAACTGGCACTTCTCCTTCTAAACCAGTGACGTCACGAGCGGCGATAACGTCCACTCTCTGGAATACTGTCAATAGCGGTATTCTGGTCTTTTGATCTCTGACCCTCCCTGTATATTAGTGTGTATGCATATAGGTAAATTTTTCAGATTATAGAAATATGACGAAAGAAGAAATACAAGCAAATTTGATTCAGAATTTGAAATCTTAATTTGAAAGAAACTTTGAACTACTTATCATATTAAATATCAGTTATTTCTTTTATGTACTTTGAGGAACTCAAGCACTTATATTTTAATGATAGCCCTTTGCATGTATGGGTAGAATCATTTAATTTCATTCTACTAAAATTTTATTACGAATGATCTTATCTCCTTTTCGAATTATAAAAGCGAACTTTATACACGTATCTCTATATCCCCTCTTCTTGACTTGTATTTACCCAGTGACTTGTATTTACCTTACATTTACCCAGTGACGTCACGCTTCAAGTTGCTCTCCCGGTCGAAAAGCAACCCCCTTTCTCTGACCTACCTTATGTTTAAAGTACCTTGGGTAAATTTTGCAGATTATAGAAATATGACGAAAGAAGAAATGCAAACAAATTTGATTCAGAATTTGAAATCCTTATTTGAAAAAATCTTTGAACTACTTACCATATTAAATATAAGTTATTTCTCTTATGCACTTTGAGGAACACAAAGACTTATCAAATATAAAGTGCAAAACAGAAAGACAAATTAAATGTTGTTTTTTATTACTTCCAATGTTTTAAAAAAAATCTTAAATTTACAAAAATATTTTTAAGTAAAAAAAGAAGTACTGTAATACTTGTGGCATAATTCATTTACTTGATTTTTTTTATTGAATTAGTAAATAATGCGTGTTAAAGTTAAAATTGATTCCTTACTTCTGAACTTAAATAGCTTGCGTCCACAGAAAATTTTAAAACAGAAATTAATTTCCCTTAACCAATAATATTGAAGAATATTAGTCAATGAAAGTATTGCTAATTAGTAAAAGTTTGAAATTTGAGCATTTATTTGATCATTTATTTTTACCATGCATAAATTAAGGAATTTTTGATAATTACGAAAACTTAAATGAATTATTGAATTTCGAAAGCGGGATGCGGTATCAACATGCTTTTTACAACCATTTGAAATACAATTAGAGTTATTAAAGAATCTATTGTGGGCAACGCATGACTCTCCCTAAAGACTCAAATTAATTTCATATTTATATTTTAATTCATTAAATTTAGTTTAATTGCGCAAATTTACCCTGAATTTGCCCTTTTTACCCAATCTTAGTTTTTATTTGTCAACCGAAGATTTTTTCAAAGTCGGCGTAACAAATATGCTAAAAAAATAATATATCATGAGAACGGTGCGTTCTAGAGTAATGGGGTTGGCCTTATTATTTTCATTGTAAAAAATTACGTATATAACAAACATTTAGTTGATAAATTTGAGCAAACGTTTGAGCATTTGTGCGGGCAATTTTGCAAAAATGCGGGTTCTTATATACCAAACAGCACCAAAATATAGTCAGCAACTGGTTCACACAAAAGTGATTTGTAAATTATTTTGAAATTTGATCCATTATTTTTTGAATTAGAGTATATATATGCATTGCACAGACAGACAAATGTCACACTGAAAATAGTCTTTTCGTGTTCTAGAGATCCCAAATCTTCCAGATCCGTCAAAACTCAAATTGCAAGTTTCGACATGATTTCAACGCTTTCCCTATACATTATCATATATTGCCTTTACTGTATTGCTTTATTGTCTTAACATGTATTATCATTGTAATATCATTATATGATCATGCATTGCCATTATTGTATTACCCTGTATTGCCATTATCATAAGCCATTAGTTTCACATATAAGGACAAAAGCTTGGCTGTTCTGCAAACTACCTCAGTTTACGTTATTACATGTTAAAACTGTATCAAAAGATCATAAGCTGGGTTATTTGTACTAATTTTCAACGGTTTTACAGCAATGATTATCATACTTTTGCATTGTTACGTATTAAAAGGATCACTTAGAGCAAAGAAGTATCTGGTGGCAAAACTGTTGTCACGTGCTAAAAGGACGTGTGGTGGGGAAATAAATTGTTGTCCATTGTTGGCGATTCAAACTCTCCTGTAAATAACTTGTCTTTTTTGTTGTGGTAAAGTGGTAAATTAAGGTGTTGCATTTAAGGGTGCACTTATTCTACGGGGAAATAAAGTGTTGTCTTTTGTTGGTGATTCAAACGCTCCTGTAAATAACTTGTCTTTTGTGTTGTGGTAAATTGAGATCTTGAATGTAAGGGTACTTTTATTTCACATTATTTCACATACGCGCTCCCCGCAAATAGGTCGAGAGAACATAAAAAATAATTATAGTGCAGGAACATAATACTATATATTTTTCTTATTCCTTGCTGCTTAAGTTCGTGTGTGCAACTCTCCCCCTCTCCCGCTTTATTTTTTAAATATGAACCTGTGGAGTTCCTACCCACTTTTTTTTCAAATATGGACGGTCAACGAATATATATGATACTACAACTTGAAAATTCGGAGTAAATATATGGATTAGCAATCCAATAACAGTTAATTTAGATAAATTCAGAATTCCAAAGAGATAAAGATATAGGGGAGAAAAAGTTGGTGCATAAAATGCATTTAACAAATATAATATATTACGAAAAAAAGTACATTTTATTGAATGTAGTGGGGTATCAAAGGAAAAGTATCTGAAACAATTTAGAGATGCATCCTCCCAACCCAAATACAGGAAAATTGAAAATGGAGCATCAATTTTATTGAAATAAAACGGAATGCAATAATATGTTTGCGAGTAATATAAAAATATTGAAGTCGAATAAAATTAAAGTTAATATCTTATAAAATCAGGAGAAAAAGAAAAAAAAATGTCTTGTTGTCAAAAAACCCGATTTATATTCTTACTTTTGCAAAACGTAATGAATGGAAAATTTTTGGAAAGACATAATGCCAACCCAAATATAGAAATAAAATATAAAATGGATGCTTGAGAACGGAAAGAAGGGTAAACACCATAAATTGGGGGAGGGAGGGATGGATTCGAAATTAAATAAATAACTATAAAAATATTCAATAAAGAATATCCAGTATCATTATTCAAGTGAGACTTCAAAAATGGAGCCCACAAAACTGAGATAAAATTGTCGAATATTTCAATCTTGCTCCCATTGAAGATATATGGCATATGGACTGTCGTGGGACAGTATTGGAATTTTCCTGTCGCCACTTCACTTCTAGAAAGTATTACCCCCCCCCCTCTCTCTTTGGGAACGGTTGACATTCCATGGCTATGAGTAAGAGACCAGCTGCAGTGGTGAGAAAATGGCAAAGGCCGCTATCTTATTTTTAAATAAAATGGACACCTGCAAGAGGGCTAGAGCCCCCCAATTTTTAGCCAACCCTTGGGAAGGGGCCAAATCCAGTGATTCGATGGAGCCCGGCCGCGTCACTGAATTTATGGGTTTTCGAACCTATAGCGGCCAAGCGTCAGTTATGGAGCCCGGCCAGGGGGCCGTCCGAGATCCCGACGAAGAGAAGAAGAGTTGAGAGGGAACTCAGTTGGTAATTGTCAGAGTTAAGTTCTGCATGCAAAAATCGACGGATGAGTGCCAGCTCGATGCCGTCCTGCCAGTGCCTAATAGGGGTAAGTCCTTTTGTTCTCTCCCACTGCAGACTGAGTATCAGAGAAGATAACTAGAATTTAATAAGGAAGTTAACTGCCTAACTTGAGGGCTATTATGATATTTAATTTAACTAGAGAGGGGGAAATGATCAGATCGATCATTACCCAATACCTACTTAGCGAATGTAAATATGTTCTATGTAATTAAGATGACATTTTGTGGTTTTTAAATTTTAAGTAACAAGTTTTGAATATAAGTATTTTAAAATAAAAGCTTTATTAACTTTTAATTAGTATTTATTGTGTGTTCTCGTGATGCATTTTCTAATTAATCAGAACCTGGAGATATGCTCGGTAATCGAGCAAGTGGCGTGCAGAAGTACGATTAACGGCCAATGTGTAATTGTAAGATTTCAGCGGAGCCACGCCACATATTATGGCGCCGAGACCAGTCTTGTGCACAGTTATCAAAGTGCCTCGATTAATATTTGACTGGATAATTTAATTATTCAAAATTCAAAATTCAGAGAAATTTTTTTTTTTTGTGAAATGAATATGCATCATGGGAAGATCTTTGTAATATTGTAAATAATAAGTGAGTTAATATTTAATAATTTGAAAGTATATATAAAAATTGTACAAGATGCCGGATACAAATAATACAGAAGCGCCCGAGCAAGGGGGCGAAAATCAAAGTCGTTTACAGGGGTTAACCTTTTTACTTGGGGTATTCGAAGGAAATGCTGAAACAGACTGTAAAATATTTTTCAATCAATTTGATTCGATAGCCAAGCTAGGAAAATGGACCGAACCAGAAAAACTCGTAGTATTAAAGTCGCGTTTAAAGGGAAATGCACTAAAATTCCTAGCGAGTTCGGCAAAATTACGTAAAGAAAATTCGTACGAAGTACTAAAGGAAAGGCTACTAGAATTTTTTTCACAGAGGACTAGCATAACGACCCGCCAAATACAATTTACTCTAACTAAACAATTTGAAGGTGAGAGCGTTAAGGCATTAGCACACAGAATCAAATGTATCACGCTGACTTATCTAGAAAGTGCAGGTGATTTGAGTAGCGAGGAGTCGAAAAAAATCATTGACCAATTATGACTAGGAAAATTTTTGGACGCACTAAACACGCAAATTAAGAGAGAGGTGCTAAAAGCAAACCCGTTATCCTTCGAAGCGGCGATTGTAATAGCAGAAAATATTGAAAACGCAATAGCAATTTCTCCACCTGAAACAGAAGCTGTAAACAATATTGTCGCGCACCCTGGACCACCGGCTTTACAAACAGAAATCGAAAAACTACGAAAAGAACAGGAAAATGCTAACAGATATTTGTTAGAAACATTAGGCGAACAAATTAACGCACTTAGATTGGAACAAAACACACCTAAAGCTAGAACTTCTAATAATAATATCCCTAATGATATGTTTTGTCTATTTTGCGGACGCACAAACCATCTAATGATAAATTGTAGACTATATAACCGGGATAACGAAATGCGTAGATCTCAGAGTTCACGCCCACAGCAGTTTAACAACCAGAGCGAAAGGCAATATACGCAAAGAGAAAGGCAGGGGCCAGCTAACAATTTCCCCCGCGGAGAATACGCAAGGCGAAATCCGGGGTTTTCACGTACATTTAGAGGGAACAGGTACAATCAGAGAGAAAATACATTCCCCAGAAGATCTTTAAACTAGAGAGGGGCGGCAATTATTATAAGCTCCCAGAAAACCCGCCCCAGTTAAGTTACGATGGATTTGGTTATGTTGATAACCAGGGAGAAATAAAGAATGTACAAATTCATAAGGATAGGAAGGTGTGTAAATACAGAAGTAAATATGGGAACCGGTACATTTTGACTGTGGTATGTCATTTTAGCAGGCACGCGGAACTTTATCCGATAGATAACATTACGGCAGACACCATTGCAACAAAATTAATTACGTATGTAACTACTTACGGCAAAAGTGAATTTGTGTTGACGGACCGCGGGAGCCAATTTACTAGCCAATTATTCAAAGCTATACTTGATAAACTAGATATACATGCAAAATTAACTTCAGCAGCGAATCCGAGAACAAACGGAATCTCAGAAAGAATTAATTCAGCCATAAAACGTGCAATCGAGTGTTACAAACAAGACGATTGGGAAACAGCCGTAGGAATTCATAAAGCATGTTATAATGCAGTAGACCACCCAGCCACAGGTATGTCACCGAACTTCTTGTTCTTTTCACGGGACCTACCATTATTTATGGACATCGTACCAAATAACGCCGAAGAGACTCAAAATTATATACGAAATCAACCTCAAAAGCTGGAAACTATGGCCGTAGCATACAAACAAGCCTACGAAAATTTAATCCGCACACAAGAGATACAGGAGGAAAAATATTTACAAAAAGCAAAATTTAGAAAACTAGAATTAGGCCAAAAAGTTTTTGTCAAAAACATTCCAAACTTCGGAAAAAAACGTTTTAGAGGCCCGTATAGAATAATAGAAAAACTAACAACCCACTTATTTTTATTAAAACTAATTAAAGATCCTAGGGCAAAGCCAATCAAAATAAATATAAATCGCATATATGAAATGCCTGATAGGAGACCGCATTTATTGCATGAAACACAGTTCGACGCGGAAAGCCAACCGTTTACGGGAAGATACGCTCAGAGCGTCTTACAAAACATTGCGCCGGAGATAAGCGTTGCCACCGTGAAGGCGAATGATAGCTCCTTCGAGGACATTCTCCCATTTCAACTCGAATTGGAAAATAACCGCTCCCCGAAGGAAACGCGCGCCCCTCTCCCACCGGAACAGGTTCAAGAGAAAGAGAAAAGGGTCGCAGAGAGATCGAGAGGTCAATCGACTATTCCTATCACAGAGAATACAACGAACACTGACAAAGTTAGCTCAAATAATTTAAATAATCCCCAAGAGGAGGAGAATGTAGAAAATATACATGAACAGAAATCAACCGTTTACGGGAGAGTATTTCGCAACTCTCATTATAATCTGAGGCCACGGAAAATAAAATAACATGAATAGGTCAGTGGAAAATAATTTAAAGTTACACGTAGGTCACGTAAATATAAGTTAAAATAATACCGATTAAAATTAATTCAGAGTAAAAATTATCTCAGTAAAGACTTAGAGGAGTAAAACGAAATGTAACAAGAATTCTTTATGATTAACGTGCCATTATAAATAATATTTAAAGAAATAACCGTAAAAGTGAGGCAATTAAATTAAACTTTCACGTAATTTAAAAACTTAGGGAGTTAAGGTAAGATAAACTGAGATGCAGGCGTCTAAAGTTTAAATGACCGGACAGACAGAGCGATCGGCTGTCAGTCGAACAACCTAAGCAAATCTAATTCCTAAAATAAGTAATTTAAACTTTAAGTAAGCAAATCTAAGCACCCAAGCGAAACAAGTACATTAAACTGTAATCCTAAATAAAAAAATAAGAGTAATTTCACTCACGGAACTTCCAGAAAAATTAATATGTGTAATCCAATTTGTATAAATCCGTTGTGCAGCACACAAAGAGAAAGCACACTGCCGCGTTGACTTTGAATTTTTTTTCGACTCTACTCGCTCTAGTCACATGACAAGCGGAAGCAAATCACGTACGCGGTTTCAATTAGAGAGAATTACCGCAGGACAGAATCAAAGACATCGTCTGTTATTGGCCCACGTAAAGAGAAAAAAACTTTTGTCAGGTCGTACGAAAAGTGACCGCTGCTAACATAGAAAGTATATTGCGGTACAGGCCTTTGCCAGGGATTGCTTTTAAACCGGACAGCCGGGTGTTACGTAAGGAGGGGAATCAAAAATTAATTGGAAATGGTTAGAGAATTAAGTAGTAATTAGAGATTTAATTAGAAATGAATAGAGAAATGGCTAGAGAATTAAGTACAAATTAGTAGAAATTAATTAGAAATAAATAAAGAAATGGTTAGAGAAGTAAGTAGAAATTAGCAGAAAAATGATTAGAAATGAAGAGAGAAATGGGTAGAGAAATGATTAGAGGATGGAGTAAAGTAATTGTTAAGACTGAATTAAGTAGAGTAATGGTTAGAGGATAGATTGAAGTGATTGATTAAGATCTGGAATGAAATAAGACATTTAAGAGGGCTCTTGAAAATAAGAATAAATAATTCTTAAGAAAACAAAAATTCCTGGTTCAATAAGAATTTCTATAAAGAATATGTATATAAATGATTAATGTAAAATAAATGTAATTAAGATAAAATAAATGTATTTAATGTAAAATAAGTAGGGTAAGAATGTAGAAAACATTAAAAGTAAAATGTTCTCTGGTACAATGCAGTGGACAGAGTTCAAGGACTCTAAACCTCCTACGTCTAGTTGTATATTAAAGTACGAATAGAATGTCTAATCTGAAATTACATCAGCTTTTTTATATTGATAAAGTACATTGTGGAAAAAACTATGTGCATTTACATACCCTAACTATGATTACTGCAGAAGTTTGCAGACACGGATCCGGTCTTCAAAAAACGAAAGTTGCCATTATAAAGACTTTTGCAGCAACAAAGGCGTAGTTTTACAGCTCACATAAGCCTTTACCAGCACATGTATGCAGCATCATTAACCGAAAACGAAATCATGCCTTCCTTGGACCAAAGGGTACCAAACAATGCAACTTCATTTTCATCGTTTAGTGCAACGTTGTAATGCAACTGCATTTTTATCATTTTAATGCAACGTCTTAGTGCAACTCCATGTTCGCAGTGTTAAGTTCAACGTCATTTACACAGTTAGTGCAACTTCTTTGTATAAAGTGATGTCACAGCTGATCCTGCTCAGAGAATATTCCTTCCATATGGAATATCACTAATTTTGTCACAGCCTACAGAACAATATCAATCCTTTAGTGTATAATGTGAACGAACAATTGTTCCCAATTCATGTGTTCTCATGACAAACTTTCATATTTTGTGAACACAAGTAACAGACTGGAAAGTACAATCAGTATGCTACATTAGACAGTGATAATATTTACGCCAACGGACAGTGACAATATTTACGCCATACGGACAGTGACAATACTGCACCTTAATTAGGCTTTGGACATACTTGGAGAGACAGAATATCTCCATACCTATAGGGCGTGTCATTATGTATATAATTTAATGTATAATTTTATTGTTAAATGTTATTGTTATCTCTTTTTATATGTATACTGTGCATAATTTGTAACCCTTTATTTTTTTGGTAGTTTAAGCATTTGAAAAAGAAACTTGGTTTCTTTTCCCTTGTTTGGGGGAAGCCAGTGTCGTGGGACAGTATTGGAATTTTCCTGTCGCCACTTCACTTCTAGAAAGTATTACCCCCCCCCCCCTCTCTCTCTTTGGGAACGGTTGACATTCCATGGCTATGAGTAAGAGACCAGCTGCAGTGGTGAGAAAATGGCAAAGGACGCTATCTTATTTTTAAATAAAATGGACACCTGCAAGAGGGCTAGAGCCCCCCAATTTTTAGCCAACCCTTGGGAAGGGGCCAAATCCAGTGATTCGATGGAGCCCGGCCGCGTCACTGAATTTATGGGTTTTCGAACCTATAGCGGCCAAGCGTCAGTTATGGAGCCCGGCCAGGGGGCCGTCCGAGATCCCGACGAAGAGAAGAAGAGTTGAAAGGGAACTCAGTTGGTAATTGTCAGAGTTAAGTTCTGCATGCAAAAATCGACGGATGAGTGCCAGCTCGATGCCGTCCTGCCAGTGCCTAATAGGGGTAAGTCCTTTTGTTCTCTCCCACTGCAGACTGAGTATCAGAGAAGATAACTAGAATTTAATAAGGAAGTTAACTGCCTAACTTGAGGGCTATTATGATATTTAATTTAACTAGAGAGGGGGAAATGATCAGATCGATCATTACCCAATACCTACTTAGCGAATGTAAATATGTTCTATGTAATTAAGATGACATTTTGTGGTTTTTAAATTTTAAGTAACAAGTTTTGAATATAAGTATTTTAAAATAAAAGCTTTATTAACTTTTAATTAGTATTTATTGTGTGTTCTCGTGATGCATTTTCTAATTAATCAGAACCTGGAGATATGCTCGGTAATCGAGCAAGTGGCGTGCAGAAGTACGATTAACGGCCAATGTGTAATTGTAAGATTTCAGCGGAGCCACGCCACATGGACGTAGCATATGGACGGTAAAAAGAAACAAAATCGAAGATATATCACTTCAATCCAAAAGTAGAAAAGTTAACATGCACGATTCAAAAGGATTAGAAAAAGAGAAAAAGGGAGTTATAAATTGTAGTTGCTTTTGAAATAAAAAACTAATACAAATATTCAAATGAATGGTTATAAATGCATCGAGATACAACAATATTCGTTTTTGCAACCGTTGGGTAAAAGAGGAGGGGACTATAAAACTGTCCCTTATTTCTGATTTCAGGGATATTTCCCATCCAATAAGCACATGGGTGTTTTACAGTGATTAAAAATAGGAAGGCAAAAAAATATGTGTATGACAGTAAACATTTTAAAAATCGAAGCGTTTTTTGAGCACATAAAAGATAGACGCAAAATTTCACTTTTTATTTTTGCATGAACTGGTTAAAGTCTTATATGCACTTGTGAAAACTCCATAATATCCATAATAATGAAAACACATTAATATTTGCAGCAGCTATCATGAGCACAAGAACTTAACCCCAAATAGACGGACATCATTCTGAAAATAGCCCAAACGTGTTCAAGATGCCCTAAAATATATATTGGCATCAACATCTTGCAATCGAAAATTTTCGTGAAGAAAATACTTTACACTATGTTTTATAATATGGGAATGAAGTGTGTCTAATCCATCACAAATTGGTTTTAACTGTAATATCAAATCTTTGCACTGTTTATATAAATTATGTTTGTTTATAAGACAAAGAATGGCTCTATCAATTTCTTCCTCGTGCTCATCTGATATCTTTTGAAAATATGGTCTATTGTGAATAAAGGTATTTATGCATGTAAGCTGGCTGTTCTCTCTTGTATTTCCTGGAAATTGGGGCTGAAGTGCTCCTTCATACGCTTTAAGCAATCCATAGGATAGATAATAGTTTCTAAAGTATTTTTGGACTTTTATCACATGTTTGATAATAGCGTCAGGTGTAAAAGCTTCAGCCACCAAATTAAGCCAAAGTGCCGAACGAACATCCATACACTTTTAAATACCTGTCGTTTTTAGGAAGCAGTTCTTTGGCTTCCTTTATAACTTTAGGATTGCAGTTACAACTACTTTTACTTGGCATCCAAACTTTTCCTTCTCTTTTTGAATTTCATTCTGAATAACATACGTATGGCACTCAATAATCTTTTTGTTGCTGCCACTATCTACAGCATCAAGAAAGTAATCCTTGCCTTCAGCATGAATGCATGTTGCTATCACAGGATCATTGTGTAGATTGCTCCATCAGTCTTCAGTTTAGGTCACATTTTCCCCAGTAAGTTCTACCTTCATAATATGCTCAACTTCCGATACAACTGTGTCAAGTAGGGGTCCTGCTAGTGCCTTTCTGTAAGGGATGCAATATCCTGGCCGTAGTGCATTGACAAGACCTTTAAAAGTCGAATGTTCAATAATGCTGAATGGAATATTGTTCGCATATAAAAATTGACCACAAATACACCTATCTTTTCAGCAGTAACTGTATTTGTTTTGATAGCAAACGAATCCATTTTATGCTTTTTTCTCGGCATGTCTGGATTTCGCTTCAGACTCAGACTGCACGTCTTCATCTATATCTGAAGTTCTCTTTTGCAAGCATTGTGATAAATGAGATTTCATCCTTTCTACACGTTTTTCTCGAATACTTTCACAATTTTTACACTGTGCACATTGTGGTCCTCTGGATGAGTCGGACGGCCTGGGGTTTCCACTTTGCACATTGTTACCCATCCCTCTCCACTTTATAATAATGTTGCCAAATCAAATCTGTCGGCCTTCTACCAGAATTTATTGTCAATTTATTCAACCAAAACTTCAATACACACAAATATCTTTACAGTAATAACACAGCTTGAAATTGTTAAAAAAACGAAAAAAGACAAACCACAACTAGACTCCAAATGATGTGAAACTAGCAGGAAATCTAAGTTAAAGTTAACTTTGTCTTCCTTTCCTTTGGGATTTGGGTGCTCCCATTTAAATTAAAGCGGTAAGGGAGGAAAGCTTTTATCTTCCCTACCCCTTAGGTGTAATGATATGGACCAAGAACATTTTTCAGTAAGAATGAGTCAGATTATTGTCAGTAGAATTTAGCCTAGGATTTTGGCAGAGAAGGAGAGGGGTATGCATTGCTCAGTCTTATCAGTAGTTATTGTTCGGAATTCAGGAATGTCTATAGAGACGGTGATGGGGGAAGGAATGCTGTGAACCACAGCCTGTGATTAAAACATATTGTCCCCAGTATTGGGCATTCACGGGAAGAAAATTCATTCATTGTCACACAGACCAGAAAACATGTACAAGTTAGGAAAAAGAAAATAGCATATAAGCTTACATTTTAGGTGACAAAAATATTTTTTCTTTCAAAAAAAAATTTTAAGGGGTTGTTCATTTTTATATACAATATTATAAAAATAATAATAAATTTATTCAAATCAATTAAATGTACAATTTACAAATAGGGTTGCTCTCTTTCAATTATTATATAAGGTTTTATTGTATCTGTTTTATCAATTCCCCCCCCTTAATACTTGGGACCCGAAAGTAAAACCTTTCACAGGGCACATGAAAACTAGTTATGGTACTTATTGAGGGTGACAGGATTTTGATTGGCAATATTGTTTATTTCGTTCTCACTTGAAATTTTTTTTTTACTTTCACAGTTTTTGACATTCAGGTTTTTGACGTGATGGTTAAAACCAGTGGATTAAGCAGGATAAAACCGTCATGTTTCAACAACCTGCCAACTCTGATTCTAAATGACATTCTTATTCAAAATATTCTATTAAAGTATTTAATTCAGTTCTTCTAAAAATATACAAGAACCTCTGGGCTCGAGACACAAAATTATCTTCGCAGGCAGATCTGAAGGACGAAGCATCCTGGTCCAGTTTGTAAACACATTTATTAAAAAATATTTTTTAATTCTGACAGAACGACACGGATTATCTAGAAAATTGCACTTAATTATGCAAAATACTGAATTTTCATCGATTTGGTGTATTTTGATAAATGTACCATCATTTTATCAATTTGGAGTTATTTTCCTCAATTCAGCGAAATTTTAAAAAACCTCCGAATTTCTCGTGGTATTGTAGCGTGATATTCCAAGTGGTATTGTAGCACTAGCAGTCCCAATTGGAAACATCATCACAATAGTATCCTCTAACAAAACACAATTAATTTCATTTATTTAGCGCAATTTTATCAATTTCAAGATATTTTTATGGATTTACAAACATTTTATCAATTTCAAGATATTTTAAAAATTTGATAAATGTGTTACTAAGTAGGATGGGTTGGACTGACAGACAAATGTTATCGAAACATCAGATAGAAAAACCAGAAAATCAGCTCAGTAGAAGTGTGGTCAAATGTTGATTTCAATATATGACCCACACAAGTAGAAAAAATAACGTAAATAAAAGAGTATAAAAATTTATATAATGAGTACATGAGAAAGTCGACCCACAGTTCAAATACTTTAGCACCGAATATTAACAGATTTTAAAATAATTCTAAAGCCCTCAAATACAATCAGAAAATGCAACATTAATGTAAAGAATATATAAAAAAATTATCCACTCAGTTTTAATTCATTTTAAGATTTTATTACGAGAATGATCTATTAATGAAACACTTTGAAAAAAAATTCTTCCAGAAATAGACATATACTTTAATTGTTATTCGCCATCTACATTTCCATATCTGTTGGGCCCTTTCCTATCACAGTTGGTACCTGATACAAGAACCACTTTTCCCTATTCCTCGATAAGAGTAAAATTAAAACGAATGACGGTATTCAAAACAATTTCAATATTATTATTAGATGATGTAACAACTACAGTCCTTTTGGAACTTGAATCCTTTTGAAATAATTCTACTTAGCTTAAATTTTAAAAACATCATGTGGCCAACTCATGACTTTTCTAACTGACTTAAATACATTTTCTCTTTCTTAATTTCATAATTTATTAGCACAGACTGAGTTTATTAGCACAAAATATAACGATACAAGAAATTGTATCAATAAATTGAACTGTCAGATTATTGTGTAAAACTTGCATTGTGTAAAATGGAAGATAAATGGTACAATTTCTTGCGTATAATATCTTGAACGAACTTTTGCAACAGCAAACACAACACGATCTCTTAAATGCAACAACTGATCAATTGGAATTATCATTCCGTCACGATTCCTTTATATATTTTTCCTCAGTTTTTCGCTTTGCTCTTGTATGAGTTCCATATTTGATAACTTTATTCAAGCATTTTTTATCGATTGAATTAATTACGCATTTTTAATTTAATAAAGTTAATTAAGTGTATCCCATTTTAATTTTTCATTAAAGACTCTTTTTATATCTTCCTAACCGAGATTCTACTTCTCTCTGTCCGAAATTTTATTTTTATCCAATTTTAGATCTCAAAAATTTTTTTTCACCGAAATTTAACCTTGTTGGTAAATAGTTTCGTAAAATAATTAAGTATTTATCATTAAAATCTTAAAGTACTATTTAGCATAAATATTAAATTTATGTTTTGTTTACAACACTTATACATAGATGGCGCCAACGGCAGTTGTGAATTAGTAATTTTAAATAAAAAACATTTTCATATTTAGAAAATTTATGAAAATTAAATTTTATTAAACAAAAACTTATTTCCTTGATATGTTTTCTTTATTATTCTGTAAAACAATTTCCATAGACATTAAAGGCAGAAACGTTTAACTATTACCTAGCATCGTAAACGTTCGAAAAAAAAAAGTTGTTAGTAAAGTTTTAATATCCGAACATATTTGGAACTATTTCCGAATTGTTCTACTGTTATTACTATAAGATTTTTTATTCTGAACATTAGATAACAATAAAAATATATACCATTTAATTATTTTATATTTAAATAACGCGGTTTTATTAAAAAATCCATTTCACATGTATACACATAAATACAAATAAAGAAATTTTTCAAACATGTAAGATTATTCAAATATTTAACATAGTATATAATTATGCAATTATTTAGCTCAGTTTAGATTTATATAAATATTTAGCCCAATTTATATTTTTACAAATATTTAGCTCAATTTATATTTATACAGATGTGTAGCTCAATTTACGTTTATACAAATATTTAGTTTAATTTACATTTATACGAATATTTATCACGTTTACATTTAAACAAATTTATGCTTCTAAAAGCAATTTAGACAGTTTATTTATTCAAATTTTAGATCAACGTTTAAAAATAAAATAATAATAATTTTCAAATCTATTTAATAATACTTAATTCAAAGACATAGTTCGCTATTTGACAGCATTTAAAATATGTTTATTGAAATAATTATTTTTCAACAAATTATTAAGTACTCAATACAATTGCATACTATAGAATAAAAAGGTAAAGTGGGAATTAGTTATCATGAATTTAAGAATTTGATTGTCAAAGTATTTTTGTTTTATATTATTTATTTATATATTTATTTTTTAATAACATTTAAGCAAAAATGTTTTTATAGAAATACTGTTTTTTAAAAATTGAGCATTTTTGCGCCGAAAATTTTTTCAATAGCATGTTTTAATAAATTTTTATTGAAATTCTTAAAGCGAATAGATTCTCAATCTCGAATTTGAAATCAGAGTTTTATCGCTTACTTCTGGGAAGTTCACTTTCATACTGCAGAATAATTTATGAATTATTTTAGGTTGCCTATTAAGTTCATTTCCATGAATATTGTAAAACACTATTTCAAATTTTTTGAATGTGTCTGGCTAAGTATTCGAGGGCAGTGTAAGTCCTCCTCTATTGGAGAATGTAATCCAAGATTTTACCGAACTTCACTGTCTTTATTTTTGGAAAAGGATTCTTTTGTTTTAAAGGACAAATATCTAGCAATATACTCTATAACATTCTCCTCAATATATATATATATTTTTTAAATACACTAATATTCTTATAATAAATAACAAATTTACATAAATGCATTATGAAAGGTTTCAAACTCAATCGTTAATTAGAAAGGGGGGGGGGATTATTTTTCACATTACATCAGCAGTGATAATACTGCACCAATTTCATATGATGAACACCTGCATAGGATAAAATATGGGATGGATAAGAAATAAAATGTTTATTTAGATACAAATAAATTACATACCTAGTAAACGTAATTCCTTTTCTTTTAGTAATCCATAAAAACTAAAATAATTGATTATAAAATCCAAAATAGCAGTGAAATTATGTTTACCACGTGTAAACATGGGATGATAGAACAAAATTCTTCAAGTTCCAAGTGTTTCGTTCAGTGCCAAATAGTGTTATATTAGCAGAACATCTTGGCGAAAACCGTCACAGACCATCGCCAAGCGTGCCAACCTTGATATTTTGGATGACTTTTGAGGGCGCTGCGATCGAGTGAAAAGCGTGTTTATACTTAGTCTGTGCTTGCTGTGTACTGGTAAAGTGAAGTGAAAGTTTATAATACACTTGTCCGTCTAGACCTGTTTTAGAGTAGCTGCCTTTTCTTCTTACTGAGTTATTTGGACATTTGTTAAACCTATTGTTTGAAGAACGACCAGACTTCTACTGTTACAATGGATATTTCTATTCAAGTAAGTCATATTTGATATATTTTTTTTCTTGAATGCAAACACATTTTCTGTATTTTCAAGTATATATATTGGTGGCGAATTGTCGTTAGGCGTCAAAATACAAAGCTACGTATAACACAAAAAATACCTACTATCGTAAATGGAAATAACTAGATTCCCGAGAATTTTGTTAACAAATTTATCGCATAATGTTAAATATGAAAGAAACACATTTTACAATATTCAATTTTTAATTTAATGTTATTTAATATTTTTTTAGACATTTCATTCGAAAATTTTAAGGATCATCCTAGCAGTCGATTGCGTTTAAAATCAGTAAATTTTAATATTCACAGATTGCAATTTTTGAACCAAATTATATTCATGAGACGTCGTTTTCACATACTCACTGACACATACACACAGACATCACCTCAATCACTTACGTCATAAATTCGAATTTTTGCTCCGTCACAATACTTATACATTCGGCCGTCCAATAAACTGCTCCATGTCCTAGGATGAGCCGGTCGACCTGGGCTTTCGACAATACTTATACATGAAATTAAGTATATAGGGAAAGTGAAAATATTTCGTCACTGATATGTCTCAAAACCAAATTTCAAATAGGAATGAAGCGGTTAATAAATCTTGGGAAAATAAGCATTTAAATATTAAGAATATATTTCTAAGTACAATTAACGTATTAATACTAAATACTTAAAATTATATATTCACAAATATTCAAATTAAATCAAATTTATAATTTTTAAAATTAAATTTTTTTTTCATAATTTTAAAAATTTAAATATATTTAAATAGTGTTATTACAGGGTGACTACAGGCTCTCAGATAAAAAAATTCGTTGATATTCCCCTGATTTCCAGATACTATCTTCAGAAATTTCCTGATATGTATGTATCACTATCTACTTTTAGTGAATATCAGTTTAACAAACATAAAGCAGACGTGCCAACTCTCCGGATTTGGACCGGAGACTCCGGAAATTTTATTAATTCTCCGGCCTCCGGATTATTAACGAAATTCTCCGGCTTTTTTGTTTGAAATTTATCAATTACCCAGATATAGTATAATTCCTCGGAAATACCTATTTTTTACTTTTTTAGCACTGATTTCTACCATTCCCTGGATCGTAGCAAATACATAATTAAATGCACTGTAATGCCAATCAAATTAACGGAGATTTACAGCCACGTGTAATGTAACGTGTAAGATCGCGATCGCTTAATTTATGAAAGTACTAAATATGTTTCTTCAAAGGTTTATTCAACATAAATCGCTAAAATGTTACTTTTTTTTTCATTAATTTCACATAAGGAGTGCGATTGCTCAATTCAATTTATTTTCATGAATTGCCGAGAGCACATAAGTAACATTTTCAATCCAACTCAATCTTCTTAATATTGTATATTATATTGATTAAACTAGCTTATTTTCATATTTTAATTAATTATTAAGGTTAAGTTTTTAATTATTTTCACATAAACAGTGCGATAGTGCAATTCCGTTTTCCTCGTGCATTGCCGAGAGTATATTAATATTGTTTTCCATCCATCTCCATCTTTTAAATGTTGCACATTAGATTGACTAAATTAGATTATTAAGGTTGATTTTTAAGGTTAATTTCTTAATTATATTTGCATAATATAAATCTTTTTATTTTGAAAAATGGGTATGAACTCTGTGAAGGGATATTTACCAAAGAGTGGTATAGTGCGACTCCAACGAGAATGCATTTGAGTCACGTGACTTTGGACGTATCCATTAGTTAAATTCAATGACAGGTTGAAACGTGATAGGAAGAACGGGTTTCCAGAATTGGCGCCTTTAGTGCGAATTAATAATGCACAATTTGTGCAGTACGAAAATGATTTATGCAGAACGATAAAGAGCTTTATATGTATAAGTACATTCAGTGTTACCGTTGGGATGTGGTGGAAATGTTTTCTTCATAATAATTAAAATTATATTATAATAAAACAATAATGGTCGTAAATGTTTTGTTAAAATTGAAGAGTTCGGTTGTAATACTTTTCTTGAAACTTAAACTATTTTATTTAGGAGAAATGCACAATGCGTTTCGTGCGTATGAATGAATGATTCATCTCCTAAAAGGAAAAATCTGATGTGAACAGCACATGCCTTCCCTACAGATTCATATTTATTTTCTTTATTTCTTTTATAATTCATTAATTTGAGTTATATGCACAAACTAGCATGAATAATTATTTGAAATTGCAGTTTTAATTCAATTTTTTTCCTGGAAACTTTGTAAAATTAGTGAAAAGTTTTAAAAGTTCCAAAAATTTGTTGGCTGAGATTACCCCCCCCCCCCCGTAATTTATGGGTTGCTCGCTTGTGTAATAAGACGTTTTCTTTAGGAAAGATCCTCGATCCATCTATAAAAGGGGAAAAATACCTTGACATACACACATCTTTATATTTTTATCATTGTGTATTTTACTTTTTATATAACGTTGTTTAATTTCTATAAAATACAAAGAAAACGCTTCAATCTAAATACTTTTGCTGCCATTGAAAATCATTTCAGTCAGTTCTAATAAATCACATTTTATACAGTTACATATTTCATAAAGTATTAATATTTGTTAATTCTAAAATAAATTTCAGTAATTTAATTAATTTTAAATATGTTATCTAACCATTTTCCTTGCTTGTGGGCCACTATTCGGACAGTCAGTTCATCATTAGAGATTACATTGCATGGCCATGTCATCTAAGGAATCTATCACCCCCCCCCCCCCCCCGAGTTACAAAATTTGGAAAATGTAAAAATATATAAAAAATATCAGTTTTATATATATATTTGTTATTATTTTATAATATTTTATATATAAAATATTTAAAAAATTGTACCGCTGTCGCCCTTCTCGAAATCTGATTCTATACTTTCAGTTGACTCTTGAGTCATGTTCTGAAGAGGAGTCGGCACCTACCACAAAACTGATTTCTTCTATGGTTTCTTCCACTAAATTGTCAATTTCCCAATATTTATTTTCAACTTTTACAGCATGCTCACAATATTTAATCCACTGCTCCTTTGTAATGCTGGCAAGGGCTGTCGGATGGGGGTGCATAACTTTTCTGAATTTGCTTCAGCCTAAAAAAAAATCGAGTACTTTGTACACCACATTTCGTTCCTTGGAACGAATTACTTTTACTTCTACAGACATTTTGTCGATAAAGCACGGTTCACAAATATCAGATTCTAATTAATTAAATAAACAGACGTTAGACGTTGGAACAGATGTTAGACATTTTCTTAGTCGCAAGCGCAATGCTAGTAAAGCATTCCAAATATTCTAAATTTTAAACAATTGGCGAAATACGCGCAGCAAATGCGATCGCCAAACAGGTTTCTGCGTTTGGCAACAATTTCACTGTAGTGCACAGATCGTCTATTTTGCAAGCTTTCTTCCCTATAACGAAATGGACTCATCCAAGGTCATCTGTCAACTCATGGGAGCCGGACTATATTAAAGCAATTATTTCAGCAAATATAAAGGAAACTAATTTAACAGGAATATAATTCAGTGCAATATATTGTTTTGGTTTTTATTCAAGATCAATATTGGTTACTCTCTTTAATGAAAACTTTTTACCAAACATAAATATTTGTTTTCATTATAAAGTAATTTTCACCGATAAAACCTTTATATACTTTTTGTTTTATAATTTATTTTTCTGCAATTTTGTAAGATTGGTGTCTTGAATTTTCATATTCTACCAGTACTACCCCTGATTTTTAATGCAGTATATTTTTTTTCAGGGGGAAGGGGGCATTAAGATTTAATAAATAAATCAAAAATAAATATTATCAAGTTATTTTTTTATAATTTGTTACTAATGCTATTTTAATTCAAAAGACAGTTCATGATTTTTTTTTCAGATAAGTTTAAACATAATGTACATAAATGGTACAGTATTTTAATGTTTTATTTATAAGAAAGATAGATAATTGTAAACAAATATTAAGTGTCATAAGTAAACAATATATTTGCGACAAAATAGTCTCCTGCTTTTTTTATTAAAAAGTTGGCAGGTCTAATAAAAAATATCAATTAATAAAATTGAAAGTGATAATTAAGAATAAATAATTTAAAATAATTACTTTCAGTATTAAACTTACAATAATCAATATATAGTACTTATAAAAGAATTATATGAGAACAGCATTATTTACAAGAAGATTAATCCTTCAAGCATTAAATTTCTAGATAATATATAAAACCTTAATAAACTGTTACTATCTTCAAGATAAACTGTAAAATCCATTTAAGAATTCATACTATAGTGAAATATCACTTATTGCAATAAAATTAAAGAACAAACAGACTGAAGGAATGTATTTTAATCTGCTTTTCATCATATGAAATATTTTGATAACTTTTAAAACAATTAAGACGGGAGGAATCACTCAGAAACGTTTAAATTTTAAAACTCCCATATTTTTATTGGGATGTCTAGGAGGATGTCTCCCGTCACATGAAATGCGAAAGAGGAATTCTACACATGTGTACTGTCTGGAGTCAGAAGAAGGCTGTGATTACCAAAAAAGTTCCTGTTTTCCTGATTTTACATTTTTTTTTCGGAACTCCCTGATTTTACCTAGAATGTTTACATTCGCTGATGTTTACCTGATTTCCAGATTCTGCAACCACCCTGTATCAAAAATACTAATATTATATTAACTATTTACGCAGTATAATATATAGATATAGGAAAAATGTTGTGACGAAGTTGAAAATTCGAATTCGAGTTTTCGATGGAGAAGCACGATTCAAGCATCACTGAACTCGAGTCGAACATATTTGAGATGGTGTATGTGTGTGCGTCCGTGATTCTCTGGGTACGATATCTCACGACTGAAAATAAATTTGGTACACATATTGTAATCGGTGAATACTGGAGTCCTATAGATTTCAAACGCTGTCAAATGCTCGGATGACTCCATAAATTTTTAAAAAAAATTTATAATAAATTTATAAAATAAATTAATAAAAAATATAAAACCTGTTTGAAATGGCATTTCATCTGTTAAATTCTTTAGAAAGTAAATGTTTTCAAGGAAAATCTTAATATCTTTGAAGTGGCAGTTCAATATGGTTTAATTATTTGTTTACTTAAATGTACAGTCAAATTATTATTATTATTAGCTATTTAGTTTCATAGTAGCATACTCATATAATACACATTCACTGTATTCCTGTTTAAAATGGCATTTCATCTCTTAAATTCTTTAGAAAGAAAATGTTTTCAAGGAAAATCTTAATATCTTAGGAGTGGCAGTTCAATATAGTGAAATTATTTGTTTACATAAATGTACAGTCAAATTATTATTATTATTATTATTTTTGAAGGAATTGTGCATAATTAATAGTTAAAATATTTTAATTGGTTTCGTAAGATTAAATTAAATTGTTATACCGCAATTTTCTATATATTACTTTCCCTGCCCCACGTTTGTGTGTGTGTCTGTCTGCACAATGTATGTATCTACTCTAACTGAAAAACTAATTGACCGAATTTTTTAAAATTTGTAGATAAGTCCCTTGTGGGTTATCCTATATTTTATTTTTTGTCAAATGATCTTCAAAAATAATCCATATGAACCCTGACTGAAAAACTACTAGACCAAATTTCACAAAATTCAGTAGATAAGTTGCTTGTGAGTGACCTTGATGATGATTAGATTTTGGTACAATTCAGAAAAAAAGAACCTGCATCTTTTGCGAAATGACCAGCTAAAGTAGTCAAATCTGAAATGAAAGATTACGTATGCAGAAATGCGATAATTAAATGCTTGTTTTGCATGTAAATTCTTGGCGATGAAAAGAAAAGGATCAACCCCATTACTCTAGAACTAGCCGTTCTCCAGGTATTTTAGTTATTTCACATTTTTGTTTCGCCGGTTTTGTGAATAAATCCGTTTACCAAACAAAAACGAAAGCTGAATTAAATGTGTAAATCCAGTGTTATTTCAATTAATTATGCGTGTTATTTCGTACAATTGAACTGACTATAGTGAATTATTAATAAAATGAAGAGAAAATTGATTTGAGTCTGCAAAGAAAGTCATGTGCTGCTGCTCACATCTGATTTTGTTTCCTTGTTTTTATGAATTTTCGGAATATAACTGATTGCCCTTTACTCCTTAACAATATTTGTTTAATTGTTCTTCATTTTAACTTTTAATTCACAATTGTTTAGCAACTTTAATAGATAAGCGCAAAATTTCAAAATTATAAAAATACTTAATTTTTTAAAAAGATTTGATTTTATATGGAAATAAATTAAATATTAGCTTGTGTATTACGTGAGCTAATCAGAATATACGCTACAATAAAGGTACAGTATACAAAATTTGAAGAAGTTGTATACACTCTTACTTGGAAAAATTAAGAGTCAAATTTACTTTGAAAGTCAAATGTATAAGTCAAACTTTCATATACACTAATCATTTTTTGCTATTTTTTGACCTTTGCAGTTTTATTTTTAAGAAGGTGATATAAACTGATGCCTCTATCATATATAATATGACACACACATTTATACTGAAAGCAAAAGTACAATAAATTTAAATTTTTGAAATGTTGGACTATAACTTCTGCGAAACGTCATTATTGTAATATGATTATGTACATTTTAAACATGGGTATAAAATAGCTGGTCACGGAAAACTCACGTGAAAGGAAAAAAAAGCTGATATTGGAAGCTCATGACTGTCCTTTCATAATGCAATGAATTTATTCCTTTAATGGAGAAGAAGTGATGAAATGATCCAGTGTTTATAACGTTAAATTGTACATTTGTAGGGGTAAATTGCACATCCCGATGACAACATCTGAAACTATTTCGTACCCTATTAACTTATATTTTAAGCAACTCTAAATTAATGATCAATACTGAAAGCGTCCTCAGTAAACAATATAGTTCATATATTTAAATATTTAATAAATGCATCAATTAGGCGTCATTTTCATTAGCTTCATCTTTGCAATTTTGTCAATATTTTCCTCAGTTTGGTGCCAAATATAGCCAAGTTGGCGATATGTAGAAGAGCATTTCTTATATAATAAAAAAGCTATGCACATCATATGAGGGAATTAAATATTTCCAAAATATTGCATCGTATTTGATGTCATTTGTATCAATTCGATAAAATGTTTATCAATTTGGCAACATTTAAAAAAATCGCCAAACTGGTAATACGCCAGCAAAATTCGTTGCTAAAATTTTGCCAAGCGTTAAGACGGAATCTTATGGTACTCTCAGACAAACATACAAATAAACATGCAAGTAAGTACGGGGAGAGTGAAAACGATATCCTCTAACGCCGCAAATAAAATTAGATAATATTCCCTTCATTTCTGATGAGCTACTTTATTTTGATGCATGACCTTTCCCTCAGACATTGTTAAGCTGTACCGCTTAAAACCGCAACTGACAATTCACGAGGTTCTATTTTTTCTCCTTAAATCATCACTCCCACCCTCTTAAACGAGCAGTCTCACTTAATTTCGACAATCCCAAAAAACTAGCCACTTGGACTAAAAAACTAGCCACTTGAAAAGAATATATGTACTCATATGTACTATAAGAATAACCTATATTACCATCCTTAACGTTTATCAAAATTTGTGACTAGTTTGTCGGAATATTTCCAACTTGCTAACTTTTTAAATGGTGCCAAATTGAC
This sequence comes from Amaurobius ferox, assembly GCA_951213105.1. Lineage (NCBI taxonomy): Eukaryota > Metazoa > Arthropoda > Arachnida > Araneae > Amaurobiidae > Amaurobius > Amaurobius ferox. The sequence goes on along the minus strand of OX578154.1, from coordinate 15,430,564 downwards.
GAAAATGTCACCCAATTGATAAAAATTCTTCAAATTGATGAAACCGACTCTAAATCAATGAAATAACGGCTAATTGAGTTCAATAACTTGGAAAGAAAGAGTAGACTATAAGAATAACCCATTTTTTCGTCCATCCGTCACATTTGGTGAGAAATTTATCGGCATTTCGCCAATTTGGCGACTATTTTAAATGCTGCCACATTGTCAGGCATGTAGCCAAATCGATAAAATTAACATCAAATTGAAATAATGTTTCGCAAATTCTGATTACCCTCATATGACAGGTGTACCTTCTAGTATATAAGAAATGATACTTTGGGTACTTTGAAGTAGACTTACATGTTGTCATCCCGAAAATCGCCAAATGTACAATTCAACGTTAATAACACAGTACCATGGGTTTTATACGTTATTTTTTTACTGTAAAAGAAAGAAATTCATTAAAATATATAAAGAAAGCCATGTCTCCCCACATGATTTTTTAACATTGCGAAAAGTTATTCATTGCGTCAAAATTGTATTCAAACTCCAATCTTTATATTAAAGTTCACTTATAATGTTAATAAAGTGTTTTGAAGGAATGGCTTCTATTTAAATTAACAATTTTCTACATAGGGATTTAGCACCTCCTGCCCCCTGCCACCTAAAAATATCCATGCTTATTTTATATATTGATAAATGGTCTCTTTATTTTCAAGTACCTGGAGTTTGGATCTCCCATCCACGCCGATATTCTCATATATTCTCATAGCTGCCAGCTCTACTGGTATTTGAGGGAAATTCTCGGTTTTTAACCATTTCTTCCCGTTCCCATTTTTTAACGAGAATCACCCTGTTTTTTTTTGTTGTTGTTGTTTTTTTGTGTATAGTCTGCAGACCACACGTGGAAATACCTCTGGTGTTTCAGAATAAAGAGATTATTTGACAAAGATTTGATTTTATACTTTTATTTATGTTCTGTATTTTTGGTTAAATTTAATAGGCTACTAAAGCATATTTTAAATTACAACAAAAATTTCCAATCATTAAAATTTCCAATATTTTTCTTTTTACTTTAGGCGCCACAAGAGAACAGAGCTTCTGTTGCAAACCAGCCAAATAAGTATGTATAATTTATTTCACCTCTGGCATTTACTCCCATCATATATCTATTTTGTTTAGTATTTTGATAGAAAAATGTAATGATAGACAGCCTGATTTACTTCTATTTATACAATTGTTATGCATCTTATTTTTTCTTATTATTTAATTTTCTGGTTTTTTTCCTTTTAGTTTAGATTGCAGATGGTATTCCTCGGGCATAGCTCTTAAAATTATGCAGAAGGTATGTAGACTTCATTAATAATACAAAAAATAAATATGGACTGAGGAGGAGGGAGAGAATGTAATGGTCTCTCTCTCTCTCTGTCTTTCATTTTTTATTTGTTTTGGTAACCAATATAGTCTCAAATTTCTTTATCATCTTTATCAATCAAAAATCTTATATACGACGGAATTCTGTCGATCCACTTTCCCCAGAAAACGCACGTTATTTTCTGAAAATTTCCACCAAATACTCCCTCCTCAAATATTTAAAAAAATTTCGTCGTCAAATAAAATATATTTATTGATAAAAGTATATTCTGTTTCATTTTTTATTTGACAACTATGAGTAAGTCACATCCCCTCTACTTACTTCGCGAATTTCCATCTCATTTAATGGGGATATTTTTCTTTTTTAACAGTAAATTCCTATTAAGCTCCCTCTAAATTTTCAGCAAATTTTAGTAGCATTTTGAGGGGCGGATCGACGATATTCTACAGTAGTTCTTTTTTAAAGAATAGATTTTTTCATAAAGCAAAACATTTTCTGAGGCAAATTTTTGTTTTTGAATTTAGAAAAGCCTGATTTGGTAACAAAATTTAGTTGTGAAATTCATTATGGATCAAAAATATTCTATTGAATGGAAGAGCAGGTACAATACTTCTTCAAGAAATGCATAAACTTTTACAGTTTGACCTTTTACAGTTTTGAATCAAATTCATGTTCAATCTGTACCTTCGTTCAAAATCTTTGGTGGGCTCGTTTACGGCTCCCTAACCTGGTAGATAACTGAAATTCGTCACACAGATTCTTCTCTCGGAACATTTTCATCTATTTAATTTTCATGTCAATACGTTACGTCCATTACGTACGTCATGATTGTATGTTTCTGTCCTTATCATAACTTTTTTTGTTGCTGTCGTTTCTTTTTTTGTAATTTAACGTTCAGTGTCTTTTGGGGAAGAATTCTTCTGGATTAAAATTGACTAGAAACTAAATTTTTATCATATGTGAAATTGAAATGGTTTTGTAGGCAGGTTCAACTTAAAATAGTAATATATAAATCTTTATCAAAAATCGACATTAGGTAAACTTATCGAAGAGACATGAGGATATAGGCAGATGAAATATTTTCAACAATTTTGCATAATATGAATTTTGAATGAGGATAAGTTTTATTCCGTATTATTTAGAATTGAGTCATCAATTTCAGTTTGGTTCGCCTGTGATTAAAATGTATTTTGTCTTTTATGTTTCAAATTGTTGTATAGGGGAGGGCATTAAAAAAATTTTTTATCATAATTTATTTTCTTATACTGTATTCCCTGATAAGTAAGGAAGGCATATTTTCAGTGGAGTTTTGTGATATAAGTGATTTTTATGAAAATTTTTTCCTGTAAAATGTCATAGATATATTTTTTGGAAAATCAATTACTTCTGAAATTACGAGTAATTATTGAGCTAAGAGTGACAATACTATTAGATGGGCATTGAAAATGAGTGGAGAACTGTGAATCCACACTTTCTATAAGCTGAAATATATTTTACTTTGTCTTTATACCCCAAAGGAAGACACCAGTTTCATTACAAACATTAATGCCATTACCATTTTTATTTGCACTAGATTTCCTATAATAAACATATTTTGTAGATTTCCTATAATAATCTTCCACTTTTTGTCGAAGAATTTAAAAAAAATACACAGGGGGATAATAATAAAATTTTTAAGAATAAATGAAAGTAAGTGAGACTTGTGTGTGTTTGGGATTGGGAGGGGGTGTTCATAAATAATTGAATATAATTAGGAAGGCGATCCCGGATTTTAAGTTCCGAGGAAATGACTGCACTTCACAGATTCATTAAATAAATGACCACCTGTATAACAGACCATTTCATTAACGGACATAAAATTTATCCGTTATTTACTTGAATTCGTTATTTGGAAAATAAGATTAAAGTAAAAGTTCGTATTAAAAAGATAAAGATCATTACACGAGAACATGAAATAAAAATTTCGTTTAATGGCTAAAGAAATAATGATTTAGAAAAAAAAACACAATTTATATATATCCATTGTGTACATTCCATGTCATGGAGAGTAAAAACTTTATCTCCCTATCTATTCTAATGACCACTCAAAAAGCGTTTACTCAAAACGTACACGTTAAGTAAATAATACAGCATCTACATTCATGAGATCTTGTAAGAGCATAGAACTTATAATTGTGCATCTAGTGAACCTATACATTTCTACGTCAAATTGCTGGAAATTTTTAAAGAGTTTGGAACACCTTCCTGTTATTAACACATAATTATTTTCAATCGTGTACACACTTTTTAAAATACTAAATAATATAAGTAGATATGCATACGTCTACTAGGTGCATAACCATAAATTTTATACTCTAGCTAAATTCGAGGAATGTAGATACTACAGAATTTACAGAGTGTTCTAAAGAAGGAAAAAATCATGTTTTTGGAAAACGCGCTTTGAACGGCCTGAAGAATGGACTTGGCTGTTGTTGTTTTCAATTTTAAGTATAAAAATTTTACTTTTTACAAGATGAAAAATATATAAACTATATATTTTTGTAATCATCTAAACTATTTTTGAGATACTACATGAAAAATCCATTATGTAAACTTTATCAAGTCTTTGTTTTCTAACAAATATCCATAGCACAATGAAAATGAGTATTTATAGGTTTCTTTTATAAAGTTCTCTTATTTATTGGTATTTGGACTTGAAATGAAAAAAAATACTATCTATTTACAGATGGGGTATGAGGAAGGTTCAGGCCTCGGAAGAAATTGCCAAGGAATAAGAAAGCCCATAGAATCCGACATGAGAAAAGGAAGACCGGGACTAGGATACTGTGGCCCGGAAACAGTGGTAAGTGAAAAGTTAAGTAGTATCTGTGGGGAAACTCCAACTATAATATTTAATTCCGTGACAAGGTTGGAATTCTGGTATTTCAGTGATAGAATAATATTGACTTGTACAGATCCTGAACAGTTCAGCAGATTCTCAAACAAACAACACTTTGTGAACTGTGAGAGTCGCAGGAACGTAGCCAGAATCTTGAGGTAAGCGGGGGGATCAGAAAATTGCAGAGATGCTGATTATATTTCTTGTTTTAAGAATTTGATAATGTTACTCTAATAGGAATTTGTTGATGATCAATCCATCATCACTTGTTACCATACAATTTACAATACAGAATTATAAAAATATCGATTAATTACAGTATATTATAAAATTGTAATTTTTACTTTCCATATATAGTATATATAATATTTAGTGAAAATATTAGATGGGAGGCAAAAATATAAATTCAAGTTATGAAATTTTATTAAAGATTGAAGCAAGTAGGGAAGGGGGGGACTGAGCTAATTTCCAGGAGGGCTACTCCCTCCTAATTCCAGGCTAGCTACGGCACTGGAGAGTCAACGTGCTATCCTTCTTGCTTTTTAATTTAAATTATATACTATATATAAAAATATACGCACATACACAGCGGGTTCATAAGAATGCCATAAAATAACCTAATAACTATAGATGGAACAGGGATACTTTAATAAGAGGTAAAGATCATTGTTGATTACAGAGGTATGGCTAGTGTAGTGCCACCAGATCATTAAAATTGGAGCAATAATTAAAAAAAAACTTCAGCATTTAACAAAATACTAGCCGAATACCGGTTTAAAATCAAAGGTCTCCCCGAATAACGTGAATTTTTAAATAATTTATTTTTTCCATTTGACCTTTTCAATTTGTTCCTATTTGAATTATTCACGGTGCTTTATAACTTCAACTTTACAACGTTTTAATCCTGGAGCACCCCCTTAAATGAACATTTTTGAAAAACTCTATTCAGCTTTGATTCTTTTTTTTTTATCAAATAATTTGCAAAAACACAAAATTTCAAACGTTTATCAAATTTTAAAGCAGATGTTTCTCATTTGTTCGACAAATCGAATATTTTGGTGTGCGACACCCCTAAAATATAAAATGTTGGAAAACTGAAATTGCACATTTTCTTTCTTTTAATTTTTCTCCTCTCACACTAAATTTGAAGTCCCTATCTCATCCCAAAACATGATGTTTTATAACTTCAATTTTCGAAAGTTTTTCTGGAACACCTTCTTAAATGAACATTTTTGAAAAATCTATTCATCTCGGGTTTTTTTAAACAAATGTGCCAAATTATGGCTTATATACCAAATTTCCAGCCTCTATCAAATTTTAAAGCAGGCCTTTATCATTTGTTCGGCAAATAAAAAATTTTGATGTGCGGTACCTCGTAAAATATAAAATACTGGAAAACTGAAACTGCATACTTTTTCCTTTTGAAATATCTACCCATATACCAACTTTTAAGTTTCTATCCAATCACGAAGCATGATTCTTCTGTTATTTCACCATTCAAAATTTTTCTGTGGAGCCCCTATCCCTTTAAATGAACATTTTTTGAAGAACTCTATTTTTCTTTGGTACTTTATCAGATAATTGGCCTATATACCGAATATCAAGCTTCTATCACATTTTATAGGTAGCGTTTCTCATTTTATCTGAAAATCGAGCATTTTGGTGTGTCACACCCCCATAAAGTAGAAAATATTGGAAAACTGAAATTGAACCGTTTCTTTCTTCCGAGCTACCAGTTCACCAAATTTAAGATCTCAGTTTCATCCTGAAGTATGTTTTTTTTTATCATTTCACACTTCGAACGGTTTTTTTCTGGAGCACCCCTTAAACGAACATTTTTGAGAAACTATCTTTGTCTTGGGTATTTTCACCAAATGATTAGCCCATATACCAAATTTCAAGTCAGTAGCAGAATGTAAAAGAGGCGTTTCTCATTTGTTCAGCAAGTGGAACAGTTCAGTGTGCATTTCCCCTAAACTAGCAAATAGTGGAAATCTGAACTTGCACACATTTTTTTTTCGAACGATTTACTTATACACCAATTTTGAAGTCTCCATCTCATCTCAAAGCATGCTGGTCTGTCATTTAACTTTTGTTGTGATATAGGGCACCCCTCTTCAGAACATTTCGGAAAATGCGATTTTTCCAGTGAGATTTCATCGAACCATCGTCCCGCGCAGCAAATTTCAGGTCTCTATCTATTCGGGAAGTGCGTGACAGACAGACGAACACTTGGCAATGAGTATATACTAGCCGAATTCCTATTGGAAATCAACGGCCTCACAATAAGGAACCCCGAATAATGTAATTCTTAATAACATATTTTCGCTTGTATTCAGCAAATCGAACATTTTGGTGTGCAGAACCCCCTAAAGAAAAAAATATTGGAAAACTGAAACTGCGCACTTTTTTTCCTTTCGAACTATCTAACCGAACTATAATTTTAAAATCCTGTCTTAAAAAAAGTCCTTTAAAAGTACCGAAAGTAGCAAATATTGGAATTCTGAAATTGCACATTATCTTCCTTACCAACTATATACTTATACATCAAATTTAAAGACTCTGTCGCGAAGCATGGTTTTTCTATCATTTCAACTTCCAAAAGTATTCTGTGTAGCACCCCCTTAAATGAACAAGTTTGAAAAGCCGTATTCATCATGGGATTTTTATTGAATGATTAGCCCATATACCAAATTTCAAATATCTAATCCATTGCAAAGGAGGCGTTTCTCATTTGTTCGTCAAATCAAATATTTTAGTGTGCCAGAACACCTATAACAGAAAATGTTGGAAAACTGATATTGCACACTTTCTTTTTTTTCAACTATCTACCCGTACACTAAATTTGAAGTATTTATCTCATCGTAAAACATGCTTGTTATTTCATTTCAACTTTCGAATGTTTTTCTGTGGAGTACTCACCCCTTAAATGAACACTTTTGAAAAACTTTATTCGTCTTGGGTTTTCTATCAGATGATTGGTCCATATACCAAATATTAAGTCTTATATTATAAAGGTGGCTTTTCTCATTTATTCGTCAAATCGAACACTTTAGTGTGAGGTATCTCCTAATGTTTCAAATATTCAAAAACTGAAATTGCACACTTTCTTCCTCACAATCAACCCATACACTAAATTTGAAGTCTCTGTCCCATCCGGAAGCATTCTTTTTCTATCTTATCACTTTTCAAACGTATTGGTGTAAAGTACCCAACCGTTTAAATGAATATTTTTGAGAATTGCCATTCGTTATGTGTTTCGTTATCAAATGAAAACCCATATACCAAATTTCCAGTTTTTATAAAAAAAAAGGTTAAATTTTAAACGAGGCGATTCTAATATATTCGACTAATCGAATATTTTGTTGTGCTGCCCCCCCCCCCCCCGTAGTCTTGCAAATATCGAAATTCTAAGAATGCAGACTTTCTTCCATTCCATCGACTTACTCCTACACTAAATTTTAAGACTCTATCTCATCAAAAAACATGGTTTTTTCCTATTTCACTTTTCGAAAGTTTTGGTATGAAGCACCACAGAACTTTTTCGGAAAATACGATTTTTCCAGGGAGTTTTATCGAACGATCGACACGGGTATCAGATTTCAAGTCTCTATCTATTCAGGAAGTCCCTAAAAAGCGTGTCGGACGGACAGACAGACCGACACTTGGAAAATATTATGTAGAGAGAGATTGTAACTCATTGCTTGAGAAATTGGAGTTAGATGCTAGCAACTGTAACCTAATGAAACAGTTTATCAACGTCCATTCATGCAACTCATTTCAAGCGAGCGGAGGAATTTAGGGACGAAACTCGTGCCAAATAAGAGCATCTGACCATGTGAGTTGATGTCGCTGGGATTAGTAGAACTAGCGCTTAGCAGCGTGTCATGCCTTGCGCCTACATTACTGAATCTTTCAAACGGGTAGCGCTTTTAGGTAAATATTCATTGCAGATTTTCAGTATTTTTCGTACATTTGTACTGTTATTTTAGTGATTGTAAATGGGTTTCATTTTTTTTCGTGATTAAGTTTAACTTTCGGATATACGTTAGATGGTGACTGATATGGATTCAGCATAAAATTATAGAAAGGTTACGCTGCTCACTAAAGATTTACTTTTCCCGTACTTTTCCCATTTTAGGTTCAAAAAATTTCTCTGAAACATTTATATTCAAAATTGTCTACAGACAGAGTTTAGATGATGACTGAGATGATTACAGATTTCAATTTTGGAGAAAGTTTTACGATTTACTAAAGATTTCCCCGTTTGTACTTTTTCACTTCGGGTTCAAAAAAATTAATTGATATATGTATTTCTCCTAATTGACTATCAATACAGCTTAAATGATTATTGATATAGTTTCTGCGTTAAATTCTAGATGGTTTAGTGATAATGATCTATAAGTATTTCCATTTCTGCTGCTGGAGATAATACTTCGTGTGTTTCCAAAAATTCTTATGACTGTACGAAATAAGCATGCAAGAAGGTATAGAAATGTTTAATCATTGCGTCAAAAATGAAATGCACACACTATTAGCCACCATTGAAAGTTTCTTGGTTAATTTCTTGTTTGTTTTTTGTTTAGCAAAGAATGGAAGACCTCAAAACCTACAGTAGGAGACACAGTATAAAAAAAGAAACAATTCCTAGACTTAGAGAAAGAAGAGATATAAGAGAAAAAAGAAGTTATAACAGTGAAACAAGAAGAGAGAGGAGTAGGAGTAGAGACCCCCTCAAAAGACACAGGGGGCAAAGAAGACACGCAAAAAGAAGTCACAGAGAACAAAGCAGACACGCAGAAGGAAGTCCCAGGGGACAAAGTAGACACGCAAAAAGAAGTCACAGAGAACAAAGCAGACACGCAAAAAGAAGTCACAGGGAACAAAGTAGACACGCAGAAAGAAGTCACAAACAAAGAAAGCATAGTGATGACAAGAAAACAAGTCAACGACAAGAAAACGGACAACGACATCATAGGCGAAGACATATATGCCGAAGGCCCCGTGAGGTAATTATACATCGTTGTTAGTATCTCTTTATACAAGGTATTTCTAAATTCACATTTGGGAATTTATCTCTTTAGTTTTCTTATTTTTCCCACACATACGTTTCTGGATTTAAAACTTTTGCAATAATTGTTACCTTATTTGAAATGGTTTAGTAAATGGAAGTACGGGTCTATGAGCCACAACTGATGATATACATTCCTGAAGGTGAATTATGAAATACACTGTATATAAATCTTAACGTTTGTTAGATTATCTGTTCCGAATATAAATCCACAATTTTTACGAATTTATTTTTTCAAATTTAAAATGATTAATATCTACATCACTGGGGTTAATCCTGCTTCTTTTTAACGTTTCTATATGCAAAAGTTGTCGAGATACTAATAAGAAGATAAAACGCTTCCGTAGAATATATTTCTTATTTATTGTTTAAATTTTATTTGAAGAAAATTATATTGTGTCTCTTAGCAACGGAATTAGATCAATTGCATTTATACTGCATAGACGATTTTCTTTCAATTTGTCCGATTGCCATAATAAAGATATTAATAGAAAAATTATTTTTACAAATGAATGGTATCGTATTTTTATTTAGTTTATATCATTTACGTTCAGGAAAACTGCGTTAACTATGGATATTTTAATTTTCTTAAGCCACCAGTTTCAATTTGACAAAAGGGTTTATAAATTCATATGTTTCCATGTTTCTGAATGTGTTTAAATTATTGTTACAACAGGAAAAAATAATAGTACGCGGATAACTTCAATACAACGCCCTTGGTATCGCTTGACTGAATAACTTTTGTTACCATTTGTACACCATGATCACCTATGTTAATCAAATTTCTTTACAAACGGAACTACGATGTTTTACTCTTCAGATTTGCCTGAGCATAAAAAAATATAGCCAGGAGGATGGGGACTCTAAACTTTTTTTCTTCTTTGTAATAGTGAAATTATACCACATATTCAAAATACATTATGTATATTGAACATACGTATGTATATTGCAATAATTATCTTTGGAACTTGCATATTACCGTCATTAACTTACATATTACAGTTTTCTTATAACGATTAAGTTAACAGAAAATAAAAACTTCTACAGTATCGTTGTGTTATTATTGCTCGTTTATTTTAATTTATATGATTATTTGTTTCAGGAGAAGATTTTCATAATAGATTTGGCATCAGAAGAAGACCAGGTAAAAAAAAATTCTATGATTGTTTATCGGGAATTATGTGAGGTTCAATCAAATAGTCTCTAGGGAGATGTCATTTTTTTTCAAGGCACGCAAGCAGTGTCTTTATAGCCACGGACCACCTCTTCTTAGAGGCAAATTAATCTGAGAAACAGTACCAATGTGACGCATATATCGACGCGACGTATCGTTTAGTGATGCATCAATACTGTATTAATATCACTCTTAATTACATCGATAATGTATAGACAGCAGCATTATTCTGAATATATATTTCAGCATATTTATTTTTTTATTTCAGATTCTTTGACCATTTCGCCGAAAAGGCTGATCCTGTTTTTCCAAATTATACAAAAATCTAATCAGCACTAGGGTAGCCCACATTTAACATCACTGCCCAGTTTTGTGAAATTTCGTTGAAAAGGGTTTTAGCTACAGTGGATAAATTCCACAGACACACACGTGCGTAGCGTTAAAATTGTCGATTCCTATTCTAAAGGACCCAAAACGTGTAGACCGCCCAAAATTTGAGATTCTATTTTCTACCATATATCAATGTTTTCCATAATCATTACTATGAATACCAGGGAAAATAATAGAATTCGAAGTACGGAAGAGGACGAGGAAATCTGATGCTGCTCATTGTTCTGAACATATGACATAACTATTTCTGTAAACATTTAGCAAGTCAATGCAAGCAATTTTAGTAATTTCGTGGACTTAGTGAATTAGAAGTGATTTTGTATTTGAAAAATATTTTTTCCGTAATTTTTTAATATTTTATAGAATGAGTCACAACCAATGGTCGTCGGCCAGTCTGTCTATCTGTCTGTTTGTTTCAGCTTTTTTGATAACATTTTAAATATGCATACCTATGTATATAGTATATATATATATATATGTATATATTTATATATGTATATATATACATATATATATATATACATATATATATATATATATAATATATATATATATATATATATATATATATATATATATATATATATAAAATATAAATATATAGAAATTGATAAATCGGAAATAAAAATGTTATAGTAACTTTTGCGCACGGCAGCATGAGGGTACCAAACACTATATATATAGAAAAAGTGAAAGATAAAAAGTGAAAAAAACATGGAAAAAAGGAAGGAAGGCTCGGCAAAAAGCTTACATTATGGCGGTAAGGGGTTGTGACCTTACTCCCCAGTTCAACGAGCTCGTCAGAAACGCCGCGACCTTTCACTCCTTTTCGCCAGCTATGGCCCAAGCCAACCTCCGGAGTATGGCCGGAGGTTGGCTTGGGCCATAGCTGGCGACCAGGAGTGAAAGGCCGCGGCGTTTCTGACGAGCTCGTTGAACTGGGGAGTAAGGTCACAACCCCTTACCGCCATAATGTAAGCTTTTTGCCGAGCCTTCCTTCCTTTTTTCCATGTTTTTTTTCACTTTTTATCTTTCACTTTTTCTATATATATATATATATATATATATATATATATATATATATATAATATGAGAGATTTTGCTGATGGCGATACATGAATGGTATATTTTAATCCAAAATTGCAGTTTTTATAATCACTTGTTTTTTAATAAATCTGTATGTGAAAAATAAAGTTTCAAGTGAAAATTACTTCCCATATTCTTAATATTATATTATATTATATTTTGCTTTTCGATAGGACTCGGATGTGGTGGAATGTCTGCCTGATTCAGACATAGAATGCATAAAGGTACGTGCCAATGTTTAAAAATATTGTTATATATTTTTCTATTAATTATAATCATGTTTTACAAGATTATTATACTGGGAATGATCTCGGAAAAAAGCTTGGTAGACCAGCATCGTAGAGTTGAACTACAGACGTCTTCTGCAGCCCAAGTTCATTTTCTTTATTAATTTAATACAAATATATTTTTTTTTGTTTGTTTTAAAAGAATGTCTTATCTATATCTTATGTACAAAAACCATCAACGTGATTAACAATTGTTACTTGAGGACGTTCCCTCACTACCTCTGATTTATTTATTCAGTGTAACTAACAAGATAATTTAAAATCCAAAACTTAAGTTGAAATAATTATAAATTATTGCATATTCTATTTAGGTGTGCAAGATAAAAAAGATGTTTCCCTCTCACCGTAATGGAAAGATTAGTCGAAAAAATCCTCTTCCAGATAATTGAAGCATCGTGGATCAACCAAGGACAAGCGTCCTGGCAGTGAAGCTAAGGGATGATTCTAATCTACCATTGAAAACATGAAATATGTATTAAAATGTAAACGAAAATAATGTGTTTAAAAATAATATATATGTTTCTTATACCATGGATATTTTTATAACATAAATGTGAATATTAAAACCCTAATTGCTTTATTCTAAGAGCAGTGATTTTTATAATGGAAATTTTGTTAAATTGTGTAAAGTTTGGGTTATACGGTATTTGCTTCATTTCGTGTTTACACCAGTTTGCATTTGGTTTGCATCATTTTATGCCATGGAACTTATGCTAAGTAAGAGAGGGAAATATCTGATGTGTGCAGCACATGACTTTCTCTACAGACTTTAATCCATTTTCTCTTTATTTCTTTAGCAATTCGTTACATTGAGTTTAATTACACAAAATAACACTGAATTTGCAGTTTTAATGCAATTTAGTTTTTATTTGGGAACTAAAATTTTATTCAAAAGCTGCGTAACAAAAATGTGAAAACTAAAATATCTCGAGAAAGGTTAATTCTAGAGTAATGGAGTTGGTATAATTTTTTCCTCGTTAAATCCTACATATAACAAGCATTTAATTGATACACTTTAGCATACTTAATCGTTTCATTTAGATTTCAGCGAATTTTATGGGTCATTTCGAAAACCATACAATTTTTTTTCGAATCCTAGCAATATCAAATCAGCACCAGCGTACCCCACAAGTGCCTTATATACCAAATTTGAGGAAATTTGGTCAATTCGTTTTTTCAGCTAAAGATGAGATTTTTGCGGCTCATTTCGCGAAAAAAGGCGGGTTCTATTTATCCAGAATCGTACCAAAGTCTAATCAGTCTCAGAGATATATATTCAATATATATAACCATGTATTGCAAGGAAAGTAAAAAATTGATGTGGGCAGCACATGGCTTTCCCTGCAGACTCATGCGCAAGTTCCCTTTATTTCTTAAATTTAATTGCCCAAAATATAAGCCATAATTATTTTAAGTTACACTGAATTCGCACTTTTTATTCAATTTTCGATTTCATTTGATAATTCGACTTGTTTTTAAAGGTGGCGTAGCAAAAATATTAAATTATCTTGAGAACGGTTAGTCCTAGAGAAATGAGGTTGGTATATATATATCTGAGGTTGGTATATATATATGTTGGTATGGTTTATTCTATTCATCGGCACAAATATACCCCGTATACATTTCCTTGTATTGCAGGTAATACAAAAATATCTTGTTACCTCTAGATACACATTTTATAAGGAATATGAGACTCAATGCAGATGGAAATGCGTTGGAAAAAAGAACACAGCAAATTAATATGTCATCTTGAATAAGGTTTAAATCATAACCAAGAACGTCCTCAAAATCTCAATCAACAAATGTTTTCAAAATGAGCAAAGCTGTTAATGAAATTTTGGTAAATACTTCCAAACTAATTAGACGAGAAATTTATCTTATTCCATTAATTCCAGCTGAAAAAATAAATCGTAACGTCGCGGAACATATACGAAACTTACTGAAGTGTGCCTCAACTCAAATTTCTCAAACTAAAACCCATTTATAGCAGCTTTTTCATTTTTCAAATTTTACAATATATTTTTTCAAAAATTGGTATCAAATAATAACAATTATAGCGTGTTGTACTTCAATTTAAAGGGCTTGAACAAATATTTCGATTCATACCATACTTGACAATGTACCACAGGGGTATGGCAAGGGGTCTAATCACCTCACGAGCAATAACATTCTTCACATAATGCCGAACACTGAAATCCGGCACGTAATAGCATCCGATCGGAGATGTCTAGATTTTATCTATAAATGTAATCTACTCTAATGGTTCACAAGTTCTCTAATTAAGTCTCAGTGTTGTCACCAAATGGTTATTATCAGCTAAATTGCTTCTGGAAGGTCGCCACTGTTGTTCGTAACATAGGTAAAGCTGGGGAGACTTGGGGGCACTAACTACCCCTTAAAGCATTAATAGCACCCCTAGTGATCTTTCATATTTGATATAAAGTTAATTATATCAGCATATGGTTAGCAATGTTTCTTTCAGGACTTGAGGGGTTTCTTTGCCTATATATATATATATATAGAAATATATATATATAGGCAAAAAAAACCCTTTGCCTTTAAATATATATATAGAGCGAGAGAAATATGTAATAATAAAAATTCAAGTAATATTAACTTCACCATAGAAGTAATTTCACGGCCATAATGCCGATAAGAGAAGAGAACAGCACCAGTCCAAATTCGATGATTAGTCAGAATTAAATTCCTCCTCAGGTCTGAGTATTTAACTCTAACTAACCCAAACACATGCCTGTTTCAAATGGAGCAAGAGTACATTACTATAAATTCCCTAATTAAACTATATATATATATACATATTAAAGATATATATATATATATATTTATTTATATATATATATATATTGCTTAATTTCTGTGCATCTATGTTCTGATATTCTGAAACATCACAATTGCAATGTATTTGAGTTTAAATTATCTATACCATACATATTGTGTCAAAATTGTGAATTTTAAAGTTCTTTTCATTTAAATTTAGTGTTGTATCCGTCCTTAAACCGCTTTATTTTTGCTTAATTTCTGTGCATCTGTATTCTGAAACAACACAATTACAATATATTTGAGTTTCTTCAAACTTTGATCATCAAACTTTGATTATTTCGACAACAAAACCTAAATTTTATTTATGGCGAATGTAAACTGATTATACTGTAAGATGAGTTGTATAAGAGTTTCTGAATTTCTTTAACGCAAAATTATTTTGTTCAGGAATCTGCAATATAGATGATATGAATGAAACATTCATTGATTTTACATAGAGAAGCAGACGATTTAATGGCAGACTTCTTCGATGAAGTTTTAAGCATCGAGTTAAATTACTTTGGCCTCCATGTTAATAAGTTTTTAAGTAGAATAAATTATTGTAGTACTGTGATGAATGAAATAAAAATGTATAAATGAAATATTTACTGCTTTTACACAGAGAGCCAGGCGATTTATATTTCGGTGACGTCATTTGAATCAAGTTCGTTTTTTTCGATGTAGTTTTAACATTTCTAATATTATTGCAGTATTGTGGTAAATTACCGTTGAATGTATCATATTTTAGAGATGTTTTTAAAAAAGTAAAGTTGGAAAGTGTTTCATAATCAATGCTTGATGCATGATTGATCTTTCTTGTGATTTCTTAATCCTTTTCGTTGTTGAATAAGCCTGTGAGAAATAAACCAAGGTGATAATTTTAATTTTAATTCATATTTCAAACCTGCGATTTTCAAAAGTGACTACGTTCAGTAAACTCCCACAAAACTCAGAGATTTAATTGATTTTCACGTTTTAAACAAACAATTTTCAATCCTTTTCGTTGAGAAACATGGAGTTAGAGAGTTATTGAGATCCAGACCGTCCGACCTACCAGAAAGGTGTAAGGTAACCGTTTGGACCGCCGGAAAGTGCCACCCAATTTAGGCCAGTGGGGGAGATATCCACAGGGACCATACCCTCTTTCCCCTACCACTAACCTCTCGGAAGGACTTACGGACCCACATGTTTAACGTGATCATACTCCGCATGAACACGGCGGCAGTTGTGGCAACGTGCAATTCCAGCGTTCAAACCACCGGGCTGCCGCGCCCGAAATATGCCAACAGCACGCGGTTTTCCTAGGTGGTCACCCACCTAAGTACTAACCGCGCCCGATACTGCTTGACTTCGGTGATCTAACGGGAACCGGTGTTTTCAGCACGGTAGTGCCGTTGGCTCTGAAGTTAGAGAGTAGAACTAATAGGAGAAAGTTTATTTTTCCATTAATATCTCGACAAGTCCTGGTCTTAGAAACTCGAAACTTGAACTAAATTTATGGGTGACTATTTTAAAGCTACTCACCGTATTTCATTAAATTCGGTTTAGCCGTTCTCCCGTGATCATGAGACAAACGAAAGTTTCGTTTTTCACTAATATCTGGAGAAACACTAGTCATAGAATCTCGAAACGTTGAGTAAATTGTAAGTGGAGCTACAGCAAAGCTACCAACCAAATTTCATGAAAATCGGTTTATCAGTTCTCCCGTAATGATGAGACAAACGAAAGTGTCGTTTTTCACTTATATATCGAAAACCACTAACCATAGAAACTTGAAACATGAACTAAATTTTAAGTGGGCTATTTCAAGACTACCCACCAAATTTCATCAAATTCGGTTTAGCCGTTCTCCTGTGATGTTGAATCATACTCAAATACATACATATATATATATATATATATATATACATACTTTTCTTCTTTGTATAAATAGATTCATAATGTCTTCAAAATTTCATCTCAAAATTTAGGGTAGGTGAATTTATTCCCATAGAATTAATAAAAATTTATAACTGATTATAATGATAATATCTAACATATATTTTAAGAATGTATATAATACATTTTCAGGTATTGGTAATACGGCTCTAAATATACTGTGATGTTTTTATCACACTTTTATTGAAACAGCTCTGAATGTTTTCATAGATATTTCTACTAAATTTTGTTTACCTCCGTCTAATGACTTTCGATAATTGGCTTCCGTCTCTTCAGAAGGCTTTGAACTGAGATACTTAGATAAAGATTACTTTCTATATGTTTAACATGCCATTTACTAAAAGAGGCTAATCCTTTATGTTTTACCTGTGGCTCAGTTAAGGTGTAAAATGTCCTGAGGGAGAAAGGAATCCAAAATTATCCTTTCATTATTAATCGATCAATTGATGACCACGCATTCGTGTCTGCTATCTCTTAGAATTTTCCACCTGCGTTCTTCTTGACGGACGATTATAGATGTTTCTGAGAAGTAGGGAACGACTTCTCAAGGTACTTTAAGCATAAGGTAGGTCAGAGAAGGGGGGTTGCTTTTCGACCGGGAGAGAAACCTGAAGCGTGACGTCACTGAGATTGCAAGTCAAGAAGAGGGGACATGATATACGTGTATAAAGTTTAGAAAGTTCGCGCTTATCATTCGAAAAGGAGATAAGATCATTCGCAATAAAATTTTAGAAGAATGAAATTAAATGATTCTTCTCATAAATGCATAGGGCTATCATTAAAATATTATAATACATATATTATTTATAATAAAAGCTGAAATATATCGTGAAAAGTGTAGTAAATATAAAAATTATATTTCAAGTGTTTTAATATAGATATGAATAAATATCTGATCATCGGATTTTTAAAAATATAGTATCCATTATCTTAAATACTGATAATACTTTCTACATGTAATATAAATATGCATTTCAAAAATATCTAATTGCGTAAAATATCCCACATACATATAACATATATTGATGACTATGAAATATCACCAATCTAGTAGCTACATAACTATATATTATATTAAAAAGCGTAGATCGGGTCTTGAGAAAAGGGGGGAGTTGACGGTCGAATGGATGGTCAACGGCAGTAGATTTATTTTATTTTCCCAACAAAGAGACGATGCATTTTGTGGGCTAGTGGAATATTATGACTCTTGGCTAAGCCACAGGATAAGTCATTTTTCACAAAGATATGTTAAGAATGCAAAATTGATGTTATTAAACTTTATACAGTTTTAAATATAAACTATATACAGTTCTAAAATTTTAAAGCAATGTTCACACGGATCATAAATAATAAATCAATACATACCATTTTTATGACATGATACTGCTTTTACACCATTTAGAGGCTTTTCTTTGCTTTTTTCTCTCTACTAATTGTTGCATGAAAGTTTTATTTAAGTGTTTAATCCGAATGAATGTTCTGGTTCGTGAAAACAAAGTTATGGCGTTTAGAGATATAGAAGGTGAAATGCTTCTAACTTTGACTGCAAGTTCTTAATAACGCATTTCTCTTTTGATGTATATGCGCCATGCATTTCTAAGAAATCATCTCCCACTTTTTTATTTCTTCTGGAAAATGTGCCGCTGGCTTTTAGTTTTATTGTAAATAAATTTTTTATGCATTATATTTCAACTTTGATGATTTTAGTTTTGTATTCTAAGCTTTTTACATATCAAAACGAAATGTCCCATAACTTCAGATGATGTGAATATAATGTCAATATTATGATTACTAAAGAATTACGTTTTATGATTATGTATATTAATAACAAAGTAAAATGCTTAAGGTATTTAAAATTAACTTTACATACATTATGCAATAAATTAAACTGTGTAAATTAGCTTACAAAATGCTAATATCTCCCCCCCCCCTCCTCTCCAAAAAAAGAAAGAAAACTTCATAATTGCTAGTATCAGAATAAAAATTATTTTTATATAATTTAGATACTGCATATGACGTCGTTTTTATTTTATTCATCTTGTTTTTTGGATTACTTAGAGGACCACCTATTTTACATATCAATGAAACATGTCAATCATAAGTATTTTTTATACTGCTATATTAAAAACATTATTTTTAACTGCGGTATTAATGGTATGTAAGATTTTTGTGCCGTTGGCTTCTTGTTTTAATCGTTTAACCGGCATCAAATTCAAAATTTAGCCCGAAAATCTTCTTCAAAATCTTCACCAGAAAAGTGACTCGAACAGACAGTTGCGTTAGCAATGTGTATTTTATACTCTCTTTTTCACTTCACGATCCATAATTTTTGGAGTGTAGGATCTTTTGGAAATCTATGAAAACTGATAGATCCCATTGACTTCTTATAATAATTTGAACACAAAGCAACCGAGCATCAACCAGGCATTTTTGTGCTTACCAAAATTATACTTTATATACGTGAAAATACTAATATATATACATCTATAATACACGAATTTACACTTAAACTTCACTTTTACGATAGAATTATATTAAAACAACGACTGACACAGTCTATGTTTTCCCATAGAAATGAAAGCTAGTCGGAGAAACTGGCACTTCTCCTTTTAACCCAGTGACGTCACGAACGGCGATAACGTCCACTTTCTAGAATGCTGTCAACGGCGGCATTCTGGTCTTTTGATCTCTGACCCTCCCTGCGACTTCTCTCATATACACGTGACATATATCCTGAATACCCCCTGCACGAGATGGAGAATAGACCAAATGCACTGGTGTAAGGATATAACTCAAATATATCCCCTGGAGACAAAGCAAAACAAGATGCTTGGGGCGACTATGAAAGCCCTTATAGATAGTGTCATAAGAAACGATTTAAAATAAAAATCACAAGAACTCGCATAAATAAATCACAATATATTTTTTTGTTTTTACACTGTCCCAATATAATCAATATAGTACATATACTTTTTTTTTCTCCAATGGCCAGCCATTGACTCTTTCATCTTCGCCTATACATCGGCCAGAACAGTGAATCTCTTAGCCATCAAATGACGTTGCCCCAGCGCACCAGTGGTTGTGGAGACACATTACGCCTAACAACACAAACATCCATGTCTTACGTGGGACTCGAACCCATAACTTGGCGGCCGATCAATCACTGGAAACGCTCGCCTTGACCGTTCGGCCACCACGTCGATTGAAATGAGCCAACAGTACGCGGTGTTCCCAGGTGGTCACCCACCCAAGTACTAACCGCGCCCGATGCTGCTTAACTTCGTTGATCTAACGAGAACCGGTGTTTTGAGCACGGTATTGCCGTTGGCTCTCATACTTATACTAAAATATTTAAATATTTAATTCATCAATTAGGTGTCATTTTCATTAATATAGCGTCATTTTTGCAATTTTGACGATAGTTTTGTCAATTTAGGTCGCAATATCTCCAAGTTGGCTATAGTTTGCTAAATTATTCACCAAGTTCACCGAATGCATCATCAAGTGTTATAGACGAACGGAGAGAAGGTGTGCTAGCCATATGGCGGAAATCAGACTTTGTGAAACATTACTTTCTATATGTCGTTATTTTCATCAATTTGGAGATATTTTTGTCACTTTGACAACATTTAAAATAGTAGTTAAGTTGGCGACGTCCCTCTAAATGTCTCGCCAAGCGTAGTAGTCGTTTTCATTGATGTAGCGTCTTTTTTATCAATTTGATAAAATTAAAAAAAATCACCAATTTGGTGACTTTCCGCCAAATTCTTCGCCAAAATCTCGCCAAGAATTATGGATGGAGAAATATAATAAACATGCAGTAGATAATGACTATTGGCTTCCAAATTCAAAAGTATTACCCAAAGTATTTTTTCTCATAAATGGAATGAGTTAGATTCGAAAATTGAACATGCATCACAATAGTTAGTATATTATTATTTTATGTGATTTTTTATGCATTTATTTGAAAAATTTACAATGTCTTAACGGTTCTTGCTAGCGTTCTAAAGTTTGTGTCAATTGTTTTCGAATCAAAAATTACATAAGACATGTCTACTTGCGTAACTATATTGAAGGTTTAAATTTTTTGATGAATTTTTAAAAATGTCACTTAGCAATTAGCGGGAGGTGTTCCGAGCATTCGATGGCGTTTAAAAACAATAGGCTTCCAGTATACCCGGAGAGTATTTTTTATACCAAATTTCTTTCGATTCGCATAATTCGTTCGTGAGATATCGTCTCCACAGGCTCACAGACACACACACACATACAGATACATACTTTCATACAAATACATACGCACACATGAACACACACACGCACACACATCATCTCAAAAACGTTTGATTCGTGTTCAGGGATGCTTGAAACGTGCTCAGTAGATAGGAAAGGCCGGTTCACCAACAGAGGCTCAGCAATGTTCAGAGCTCAGCAAAATGGCCGCCATTTTAAATACCGTAATTCTGGACGGGGGTGTAAAAGGGGGGAATGAAAAAAGGGGGTGAAAATTTTTTAGAAACTTTTTTTCGTGTGGCAACGATTTCGTAGTCTTGTACGAGGGGTTTAGAGGGAAGTAAATTTTTTTGGAACGAGATTTTTTCTAAGTAGGGGAGAAACTTTTTTCGGGGTGACAACACCGACGAAGGCTCAGCGATCCTCAGCGCCCCCTAGCTACTATAAGTGGAACTATGAGGATGTAACTTCAGATTTTTTTAAGGGGAAAAACCTTTTTCGGGGTGGCAACAGCTGAGCCTCTGAAATAGTGCCATCAGCGCCCCCGAGCGGCGAAAAGTGGAACTATCAAGGTTGGAAATTAGAAATATAATTTTTGTTTGGTTTGCCATAGCAACATCTGTGCGGGTGGATCTTTTTTCGGGGTGGCAACACCAAGGAAGGACGAGCAGTGCAATCAGCGCCTCCTAGCGGCGAAAAGTGGAACTATCAAGGATGGAAATTAGAAATATTTTTTGTTTGGGTTGCCATAGCAACACCTGTGGGGTTAAACGTTTTCGGGGTGGCAACACTACGGAAGGAGGAGCAGTGCCATCAGAGCCCCCTAGCGGCAGAAAGGAGTGTTAAAATTAATTTTTAGGCAATTTTCTTTTCTTTTTTCTAAATGAATTAAAGGGTGTTAATTAGAATGAATTAAATAAAGAGATTAAGTATATCAAGGCCATTGTCATTACATGCCAAGGGTATGCCAAGATCATATCAAGACCACCATCCTTACAATATCCCTCCGCCTTCTAAGAAAAGAGTGCTTGTCCTATATCGCGGTTACGAATTGAACTGTGAATACATAACTGCGAGAATCCTGTATGATGAAGGGAAATAACATAAAATTTTAAACGTATGTCATTTTTAACGTTTTTTCTCAAAAATTTCAAAAACGTTAAAAAAACAACAAAAATGTGCGTTTTTCCAGCAAGTTGAATTTTGGAGGTTATCGGATTTCTCTATGGGAATTAACATGGGTTTTCACATTTTTGTGAATTTTTTAGAAAAAAATGTGGTTTTTCGCAAAAAAGCGACCAAAAACGTGTTTTTTGAAAAACGCGGAATCGGCCGATTTTTTTCAAAATGTCGGATTTCTCTATGGGAATTCACATAGGTTTTCACACTTTTGCAAGTTTAAAAACAAATGCGCGTTTTCGCAAAAATGCGGTCAAAAAGGCGTGTTTTTAAAGTAGCAGAATTGTATGAATCTGGTCTATTTTTCTAAATGAAATAACATGGGTTTTCGCAATTTTACAATTTTTTCGTGAAATTTAGTAAAAAATACACTTTTATGCTTTAAAAACTTTAAAAAAACAGCAAAAATGTGCGTTTTTTCAAAAGTCAAAGTTTTAGAGTTGTTGGATTTCTCTATAGGAATTAACATGAATTTTCTCCCTTTTGTGAATTTTTTAGAAAGAAAATGTGGTTTTTCGCAAAAGAGCGGCCAAAAATGTGCCTTTTAAAAAACGCGGAATCGGCCAATTTTTTTCAAAATGTCTGATTTCTCTATGGGAATTAACATTGAATTAAAATTGAATTATGGGAATTAACATTATGGGAATTAACATTTTTTTTGAAAAAAATGTGCGTTTTTGCAAAAATGCGGCAAAAAGGTGTGTTTTTAAAGTAGTAGAATCGAGTGAATTGAGTGTATTGGAGGGGGTGTGTTTCCTCAATCAATTCGGTCTTCGATTTTAAAAATTAAAAAAATATATATATTTTAAATTATAGCAGATACATGCTTATGTCCAAAATAATTAAGTGTTAAGAATCTTGGATTCATTTGAGTCTTGGAATTGAAAGGGGTCGGTCAGGATGAAGCGAGTTTGATTTCGTGAGGAGGTATACATTATAGAGATACCCAAAGATGATGATCGCAAGGGATTCTGGGAAATTGACGCCCAGCGTTTCAGAGAGCGCATTTTAAGATTTGGCGTTATTTTTAAATCTGAATATAAAAGGGACAAGAAGAGAGATTAGTTTATTTAAAGTCATGTCTTCGAGAGAGGAAGTTATCGTGACAAGTGTCTATCTGATTACTGTTTAATAGTATACATTACAACGGAAGTTTTGATTGATTTAAATATACCAAGAGATTTTATTCTGCATTTAAACGAATCTGTGAATATTTCCATGTTGGAATGATGGATGGAACCTACCAGGACCCCAAGCACCCCGCAAGTTTCGGTGGAGTGGATAGCATATACCGTACTCTTCAAGGAAAAGTACCCAAGAAGGCAACAACAGAAGCAATTACGGCTGTTTCATTCTTGTCCCTCCAAACTACGAAAGAACTTGTTAAAAAAGATTCCTCGTTCCTGTATAAAAACCATCTGTGAGTGTAGCCTGAATACATTAAAGGATAATATCCCACTCACAAGCTATCAAAAGAGCAAACTTGGAGCGCACAAGACTGTTTTACGAGAATTGGCAGACAAGTGTAAGCCACTCTACCTAAAGCACAAGCTTATTATTCAGAAAGGTGGTTTTCTGAACTTAGTCATCCCAGCAGCCCTCAGTGTGATTACAACCCTTTCAAATGGAGCACGCTAAAAAGTATGCCTTGATTCCTGAAGACTCTTTGTCTAAACATGTTGCTACAGAAAATATAGAACCGATTTCGATAAAGAAATGGCTCGTATTTTCAACAGTTCCCTGAGTGAAGATGATAAAGTGAAACTTTATTATGAACTTTTACAAAAGAAAATAAAGATGGATTCTTTCAACACACGGATGCGAGTGTCTCACAAGGAACCTCTTCTGAATACACAAGTATCGTACAAAGACCTTCTCAATACACAAGTATCGTACAAAGACCTTCTCGAGAATATGGATACAGATATGAAAATATCAGAAGATGCCCTACCAAAGCCACCAATGCAGAGTGTCTCAAGATATGAAGATATTATTTTAAACAGTGTTCCCCGAACCATGAGAAACTATGCCATCTATTTATTGGATATTATAAAAGGCCATCCCGACATTATTTCATGGAATGAAAAAGGACATATTTCCCATCATCAGCAGTGGATTCCAAAGACTAATATTGGAGATTTATTTAATCTGATATTTGGACAAAAGAAAACAAGTGTAACAAGACAACAAGTGTTTTTAACAGCTTTAGATGATCTGAATATACCTACCCACTTTGTAAAAAACAAGAATTTGCATAATCAGCCTTATACTCCTACTCCATCTAAGGCAGTACCTGTAACATCCCGTTATTTAAAATGGGATAATTATGAATAATAATGAATAAAATAATGATTGATTATAATTACCTGTGTAGTGTTTCCATTCATAATGACCTGTGTATTGTTTTCATTCTTTTAACTAAACGTGTGATGGTATTGTATACTACCATTGTATACTACCATTGCATACTACCCATACGAAACAGGTTTCAGTGACGTCATTAACATGCCCGTTCTTGTCGAGCGGAGGTCACGCACGCGTGAGAAGCGGGTTGCAGAGGATTGACAGAGCAGGTTTGTTACGTCAGCATGTGGGAGAGGCGAAATGCTGGTGTGAGGGATTGCTTTTAAGATGGGTTACTTGCTCGTTAGATTCTATCCTACCAAGTTGCTTTATTTCTATTAACTGCTATCATGGCTTCTTCTCCTCGAATTATTCGATTTGAAAATAATGGACTAAATGTACATTACATTCGACAATTTATGGACCAAGCTACAGCAGATATCTTTAAACAGTTGCAAACATTGGACTTTAAAGAAACCAATGTGGTTGTGCATGGACGATCTTATACGCCTCTACGCAAAACCCTTGCCTTTGGAGATGCTGATCTATCTTATGCCTTTTCGGGTACCTCTGTTCCAGCCAACGAATGGACTCCTCTGATGCTGGATATTAAAAAACAAGTGGGAAAAGCATGTGATATGGAATTTAACTATGTGCTTTTAAACTATTATCCAAATGGTCAAGCTAAAATTGGAAGTCACAAGGATAATGAAAAGGGCTTGGATGCTACCTATGCCATTGCCTGTGTCAGTTTTGGAGCAACTCGTCGCATTATCTTTGAACGAAGCGGTGAACAGTCTATCACTATCCCTTCTAAGCATGGTTCCCTGTATGTCATGTATCCTCCCACGAACGAACTTTACTCTCATCGAATTCCACCTTATCCTGATATTTCTGAAGCAAGAATTAGCTTAACGTTTAGAAAGCTGGTTTCATGCAGTAAAAAGCGTCCCCTGCCCAGTATACAAGAGGATGAGCTTCCATCTCATGACTTGTTATAAGAATATATATCTAAGAAAGACCCACCTCCTTCAAGTCATTAATATTACCGAACTTTTTCAAACTGTTCAAAATCTATGTGCAAAAGAAGAAGAAGAGGAATGTATATATATATATGTAAATATTTATTTATTTTTTTAATAAATGTGTGTTTTTTTAACTTTGCCTTTTTCTTGGAAACTACAGATACACACCTTTTAGGTACTTTAAGAAATGCAAAACGCATGGTATACATCTTTGTTTCAGCTATCCAGGATTTTCTTTTTCAGGTATTATTAGGAAATGCATAGACATAAAAATTTAAATGGAAATATGCACTTGGTAAAAAATATATTTAAACGGAAATGTAGAAACAAAGAATTTCTTTTTCAGATATTAGCAAGCAACGCATAAAAATTTCTTTTTCAGGTATTATTAGGAAATGTAAATAAGGATTTAAATGCACAAGCACAAATATATTTGTTTCAGGTATTAGCAAGCAATGCATAAGAACTTCTTTAAAAGAGCCTCTCCCAACTAAGAATATAATGAAGTAAAGAAAGTATGCATTTCGCGATGGTCCAACACTCAACATTCTATCAGTCCGGAAAAACTGTCCCCCACCACAGGTGTTAACAATAGCAGCGAGAACAGTTCAAAACAGTCGACCAAACCCAAGTCGAACGCGACATATAGCCTGAAGTTATATCCTGGTACAGAACCACGCTTATATAACTCCGACAGCCATAAGATGCTTTAACGTAACTATCTCCCCCTACCGCCCCCACTCTTCGAAAGGTATGTTACTCGTGCAAAGTAAGAAGAAGGCTAGATTCGCCCCCTTGTCAAAATGATCTAATGTACTATGTGGTTTTCTAAGAGATCACCTGTACGGGCTTTTCAGCACTAGTGTAAGAAACCCAATATTCTGAGCACTCTTTCAACGCACGCAACGCAGAGAAGTTTTATTCAGATGATTCTTTCTCTGCGGTTTCATTTTAAAACAAGGCGCCTCAAAACATGATGGGATTTAAAGATACTCTCACACACGTATAAAATAGCACACTCCTATAAAGAAATTAGTATGTGGGGTTTTTAAATATTTATTTTTAAAACATGTTAAGATTGAAAGATACCCCTATGGTAGTAGTACACTTGTAAAATAACACATGAATTAAAACATGTTGGTTTAAAGAAATAACACATGTATAAAATAACACACATATTAAAACATGTTGGTTTAAAGAAACCCTCGTGTAAAAACATTTGTATACAGACATTGGTATCTTCTATTATTTAAACTCCAAGACTTAATCGCTTAATTTAATGATCATCCTTTAATTAACTTGTGAGATTCACAACACTCAAATATTTTGGACATAAGCATACTTTCACGATTATTTAAAACATTTATTTTTTAAATTTTAAAATCCATGACCGGAATGGTTGGGGAAACACTCCCCTCCCATACACCCGATTCACGAGATTCTGCTACTTTAAAAACACACCTTTTTCGTCACATTTTTGTAAAAAACACACATTTTTATTGTTTTTTTACGTTTTTGCAACATTTTGTGCGAAATGTTAATTTTTCCCATTACCACATTTTTAGTAGCATATTTGTAAAAACGCACATTTTTTTGTAAAAAAAATGACCCATGTTAATTCCCATAAAAAACCCATGTTAATTCCCATAGAGAAATTGGAATTTTAAAAAAAATCGCAAAATGTTAATTTTGCTCATTACCACATTTTTTGTTACTTTTTACGTTTTTGAGACATTTTGTGCAAAATGTTAATTTTTCCTATTACCACATTTTTTAAAAAAAAATGACAAAAGTGTGAAAACCCATGTTAATTCCCATAGAGAAATTAACATTTTCAAAAAAAAGTCGCAAAATGTTAATTTTGCCCATTACCACATTTTTTGTTACTTTTTTACGCTTTTGGAACATTTTAACAAAATGTTAATTTTTGCCATTACCACAATTTAAAATAAAAAATTACAAATGTGTAAAATTCAAGTAAGTACAGATATATTATTTCCCGAAGAGAAATACAAGACATTCTTAAAACCTATGTTATTTCCCTTCATCATACAAGATTCTCAAGTATCTCATCATGCGATATTCTCGCAGTTAAGTATTCGCAACCGCGATATTGCGGAGGGGTATTGACATTACCTTGGCACACCCTTTACACACTCTTGGTATATTTCCCGGTCCTCCAAATAGATACTCTAAGTCCTCTGGACGAGTCGGACGGCCTGGGGCTTTCACACTCTTGGTATACCCTTAACATGCTCTTGGCGCGTAATAACAATGGCCTTGATATACTTAATTACTTTATTTAATTATCCTCATTTAGAAAAAAGAAGAAAAAATACGAATATTTCGTATCAGAAAATCCCCAGTTTTAATTCTCCTTTCTGCCTAGAGGGCACTGATGGCACTGCTCCGCCTCTGTCGCAGAGGCGGAGGTGTTGCCACCCCGAAAAAAGTTTCTCCTATACTTAGAGAAAAATCCCCAATTTCATCCCATAGTTCCGCTTTTCGCCGCTAGGGGGCGCTGATGGCACTGCTCCGCCTCTGTCGCAGAGGCGGAGGTGTTGCCACCCCGAAAAAAGTTTCTCCTATACTTAGAGAAAAATCCCCAATTTCATCCCATATAGTTCCGCTTTTCGCCGCTAGGGGGCGCTGATGGCACTGCTCCGCCTCTGCCGCAGAGGCGGAAAGGTTGCCACCCCGAAAAAAGTTTCTACCCTACTTAGAAAAAATCTCGTTCCAAAAAATTTAATTCCCCTTAAACCCCTCGTACAAGACTACGAAATCGTTGCTTTTCGAAAAAAAGTTTCTCAAAAATTTTCAAATCCACCTTTTTTTATTCTCCCCCCTTTTACACCCTCCGTCCAGGATTACGGAATTCAAGATGGCGGCCATTTTGCTCCGCGCTCCGCATTGCTCCGCCTCTGGCGCAGAACTCTCCTTCCTCTACTACTTGTAATGTATTAATGCAGGCTATATCGTCTAACTACTGCTTGTAGAGACAAAAACAACATCATCTTGAATGATAGAAAGGAGGTACTTCATAGATGGAATGAGCATTTTAGTGATTTGCTGAATGACCATACTCGGGATGAGGTTTTCACCATCCCGAATACTTCTGCAGACGCTGATAATATTCCACCGCCGTCCTTAGCAGAAGTCAGAGACGGAATTAAGAGGCTCAAAAATTGCAAGGCTCCAGGCCCAGATTTGATTCCTTCTGAACTTATTAAAAGTGCATTGAATCAGTCTGGAACCAAGAAGTCTTGCCCGAAGATTGGAAATTGAGTATCATTTGTCCTATCCACAAAAAGGGAGACGTTTTGGAATGTGCCAACTACAGGGAAATCAGTCTTCTTTGCGTTTTTTATAAATTGTTTTCCAATATACTCTTTAGTAGACTAGTAACTTATGCAGAAGACATTGTGGGAGACTACCAATGTGGTTTCCGCAGAGATAGATCTACTACTGAACAGATTTTTAACATTAGGCAAGTGTTGGAAAAAGCTAATGAATATGGCAAAGCAACTTACCATCTCTTCGTTGATTTCAAGACTGCCTCTGATTCAGTAAACAGAAAACTTTTAATTGAAGCTATGAGAGAATTTCTAATACCCGATAAACTTATATATTTGGCTAATATTACCGAAACAAAGCTTAGGTTAAGCTTAGGGTGGCTCTTACCGAAACACAGCTTAGGGTAAGAATTCAGAATAATCTCTCCGAGCCTATTACTGTTTCAAATGGGCTCAGACATGGCGATGCACTGGCCTGTTTGCTTTTCAATATTGCACTCCAAAAAATTGTGAAAGACTGTAACATCAATAGCCGTGGAACAATCTTTAACTAATCTGTCCAGATTTTTGCGTTTGCTGACGACATTGACATTGTAGCACGCACTCCCGAGTTACTTAGGGAAGCCTTCACATCTTTAGAGGCCGCAGCCAGTAAAATGCATCTAACTATTAATCAAAATAAAGCTAAGTATATGCCCTGTGGTAATTATGACTGTCCTTATTTCGAAATTGGGGTTTACAAGTTTGAAACTGTAAGCAACTTCAGATATTTAGGATCTGAAGTTAATACTCTCAATGACATTATGCCCGAAATTCGTGGTAGAGTTACAGCTGCTAACTGATGTTTTTTCGGCCTTAAAAAGTACTTAAAGTCTGACTTCATCAGCAGAAAAACGAAGATTATAATCTACAAAAGTTTAATCAGACCCATTCTTACCTACTCTGCTGAGACTTGGGTAATGACAGAAAAAGTTAAAGATATCTTTTCTCTTTTCAGAGAAAAATCTTGAGAGGTATTTTTGGCGGCTTAAATTGTAACAACATCTGGATAAGAAGAACTAACTCTGAACTTTATAAGTCTTTTAAAGAACCAGATATAGTCAATTACATCACGATTCAGAGAATTAAATGGGTGGGTCACCTGTGCAGGATGGCCGAAAGCCCTACAACAAAAAAGCTCTTTTCGGCCAGACCATTCGGCACCCGTAAAAGAGGAAGACCTAAACTCAGATGGCTTGACTGTGTGGAAAAGGACTTTAAAATTTTAAAAGTTTTGAACTGGACGTCTTTGGCCAGGGATAGGGGAGCCTGGAGTTCTATACTGCGGAAGGCAAGGGCCCATCCTGAGCTGTCAGGCCACTGAAGAAGAAGAAGATATCGTCTAATATTCGCGTATATAACATTCCATTATGCACCTGAGAACAAATACTGTGCTATACAGTAGGTTTTATGCAAATATCTTTTGTCTCATATATTGTCGTATAGAGAAAGTGTTATATCTACGAAAGCACTTGAATTTAAAATTTTGAAGGGAAGCGCCTAGCTTTGACTGTCGTCATAGCATAGCTCAGCAAACATAATCAGCTGTAACATGATCACAAATGTTTGTTTTGGTTTACTTCCTACCATCCAAAATTTTCACAAAATAAGCATTTACATACATACCACTTATTAATTTCCCAACATGCATTGTACGTATAGAAAAAGTATGTAATATCTAGAGAAAGTAATTTGATGGTGTCGAAAATTCGAATTCGAATATTCGACCGAAGGTAAAGTATTAAGAGTCCCTGAACTCGTATAGTGCATTTTTGAGTTATTGTTTGTGTCTTGTGTGTATACTTATTAGTGAGTGAACGTATATCCGTGAAGTTACAGGCTCGATATCTTTCAAATAACAACTGTATCTTTCAAATAACAACGTTTCAAAAATAATTTGGTATGATTAATACAGTCAGGCAATATAGGAATTCGATTGATTTTAAACGGGAGTGAATGTGCGGATATTAGCAAAGTTTTCGAGGAAATGTTTGAAAATATCAAAATCTTTATTAGTGTTAAAGAAAGAATCATCTCATACGTAATTTATTTATGGAAAACTGATTGAACCGAAGTTGCAACGCCAGCAAGATCCTATATCGAGAGATAGCACGTTTTCGGATGAATGTATTGAAAAAGTACATAAAACTTAAAAGTAGTAAGTGTGGTATAATTGGTTGATACTTATACCCATATCCAATATTATGGTAAAGAGATACTATTAGAATTCGTGTGTATTTTGTTCGCTGCATTCATGAGAAAAGAAGCATTTTATAATAGTTTCATTTTGACTTCAAATAATTCACCAATAGTCATTTACTTCACTAGATATTAATTAAATGTCAATTGCATTTCTATGTTGCCTTTGCACTCAAGAATGAATAGTAATTAATTTAATTTTTGTCAAATAAATCGTCAAACTCCAATACATTTAATAATTAGTAATGTTTTCATTTTTTAGTATTCCATAATATTATTACTTTAAAGAATCTAATTTTTGAATATTTTGAGGTGTTTTGTGGTCACAAGTCGTTTAATTTAATATGTAAGGAATCAATTTTACCTTTAACGCACTTTATTTCTTAATTTAATAATTAAATCAAGTCAATGATTTATGCTACAATATTTACAATATTTTCTCTTTTTGCCTAAAAATATTTTAGCAAATTTAAGAAAATATCATAACTTTTTCCAAAACAATGCAAATAATAAAAAACAACATATAATATGCCTTTCCATTATGTACTTTATGTTTGATAAGTGTTTGAGTGTCCCAGAATATATAACAGAAACAACTTATATACTATATTAGGAAAAGTACTTTGGAAGGTTCTTTCACATTCTAAACCACATTTGTTTTTTATTCTTCTTTCGCCATATGCCTATATTCTGTGAAACATATGTGAGAGGCAGGATTCTACTGATTAATTGACAGTTTACAAAGTTAATTTCTTAAAAAATAATACTTTATGAAAATACAGCAAGAATATTGCACTGTACTCAATTTTCTCATATTAGTTGTGAATAAATGTAAATGCTCCAAATTTGAGGCAACATACATAACTTCAACAATTATCAAAATGTTTCATACTGTGACCAAAATAGACACACAATTTCATATAAACAATAGTATAAATTTTAAGTATATAATAGCAATATTTAAATTCATCATTATCAATAAGCTGTACAAATCTATAGCATTCATATGTTAAATTAAATAGCCATTCTTCTTCCTTCAATACTAATTGTAATTGCTCTTTGATTTTTGTTTTTTCGCCTCTGTTCTTGCAAACTTTTAATATGTTTCTCCAATCTACTCAAAGGCTTCTTTGCAGTGTCCTAAAAATAGGAAATGTTTCAATATAACTTGATGTATGAATAACATTTATTTCATAATATACAACTTTAAATATTAAATATATTTAGTTAGAAGTATGAATGTATGCACAAATTAAATATATTAAAAAATGAATTTGAGAACAAGTTAAATATAGAGAAAAATTAATTAATATTTAAATTAAAGTTAATGCTTATTTAAACTTTATAATAAAAATGTATTTTAAAGCGAAAGTATTCAAGAATATTTTATTAAATATCTCTATTTATTAAATGATGTTGTTCTATATAAATACATATACATATACAGGGTAGCCATAATTAAAGTAGAAATTGTTTAGAGCCCGATAGTGAGAAAACTATTGTGTCAAACTCAACCAAATTTGTATTAAATACTATTTAGATCATAGGGTTTTGATTTTTAAAAGAACAAAATAGTTCGGATTTTTACCGCCGCGGGCCAAAGTGGCCCTGTAAGGTTCATTTTTGAGTAAAATGGGCATAGGAAGTACAGAAAGTTAACATTTTACATGCATTTTGAAAAACACATCACATTCACATTTTATACGTATTTTATATTTACATTTGCATCTTACATTTATATGCTGTTGTTGCTTATGACCTCTGTTTCTGCATTAGCACGAATACAGGTCCAGTGACACCAGAAGAAGGACAGAGAGAATGACACACAAGACAAGAATACAAAGTTTATTAATACAATCAAGCATCACTGACTAAGGTCTGAAGGGTGCAGCTTCTCATTTAACGAGGACCCAGAAGGCGGAAGACTGTCTTCATCCTCAGGAAAACAACCATGCCTTACTCGGGATTCGAACCCAAGCCCACTAGACAGCAGCCGGTGACGCTATCCACTTCACCACCTGGGCGGCTACATTTATATACATATGACATTAATTTTTATATTGGCATCATTTACATGTGTGATTCAATGTATTTTCCTTACATATGTTCCAAAAAGTGCATTCTCTGAACAGCATCCTCTACTGAAGAATGCAGCATATCTCCAAAAGTTTGCTTGACGTGCAATGTTATTCGGTCCTTCTAAGTGACTAAATTATCCACATTCCCTTGGTATACCAAGTGCTTTACATGACCCACAACCAAAAGTCACAAGGTATCAGATCAGGCGATCTGGCTGATAACGTTTTGCAATACGTTCTGCCAAACGTTTCGCATTACCACATCTTTTATCTGTGAAAATCTGCATATTTACTATTATAACGCACTACTGCGTACGGGAGATATGATAAATTGTAAGTGCAAATGTGAATGTAAAATGTAACGTCAATATCAAAATGCATGTAAAATGTAAACTTTCCGAACTTCCTATGCCTATTTTACTCCAAAAATGTACCTTACAGCGCAACTTTTGCTTGTGGTTTCAAAAATCCAAACTATATTTTTTCTTTTAAAAATCGAAACTCCATGGTCTAAAAAAGTATTTACTGCAAATTTGGTTGAGTTTAGCCCAAAAGTTTTTTCAATATCGGGCTCTAAACACCTGTATTTTAATTATGGCCACCGTGTATATATATATATATATATATATATATATATAAAAGTGTATATATATATATATATATATATATATATATATATATAAAAGTATATAGTCTCATTTGGTTACGCCTTTGTTCATCTTAAATCAAATATTTTAAAATACCGATTTAAAACCCAATAGATAGTATATGTGAATATATGAAAATAAATGCTGTTCTTACCATGCTAAATTCTGTTTCAACATTCCACTTGGGTCTATTAATGTACTCTTTATTGGAAGGCAGAGGAACTTGTGCGCGGCCAATCCAGTTCTTGTCACCAGGACTCACATGTCGAAAGCTAAATAAACAAGAAAGATCAATCATGCATAAAGCTATGATTATGATACACTTTACAACTTCAATAAAATTAAAAAAAAATGCGATACAGTCCTCGGTAATTTTTTTTTTAAATTATCATAATACTACATTAATTTACTATATTTGAAAACTTAAAATTTCATCGAAAAAAATGAACTTCATTCAAATGACGGCATTGAAATATAAATTGCCTGGTTTAAATATCCCTGAAATGCGATACACTCCTCGGAAAAATTTTTAAAATTATCATAATACTACAATCTATATAAATAAAATTGAAAATCTGTCTGTCTGTCTGTCTGTTTGTCCCATCATCACGGGAGAACGGCTGAACCGAATTTGATGAAATTTTGTGGGTAGCCTAGAAATAGCACCACTTAAAATTTAGTCTGTGTTTTGAGTTTCTACGATCAGTGGTTCTCGAGATATTAGTAAAAAATGATATTTTCGTTTGTCATATCATCACGGAAAAACGGCTAAACCGAATTTAATGAAATTTTTTGGATAGCCTTGAAATAACCCCCCATAAATTTTGTCCAAGTTTCGACTTTCTAAGACCGGGGGTTGTCGAGATATTAATGAAAAACGGAACTTTTTCTTAGGAGATCTACTCTCCAACTCCGTGGTTTATCCAAACGGAAAGGATGAAAATCGTTTGTTTTAAACGCCAAAATGAAATAAAACTTTATTTCCGAGTTTGGTGCAGGATTTTTGCATTCATTAGTCACTATAGGAAAACATAAATTGTTTGAAACATGAATTTAAATGGAAAAATCTACCTCCATTGTTCATCTCTCACAAACTTTTACTCAACGATGTAAAGTATAAAGAAATCAAAATGGCTATTTAATTTCGCATTTTATGAGGAAGATTCTACCTTATATCATGTTGCTCGGCAACGGAATGAAATTAAATGTGTTGTTAATATCTATTATTATTTTTTTATTTGTATAATAAATAAATGGATGTAAAAATATATTTTATAAATGAACGGTTTGATTGTTCTTTTAATTATATATATTGCGGACTGCGTACATCACTTTCTTTTATTTTAACAAAGAGGTTTCAAGCTCATATATTGTGTTTAGCTAATAAAGTCATATATTGTGTTTACCCAATAAATTCCTTTAGCCGATTGTTGAAGCAGAAAAAGAGTAGAACGGGTGTATGTATCTTCTAATACAATTTTACTGTTTTCATTTAGTATATACAAACGGAATCAGGATATTTTATTCTTCAGATCTGCAAATTCAGAGCTACGAATTTAGAGGAATATATCTCTAAATAACTTGGTAACTTTTCTTAAACTTTACCAAATTAGTGGAAATGTCTCCAGATTGATAAAAATGACCCAAATCAATGAAATTAAATTTGTATTATTAGAATAAAGTACTGAAATGATGTTTCTGTAGCATTTGTCGGTCAGTCCATCCATCCTACTTATTAACACATTTAAGGAATTTTTTTAATATCACCAAATTGGTAAAAACATTTCTAAATCCATAAAAATATCATGAAATTGATAAAATCGCGGTTAATAAATGAAATTAATTGTGTTTTGTTAGGGGATAGTACTGTGATGATGTTTCGTCAATTTGTCGCATAATGGGATTATCAGTTCTACAGTCCCACTTGGCGATAAATTTGGCGACTTTTTAAGTTATAGCTAAATTGACGAAAATGTCGCCAAACCTTCCATGGAGATTGCATTATTCAGATGATATGATTTCCATCAATTTATTTAAAGCAATTGATATCATGTCGCTTAGAAACGGATCCAATCTGTTATGCGGCATATGATTTTTATTAAATCTTTTCCGATTTGAATAGTAAAAATATGTATATAAAATAAATTTCATTGACATTGAATTTTTGACTGGATAATATCAATTTCAGGTTTAAACATCATTATTATTGATATTTTCGGGGACTGTTGATTCAGGGATTACTGATATTTTCAAATTATTATGGAATTGCTTTATTATGATGAAAATTGTTGAAACTTATATATAGCACGTTGTACGAGTAATCTTCTACAAATGCATGGGTATATCTTCCAATCTACGAGAATATAAGTAGTACAGGTATATTGGCATATATTTTGATATATATTGGTATATATTCGAATCAATTACGACCTTCTGGTATTAAGATTACGGGGATTTTTGATACTTTCAATTTTTTATGTCATCTCTTTTATTTTGGCAAATATTTGTGAGACACATATTGCAATACGGGTAAGCTTCTACTAACACACTCACATATTTTCTAATCTGCGACAATATAAGTAGTATGGGGTTGCATATATTGATTCAATTCCTTTTTTTTGCAAATTTGCTTACAAAAGGGGCCAGGATGTTTTATTCTTCAAATCTGCCCGTGAAGATAATTTTGCATAGTGAGAAC
The DNA here is from genome assembly GCA_951213105.1 of Amaurobius ferox. Classification (NCBI taxonomy): domain Eukaryota; kingdom Metazoa; phylum Arthropoda; class Arachnida; order Araneae; family Amaurobiidae; genus Amaurobius; species Amaurobius ferox. The sequence continues at coordinate 15,393,832 of OX578154.1, read as the reverse complement.
AGATATTCTTAAACTTCTCTTTATGAGCAATAAATTTAATATTTTAACAGAATTTGCACATAATTATAAATTTCTTTATATTATATACTCCGTACGAAGAACGGGTATGCTGCTAGTCTATATATATAAATAAAATTGAAAATCTGTCTGTCTGTCTATTTGTCCCATCATCACGGGAGAACGGCAGGAACCGAATTTGATGAAATTTGGTGGTTAGCCTAGAAATAGCCCCGCTTAAAATTTAGTCCTTGTTTAGAGTTTCTACGACCAGTGGTTCTAGAGATATTAGTAAAAAATGAAATTTTCGTTTGTCTCATCATCACGGAAAAACGGCTGACCCGAATTTAATGAAATTTTGTGGATAGACTTAAAATAGCCCCCATAAATTTATTCTGAGTATTGAGTTTCTAAGACTAGGGGTTGTTGAGATATTAATGGAAAACGGAACTTTTCCCTAGGAGTTCTACTTTCCAACTCCGTGGTTTATCCAAACGGTAAGGATGAAAATCGTTTGTTTTAAGCGTCGAAATGAAATAAAACTTTATTTCCGAGTTTGGTGCAGGATTTTTGCATTAAGTAGTCACTATCGGAAAACACAAATTGTTTGAAACATGAATTTAAATGGAAAAATCTACCTCCATGGTTTAACTTTCACAATTTTTACTCAACGATGAAAAGTATAAAGAATTGAAAATGGCTATTTAATTTCGCATTTTATGAGGAAGATTCTATCTTATATCATGTTGCTCGGCAATGGAATGAAATTAAATGTGTTGTTAATATTTATTATTATTTTTTCTATTTGAATAATAAATAAATGGATGTCTAAATATATTTTTTAAATGAACGGTTTGATTGTTCTTTTAATTATATAAATTGCGGACTGCGTACATCACTTTCATTTATTTTAGCAAAGAGGTTTCAAGCTCATATATTGTGTTTAGCTAATAAACTCATATATTGTTCTTAGATAATAAACTCATATATTGTGCTTACCCAATAAATTCATTTAGCCGATTGTTGAAGCAGAAAAAGAGTAGAACGGGTGTATCTTATAATACAATTTTAGTGTTTTCATTTAGTATATACAAACGGGATCAGGATATTTTATTCTTCAAATCTGAAAATTCAGAGCTACGAATTCAGCGGGATGTCTTTAAATAACTTGGTAACTTTTATTAAACTTTACCAAATTAGCGGAAATGTCTCCAAATTTATAAAAATGACGCAAATCAATGATTTGTTTTTTTTTAAATGGAGTACTGAAATGATGTTTCGGTAGCATTTGGCGGTCAGTCCATCCATCCTACTTAGTAACACATTTAACGAATTTTTTTAATATCACCAAATTGATAAAAATATTTGTCAACCCATAAAAATATCATGGAATTGATAAAATCGCGCTTAATAAATGAAATTAATTGTGTTTTGTTAGAGGATAGTATTGTGATGATGTTTCGTCAATTTGTCGCAAAATGGGACTATCAGTTCTATACAGTCCCACTTGGCGATTAATTTGGCGATTTTTTAAGTTATCGCTAAATTGACTAACATGTCGCCAATGCTTCCATGGAGATCGCATTATTCAGACGATATGGTTTCCATCAATTTATTTGAAGCAAATGATATCATGTCGCTTAGCAACGGATCCAGTGTGTTATGCGGCACACGATTTTATATTAAATCTTTTCCGATTTGAATAATAAAGATATATATATAAATTAAATTTCATTGACATTGCATTTTTGACTGGATAATATCAATTACGGTCTTCAGGTTTAAACATTATTATTATTGATATTTTCGGGGACTATTGATTCAGGGATTATTGATATTTTCAAGTTATTATGCCATTGTTTTATTATGACGAAAATTGTTGAAACTCATATATAGTACGTTGTACGAGTAGTCTTCTACAAATGCACATGTATATCTTCTAATCTACGAGAATATAAGTAGTACAGGTATATTGGAATATATTTTGATATATAATGGCATATATTGGAATCAATTACGACCTTCTGGTATAAAGATTACGAGGATTATTGATATTTTCAATTTATTACGTCATCTCTTTTATTTTGGCAAATACTTTTAAGACTCATATTGTAATACGGGTAATCTTCTACTAACACACTGGCATATTTTCTAATCTGCGACAATAAATGCAGTAATGTGTAATGTGTAAAGTAGTACGGGGTTGCATATATTGATTCAATTCCTTTTTTCTTATAAATTTGCTAACAAAAGGGGCCAGGATGTTTTATTCTTCTGATCTGCCCATCAAGATAATTTTGCATAGTGAGAACAGATATTCTTAAACTTCTCTTTATGAGCAATAAATTTAATATTTTAACTTAACTTGCACATGATTGCGAATTATAAGTTTCTTTATATTATATACTCCGTACGAAGAACGGGTATGCTGCTAGTAATTTATTATATTTGAAAACTTCATCGAAAACAAATGAACTTTTTCAAATGTCCTCATCGAAATATAAATCAGCTGGCTCTTTAAATAAAAGCAGTATTTCATTCATAAATATTTTTCCAGTCCTTTCATTCACCATAATACTATATTAATTAATTTCATTTAAAACTTATAACCATGAAGGTACAAGTAATTCAACTCTATGCTCAAAACTTCATCAGAACATAGTTTGCTTCTCTGTAAAATCAATTATTGTTTCATTCATATCAGCTACATTGCAGTCTCCATGAGCTAACTAATTTTGCTTTAAATAAATGCAACAATTCTTATACAACTCATTCGGCATCTTTTGGTATTTAATCCTATAGAAGTGGAAAGTAGGCTTCATTGTACAAATAATCAAAGTGGGATGATCATTTAAACTCAACTATATTGTAATTGCGTTGTTTCAGTATATAGATGCACAGAATTTAAGCAAAAATAAAGCTGTTTTAGGATGGATACAACACTCAATATGAATTAAAAAGAACTTTAAAAATCACGATTTTGACACAAGATGAATGCCATATTTCTTTTGAAGTGGATCACGTGATCTCTTCATATAATGGTCACATGATCTTTTCATATACAGGATGTAATTAATATTTTAATATTTATCTAAAATCCACAGAATATATTTCGCTGAATTTTTTTTTATATATTTTAAGGAATAATTTGTATATTTCCTAAAACTTTTGAAGCAATTTGTGAATTTTAAATCCGCTTAAAAAATGTTTGAAAAATTAGGTCGCACAGGGTTCAATGCAATTCATTTGTTCAACCCGGGTTCAATTCAAAACTAATTGGGTGGTATAATTCATTTATATTCCCATAGGTCCCACAGACCTTCTGAACAACATACTAAAATTGATTTAAATTTATGGAAAGAGTTCTACAAGACATCCTGTCTGAGCTTACGGCGAGGGGTCTTCATCGACTGTTGCATGGTCGACTTGAACGGAAACAAGGCAGATTTATTCCGTCTTAACCAAAATGGAAACAGTTCGTCGAATTACAGAATATCTAAATCAATGCCCAATTCAAATGGTTCTCAGCACATTATATAATAAGTTTTGAATAATTGTATATAATATAATTTCATGAGGACTACAGAAAAAGCAATACGAATAAGGTGGTCATATATTTTTGACCTCTCGTTCTATATATTCATACTGATATTGTTTATTCAAGAAATTTGAGGCAGATTTTGTTTAATCTTGTAAATATAATCAAACAATTTTAATCTATTAGGAGAAATAATACTAACCTTATGCCTCCGCTTAAAGCTTTGCCAATGTCTTTTACAGACTCTTGCGAGTTTTCCTTATCTTCATCACTGGAATGGAAAAATAAAGTCTCACATTAAATATTTTTAAAGAAGATACTAGAAATTTTATGGAAAGTAGAAAATAATGAGAAATATTTGGAGTGTAATTGGCTAATTAGCTCTTTCATGCATTAACAGTTCAAGTCCAATTATATTAAATCAGCACCAAAATTACAAAGATTACATATTTTTATGATATATCCTTTTATAGTTACGTTCTATTACTTCTTAATAATTTTATTTAAAATAAATTAATTTTATTAAGTTGGCAACAGTCTAGTCAAAAAGTTTGTTAAAATACCTTTGGATGATATTTATTAATATGTTATATTATAAACATTTATGATAATGGAAGTTGAAGAATTTTCCTACACTAACTTTACTCCCATCGTTGTCAGAGGAATAATGAGGGCAATAGTCATGCGATTTGGAAATATTCCATCTAAACCAAGTTCTTTTTCATTTAAGTATTTATTTACACATAAAGTTCCATAGCGGTAGTTGCGCGTCCATTCTGATTAGTCCAGACTTCATCGGCATCTACACGCAAACGAACACTTTTTCCTAAAACGTTCGTAATCTGTTCAGGAAATGTTAAAATGTTATTGTCCGTCAAAATCTCAAATCCTAAGTTAAGATTTTCAAAGTATTATTTTCTATGGAAAACATTGATAAATACCGGAGTAATACTGCTAGTTAATGGGGAATTTGTAATTTTTATCTAATTTATGAATTAATGGTATTAAAATAATTTATATTTATACAGTAAAATTCAGTCAACAGAGACACTGAACTGTTGCCAATTTGAAAAGAGAAGGCAAAATCATTTAAAGAATTTCTATGAAATATTTTAGTATAATCACTTTGGTACGAAATCTGAAAAAGATAAATATTGCTTCCTATTCAATTATAATTGCGATGCAAGTGAATATTAAAAAATATATGAAATACTGAAGTATGGAAAATTCAGATTAACACATGCTTTCCAAATTTATGTATGCAGATACTTTTTATTTGATTGAAGTCTGGGTAACAGAAGAAGTGATATTCACCTAATTTTACTCTTCTTCGGAATGTGATATCCATATTGCTGCAATCTCTCTTCTCTTGGTAGTTGACGGTAGTCCGTCACAACGTTGAAGATGTGTTCTCCCCACAACGTTATTGCTGTTCTTGAGTACAATTTGTTTAACTTTGATTCTTTGGGATGCTTGTGTAAGTACATGACAGCTCTACCAATTCCACTCGAATTCAAGTGATGCTTGCCAATTGACGGAAACTGGAACATTTAAGAATCAAAAGTTAGAAACATTGCCGTACAATTTTATGACATTTTATATATAAATAAAATATATGAAACTATTTAATTAGTAAAATGTCAGTTCGTCCAAATTACGGACTAGAAAAAAGAAAATTATCAAGGATCTTTATATGGTGGCAAGGGGAAGTATATATTTCATTTTTGTCGAATCCATTAAATATTTTCTACTCTTTTGCAAATTTATTTTGTTCAATCATACGAATTTTCTCGAAAAACCAGAAATGAAATCTCTTAGTTTATCCCCCATCCACTCATTATTTTCGCTTTATAAATGACAATTTGGGGTTTCAAGAAGTAGTTTTGAACCGAAATAAAAATAATGTAAAAATAAATGTGAATATCTTTAGTGAACCTTCAACCTTCTCTGGAATTTTATTCTTAATCTATATTAGTCACCGTCTTAGCTCCACCCAATCTTGAGAAACAGATGCGGAAAGTAAAATATGAATTTTTGAAAGAAACGTGATAACTTTAGAACTGGAAGTGGAGATAATTAATGTGCCCCGTGCACTCTTTGGGATATTATACTGAACCCATATCAATAATCTTTTAAGCTCTATATGTATATTCAAGGCGTTGAAATGGAAAATTTTGATCTGGCAGCGAAAAAATAACAGGAAATAGGCATCAATTTTAAATTACCCAAAACATCCTTTTGAATTATGATGAATGCAAATGTTTTATCAACAAATCTCTGCTTATAACCAATACTGAGAAACATGTTTCAAAGTAAAAGAACGTTTTTAAACCGGAAATGAAATCTGAAAAGAAAAGTGAACTTGGTAAGTAACCACATAAACCAAATATTAAAAGGCATTCAGCAGATTCGAGGCAAAAGGAAGAGTTTCCTTCATCAGGATGACTAAATCAAATCAGTCATTTTAGGACAGAAGAAAATATCTCTCAACATTACATTTATTGTCACATAATATTTCTTTCGAACCCGATTTTTGCCTTCATTTAACTAATCTATAAAAGACGACCACTTACATCCAAAAGTTGTTTGAGAATACTCTCACGTATCTGTAAATGAGGCAAGCTACGATCTGGAAGAGGAGTGAGCCACTCGGCCATCACACTCAGAACACCCTGATCTAAAAAGGACATCTTCAGGTCTTGTTTTTTCAGTTGGGACATTACCATTGGTAACATTCTGAGCTTTTTTGTAGCTGCCTCTTTCTTCTTGTTAAGTTCTCTATCTTCCTGAAAGAGAATGAAGAATTGCTTTTACATAATGTTTCAAATGCTGACAACAATGGAGTACAACAATCTGCATATTTAAAAAGAAAAACTATTTTATGTGAAGTATCTCAGGACCGGATGTAGAGTAAATATTGTAGTATGGCAGAAATGAAGTAGAAATATGTAACGGAAGTGACATCATATTGTCATGGATGCTTAAGAGATAACCATTGTTGCAATTTGAATGTCTGGGTCTCATGACCTTGAAGTACAGCAATTTTGGCTGCGAATCTTGAGAAATATCGCCAACTTAACAACTTTTTCAGTTGCTGAGTTTTAGAACTTCTCGAAATGTGTCCATTGATTATGAACATCAAGAACTTTGAGAGTTATGATCTTTTATTCAGAGCTTTTTACAGAGCACGCCATCGTTCAGTGTTTGTTGACGTGTAAAATTATTTGCCGAACTCAATCCGAAACCCAATGTATAATATAATTTCCTTCTTAGTATATATACCCAGTAATATGATAACACAAAGCGAGTCGAAAAATGTAAAAAATTAATTTTAGGTCTTTGCTATACGTCAGTATGCACTAATCGCTTGCGCCGATTCCACTCCCGTTTGGTGGAGTAATTGCGGACGTTCCATCGTTGATATATTGATTATGAACCCATTCTGACGCAATAAACTTCTTTATATTAATCTATCGAAACTGTGAAATTTAAAAGTTTAGAGACTAATAAAAGTGCCGAAACCTTTCATGAAGTAACTAATACCATACTTACGCATATCCCACATCACATTTAAATTGTGCAATCGCACAATTAAAAAGATTAGAGACTAAAAAATGTGTCGAAACTTTTCATTAGGTACCTGATACCATTTTTACACATATCGTACATCACATTTAAATTGTGCAATCACACAATTAAAGATAAAATATATATCTTTAAGGAAAACATTTCATTTTGTACACACAAAATAAATGCAATAATCTATATTGCGCATTTATTTCAGATTCCAGTACCCAAAAAATGGTTTTACACATTTTAGCATTTTTCATCACAGAAAAGTTGCTGTGGTGAACTGGAAACTTCCTATGTACCGAAATTTTGCGAATATTGTGAGTTTCAAATAATCCTGTTTCTACTATTTACCATAATTTAAATCTTATGGCGGAGTATAAAAGGACATGATAGTCTCAGGTTTATTAGCATTGAGAATGAAATTGTAATTTAAAATTTAACAAGTAATAATATAAATGTATTTAGTGTTATAACATTTTTTATAAAAATATAATTTAAAAAAATGCAGGTTAATCGCCTATAACAACCGAGATAAAAAAAATTCTAAATTTCGTCCTTTAAATGTCCAGCGTTTTCCCAATATAGTTTTGGAACGAAGACTGGCGAAATTGGACAAGAAAATCGTATAGGAATATACAGAAACTTGCTGAAATTTTTTTATAAATTCCTAATTTTTTTCTATTATTTTCCAAGTGTTTTTATCAAGATGAATGAAACAAATTATTTATTGCTTTGTGTTGCTAAATACATTCATTTTAAATATAATAGTTATTTTTAACTTCTGTTTAATAAAATGTAAAAGGGTAAAAAACGTTGAAATATATTTTTTAAATTACATTATTGGTTTATTTTATATTCGTGATTTATTTTTAATTGGTACACTTTGAATTACAATAATATATTTGGGTAAAGTATGTGCCGATTCATTGATTAGTATTATTTTATTGATAGAAATTCCATGTACTAAAATATGGTTGGTTAATTTAGAAATTTAAAGTTTGAATGCGCGAGATTTAAATGAAACAGTTAGTTCAAATGGCAAAATAAAGGGGAGTACAATAAGTTTATATGAACAGAAAACTAAAAATAGTTTATGTCTAAAGAAAGTACCTCAGCTGCTGTTTGCATTTTAGCTATTATATCAGCAATCAAGTCATCACTATTGTTCATAAAGTCAGTATACTTCTTCTTTCTTCTCCTTGAGCCTTCTTTCTTTTTCTGCATCATAATATCAAAGTCGTAAACAATGTCTTCTCTGAAAAAAAATAATACGACTATTTTTAATTCATAAAAATTATAAATAGCTAATTTTTCGTATACTTTCAATATTAAAAATTCTCCATATGCATAATAAGTCTTATAATCCCCTCATAGTGTAAACCACGGAATTTCTTTTTTCTGGCATGACGGGGGCTATTGTCATTAAAATTGGACAATACATATTTATTTTTTAAATAGAGGCATGATCCTCGTGGAAGAATCTCTAATGTAAACTGTATAAATTGTTAATAAATAATTACATAAATATCTTAATTTTGGAAAATACTTTAACCATATAGCAAATTTGTATGCTTACATTAAAGTACAAAACCAAATAAGAAGTATAAAATCACTCACTCCATCTGATGTATAAATAATTAGAAAATTCCATAAATTCGTTTGTAATAACAAGGTATATTGATAGGTTTGAGAATCAAAATATGCCTGCTTTATTTGAGCAAACGATATGAAGCAGTCACTTTAGCAAAGGCCCAAACATGTCTATGAACATCAATAAATTCGTTTCAAAATCGTGTTAACTGCAAAAATACACTTTTAATTCTAGCTTTTTACAAAGAGGTAGCTTCAGATAAAACATATACCGATATGGGCAGAAATTCCAACATTATCTTGTCCACACTTCAGAGGAATATACACGCAAGTTTTCAAAATATCATACATGTATTCAGAAAGTCTAAAAATTTGCTTTTCTGTTGCAATCGGACAGTAAAAAACTTTATGTAAAATTGTATTTTTTCCGAAAAGCTGATTGAAAAAGAAAATCGATACTTATTATCGCGATACACAGCTATATTTTAAAGAAAACATATTTTATGTACCTCATTTTTCTGATCCCATCTTCATCGGAATTATCAGAGTCTGCAGCTTTTCTCTTTGATTTTTTTTTCTTATGCATATCATCATATTTTTCCTTTTGGTGGTTGATTGATACACCTTCCATTGTGCAATCGACACAATCGTTACCATTTTCCATTTCTTCTTCCTCTCCAGTTTCCCAGTCAGAATCATCAGATATATCTGGAGTATAGAATGAAAATATTAAATACAAAATAAAAGTTTATGCATCATTAAGCAGGCAACTGCAATTATTTTTATGACTATACAATAAAACCAGATTTTAGTAAAACCAGTAAAACCAGTATATATATGACTAAAGAGTAAAACCAGATTAGAATTTTTAAAAAATTCTAATTTTGTGGCGAGATGGATATAATGTTTGGAAATATTCAAAATTGAAAACAAAATTGTACGATTCAGATGGTGAAAAAGATAAAAAGAAGAAAAAATAATGAGTTCATTGAAAATTAAATTAGAACATCAGTTTAAACTTTATGGAAATATTTATAAACTTAATATTTTCTTTTGAACGATATTTATCTAATTAGTAGCGGCAAGCCCATTGATTTCTACGAAAAATTTTTAAAATAGCGAAATAAAAGCAGTATATTAAAGAAATATTTAATTCATAAATAAGGTCAAGATTATTAAATATTTAATGACTAAATAAAGTAAAAATCTTACCTACTTATTTTAAGGGATTTTATATGTGTAATACACACCTATAAACTTGATAATCAGAAGAACAAAAGAATAATATTGCTCAAATAGTAATATACTTAAATGGTAATTCTAAAATTTAAATACTTACATTCAGTCATCACTTTCTTTTCTTTTTTTGAATCAACTCCGGTATTAGATCCAAAATCTTCAATCCCAAATCCCTAAATAAATGTTAAAGTACATCTTTATTTTGTATTTTTAAACCACTTATTAATAATATTCAGAAGCTATATTACGCCCAACAACTGAAACGCATTATTAGGACACAGATGTTAATCTAGAATACTTCCAATTAAAACAACATATGTGGATGATGAACAGAATGCTGATGAAAATAGTGACTTCATTAATTTAAAAAAAAGAAATTTCATCGGCAAATTAGTTTATTAATTACAGGTATCAACTCTTTTCGGAGGCAAGAACAGCCACTTTCTTCAGGATATACAACAAATAATTTAATATCCACTTACATGAATATTATTAAAAATATTTATTTTTGTATTTTTAACATAAACGGATTCCGTCTGTAAATATACGGTGTATATTATTGTGTATATTCATGAACCCGCTTTGTACATTTTATAGCTCGTCCGTTTGAAATCACCAGTACTGCCATGTCCAGAAAGATAAACTTGCTAAATGTTGTAATTTTCGAACCGTTTACAAACTTATGGAAATGGATATTCTATGGCGACGTATCCATAAGATGCGCGAAATCGTTCCATGAAATAATCGACAATGATCCTAATTTTGAGTCATATACGGGATTCTGTAAGTATGTCCTATAAATGAATTCCTTCATCCTCAATTATCCCGTTACAGGTAAACTCAAACGGCTGCTTGTAAATTTACAAGCAGCCGTTTGAGTTGTAACAATATTGGTCAAATCTGCTCTAAGAATTTCTAATATGAAGACGAATTTCGCCTATAATAAGGGATTCCGATTAGAAATAATCCTATGTGCCCATATTTGTATTATGAGGCCTAACAATTTGTCAACAGTCATTTATATATAAAAAAGTTATTCTCTCTGTTTATCTATAACCCTTGGCGATACATTTAGGGAAATTGAGCCCCAGATTGACGAAAATATTGTTGAAATTTCAAAATTGACGAGTTAACAAAAGTTAAGAATAATGAAGCCGAATTATTGAAGAAATTATTAAAATATTTTATTATATGAAGTATATGCTTACTTCGGATACTATCAATATTGATTGTTGTCAATTTAGAGTTAAGTGAAAAAGAGTTAAATGAGTACTTCGAAATGGTTTTACATGTTGGCGAAAAATCTTCGAAATGGTTTTAAATGGTGCCAATTGTACAAAACAGAATTTATAAAATATGGCACTTTTTTTTTTCTCTGTGAAAGAGCTACATTCATTGCGTTATATAAGGAAAATCATGTGGTGCCTACATAAGATTTTTTTATTTTGATCGATTTCAAGGAACCGGTTAGGAATAGTTGGAAAGATATCAAGAATTCAATTTTCCTCCTCTCGAAATGACTCAGGCTTTTGCCATAGATAAATGCCAAAAGACTTTTGAGAATAATTCTATTTATTTACAAATTTCTTATTCCAGGTAGTTAACTATTCTGTAAAAAACACTTACTTTGAATTCTCCTTCATCATCACTTTTTCCAAATATATCATCTATGAGGTCTCCAACATCTGAGCTATATTAAAAGAAAAGACCTTAGCATCAAAGAAACTGAACAACTAATAAAGTCAATAAGCAACTTAAATATAAAATTAAATTTACAATCAACAAAATAATACTTACTCTTCTTGACTCTCTGAACCGGTATCTGAAAAAATAACATTTAAAATTAGAACATTTAAGATATTAAAATGGAAATTAGATCACGGAAAAGATAACTTATTGAATAAAGAAAATATAAATTTATTTTAATATTTGTTTAGTAGTTGTCATCAGGATAGAAAAAAAATAATTTATTCCAAAAGTATAAATAATTAGTCGATCGTAAAAAGATGTTCAAATGAATTCATCAAAAAAAGTGTTGGAAATTCTTGAAACAAATTAATAAATGTAAACTTTTCTGTGCATAATTACTTCTTTTAACTTACATTTGTTAATGAAAATAAATCACTAAAACAGAAACCTGAACATCATTTAAATATATTTTGACGACTTCTAAATAAACATGTGTTACAAAGGCAATTATGCACAATTCATTTGTATTTGTCAAGTAGTTTATAAAAGTTTCAAACGCTTATAGCTCTTTTGGGAATTCCGTTGGACTACTTAAATGGAAGAAGAGTCTGAGACAGGAAATTTTATTTATTTTTTTATTTGTGATTTTTTTTTCAGAATTTTTTACACAAATGTTTGTTTCTCTATTGTGTGTAAATACGCTATGTAATATTAATAAAAATTATTAAAAAAATTTTAAAAGTATACTTAAAAATATAAAAAATATTTTGAAATTTATATAACTATGAATTCAGCACTCTTATTACAAATTGAATATATTGCATTAAAAAAATTTGTTCTTTAACATGTCTTCCGGAAATTTTGATATACTGATAAGAAAAATAAAAAAGAAAATTTTAATAAAAAAAACCTCAATTTTTATATGAATGACTTACGTACCAATGTAAATTTACATTTTTATGTACACAAACCAGCAAAATCCACATGCTTCGTGCACTACGCCCATCCAAGTACAGCAAGGATATGCATGAGAAACAGGAACCGGTGAACATAACTTCCGCCGATCCTCCCAAAATCTACTAATATCTAAAGACACATGAGAGCTATATACCCCTCCCATTCAATATTACTATTCCTTATACGACTCCCTATCAAAGCATACATAATATACCAACCCCTAATGTACAGTCTCTCAAAACCATCATCAAGCTATCGTACCCTCCTAAAAATTGCTTTAATGTAGTTTAAGTTTCCTTAGCACCGGAATACTTTCTATTTTCAAATGGAGACACTTCTAAAAAAAGAATATTCCACAATTCTGCAGTTCAAAAATCAAATCGGTATGCACTGTTTCTTTTTGCTTATCCAGATTGAAATTATTGTGAGTAAATATTTTTTAAATACTAATAAACAGCGCTAGTCATTTAAATTCAATCCGTGCCATTGGGGTCGACGTCGTGGATTCAAGACACGTTTTGCATCCCTAATAATTTTGTTGCGGGTTTCTCGAACCCCTAATATTTTTGTGCGTATTTAGTGGGGAAAATGTACGTATACATGGATAAATTTTGTTTTTTGTTATCAATTCTTCGAGTTTTTCATTGTGAAACTTGGCATAAAGGTATTTGTCAGACAGATTTGCAAATGATTAGAAATACAGCATGATTGTGTTGACCTCATTAAAAAACATTTTGTACTAGTACAAAGAACCTCATTAAAAAAACGTGTTATATTAGTACGAAGAACCTCATTAAAAACATATTGTACTAAAGTTATAAAAACGACATAAAATTAGTACGAATATTTTGTTCGATTACTTGTTTTGGATACTTTAACGCAATGCATTTGCGCTCTCCTAGACCCTCTAACAAACTTGTATATCAAGTTTAAATTTTAAACATTCGACAAACATCAAGTTTGTGTTATTTAAAACGCGATTTTGAAAATGTCTCTTTAATTCCATGATTTAAATATTAGTATTCTAAATTTTTATATTGGGATGACATTTCAATATTAACTTTCCTATTTAATTAAATCACGCATACGGTCTCATCTCTAATTCCATGAGCTAAATACAGATTTTCTTTTATTTCCTCGGGCATTAACGTATCATGAACATGTACTGGCATCACATTGTGGCAAAGCTTTCGACCTGAAATTGTAATCACAAAAAAAAGCAAGAAAAGCCCAATTTTGTGAGGTCATTTTTCCAGATCCATGAGTAAATTTGAAAAGCGAATTTCAGATTTGGATTAAGCAGGGTCGAAATAGTATACATGAGTTACATGGTGAAAGATGTGTGATATATGAGTATGATGGTGAGTTACATGGTGAATGATGGGTGGTACATAAGTTAGATGGTAAGTCACATGATGAAAGAGAAATGTTTAAAATTTTCTTGAAATTCGACTGATTTTTATTCATTTTTTAAATTCCCTGATTATTACAGCTTTAAATTCATACTGTTCGCAATAATAATTACCTGGAGTCATAGAAACTGCTTTTCCGTCAAAATATCAAATTCAAATTTTTTTTGTAAAATAGCAATTAGTCCATCTTACTGTTAACGAGTAAAAACCTATACTTGTTTGAATGTATTTCAACCTTATTCCGAAACCAATAATTTCTCTAGAACCTTGCGTTTCTTCTCAAAAATGCAGCGGGTAGTTATGGTGGTGTATATGGGGGGGGGAGGATTGTGTGTCTGTCCCTATCCTTAAAGACTTATCTTTTCCTCAATTTTTGATCTGCGAAATCGACGTTTTAAAACAAAGATGTTTCCAAAAAATTTGATGAGCTAAAATTTCGAAAAGTTTATAGTTCTATTTCTACAGATTTTTAAAAGGCAGAAAAATTCCAAAAAATTCTCGGAAAACGTGCAAAAGAGAAATACATTTTAAAAATCTAACTGACGTCACAATTTTAGCTCTGCAATCTCCATTTTTATAAACAGAAATTGCTCAAAGCCTGAAAATTAAAAAAAAAATCTATAGATTTTTTTTACAAAATTTTTAACTCCGTAACGGTGAAAAGCGTCATAAAAATGCAGGTTAGATACCCATCTAGGAAATTTATTTTCTCATACACATTTCGTGATAGGATCTCAGTTTTTCGTCAAACGACAACTACATCTATTTTGATGGACTCCGTGGTGTTCAAAACTTTGAAAAAGACCGATTTTTTGTGGACTAATTTTAAAAGTTTTGTTTCTGTACAATTATAAAGCTAAAAATTTATTTTTGGCACAAAATGTCTACAAAATCTAACATTTCATTATTGCAAACACTGTTGCCATTTAAAAAGAAATAATGATGTTTAAATCATTTAAACACTTAAATGTATTACTATTATCTAGGGCGCTAATATTGAATCCGTAGTGTTAGACAGACCAAGAGAATCTGTTGTTGAGACTATCGTTATCGTTGGCAATTGAGGTACGAACAACAATAGATTGAACTTTTGTAAAGAAAAGATAATTGCGTGTCAGACACAGCGGTCGGTTCAAATGAGTATAGGATATATAAAATGCTATGCTGTTTGCTTATGACAGTGTAATTGGCCTAATTGTGTTGTGATTGTTGAAATTGCGATATCATTTGCATAATAGGGACCCACTGGACCTGCTCACGCTAAATTTAGACCCACTTTGTAGCTTTGCGACTTTTGTCCCATCGTAAAAAGGGGGCTAAGGGAAAGAGGATAGCGAGACTCTGGGATAGGGCCCCATTTTAAAATTTTCGTTTTAATCCATTTTTGCTTTCCGATTTTGAAATAATTTTCAAGCTTTATTTTCAACACTGCAATGGATCCACTCAACTTTCTGACTCTAAATTTTAAACCATTTTTGTTTCTTTGAGACTTACTTTTCCGCGCAGCGGTCGCAGAACATACAACAAAAATAATTGCTATAAAACAGTATTGCTATATTTAGTGACCGCTGGCTTGCAAAGCCGGCTACTACATACAATAACGTAAGAAAATTAAAATGGCCGTGTTTAAGAATTACAGTTAAGTATAAAAAATTTTGCAAAACACATACAATAAAAATATAAAACACATACCTTTATGATCAGCACTATCGATTACTCGATATTCTTCTTCCGCTTCCTTTCTTCTTGCTTTGATGTTATTCATCTTAAAATAAAAAATACATATAATCTGAGCATCTTTAATGAAATCAATATTTAGAGAGTAAATGTTATGCGAACGGTACATGATTTAATATAATGTTTTATATCGTTTCTGGTTTCGAAATAAATACGTGTGCTTTAGATATACAAATCCTCGGAGTTTTGTGCTATGTAGTCATTCTATCGCCTACACGTGCTGACGATTAACAATAACCGAGAAACAATGCTGCATGGGTAGATAGGGTTTTATCATTTAAGCCAAGATTCTAATATTATAAATATTGGGCCCTTACGCATTTTGTGCATCCATTGGCTGGTGTATTTGTCTTCACAATGAAAGGACAACGAAACGAATGACAGCCTTGCATATTCAAATAGGACAAATGTAATATATATATATATATATATATATATATATATATAATAAAAACAGAGTTTGATGCAGGGGAGAGGATAGACCAGTTAGCGCGCGGGGATAGCACTCGGACGACCACGATTCTATTACCGCCTCTGCTCTATCTGTCATCTACAGCTCCAAATGCCAAATTTAACGTTATAAACATTGTATCGTGGATCATTTTATCACTTTTTCACCATTAATGGAATAAATTCATTGTAAGGACAGTCATGTGCTGCCAATATCAAAATTTTCTTCCCTTTCAAGTGAGTTTTCCATGTCCAGGTATTTTATACCTATCTTTAAAATGTACATAATCATATTACAATAATAAAATTTTATAGAAGTTATAGTCCAACATTTCAAAAATTTAGATTTATTATACTGTTGCTTTCAGTATAAATGCGTGTGGCATACTATATATGATACAGTAGAGACATCAGTTTATATCGTCTTTTTAAAAATAAAACTGCAAATGTCAAAAAATAGCAAAAAATGACTAGTGAATTTGAAAGTTTGACTTATACTTTTGACTTTCAAAGTGAATTTGATTCTTAATTTTTCCAAGTAAGAGTGTATACAACTTCTTTAAATTCTGTATACTGTACCTTTATTGTAACGTATATTCTGATTAGCTCACGTAATATACAATCTAATATTTAATTTATTTCCATATAAAATCAAACCTTTTAAAAAATTAAGTATTTTTTTATTTTAAAATTTTGCATTTATCTCTTGCTGAACAGTTGTGAATTAAAAGTTGAAATGCAAAACAATCAAACAAATATTGTTAAGGAGTAAAGGGCAATCAGTTATATTCTGAAAAAGTCGTAATAACAAGAAAATAAAATCAGATGTGAGCAGCAGCACATGTCTTTCCTTGCAGACTCAGACTATTTTTCTCTTCATTTATTAATAATTCATTATATTGAGTTCAATTGCCCTAAATAATACACATAATTAATTGAAATAACACTAGATTTGCACATTTAATTCAGTTTTTGTTTTCATTTGGTAAATGGGCTTATTCTCAAAACCGGTGAAACAAAAATGTGAAGAAACTAAAATATCTCGAGAACGGCTTGTTCTAGAGTGATGGATTTGATCTTGCACGGGGTTGATCTTGGGGTTGATCCATGCAAAACAAGCATTTAATTAACGCATTTTAGCATACGCAGTCTTTTATTTCAGATTTAACTTCTTTTGCGGGTCATTTCGCAAAAGATGCAGGTTCTTTTTTTCTGAATTGTACCAAAATCTAATCATCACCAAGGTCACTTACAAGTGACTTATCTACCTAATTTTGTGAAATCTGGTCTAGTAGTTTTTCAGCCAGAGTGCATATGGATAAATTTTGTAAACCATTTCACAAAAAATGTAGGATCATCCACAAGGGACTTATCTACAAATTTTATGAAATTTGGTCCATCACTTTTTCAGTTAGAGTGGATATATACATTGCGCAGACAGACACACGCACACAAACGTGGGGCACGGAAAGTAATGCAGGGAAATTGATATATAGAAAAATTGCGGTATACAAGTTTAATTTAATTTTACGAAACCAACCAAAATATTTTAACTATTAAATATGCACAATTCCTGCAAAAATAATAATAATAATTTGACTGTACATTTATGTAAGCAAATAATTAAACCACATTGAACTGCCGCTTTTAAGATATTAAGATTTTCCTTGAAAACATTTTCTTTCTAAAGAATTTAAAAGATGAAATGCCATTGTAAACAGGAATACAGAGGGTTTGTATTATATAAGTATAATACTATCAAACTAAATAGCTGAACATGTAAACAACGGTGTATAATCATGGAAGAAATTATCTATCTATACCTCACCAGAGCACCAGTGGCAACTTTTCATTTACAAACGTCGGAACCAGGTGGTGCGAGTATTAAGGCACTTTTGAAGTCTTAGGCGAATAAAATTTTTATTAGTTCTTCTAGAGTAAATGCTGTGCAAAGAGTGCTAGCTGTGAATTTTGAGCTTTTGGAATGCCAATATGTAAAGATTAAAATTCTGATGTAGGCAACACTGAACTTTCCTTATATAAAGCGATAAATTTACTTCTTTCAGAGTGAAAAAATGATGTACGAGATTCATGGCAATGTTTTAAACGGTGAATTTTGGCGCCTCTCTGGATGACAACATGTAAAACTATTTCGAAGTACCCAATTAATTTATATTTCATCCAACTCAATATTGACAATTAGCAATATTGATAACATTCTCTATAAGCAATATAGTTCATACATTAAAATATTTAAGTAATAAATTCACTAATTTGTCATCATTTTCGTTAACTTAGCGCCATTTTTGCAAATTTAAAGATATTTCCGTTAAATTACTGCGAAATATTGTATAGTTGGGGTTCTTTTACTAGATTATTAAAAAAAATCGCCAAATATATCCCCAAGCATTACAGTCAAATGTAGAGAAGGGCATGTTTTATATTCTAGAAGGTATGCCCGTCATAGGACGAAATTGAAAATTTGCTAACCATTACCTCATTTTTAGAGTCATTTTTATGAATTTGGTATTTACTGCATTTAATAGTTACTAACTTGGCGACAATCAGCCAACATTTTCGCCAAGCGTTACGGACGGATGGAAAAATGTGTTATTTTTAGAGTAGATTATTATATTCTTTCCCAGATATTAAATTTTCATCAATTAATCGTCGTTTTCATTGATTTTGCGTCGTTTCACCAAGCTTTGTAGACAGACGAAGTGAAAAACCCAGGCCGTCCGACTCATCCAAAGGACTTGAGCAACTATTTGGACGACCTTTAAATAGACTAAGTGAAGAATATTTTTTGCATACAAAGGACAGGAGAACTGTCGGGTGTCAATCTACAAAATTATTACCCAAGGTATCTTATCTGGCCAATGGATTTGAACTATATCTAGAATAATGAACTAGAGAATTATGCTAACAATTGTGTGCCTTAAATTACATACGAAACATTAACGTATTTTACAACAATTACTATTTTTTAATTTTATGTAATTTTTTCAATAAATATATTTGAAAAACGTGCAATATTTCAAGAACGGCTCATGATAGTGTTCAAAAATTCGTGTCATTTGCTTTTAATGAAAAATTACATAATTTAATGACCATTTATGAAACATTATTGAAAGTTTTGATTTTAAATGAATTTTCGTTTTCAAAAATGTATGGGGTCTTTCGAGCATTTGATTGCGTTTGAAATCAACAGGGCTCGATTATTCACCGATTGCAATATTTTAACCAAATTTCACTTCATTCGTGAGATATCGCATCCAGAGACTCATGGACACACACACATACACCAGCTCAAATACGTTCGACTCGAGTTCAGGGATGCTGGAAACGTGCTCCTCTGTCGAAAACTCGAATTCGAATTTTCAATTTCGTCACAATACTTGCCCTACATCTATATATTATACTGCGAAAATAGGTAATATAATATTAGTATTTCTGATAGAGGGTGGCTTCAGAATCTGGAAATCAGAGAAACATCAGGGAATATCTACATTCTAGGAAAATCAGGGAATTCCTAAAAAAAAAAAAACCTGTTAAATCAGGAAAACTGAAACTTTTTTGGTAATCGCAACTTTCTTCTGATTCGCGACAGTACACATGTGTAGAATTCCCCTTTTGTATTTGATGTGAAGGAGAGAGACATCCTACTGGACAACATCCCAATAAAAATATGTGAGTTTTAAAATTTAAACGTTTCTGAGTGATTCCTCCCGTCTTAATTGTTTTAAAAGTTATCAAAATATTTTACATAATAAACAACAGATTAAAAAATATTCTTTAAGTTTGTACATAATTTTATTGCAATATGTTATATTTAAATACATTATGAATTCTTAAATGCATTTCACTGTTTATCTAGACGATAGTAACAGTTTATTTATGTTCTATAGTTTATATAGAAATTTAATGCTTGAAGGATTAATATTCTTGTAAATAATACTGCTCGCATATAACTCTTTTATAAGTACTATACTTTGATTATTATTCGTATAATGATAAAATAAATTAATTTAAATTATTTATTCTTAATTCTGAAGATATTATCTGGAAATCAAGGAAATATCAGAGAATTTTTTTTCTTAGATCCTGTAGGTACCCTGTAATAACATTATCTAAATATCTTCAAATTTCAATATTTAAGAATATATAATTTTAAGTGTATTTAGTATTAACATGTTAATTGCACTTAGAAATATATTTTTAATATTTAAATGCTTATTTTCCCAAAATTTATTAACTGTTTCATTCCTATTTTAAATGTAATTTTGAGACATATCAGTGACGAAATATTTGCACTTTCCCTATATACTTAAATTTATGTATAAGTACTGTGACGGAGTCGAAAATTCGAATTCGAATTTATGACGGAAGAGCATTTTCAAGCAGACCTGGACACAAATCGATCGTTTTTGAGGTGATGTCTGTGTGTATGTGCCCGTGAGTATGTGAAAAAGACGTCTCATGCACATAATTTTGAATAAAAATTGCAATCCGTGAAAACTAGAAGCCTACTGATTTTAAACTCAATAGACTGCTCGAAAGCAATTAAAATTTTCGAATGAAATTTCTAAACAAAATCAACCAAAAATCAAAACCTTCAATTTTGTTAGGTAAAAAATCATTTCTTATGCAATTTTTTTATTAGTAAACGAACGATATAAATTTTAGAACAGTAACATGAACCGCTTTTTAGATATCGCAATTTTCAAAAATATATTTAGAAAATAAAATCACATAAAGTTAAAACTTGAATATTGTAAAATGTGTTTCTTTCATATTTATTATTATGCGATAAATCTTTTAACATAATTCTCGGGAATCTTGTTAATTCCATTTACGATAGTAGATATTTTGTGTCATGCTTAGCTTTGTATTTTGAAGCTTAACGACAATTCACGAATAGTCGCCAACAATATATATGCTTGGAAATACAAAAAATGTATTTGCATTCAACAAATATATAAAGAAAAATCAAATATGACTTACTTGAATAGAATTTTCCATTGTAAAAGTAGAAGTGTGGTGATTCTTGAAAGAAAATTAACAAACGTCCAACTAACTCAGCAATAAGAAAATGCAACTACTCTGAAACAACTTTAGACAAACTAGTGAATTATAAACTTTCACTTCGCTTCACCGGTACACAGTACATGCTAGCACATCATTTTACCTCGTCACCCCTCAATTATCAGTTGGTAAACCCCCGTTTCTGTTAGGTTGATGAAAGGCAATCAGTCCCTAAGAAGCATAAGCTGACTAACCAATCCTTGTGAATAGGAAGTTTCACGCCCCCATAATCTCTTCCGCTCGTGTCAAAATGGTTAATTGCAATGGAGACGGCGTTAACTAAATTGGTAAGTTCCACTTTTATTATTAGCATTATTATTTTACTATTCTGTTAATTTCGGTTTCACCAAACAGAAAACTAAATGGATTTGTTCTGTACAGGCCTTATATATATATTGTTAATAGCTAGCACGTTCAGTTTTTAAAAAATAAGCACATATAAGTATATTATAAAAATAAGCAAATTTAATAATATTAACAAAACAAGCATATTTTATTCAAAATAAGCATATTTATTGTTAAAAAATAAGCATATTTATTGTTAAAAAATAAGCATATTTTAAAATATTAGCAAATTAATTTTTAAAATCGAGTTTTTTAATACGTTGATTGGCGTTTGTTTTTTTTCCCCTCTGGGACACCTACAATTACCGCAAATGGCACATTTTATTTATACTGATCGCAGGGGGGACAAAGTACGATTGAACTCATCCCCTGAGGAGTAATTTGCATAGTAACTACATGTATATAATGTCTATGGTATAATGTTTATGGTAATTCCCCCCCCCCCCTCTCCCTCCCGACTTGGGTGGAGTAGTCTGGATAAAACACGACATGCTACTTGTGCCGAATAATTAATTTTGTTGATTTAAATTATAATTGTCAAAAATGCATTTTACATAAAATTAATTATTAATTTGTATATTAATTATACATGTAATTTGTTCTAAAAACTTACTGCTGTGTACATTGCGTTGGTGGCCGCAAAACCCACCCATTTTTGTGCTTAACGGGATACCAAGTTAACAAACTAAAAATAAGGTTAATAGTAAAGGAACAGACATTTATTTATCACATACTTAATTTACACTCTTTAGTTTACAAGTTAAATAAGTATCACAATAGTGGAATACATCTCAAGGGTAGTTCGGGGGGTGTAATGCCAGATGAATTGATATTTGGTTGGAGCACGTGGTGGGATGCATTAATTAGCTTTTCCTTAAAAACACAAATTTATACAAAGAGGTTATCCTCATATGGTTTAATTGTACGGTACCTGATCTTCTTTCATATAACTTGGGTAAGACCGATGCTTTGTCACACTTTACACTTGCAATACCAGATGAACATGAGCTCTCCTTCGAATTCCTATATCAGAGACGCACACACAACTATTAACTCTGATACCGTCGCTTCTTCTTGACTAGTCTAACTCCAACAGCCTGCCTTGACCAATTCTGACCTCCCACTTCGAGCAACTCTCACTTATATCACTTTTTCGGTCGGCGGTCCACGTGCTGAAATGTAGAGCTGAGGGCTAATCCGTAGACATGGCGTCGCCGTCTCGGTTGCCGCCAAACGGCTTAGCGTGGTATGTAAACATGGGCGTGGTATGTAAGATATGGGGCCACCTGTATACTATCGCCCATCTCCTTAGCGTGGGGATAATCCGTCCGCATTCCTGGTTCCATTATTTTTTAATCCTTCCAAATATTTATTACTTTATATTTCTGGCATTACACTACTATTATTAAAAAGGGTCACACACGGAACGAAATGGAATTAACCATATTGATCATCAAATGCTCTTTCATTTCAGCTACTGGGACGGAACTGAAGCTTCTTATCGTTCAAATAAGCTTGTCAAACCTCACGTATTTTTTTGTGAGCTATTCTTTGTTTCATCTATATTATACACATATTTAACAAATGCATTTTGAACTTCATTTTAATAAATTGTGCTTTTGCACCCACTGGAAAGAAACGCACCCATTGCAGATTTATTTGGTAATTTTAAGTCCCCCTCCCCATCAATGAATTTGTTACAACTTATTTTAAGCGGGATTATTCCAGATATGATAATACATACATAGTACTCATAGTCGGAGTAACATGCTAAACAATACTGCTACTTTTTCGAACAGTTAGATCGAGAGTGTGTGAGCTAACATTTAAACAACTCTATTTTATGATCCGACCACCTACTGCACAGATCTTCGATGAGAAATTACGATACCTTTAATAATAGTTCCTTTTCACAGACCTTTTGAGGTCAAAAACTTTTGATAACGTTTAAAATCAATAGGCATCCAGTATTCCCTGCTTTTAAATAGTGTACCAAATTTCGTTCGTGAGAAATCGTCTCTGAAATTTCCTGGATACACACACACATTTATATATATATATATATATATATATATATATATATATATATATATATATATATATATATATATATATATATATGTATGTATGTATATATATATATGCATATATATATATGTATATATATATATATATGTATATATATATATATATATGTACATATATATAAATATATACTTATACACACACATACACACGCAGATATCACATCAAAATCGAACGAATCATGTTCAGTGATGCTTGACAAGTACTGTTCCGTCAAAATCTCCTATTCGAATTTTCGGCACAAGGCATTATAATATCTATTTTAGGAAAAGTATATATCGAAAAAAAAAGGCATTTATATTTTTATATCATAGATTTTAAAATATAAAATCAAAAAATCTAAACTTGTATAGCATGTTATGTTCAGTGCATTATATCCAAATGTGCGTTATAATGAGTTCAGATTGTGTGGATCTTTTTCAAAAGCTCACCTCATTTTAATTCGTTGCTTTCTTACATATATCATTAATATAATATGTTTTATTTAGAAATTGCATTTAGTTGATTTGTGTTTAAACATAATATTTTAATACATTTCAGACGAAGAACTGATATTAAACTATTTTACAGTCTTTCCTTAGTATTATCATTTTTTCGGAATGTATCATGCTTTCTCATAAAATATGATGACATGAAAATACTTGCATTAAATTTAAATTGAGTTTTAATTAAATTTTCAATCTTATTTAGCGACTAGCCCCAAAAGAATTGGAGATAGTGTGAATAATATCATTGCACAGAAACACATACACCACACAGACGTCATGATATATTTGTAGGTCCACTTTCTTGAGTACCCCTTACGTATCAATCTGTCGAAAGCTCAAGTTCCGATTTTCTTCGCGATTCTAACACTTTCTCTATATATTAACATCCATAGTTAGGGAAGTAAAAATCATTGTCAAAAAACGACATTAATACAATATTTGTAATAGTGTTCCAGAAATTTTAAAACGTGATATATTTTACGTGATATAAAACGCGTAATATTTTTCTATACAATACGAAATTGGTAAGATTAAAATGTCTTCTATACAATGGTATGTGATATTTAATATCTATTGCAGCTGGGAATGCTTAATTTTACTTAAAACACGTAGTTCATAAGTGTTTACTTAAAGCATGGGATTATACATCAAACAGCTAACACATGATTCAAATCATAAAAAGACATAAACATATTTTTGAAAAATCTTACCAGAACGACAGTTAGGAAGGAGAATTTTCAAAAGGAATCTTCTACTAATTCCAAGAGTCAATCTATAATGAAACACGTGCAGCAACAAGGTACATCCAACCTTCTCAGTCCCGAATTCAAAATGCAATAAAATTTCCCAGGTCACGAGGTCAGTTAACAGGCACTAATCCTATTGAGGCATCAATAACGTTCTCTGAATTGGATATTCGTGTAAGATAGGTGAAGCGACACCTGCGTACGTGCATATTAGTGTGTATGCATATAGGTAAATTTCAGGGAGGGGCAGAGATCAAAAGCCCAGAATGCCGCTGTTGACAGTATTCTAGATGGTGAACGTTATCGCCGTTCGTGACGTCACTGTTTAGAAAGAGTAGTGCCAGTGTCTCCGAGTAGCATTCATTTCTATGGGAAAACATAGACTTTGTCAGTCGTTGTTTTAATATAATTTGTAATTCTATCGTAAAAGTGAAGTTTAAGTGTAAATTTGTGTATTATAGATGTATATATATTAGTATTTTCACGTATATAAAGTATAATTTTGATGAGCACAAAAATGCCTGGTTGATGCTCGGTTGCTTTGTGTTAAAATTATTATAAGAAGTCAATGGAATCTATCAGTTTTCATAGATTTCCAAAAGATCCTACACTCAAAAATTTATGGATTGTGAAGTGCAAAAGAGAGGATAAAAAAAACCATTGCTAACGCAACTGTCTGTTCGAGTAACTTTTCTGATGAAGAATTTGAAGATAATTTTCGGGCTAAATTTTTGAATTTGAAACCGGTTAAACGATTAAAACAAGAAGCCAACGGTGCAAAAATGTCACCATTAATACCGCAGTTAAAAATAATGTTTTTAATATAGCAGTATAAAAAATATTTATGATTGACATGTTTCATTGATATGTGAAATAAGTGGTCTTCTAAGTAATCAAAAAAACAAAATCAAAATTAATAAAATAAAATCGACTTCATATGCAGTATCTAAAATATATAAAAATAATTTATATTTCTGATAAACGCAATTATGGAGTTTTCTTTCTTTTTTTGGAGGAGGGGGGGGGATATATTAGCATTTTGTAAGCTAATTTACGCAGTTTAGTTTATTGCAAAATGTATGTAAAGTTAATTTTAAATACCTTAAGCTTTTTACTTTGTTAGTAATATACATAATCATAAAACGCAATTTTTTACTAATCATAATATTGGCATTATATTCACATCATCTCAAGTTACGGGACATTTCGTTTTGATATGTGAAAAGCTTAGAATACAACATTTTTCAGAAGAAATAAAAGAGTGGGAGCATACTTTCTTAGAAATGCATGGCGCATGTATATCAAAAGAGAAATGCGTCATTAAGAACTTTCAGTCAAAGTTAGCAAACATTTCACCTTCTATATCACTTAAAGCCATAACTTTATTTTCACGAACCAGAACATTCATTCGCTTTAAACACTTAAATAAGACTTTCATGCAACAATTAGTAGAGAGAAAAACCAAAGAAAAGCCTCTAAATGGTGTAATAATTTGCAACACATATTTATAATACAATTTTTGTACAAAATTTGGGTTACATCTTGAATAAAAATGCATGTCATTACTGAATATTGAGTGTCATTGCTGAATACTTTTATCACGGAGGGTAGAGAATTTTTGGAATGGAATATTTTTCTTGTTTCTTCTAATAACTGTCCCCCCAACAATAACTCTTAACAGTGAATCTCGTCCCCCCCCACTGTCAAGGGTAGCGGCATCAATTGTCATGGGGAATGGTGGTTCAAAGCTTTACCGTAGCACATCACTTCGAAAATGTTCTTTTCCAGTTCAGTAATGATCAAATGATGCAAATCAGTCAAAACGCTAATTCGAATTTTCCACCCAATCACAGTACTTTGCCTAAGTATTAAATTATGAACATGGGCTTATTTTAAGGATGTTAGGAAGTTTCCAAAGCACCCTTCCAGAAAATTATTATTTTGATTATAGAAGGCATTTCTTACAGAATATTTTAATAACCTGTAAGCAGCCTTTCATACAACCACAAAAAATGTATTAACAATTGAGTAAAATTTCTTATCTCAAAAAGTATGAGCACCACTGGAAGCATGTTATGAACAGATTTTATATCGCAAGCGATCTGTATTTCAGAGGTGTATATTTACTTATTAATAGTGTTATAGAAATTCTACGGCAGTATTCTTTGGGTAATAGATTAGACAGATTTAAAATATGTAGGGGCCGGGTGGTTGCAGATGCATATAGGTAACTGTAATCTGTTTTTCAATTGCCGAATACTAAATATAAACGATTCAAATTAATCTCTAGATAGTAAATGCATTTGGTTTCAGCTTCCCATCCCCCTGTTGTAAAAATTTTGCATAATCCCATGATTATGAGGAAAAATGTAGAAAGTTAATAAAATAATATATCATATCTCAATTAAAGGATCATTTTTAGTCAGACTTCCTGCCTCTCTGTGCACCGAAGACTTTGTTCTTTACTGAAACCATTATACCCCTCAAGAACAAAAAGCAATAATTTCACGGGAGTATCCGGGGTCAATGAGATCAGCGTGCAAATGAGGAGTTCATAAAACATTACAGCTATTGTTTTAACTTTAATGCAGATTGTGAAATAAGAGGATGAAAAATATTAAATTATTAATATATGAGATAGTCAAATGGATACTGACCGTCAAAATATTTTAGTACAGATCAGAGACATGAGTTATCGAATTTTAAAACCAGTTTAAGGTTCTCGAATAACAAGAAAGGCAACATTTAATGTCTAAACAAGTGATCAAAAATATTCTTTAGAAATTAATTCATATGAAAATTTTGCTACAAGAATGAACTATGAACTGAATCCTTAAACAAAAGTTCTGGCTCGGGTAAATAGTAAAAATCAAACACAGCTGAAAATTTTAATTTATAAATTGAAACACGTGGCGATTCTCCAACCACACAATCAACATATGTT
Source organism: Amaurobius ferox (assembly GCA_951213105.1). Lineage (NCBI taxonomy): Eukaryota > Metazoa > Arthropoda > Arachnida > Araneae > Amaurobiidae > Amaurobius > Amaurobius ferox. The sequence goes on along the minus strand of OX578154.1, from coordinate 15,365,957 downwards.
CCAAAACATAAAAAATAGTAAAATATTTGAAAAGAACTAACCTGAATAACAGGTACGAAATAATATAAAATGTTACTATTAAGAGAATGTGACATTAACAGTCATTTACAACAGTGTAATTCGAGTAAAAATGATTTCGAATCAAGATGTTGTTCCAATACAAGCATAAACCAACCTTTTCACCGTGATTATAATGCTTGATTTGTCCTTCTTCAAGGCAATCCCCTGGCTTTGTAAGCTATGTACCACAGGCAAAATCGTCGAATACCAGGAAAAACATTTCTATGTGCTATAGAAATATTAGAGAGGTAAGCATGAATGTAGGCAAATGGATTTATTTTTAACTGCAGGAATGGAAGGGGCTATTCCACATACTATAATGGCCTTCATCAAGGCCATTATAGTTTAGACCAGTAGGCAATAACCATACGAATAGAAAATTCTTTGACCGAAAGTACGACTAACTTCTGATTTTCTTATGAAATCTCCCGGTTTTTATTTGTTTGTTTGTTTGTCTGCTTGAGTTACCAAAAGATGTTCTCGAGATATTGAAAATGCTATTTTTTCCGGGATATAGCGCTGTATCCACGTAGCAAATTAAACAAATGAAATGAACATTATTTCGATTTTCCCAATGGATAATTTTCAGAGGACTGTCGATTTTTGAGATGTTTTGCATTTATTGAAAAAAGCTTTTAATTTTTCGAAAATTTCTTTTCAAATATCAAACAAAAAGGAAAACAATAATTAAAATTTGTTGCGAGGAAAAAAATGACATCTTATGAATGATATATTATTCAACAGCAAATAATATAATTTACGGAACAATAACATTTACCTAACTTGAGATATCATGCGTTTTCCGATCCAAAGAGAAAAATAAATCATAAAATATTTAATATCTTGATTATTAGTATATGAGAAAGTGTTTTGTAAGAACCATTAATTAGAAATATATGTACACCATTGTTTAATTATTATCAAGACCCGTTCTTGCGATATCAGAAATTTTGTTTTCGGAAAGGGAAATAATTAAGCAAATTGGTTGACATTTGTCATATATATTTTAACCAGTAACTGATATAATCCTGTGTACTTTTCATAACGAAATTTTGTAATCTGAAAAATGAGTCACTTGTTGGACATATCATATTTTATTAATATTTATTTTTTAAAAGACAATATTTTTTTATCATTATATGAACTTATAATCCGAAATAATTATTAGTTTAGGCAATTTTTTATTCAATGTATTCAATTTTATTTCGCATAATTTGTTCTTCGAGATTTATTATTTAATTAAAGTTTAATCATTTCGAATAAACATTAAAGAATGAACATCGAATAATTCAAAAAATTTAGAAACATTCGAATATACATGGTATTTCGAAGAATAATTTTCATGATACTTCCCGAAACAGGCGTGTATTCGTATAAATGTTAGCTTGGCTGTAGATGTTAGTGACAGTAAAATGGTATCTCATATGAACACAAATTACTCAAATTCTATTCAGCTGTTGTCAGTTTGGAAAGAAAATTTTTAAAGAACTTTAAAGAAAAACTGCAAGAATACTAAAAAAAACACATCTTGTGAAAATAAAAAGCATAGCGGTTAAAAATATATACGTTATTGTTATTTTGGAACTAAGTTTTATACATGTGAACTTAAAAGTGAAAACAGATAATATGATTTTTCGTAAAAATCGACAGAAGCTTGGAATTCCGGATATTATATGAAGATCAAATGTTTTATTTATTTCATAATTTAAAAATTAAAGAATACAATCCTCTAAGATTTTTTCAAAACACAATATCCGCGTTCCTACTATATTTATCATAATAAGCTCCTCCTATAACCATCACCGTGAGGTGGAGCAACAGGCGTAGAAAGCTTTGATACGGTCACGGCTATCTAGTGCTGCGCGCGCATTAAGGCATTTTTGCATTTTGGCATCATCCTTTTTCCTCCTGTGAAATCTTTAGAATTAATATATTTTTACAAGGATAGGCTTCACGCATATGCATTCTACAGTTAACGGATTCGCGCATGAAATAATTATGCTCTCGGATCCATAAAATCTTAAGAATAATGTCGAAAATTCAACCTCTCATTATAAATGCCAAATGCGTTTCTCACCGTTTTGCAGCACATTCGCCATTTTCAGTATTGAGGCGTGATAAAATAAATTGGGGAGACGGAAAATCGGGCAAAAGATTTGCTAAATAAACTTTCAAATTATATATTTTTGCTGGGTTACAAATAGAAAAAATATAAAGTAAACTTTCGATAATCCAGCACGTCCAGGCCTTTCAGCGACTCCGGATTGATAAATATGTCGGATTATCGGATATCGAACTAAAATGGGGTAAAAAATGATAGAAATTAATTAATTAATTTAAACAAAAGAGTGCAGTATTTTCTGCCTAAAGCGATTGAAATGCATTATAAAGAACACAAAAAGGCATATAAATCAATTGTAAAATTACAAGGTAAACTTCAATGAAAATAAATCTGATAAAATATATTTATCTATTACAGTAGATGTACCACAGTACAGGCGAATGGACAGGAACAATGCAGTCGACAGAATTTTTGTGTCCTTACCCAAGAAATGCTCCTCCCCTACTACTCCAATTGTACATATTGCTGTCAGAATGTGCACAACGCAAGAATATATTCAAAATCAGTTGACCGTCTGAGGAGTTAATTCCACCCTCTCCGCTTGATATTCTTGTAATACGGATGTCATTTTCTTTCTAATATTACTATTCAGTCAAAACCACTTTTAAAAATCGAAAACATTTCGACCCTCAAAACACAGCACTTCTTGATACATTCCTACGAATGCAATGATCATGCTTGATATATTTCAAAAATAATATATCGATTAATATTTTACTTGACAACGTATCCTCCTAGAGTAACTACCCCCCCCCTCCCGAGGGAGCCTAATGACGTCGCGAACTTGACCACAAATACACCTATCTTTTCAGCAGTAACTGTATTTTATTGATAGCAAACGAATCCTTTTTATGCTTTTTTTCGGCTTGTCTGGATTTCGCTTCAGACTCAGACTGCACGTCTTCATCATCTGAAGTTCTCTTTTGCAAGCACTGTGATAAATAAGTTTTTATCCTTTCTACACGTTTTTCTCGAATACTTTCACAATTTTTTACACTTTGCACATTGTTTCCCATCCCTCTCCACTTTATAATAATGTTGCCAAATCAAATCTGTCGGCCTTCTTCCAGGATTCATTGTCACTTTATTCAACCGAAACTTCAATACACACAAATATCTTTTCAGTACTAACACAGCTGGAAATTGTTAAATAAACAAAAAAGACAAACTACAACTAGACTCCAAATGAAGTGAAACTAGCAAGTAACCTAAGCTAAATTTATCTTTGTCTTCCTTTCCTTTGGGATTTGAGTGCTCCCATTTAAAGTAAAGCGGTAAGGGAGGAAAGCTTTTATCTACCCTACCACTTAGGTGTAATTGAATGGACCAAGAACATTTTCAAGTAAGAATGAGTCAGACTATTGTTAGTTGAATTTAGCCTAGAATTTGGACGGAGAAGGGGAGGGGGTATGCATTGATCAGTCTTATCAGTAGTTATTGTTCGGAATTCAGAAATGTCTATAGAGAAGATGAAGGGGAATATGCTGTGGATCACAGCCTGTGTGTAAAACATATTGTCCCCAGTATTGGGCATTCACGGGAAGAAAATTCGTTCATTGTCATACAGGCCAGAAAACATGTACAAGTTAGGGAAAAGAGAATAGCATATAGGCCTACATTTCAGGTGACACACAAAAAGATTTTTCTTTCAAAAATTTATTTTCAAGGAGTTATTCATTTTTATTAATAATATTATAAAAATAACAATAAATTTATTCAAATCAATTAAATGTACAATTTACAAATAGAGTTGTTCTCTTTCAATTATTATATAAGGTTTTATTGTATCTGTTTTATCAATTCACCCCCTTAATACATGCGAAACGAAAGTAAAACCTTTCACAGGGCACATGAAAATTAGTTGCAGTACTGATTGAGGGTGACAGGATTTTGATTGGCAATATTGTTTATTTCGTTCTCACTTGACAATTGTTTATACTTTCACAGTTTTTGACATTCAGGTTTTTGACGTGATGGTTAAAATCGGTGGATTAAGCAGGATAAAACTGTCATGCTTCAACAAGCTGCCAACCCTGATTCTAAATGGCTTTCTTATTCAAAATATTCTATTAAAGTATTTAATTCAATTCTTCTAAAAATATACAAGAACCTCTGGGCTCGAGATACTAAATTATCTTCGTAGGCTGATCTGAAGGACAAAGCATCCTGGTCCAGTTACTAAACAAATTTATTAAAAAATATTTTTTAATTCTGACAGAACGACAGAGATTATCTAGAAAATTGTACTTAATTTTGCAAAATACTGAATTTTCTTCGATTTGGTGTGTTTTGATAAATTAAGCATCATTTTATCAATTTGGTGATATTTTAATCAAATCAGCGAAATTTTAAAAAACCTCCAAATTTCTCGCCAAGTTGTATTGTAGCACTGGCAGTCCCAATTGGAAAAATCCTCACAATAGTATCCTCTAACAAAACACAATTAATTTCATTTATTTAGCGCAATTTTATCAATTTCAAGATATTTTTATGGATTTAAAAACATTTTATCAATTTGGCGACATTTTAAAAATTTGATAAATGTGTTACTAAGTAGAATGGGTTGGGCTGACAGACAAATGCTATCGAAACATCATATAGAAAAACTAGAAAATCAGGTCGGTCAAACAGTGTAAAAATGTATATAATGAGTACATGAGAAAATCGACCCACAGTTCTAATATTTTAGCACCGAATATTAGCAGATTTTAAAATAATTCTAAAGCCCTTAAATACAAGCAGAAAATGCAACATTAATGTCTAAAGAATTGATAAAGAAATATCCACTCAGTTTTAATTAATTTTAAGATTTTATTACGAGAATGAACTATAATTGAAACACATCATCTACGTTCCCATATCTATTTTCTCTCACAGTTGGTACCTGATACAAGAACCACCTTCCCCAATTTCGCGATAAGAGTAAAATTAAAACGAATGACGGTATTCAAAACAATTTCAATATTTTTATTAGATGATGTAACAACTACAGTCCATTTGGAACTTGAATCCTTTTGAAATAATTCTACTTAGCTTTAATTTTAAAAACATCATGTGACCAACTCATGACTTTCCTAACTGACTTAAATACATTTTCTCTTTCTTAATTTCATAATTTATTAGCACAGGCTGAGTTTATTAGCACAAAATATAACGATACAAGAAATTGTATCAAAAAATTGAACTGTCAGATTATTGTGCGAACTTGCATTGTGTAAAATGGAAGATAAATGGTACAATTTCTTGCGTATAATATCTTGAACGAACTTTTGCAACAGCAAACACCACACGATCTCATAAATACAACAACTGATCAATTGGAATTTTCATTCCGTCACGATTCCTTTATATATTTTTCCTCAGTTTTTCGCTTTGCTCTTGTATGAGTTCCATATTTGATAACTTTATTCAAGCATTTCTTATCGATTGAATTAACTACGCATTTTTTAATTTAATAAAGTTAATTAAGTGTATTCCATTTTAATTTTTCTTTAAAGACACTTTTTATATCTTTCTAACCGAGATTCTACTTCTTTCTGTCCGAAATTTTATTTCTATGGAATTTTACTTTGAGATCTCAAAAATTTTTTTGTCACCGAAATTTAACCTTGTTCTTATTGGCCATTATTTTCGTAAAATAATAAAGTATTTATCATTAAAATCTTAAACTACTATTTAGCATAAATATTAAATTTGTGTTTTATATACAATACTTATACATAGATGGCGCCAACGGCAGTTGTGAATTAGTAATTTTAAGAAAAAAACTTTTTCAAATTTAGAAAAATATATGCCAAATTAAATTTTATTAAACAAAAACTTATTTTCCTAATATGCTTTCTTTATTATTCTGTAAAACAATTTCCATAGACATTAAAGGCAGAAACTTTTAACTAATACGTAACATCGTAAACGTTCGAAAAAAAAAGTGGTTAGTAAAGTTTTAAAATCCGAACTTATTTGGAACTACTTCCGAGTTGTTATACAGTTATTACTGTAAGATTTTTTATTCTGAACATTAGATAACAATAAACACAAATACCATTTAATTATTTTATATTTAAATAACGCCGTTTTATTAAAAAATCCACTTTAATACAAATAAAGAAATTTTTACAAACATGTAAGATTATTCAAATATTTAACATAGTATATAATTATGCAAATATTTCGCTCTGTTTAGATTTATATAAATATTTAGCCCAATTTACATTTTTAGAAATATTTAGATCAATTTATATTTAGACAGATGTTTAGCTCAATTTACGTTTATTCAAATATTTAGTTTAATTTACATTTATACGAATATTTAGCACGTTTACATTTAAACAAATTTTCATCTTAATTTATGTTTCTAAAAGCAATTTAGCCATTTTATTTATACAAATTTTAGATCAACGTTTAAAAATAAAATAATAATATTTTTTAAATCTATTTAATAATACTTAATTCAAAGACATAGTTCGCTATTTGAGAGCATTTAAAATATGTTTAGGGAAATAATTATTTTTCAATAAAATACTAAGTATTCAATACAATTGCAGAATATATATTAAAAAGGTAAAGTGGAAATTAGTTATCATGAATTTAAGAATTTGATTGTCAAAGAATTTTTGTTTTATTTTATTTATGTATGTATTTATTTTTTAATAAAATTTAAGCAAAAATGTTTTTATAGAAATACAGTTTTTTAAAAATTGAGAATTTTTTCGAAGAAAATTTTTTCATTAGCATGTTTTAATAACTTTTTATTGAAATACTTAAAGCGAATAGATTCTCAATCTCGAATTTGAAATAAGAGTTTTCTCGCTTACTTCTGGGAAGTTCACTTTCATACTGCAGAATAATTTATGAATTATTTTAGGTTGTTTATTTAGGTCATTTCCACCAATATTGTAAAACACTATTTCAAATTTTTTGACTCTGTCTGACTAAGTATTGGAAGGCACTGTAAGTCCTCCTGTATTGGAGAATGTAATCCAAGATTTTACCGAACTTCATTGTCTTTATTTTAGGAAAAGGGTTCTTTTGTTTTAAAGGACAAATATCTAGCAATATACGCTATAACACTCTCCTCAATATTTTTCTCTGATGAACATTGTTCCTAAACAAATGAATAATTTGGATTAAGGTCGCTGCATTTTCCAATAACAAATTTTTCAATTAAATTATTTTCTGAATTTATTGCAGTTGAAACTTCTGTTGTGGTATTGTTATTTTTCTTGAAGGAATAATCCTTTTACACTAGGAGTAGTGAGGCTATGTGTGTTTTCACACTCTGTTACGCTACTGTGTCTGGAAGGCAGCCCAAGTTGAGCACTTAGGAGCCGATGACGTAATCGAAATTTGAACTAACTGGGTCCAAGATGATTAAAAGTGTGGCCCATATCTCATATGACAGAAAAAATACTTTCTAAACAATCCAAACATCTCAAATTTCTCATCATTATGGCAATTAGCAATTGCACAACTTGGTATCACACTTTACAAATACAACACTTTTGCCAAAAATACACAAAAAACAAACTTGAAAATGATTTACAATTATTAACGCTCATGAAAGATACACGTGAAAGAAAACAGGGAAACAGCCTTTAGCCATTTAATTCATGCAATCATAAACTAAATAAAAAAAATTAACGCATTGCATCACTGTAAATCATTATACACCAAAAATTGCAAGCAAATATGTCCAAAAGACTGAAAAATTATATAATATTTTCAGCCTAAAAAGTACACTATAGTGTTGATTTTTAAATTGCTTAGTTCCTAACTTATTCTGGGATGCTGTTAATATATATGTATATATATTTTTAAATACACTAATATTCTTATACTAAATAACAAATCTACATGAATGCTTTATCAAAGGTGTCAAACTCAATCGTTAATTAGGAGGGGGGGATTATTTTCCACATTACATCAGCAGTGATAATACTGCACCAATTTTGTATGATGAACACGTGCATAGGATGAAATATGGGATGGATAACAAATAAAATTTTTATTTAGATACAAATAAATTACATTACTTGTAAACGTAATTCCCTTTTTTTTTAGTAATCCATAAAAAATAAAATAATTGATTATAACATCCAAAATAGCAGTGAAATTATGTTTACCACGTGTAAACATGCGATGACAGAACAACATTCTTCCAAGTTCCAAGTGTTTCGTTCAGTGCCAAATAGGGTTATATTAGCAGAACATCTTGGCGAAAACCGTCACAGACCATCGCCAAGCGTGCCAACCTTGATAATTTAGTTGACGTTTGAGGGCGCTGCGATCGAGTGAAAAGCCTGTTTATAGTTAGTCTGTGCTTGCTGTGTACTGGTAAAGTGAAGTGAAAGTTTATAATGCACTTGTCCGTCTAGACCTGTTTTAGAGTAGCTGCCTTTTCTTCTTACGGAGTTATTTGGACATTTGTTAAACCTATTGTTTGAAGAACGACCAGACTTCTACTGTTACAATGGATATTTCTATTCAAGTAAGTCATATTTGATATATTTTTATTTTTTTGTTGAATGCAAATGCTTTTTCTGTATTTCCAAGAATATATATTGTTGGCGAATTGTCGTTAGGCGTCAAAATGCAGAGCTACGTATAACACAAAATACATACTATCGTAAATGGAATTAACTATATTCCCTAGAATTATGTTAACAAATTTCTCGCATAATGTTAAATAGGAAAGAAACACATTTTACAATATTCAATTTTTAACTTAATGTTCTCATGAATTGCCGAGAGCACATAAGTAACATTTTCAATCCAACTCAATCTTCTTAATATTGCATATTATATTGATTAAACTAGCTTATTTTCATATTTTAATTAATTATTAAGGTTAAGTTTTTAATTATTTTCACATAAACAGTGCAATTCCGTTTTTCTCGTGAATTGCCGAAAGTACATTAATACTGTTTTCCATCCATCTCCATCTTTTAAATGTTGCACATTAGATTGACTGAATTAGATTTTATTAAGGTTAATTTCTTAATTACATTTGCATAATAAAAATCTTTTTATTTTGAAAAATGGGTATGAACTCTGTGAAGGGATATTTACCAAAGAGTGGTATTAAAGCAATTATTTAAGCAAATATAAATTAAACCATTTTGACAGGAACATAATTTAGTGCAATATTTTGTTTTTATTAAAAATCAATATTTGTTACTCTCTTTAATGAAAACCTCTTTACCAAACATAAATATTCGTTTTCATTATGAAGTAATTTTCACCGGATAAAACTTTTATATATTTTTGGTTTTATAATATATTTTTCTGCAATTTTGAAATATTGGTGTCCTGATTTTTCATATTCTACCAGTACTACCCCTGATATTTAATGCAGTATTTTTTTGGGGGGGGGGAGGCAGGCATTAATATTTATTAAATAAATCAAGAATAAATATTATCAAGTTATTTTTTTTTATATTTTATTACTAACGCTATTTTAATTCAAAAGACAGTTTATAATTTTATTTCAGATAAGTTTAAAGCATAATGTACTTAAATGGTACAGTATTTTAATGTTTTATTTATAAGAAACATATATAATTGTAAACAAATATTAAGTTTCATAAGTAAACAATATATTTGCGACAAAATAGTCTCCTTTTTTTATTTGGAAAGTTGGCAGGTCTAATAAAAAATATCAATTAATAAATTTGAAAGTGATAATTAAAAATAAATAATTTAAAATAATTACTTTCAGCATTAAACTTGTAATAATCAAAATATAGTACTTATAATAGAGTTATATGAGAACAGCATTATTTACAAGAAGATTAATTCTTCAAGCATTAAATTTTTAGATAAAATATAAAACCTTAATAAACTGTTACTATCTTCTAGATAAAGTGTAAAATCCATTTAAGAATTCATTCTCTAGTTAAATATCACTTACTGCAATAAAATTAAAGAATAAACAAACTGAAGGAATGTATTTTAATCTGCTTTTCAGCATATGAAATATTTTGATAATTTTTAAAACAATTAAGATGGGAGGAATCACCCAGAAACGTTAAAATTTTAAAACTCCCTTATTTTTCATTCTTCTTACATTCACTCGAAATATATTTCAAACTATTAAAAATAGATATAAATACTAATTGACAAAAATATGTATGAGTAAATTTAGTTTTTAAATCCGTATAAAACGCTATTCATAAAACGCTCTCATAGTTTTCGAGAAATCGTCTTGTTATTTTGAAGAAGGTTGATAGTTTTTCTTTTCTCCACTAAAATATTCAACAAAAAACACATAAAAGCCTATAACTGATTGAAAATGTTTAAAAAATGATAAATACATCAAATTAGCCTATTTCTTCCACCTTAAAAGAAATAAGGGATTTCAAACGGGAGTTTTACTTAACTCCAGCAATAAATTTCTTTTAGAATAGGACGGTCATACAAAATGAAATGTCTATAAAGTGGGAGGGGGGGGGGAGGATGTAATGCCTTCATAAATTGGTTCAATATTTTCGTTTTTTCTTTCATTGTCTGAACTATACATATCAAGGTGCCCCACCCCACTACCCACCACAACAGAGATTTTGGCAACATATTTGATTTGATATTTAACATGATCTAAATTGGGAACAAAATACTTCAATAGCACGATAAAGTTCAATGTTTGTAAATATACCTCATTTTGTTATAAAAATACGTTTGAATATGTGTAAAGATTTAGTAATTCGAGCTTAAAAACATGTGTTTTAAAAAATTATTTAAAGAAGGTTGATACCAAATGTCAAGCGATGGATGCATGAAACTTTTGTTTCAAATGCTAAATGTTTCAATAAATGTAATATAATAATACGTTTTATTTAGTCTACAATTATATCAGGAAGCATGCAATTGCCTGATTAACCTAATAATAGTTTCATTTTATTCTCGCTAAGTGAAGTTGAACAGTTTTAGTAATCCTTACATTTTATATGCGAGTATGCAGCCGCTTCGGCCTTTTGAGGCCACATATGGAGAATTCGTTCGCCTTTCAATTTCCGCGAAAAGATTCTGCATTTTCAGCCTGTTATGCTCTGTCTAGTTAAAATAGAAGTTAGTGGATAGAAATGCAATAAATAAAACCGGTCTGATGAAAACTGACATAGTAGTGAAATGTATTATAGAAACTCAGTTACATGCTAAATATGGAAACTACTGCTCTGAGGCAGTTGCGCTATTTCAAGTATTTCTTGGCAAAGGTGCAATGTATTTCTTATGAGGGGGGGGGGGCAAATTTTAAAGGTCAGTTGTTGTAATGATAGAAATGTTTTTAGCACGAAAAATTATATAAAAATATAACTTGAAAAACTGTTTGTGTACGCTTGTACAAAATTTAAAATGAAAAGTGAAACAAAACACAAGATATACAACATTTGATAAACAACAAATGACTATTAGATACATATAAGTAATTATTATTAATCTGACCCAAATCTTTATAAACCTTAACATTCCTAATTCACAATGAGAGTAGTGATATGTATAATAATAATAATTATTATTTGTGATTAGTTAGTCTAAATTCAAAATCCGGAATTTAGTTGTTATTTATAATAATAATATTTGTTATTATTATTTTTTTGCAACTTGCAGAGTTGCAGTAATCTTATTTACAGAAGAAATTTTTTGCATAATTTCTCCCATGATTTAGCATAAAGACATCTCATGTGTGGTGGCGAGGTATGAATCTATTTTTTTGATACTTCTCTCCCAGCTTAGATGCTCGTCATTTTTGTCGCTTCTCCGGCATATTTTTATTGAAATATAATTTTCACCTCTCTCCTTCAGCACTCAGCAGCGTTTTCAAATCAACCGTGATTCAATTGAAGCTATCGTGTTATTTCCCCTTTGTTTGGGTTAAGATTTGCCTTTCTATGTCTCTGACTTTTTTTTTTTATTGTTAGTGCACAACATTTTCCACAGCTAAAGAAACAAGAAAATTCAATCCATCCCCGCAGTATTTCAAAAAATCAGAGAATTTTCCGACAGTGTAATTTTAATATTGTCATCTGGTATACACATTTCCAGATAGGGTGTTGAAAATTTGTTATCATAAAATATCATGCCTTAGCTCTGGAAAAATCAATGTATTGTTTGTAATTTTATATGCTCATTTTATACAATTTACGAGTCAAACATTATAATTTCAAAGCATCCTTAGCGAGCTCCGTTTTAAACCTGCCGCTTTAATTTTTTGTTGGTCTAATTATCACGTGGCGGGGGGGGGGGAGAGGTTGGAGGGGGGGGGGTATCATTCAGGATTCCTTTAATCTTCCAGCCGATTCTCAAGAGAGATTCAAAGAGCTATTATCACTATTTCTTTTTATGTGAGAGTCGAGTTTACAATCATTCAGAATTTCCCGGTCACCCAATCCGATATAAATATTTTCGATATAAATATTTCTGATTTAAGAAATATTTAATGTCAAAGACAGAATATGTGAGTTGCGAATTCGTGTCCTGAATAGACTAACAATAGCAAGACCATGGATTTCTGCAAGCACGTATATACATGAATTTTTGCAGGTAGCAGCTCCTTTTTTAAATTTCGATGTAGTTTTTGAGATATTTTACTTTTTATGCACTTCTGAAGTGAACCTCTTTTTTTCGTATCGGCACGTCTAGCGATTTCTCTGTCTCGTAGCGTAAAAAGTATAGCATACAAAATGTGAAATTTGGAACATTTATAGATAAATAATAGGGTAATACGATGAAATAAACCGTTTATCGATTTAAAGTTTAATGTGGCCTGAAATAGCTCACGAAGCGAGCTCATGATTAAGGAATTCAGTTTTCGGATTCCCTAAGAAAAGTTTCTGCTTTTCCCTTCTGCGGAAACTATGTAGGGATAGAAAAGAGATTTTTAAAAGTAGAATTTTTATGAAAGATAGATATGAAGCGACATTTGCTAGCGTAGCTAGTAGGAGGCAAAGCCTCTCGAAGGGGATTGAGCAGAGGGAACAGGTACCTCCCACCCCTCCCAATTTCTTTAGAAAAAGGTGAAATCACGGATTTATTAATTAATCATTGTATCAATATGTATTTACTTGCATGCTATAACATTTGATCCTAAACTTTTTAATAGGCTCTAGCACTGACAAAAAGTCGTGACAAAATGGAAGAGGATAAAAATAAATTGAAAGAAATTCAAGAGGAATTGAAGAAATTAAAAGAAATTCTTTATACACCAGGTTTGTCTTTCTAGAATGATCTCATGCAGGTGTAAATTTAAACTCTTGTCTGTATACTCCATTTCGAAGAAGATTTATTACTGCCTATGGACTAATTTCAATAATTATCTCAAAATTTTTGTTAGACATTGAAATTATGAATATTGATAAGAATTTTATACAGTTTCAAGATTAAAAGTTAAACTTTCACTGCTTACATGATATAAAAGTATAACTTTTTTATTAAGATGAGCACGTATGGAAGCAAAACTTAAATTATATTAAAATAAAACAATTTTGTTAGTGTTCTAGTTATTTCATTTTCTTTGATATTTTGTTAATACTATATTTCTAACAGATGATTTTTCATCGAGAATGAATCAAGAAAATTTCAACAACTCCGAAGCTGAGTCAAGATCAGTTATTGTTGGCAATGTAAGTTTTCATTGTTTTCATGCTTTCTTTTCGCTTATGCTTTTTAAAAATGTGTTTCATATTATAGGTTTGATAAAAAAGGGTCCTAGGACACAATTTAAAAAAAAATATTTTTTTTTATAAAACATGGTCTAAGTGTATTTGATTTTATCTTTATGATTATAAATGCAGATATTCTTACTATTTATTATACCTAATCTTCATTTAAACTAAAGATGTTAACGGTGAAATAGGTGCTAATTTTTATTCCAAATTAAAAATATGTAATTATAGATGGTAGTTTACCAAATTATAATTTATGCTCTTTATCTCTATGTGTCCAAGATTGTTTTGCAGAGAATAACGTGTTTTTCAAAAATATAAGATCGCCTTTTCAGAACTCTTAATTGGGTAATTTAGAAGTCTCTTAATTTTATTTATTCATCTCATTAAGCAAAAGGTAAAGAAACAATTTTGGAGATCGATAAAATGGAATTTTTGTTGTTTAATTATAAAATTTCAGCTAAAGAATTTTGAGTCTGTCAGACGCAGAGATGATGCGTTGACTTGGGTATATTTTCTGATAAATTCATTCAGAAATCGGTTTTAAGATATATTTTAAAAATTTGATTCCATTTCCTTGAACTTATTTTATATAAATATTTAATATTTGTTTTAAATCGAAACCTTACTCTATTTTCTATATATTTCAAATTTTAGGTAGATTATGGTACTACGTCAGAAAACCTGGAATCTCATTTCAGTGCATGTGGATCCATTACGAGAGTTACAATACAGTATGACAAATATACTGGAAGTCCCAAAGGGTAATTTACTTAAAGATGTATTTATTAGTTATTTCTGTAATGCCATATAACGCGAATCTCTTAAACTAAATTTAAACTTTGATTAAATATTATAACTCTATATGTTTGTTTGATATTTATAAGACAAGCAATATTTCAAAATATGACTATTTATTTCATTGTGCAATTTTGCTATAGTTACTACATTAACATTAAAATTGTTTTAAATTTCTTTGTTTCAATTTTAATAAATTTTGAAAAGTTATCAATATTATCAGTTTCAGAACATAAGTTCATACATTGAAATTACTAGACTATTATTTGATACAAAATATGAAAGTCTTTGAATTTTATACTCTTCTCTTTCCAGCTTCGCATTCATTGAATTTTCTGAGAAGAATTCTGTTAAAATTGCAGTTGGTTTGGACCAATCCTCATTCCGTGGGCGTAAAATAAAAGTTTGTTTTACAATCTAATTTTTCATATGAATCGGCGTATTTCTTTATAATGAAAAAATTGTATGCTAGGTTTATTTTGTTTTACTATTTGTTTGTATCGATTATTTATTTAAATGTATCGATGTTTCCTTTTCGAGTATTTATCAGTTTTGGGTAATTTCAGAAATTATTCACCTGCATTGAGTTGCACAAAGTCCTGTTTAGGTTCAAGGTTCTATGTTAAGTCAAATCCATTTCAGACTTTTACATAAATCAGAGATGTCACATCAGATACCTTTTTTTCTTGTGATATTAGAGAACAAATATTGTTCATTTAAACTGTAAAATAAAGCGTTTTTATACTAAATATGCTTCTTATTAGGTGGTGCCTAAGAAAACTAGTCGACCTGGCATCAGTGCAGCTAACAGCGCCCCAAGAGGAAGATTTCCTCCTGCTACCAAATACGCATATTACAGAGAACGCAGGTCCGTTATAAGATCCAAAAGGTAAGAATTACATATTCTATATTTTAGGAAAATATTATGTGTTAATCATTTATTTTTTCTGAAACTTGTGATTCTTATAACTGTATATAATTAAAACCAAGAGCCTAATGATGTAAATGCTTAACCATTCACTAGCCTTCTTGTGAATATTTTTCTCAAAGCAAACGTCTTGAGTTCGGAGTTTCTAGCTTGACACTCAAAAATTTTCTAATTTGTTTTCTCCTCGAAGATGAGATCAATCACTAATGTGCTGTATTCTAGTTACCCTACTAGGATATACTATTTAGGTTTATGGCAAAAGAATTTTAGTTAATAGCAACCTTAAAGTTTCAAATTTTTCTGAGAAAAACCATTTGAGACCTTTACGAAGTCAGAGATATTCTGTACTCTTAAAAATAGATTCCACCATTGAAGGATGCTACTTCTGCACTTAATGTCTTTATTTATTATTTATTTAATTTTTTAATCAAATGACCAGACACTTGACTCTTATCATTCACCCCTATCATTCGCCAGAATGTGAACCATTTATTCGTCCTAGGACGCCTTAACCGCTCGACCACCGCGTCGGCGCACTCACTGTATATAAACTAGTACATTTTTATGTTTGAGAGTTTTAGGTATCTTTTAAACAGAGATGCACTTTGATTCGCATACATGTTTCTATAAATCAATTTCATGCACGACAAGTGTACGATTTCGAGTCCTAATTTACAAGCTATCAGCTTTCCATGGTTTTGTAGAAGACCACTCCTATAAAGAGATCTCTATATTTAGGAATTTTTTATCAAAGTGTTTTCCCCATCACTCCGATACCGAACACCAATCATAAATACCTACACTGTTTCTACTGTGAGATAGTTGCTGGTTGCTCGTGAAACAGTATATCACAATTCATCACCAATTTATATTTGTCTTAAAAATGCGTCAAATCATTGTAAACTTTTTTATATACGGAAAATTTTAATGAGTGTCGTAATGCTGATCGTGCTCTTTTTCTTTCAGCGGGAGTAATAGTGGTACTTACAGACCCTCGCCCTACGTCTGGAAAAAGTAATGAAAAGAACATGACAAAGGTAATATTAAAAAATAATGTGTTTGTGCAATTAAAAAATACTACATTAAGTTGTTTAATTTAAACGTGCTTGTATTCTAAAAATAATGTCCTCGAAAATTAGCCATTTTCATAATATTTTTAATAAAACATTTATGTTATCCCGTATTCCATTTATTTTCTAATTTAATTTTGAAAAATTAAAATTGATTTATTTCAGTGATTAATAAAAATCAGCTGATTTAAATTATAAAACAAATCACTGCATTAAATTTTTAAAAATCTTCAGTTATTCATATAATATATTTTTGCTTTTTCAAAGTTACTGTTTTATTTTAAAATGTTTATTATTATTTATCATTGCTATTATTTTCAAAAATCCCGAAAAATGAGATGCTTATAGAATTAGCTTTTCACAAACATCTAAACCTGTTAAGTTTCTAAATTATATACACCATAACCAAGAGGATTTCCAATATTCTGAATCATATACTGACTACTGTTTTCTCATTTTAAACCCCAAATTTAATTATCATGGCTTTCGGAACTTCTTTAATAAGAACTTTAATACGTCCATCAATCAATTAATTCCTTTAATAGCCATTGAGGATGGTAACCTCTAAACTCCAGATATCGAAGGGGTTAGGTCGGCTTTTGATAATCTAAACATTTCTAGATATTGTACTTCCAAAACTTTAAATATACATTTCAAAACTTATTAAATGTCCTTAAAAACACCAGAAATATTACAAATATTTTTTTCTTCAAAAGCTATATTAGATCATCTGTTGAAAAGTAATGAACTGGCCTTTTGTCTTTTAAATTCTTTTAAATAAAAAATATAACCCAGAAGAAAGTGAGACAATAAATTATCTGCTAAAATTATATGACTTTTTATAACTTGTTCTCCAATCCTTCCTTATATGCATGTGCATTAGAACTGCACTGATATGTACTAGATATATTAAAGGTTTGTGAAGCAATGTTTAATGTCTGAAAGTAAGCATTTGTATCCTGAACTCTAGATAATGAGTTTTAAAACGTTGCAATTAATATTTGACTATATTGTCTTAATTCAAATTAATGTTTTGCGTTTAATAGTAAGTAAAACAGAAAATGAATCTTTCTTACAAGTGTAAGTACCAGAATGTATAAAAAATGCCATAAAAGGAAAAAATGCAATTAAC
Organism: Amaurobius ferox; assembly: GCA_951213105.1. NCBI lineage: Eukaryota > Metazoa > Arthropoda > Arachnida > Araneae > Amaurobiidae > Amaurobius > Amaurobius ferox. The sequence continues at coordinate 15,348,190 of OX578154.1, read as the reverse complement.
ACTGAATTCCGGAATTTATTGATAAGTAATGGCATTTAATAAAATATTTTTGAACAAATCGCGTGTAAAACTATTAAATTCAATTTTAAATACTAAATTAAATATATTTACATTTAATTTATACACAAGTAAATACATTGAAATGTAAGTGGTAAATACTTACAATACATTTTGAAAATACTATAGCCCACACGTCAAATAATTGAAATATATTCTATTTATAGGGTTCTGTAAAGTATCTCTCTAATCAGCAACGGGCTTCTGCCATTACTACCAAAGAAAGGAAATGGAGTGCATTAGTATGCATGAAGTCAAATGATCGCATAATTTCATCGCACGTTTTTTTTTTGTGTGAATTAATGAATTCTTTTATTTATCCTATATTTCATACATTTACATATAGGACATCATCTTCAAAATGTATACGAAAAGCAATGTATTCCTATTGTATTATCATTTATAAAGAATTATCTTTGAAGAAATTAATATTGTCCTGTGTCAGTAAATAAGTAGAATCCCTAATCATGTGTTATATATCATTTTTGGAGGTTGGGGATTGGTCATGAAAGGGAAATCTCTCATGGTCTGACTTACCCGCCGCTGTATCCTTAATTATCATGGTACCGCTGCTAGACCCGCCGCTGTTTCCTTAAATTTAGGGACACTATATTTTTCCTTAAATTTACATTTTAAGTTAAAATATTTTAAAATTTTGCATGTATGTGAACAAATTTACTATCAGAACTGTTTGAGTTAAAAAAAATTGTTAATTCAAACTCTCTAGTTTGGAATTTCTGATTTGGAAATTATGTTCAATACACTTCACATAAATTGGTACAAATTAATTTTTTTGTAATATGATAAACTTGAAAGTTAAATATTCAGGAGGTGAGAAGTTGGAATGTCATTATTCATGACACTCCAAGAATTTCACTATTTAACACTATAGAATTAATGTCTACAAATGACAAATTTCAATAATATTAGTATTGAAAGATCTTTATTTTCAATATTCTATGTCTCTAAAACTTTTTAAATGTCACTTTTAACACTTTACAACATAGTTAAAAAGTGTTTATGACTTTGTTCTTTCTTTCTGTCGTCTGTCCGTTTGCACGATAACTGCTGTAGAAATGAATTTATCAAAATGAAATGTTAGTATGTTGTTCAGACAGTCTGTAGAACATATGGGAATATAAATGAAAAATATCATCCATTTAGTTTTGGATTGAATCCGGGTTGAAGAAATGAAATATATTGAAATAATTCTAATTCTTCAAACTTAATTGCTAATTCTTCAAACATTTTTTAAGCAAATTTAATATTCACGAATTGCTGCGAAAGTTTTAGGAAATTTTCAAATTGTCCCATAAAAATATGAAAAACATTTCAGCAATATATATTCGTTAGTTTTTTTAAATAGAAATTAAAATAATAATAACAAACATATGATATGAAGAGATCACTTAACCCAATTCAAAATAAAATATTGCATCCATCTTATGTCAAAATCGAAATTTTTAATGTTATTATAAATTTATACTTAGTGTTAGATCCGTTCTAAAACCGCTTTATTTTTTTTAATTTCTGTGCATCTGTGTTATGAAATAACGCAATTATAATATATTTGAGGAGTTTAATTGATCATCAAACCGTGATTACTTCTACAACGAAACCTAATTATTACATATGAAGAATGTAAACACATCAAGCTGTAAGATGAGTTGCGTAAGAATTGCTAAATTTCTTTAACTCAAAATTATTTGGCTCTGGAGTCTGCAATATAACTGACATGAGTGAAACATTCATTGGTTTTACATAGAGAAGCAGACGATTTTACAGCAGACTTTATCGATGTAGTTTTAAGCATAGAGTTAAATTACTTTCATCTCCATGGTTTTTAAGTAAAATAAATTATTGTGGTGAATGAAAGGAATGGAATAAATGTGTACGAATGAAATATTTACTTCTTTTACATAGAGAGCCAGGCGATCTATATTTTAATGACGTCATTTAAATTAAGTTCATTTTTCCAATAAAGTTTTAAGTTTTCAGATATAATAAATTATTGCAATATTGTGATGATTTTAAAAATATTATCACTTAATGTATCTTATTTCAGAGATGTTTAAATAAAATTGTATTGCAGTTGGAATGTATTTCATAATCAATGCTATATGCATGATTGATCGTCCTTGTTAATATATAGCAACCGAAAATATTACTACACATTTTCCAGGTTGACCCCATCGGAAAGACTGAAGAACGGTTTTTAGGATGACCTTTGACCCAAATCCGGAGAACAATTCTTATTTATTTGATTCATTTGTTTTTCTTTCTCTTACGTAGAAATTATTGTTTTCACGAAAGTTTTCAATTTCGAGATTATGATACCAATATATGATTTAAGACCCCCTGAATACGTTTGAACTACTTGTAGTGTGATGTCCGTCTATCTGTCTGTATGCAATTTCTTGTGTGCACTAAAGTGGTTACAGATATCACTGGTTTTCATGAAACTTTATTTCCAGCTTAGTTACAAAAAAGATCTAGAAAGAGATATGTATTTCTTTTTAATTTGAGCTTTAACTTTGAAATTTTATATTTTTTGACATGGCAGCGTAGGACAAAATATGACATAATCATGCATAAAAGGGATTTTTTTAGGGCTCAAGTACAACTAGATTTAAACGTTTCAATCTTTGTTGTGAAATTTTTTTATCCATACGACTTTTTTGTTCGTGACGTCATTTGCCTCTTTGAGTGGCAAGTCGCTCCCCCTTCAGGTATGGTAACAATAGAAATTTCAAGCCCTTTAAAGTGAAGGGTAAAACTCTATAATGCAATGATTTAAGCCCACGATGCCGATTCTTCAAATATTTCTTGTAAGATATGAAACGGAAAGCTACTGAAATTGGATTCTGGTCTTAGAATACCGAGTCGAGTCAGATTCCAGTTAATTTTAAATGCATCAAAATTTGCATTTTTTAGATTATTTCATAGTTATTTCGTTGCATTCCCCCTCTCCCCAATTTCAAAAAAAAAAAAAAAAAAAAAAAAAGATTAGCGCAACTCTATAGTTTGGAAAAATGTTGTACGTATATCTTAGTAGTCTAATGGAAACCGTTCTTTTAATAAATACATTATTTTTTTTTCTGTGATTCTTTTAAAAAAACGAAAATTGTATCTCAGCAGTTAACAACAGATGACAGCACGTGCTGTACAATTGTACAGTCACTTTATAATAATATCGATAAATGGACTCATAATCACATAAGTGCCACTGGCGTCTTTTATGTATGAGCATTGCAAACACAACTTTATAAAAATTACTTATGCTGTATAGTTGGAAGTTTTAAATTATAAATACCGTATTATCATATGACACTAATTGCCAACAAAGTTAAATTTCAAGGAAAATAATTTGAAAAATTTTATTTTGAGATCATTAAAATTAGATAACAATATATAATCAATACATCTAGAATCTCGGAGGGACAGAAAGCGAAAACAGTCTTTAAAGGAAAATTAAAATAAAATACACAAAATTCTAATTATGTAAACTAAAAATGCTGAATTAAAGTAATCAATAAGAAATGCTTGAATAAAGTTCTAAAAATTGCAACTCATGCAAGAGCACAGCAAAAGTTGGCGAAAAAAATGTATAAACATCTGATGTGGACAACACATGACTTTTCTTATGCAACGCAATAAATTTACTACTTTTACTGTAAAAAAATAGGTTTTTCTTATAGTAGATACTGTGGCGTAGTGGGTAGCGTGGGTTTACAGTCACAGCCAAATAACGCTCGAGTGACTTCAATTCTTTATTGACTTACAGCAATTCGGTAATATACAAATTAGGTCACAGATATAGATATTTTAGGATTATTAAATTTTATACGGATTATTTAATACCTACATAGATATTTTAGGAAATTGGTCATAAGAAACTATTTTAAAATAAAAATCTTTAGAACTCACATTACAAAAGACTCATTAGGCTTTTTTTTTTAATTTTTCCACTGTCAAAATAAACTAATGTTTAATTTGTCGAACGGAGTATTGAGAAAGTTTTATTTTTTCAAAAATTTTTGATTTTTGGATTTTGATGACAATATGTGTTTTAAGAACTTCTGAACATATTTGGAATATTTTGGTGTGATGTCAGTGCGTCCAGCTGTCTGTATGTCTCTGATGTCTGTGCTCGATTTCTTGTGTACACTAAAACAGCCACAAACATTAATAGCTTTTCGCAAAACATTATATCCGACTTTGTTATAAAAAAATCTGGAATTAGATAGATTTTTTTAATTCAGCGAAAGCATTGAATTTTATTCTAAATTTTATATGTTTTTAACATGCAGCATTGCAGCATAAGACAAAATTTATCATAAGCGATCATAATAGGATTTATTTGTAACTCAATGATCTCGAGACTAATTAGTTTCAATTATTGTTGTGAAAAATAGCCGCGATACAAATGCTTTTGTTCGTGTCTTTCTCATTGTGGACAGCTATATTTGTGACCTTGAATGTTCGCGGGAAGGCGAGTGTGCCCTTGCACTCCTTTAGGAGCACCCGTGGCGAGGGGGCCAATAGAAATATTTACAAAGGGGACAAACACAAGGATGTGACGTATAGTATTGATTAAATTGATACATATATTTAAGACGTTTTACGCCAACTTTGGACGCGCATGGCATGTGTCGAAAACCCAGGCCGTCCGGCGCATCAGAAGATATAGAGCAGCAAATTCGTCGGTCGGACCCATGGCATGTGTTGAAGACCCAGACCGTCCGACTAATCCGAAGCTTTAAGCAACTATTTGACCCAGATCACACGACTAACCCTAAGGCATACAGCAACTTAATGTATGACCGAGAAACAGGTCAGCCGAAGATGACCTCCACAGTCACCAACGAGCTGCCCGAAGTTTACCAGAAATTTATTTTTAATCAAAATATTACAACATATAATATAAATGAATCACAATACAAAAGTATTACATAGGAAATGCAGCGACAGAACAATACATAAAAATCAAACAAGACAAACAGGAAAATTTGACAGAGGGGAAAACCCCAAAGCGAAAAACCCAAAAACAAAACAGAGAAAAACACAAAATATTTAGATACAATAAAGTATAATTAGATTTAGGTACTGTGAAATGTTAAGATACACAAAAAAATGATCAGGGTTGGACAACACCAAAAACAGGAGTTTGAGCCAAACAGAAAGGAAAAGAAACAGGAAAACAAACCAAAAATGGGGGAGACCAAGAAAAGAGAAGCAAGAGGCCAAGAGCAAACAAGAAAAGAAAGAGGACCCGGAAAAAACAAAAAGGGGGACGAAGATACCCCAGGCACATCCCACAGGACGACGGAAGAAACAAACACAAAACAAAACAGAAAAGACTCTGCCCTAAGAAGTCCCCAGGCCAAAATCAAAGAAGGAAAGAAAGAGAACCCGTAAAAACAAAGAGGCCCAGGCACATCCCACAGGACGGCGGGAGAATCAAGCCCCTCGAAACACAAAACAAAAAGGAAAAGAAAATACCCCGCCCTAAAAGGTCCCCAGGCAAAAAGTACAGAAAGAAAGAAAGGGAACCAGAAAAAAACCACCTCTCAGCACAGAAATAATAAACCAAAGGCACAGAAAAGAGACCGCCCTCAAAAGTCTCCACGTTAAAGGAAAATTACAAGGAAATCTCCCTACCAAAAGATCTCCTTAAAAAGAGTTCTGTATATTATAACGTGTTCAACTGGAAAGACCCAAGCAGAATTCTCAATTTAACTAAAAAGCTGAGAGGAGGATAAAAAAAACTTCTCAAACCAGGAAAAAAGTACTGAAGGTACGAAAAAGAGACCCTCCCTCAAAAGTCTCCAAGTAAAGGAAAAGCACAATTAGATACCCCTCCCAAAGAATCACCCCGAAAAGAAAGTACTGAATATAATAAAATGTACAATGGGCAAAATCCAAACTAAATTCTTAACAAAATAAAAAGAGGAGAAGAAGGGGAAAACACAAAGAGGAAACAAAAAGAAAAGAACCAAGGAGACCTCCCGCTCAAAAGAGCCAGCAAGATCCAGACCAAAATACCAAGGTTAAAGTGTGAAGAAGACCCTCTCTCCGAATTAAGTAGAGGAGTAGGGGAACAAGGAGACTTCTGCGGCACTTCTGAGGCGGTGGAATCCTATACTATAACATGGCGAACCCTCCAAGACCAGAAAATGAGTGAATCAACAGAGGCGGTGATAAAGTTCCATGCTTTAACATAGGGGTTCTCAGAAGTCGGTGTGAGGCAGCACAGTTCCATAAGGTGACGTCACAGAAGAGAGTGGAGTTTATGAAGTATAAAGTAATGTTTTTTCTTTTTTTTGTTTTTTTACTAACAAAATTTCGTAAATGCAAGTATTTTTCTTATATTTTAGCGCAAATGTATGTTTTCGTTTTCCACTTTTCAAATACCACACTTGTGCTGTTTTCTCTACGGAAATTAACATAGGTTTTCACACTTCTGCTATTTTTTAACGTTTCTTCACAAAAACGCGATTTTTACTAGCAAAATTTCGTAAATGCAAGTTTTTTTTCTTAGATGTTTACGCAAATGTAAGTTTTCTACTTTTCAAACAGCCACACATGTGTTGTTTTCTCTATGGAAATTAACATAGGTTTTCACACTTGTGCTATTTTTTAACGTTTTTTCACAAAAACATTCTTTTAACTTGCAAAAAACTAACAAAAACGTCTTTATAAAGTAGCAGAATCGCGTAACTTGGTGTTTGAAAGTAGCAGAATTTCGGGAATTGAGTCTATCGAATGGAGTGTGTATCTCAATAATCATAGATACTTGCTTTCAACTATCCAAATGCAGTAATGTCTCTTTAAGAAATTAAATGCTGTTAGAAAAATATATTATTTTTTTAATTGCGGTCCCACCTCCACCTGGTGTATACACCGCCACAATCTCCTTTTTTTTCCTTCTTTCTCCTTTCCTTTCTATATTTTTTTATTTTAAAATGTCCGTAGTCATAACTTGTAATGCCGTCCTCGTGTAAATATCTTTTATCATCAATGGGTGACATAGCCACCTTGTTCTGGCATACAGTGAATAGTTTATGATGGCTGCTACCTATTCTAATCTGTTCTTCCATAGTAGGTCTAACAATCAACAAGCGCTGTCTATAGTCATTGTGTGTTATTTTCCGTGCAGCCACATGTGTAGAAACACCTTTAGATCTTTTATTTTCTCCAGGAGATGATAGAATAGAGTACATTTAAGTCTAAGTCCTATAAACTCTTGAATGGGGGTAGAATTCAGTTCATCTTTAAAATATCCAATACGTTTTTTATTGTCTTCACTGAAGAGGGGGTGATCCTTGGGATAGACAGAAAAATCATACAGTTGTTTATGCTGGTTCATATCTTCATAAATATCAGCAGTTTGGATTTCATAAGCCAATGAATCAGTATTGGTGAAGAGAAGCGAAGCTTTTACACCATATTGGCTTTTAATAAGTTTATAATGAATTTCATCAGGAGTTTAGGTAACTCCAAGATAGCAAAGCCAACGTATATAGACCGATTCATTAAAATGCATCTCTTTTCACGTTCAACACCCACCAGATCTTCGCTAAAAATTCTGCTAGCTCTATAAGCTGGGGTTGCCACCACCTTCAGGGAATTTAGTAGTTGTAGAATTAAGTAGTTCAATATTCACTCGATTTCGAAGATACTACATCGTTTTTCCAAACACAGCGTTATTAAACAATTTATAAAAGTCTTTCTCAAAATTAGTGTTTGCCTTCCTTCTTTCTTCTATGATTGAAAGTATTGAATTGAATGTATTTCTCCAAACAAGGCTTCTGATTAAATTTTAAGGACTTGTGAATTTTCTTGAGTCTTAAACCTAATTATAGGTATAGCTGAAGGTTACAATAGTGAACAATATAATGTTTCTTGTCATACAGATTGGGTACCAATTTCGTAGTACTAACAAAATATCTATGATGTAACTGTTAAACCAGTCGTTCAGCATAAGTTATTGGCATCAAGATAGATAATGTGCTTATCAGGCCTAGTAGAATCGTAATTTTCTAAATAACGATTATTAGCCTCGGATCTCCGCTGATTTATAATACATATGCCACCACGGATTCCACGTTCTATAAACAGTAGCATATTTTCTTCTGAGAGTAGTTCTAGGGATTGCTCATTCATTTTTAAAGAGGCCTGCCAAGCCAGTCCAGGGGCGGCTTGAGTGGTGATCATATGAGTGGTGTCTCAATCATAGTTCTTCTTGAAAAATTCTCAAATACATCGGCTAACAGTAGCACATCTGTTTTCACATACAGGTCGTGATATTCTCCCAAGTTCAATATATTAAAGATATCCCATACAGTTTGGGCATGCCGATAATCTTCACTCTTAATATCTTCGCCTTTAATACCATTATGTAATGCAGAGGGGGGGGGGGAGTACATTTTCGTCAAATTTTTTGAAAGGAGGTCATATAGCTCTAGGGATATACTCCTTTCCTATGAAGAGCATTCTGTTGTACTATATCAGGGAAATGTTCTCTGAGAATATATAATTCACTCAAGTTTAAATTGGAAACGGCATTCTAAAAATAGTTTTTTCGTATTCTAGAGGTCTCGAAACGTATAGATCCGTCGAAAGCTCGAATTATGATTTTCGGCATGATTCCAATACTTTCCCTATACATTACTATGTATTGAAGGGAAAGTAAATATGGTGGACACGTGGACAAAGGTTTGCAATAAGACTCCTACATATATACAAGCTGGTCCAACAGAGTTTGAAGTAAATTAATAATTTCATACCAATTATTATTTTCTTGCGTTTTATATATAATTCAAATTTTCCGAGTGTCTCCAAATTCTAAGGCTTGACACTGTGGGTATCCAGAAGTGATGAAAGACAATCACATTTTTTTAATTTTTTCATTTTAATTTTACATCTAAAATTTTTGAGGATTCGAAATTTTGACACATATTTTAACACATCCTGAACCATATTATACGTAACACTATGTAACGGAATGTGTAGATACGTTATATGAGAATCTAGAACTAGATAGACTTATATAAGTATTTGGATTCGAGAGTCAATGATTGGAATATGAAGGCTTGGGTAGTATTATTTACTATGCAAAATGTTTATAATTTCTGGAACCAGCACATATACTATAATATCTGTGAAAACATATAACTACGGTATGATTAAAAAGGGTATCAAAATAGTTTATAATGACACTGTATCAATGCATCCATCGATACTAAATGCATCCATCGATATTACAAATTTGTTGCTAATATGAGAAAATAAATTTTGAAGAATTTCCATGAAACATCTTAAAAGAATAACTTAAGAACGAAATTTAAAAAAAAATGTGTTCTTTTTATTTTTATAGTGATACAAATACAACGAAACACTATGGAATATGAATGTATGAGAAAGGTTTTTAAAAATATTTACTTCCCTACTATGCTGTTCTTATTCACCCAACTAATTTATAGCTTACTGACTTTCAATCTTTTTATCATTGATTTTAATCATTGATAGATTTATAATTAGTTTTAGGTGATTTACAGGTTGTATATACATATATACATAGCAGAGGCTAAATATTGGATTCCTTTATGACCATTTTACAAGAATGGATATTTGAGGGTCATCTAGGTATGCAACAAGTGTGTGTTTAATAGTGTATGTATATTTACAAAATATCAAGAAAATCAGCTCGATGGAAGTGTGGTCAAATGTTGATTTCAATATATGACCCATACAAGTAGAAAAAATAACGTAAATAAAATCGTGTAAAAATTTATATAATGAGTACATGAGAAAATCAACCCACAGTTCAAATATTTTAGCACCGAATATTAGCAGATTTTAAAATAATTCTAAAGCCCTTAAATACAAGCAGAAAATGCAACATTAATGTCTAAAGAATTTATAAAGAAATATCCACTCAGTTTAAATTAATTTTAAGATTTTATTACGAGAATGAACTATTATTGAAACACTTTGAAAAAAAATCTTCCAGAAATAGACATATACCTGAATTGTTATTCGCCATCTACATTCCCATATCTATTGGACCCTTTTCTCTCACAGTTGGTACCTGATACAAGAACCACCTTCCCCAATTCCGCGATAAGAGTAAAATTAAAACGAATGACGGTATTCAAAACAATTTCAATATTTTTATTAGATGATGTAACAACTACAGTCCTTTTGGAACTTGAATCCTTTTGAAATAATTCTACTTAGCTTTAATTTTAAAAACATCATGTGACCAACTGACTTAAATACATTTTCTCTTTCTTAATTTCATAATTTATTAGCACAGACTGAGGTTATGAGCACAAAATATAACGATACAAGAAATTGTATCAGTAAATTGAACTTTCAGATTATTGTGCGAAATTGCACAATAACTTGTAAAATGGAAGATAAATGGTACAATTTCTTGCGTATGATATCTTGAACGAACTTTTGCAACAGCAAACACCACACGATCTCTTAAATACATCAACTGATCAATTGGTATTATCATTTCGTCACGATTCCTTTATATATTTTTCCTTAGTTTTTCGCTTTGTTCTTGTATGAGTTCCATATTTTATAACTTTATTCAAGCATTTCTTATCGATTGAATTAATTACGCATTTTTTTATTTAATAAAGTTAATTAAGTGTATTCCATTTTAATTTTTCTTTAAAGACTCTTTTTATATCTTTCTAACCGAGATTCTACTTCTTTCTGTCCGAAATGTTATTTCCATCGAATTTTACTTTGAGATCTCAAAAAAAAATTTATCACCGAAATTTAACCTTGTTCTTGTTGGCTATTAGTTTCGTAAAATAATGAAGAATTTATCATTAAAATCTTAAACTATTATTTAGCATAAATATTAAATTTGTGTTTTATTTACAATACTTATACATAGATGGCGCCAACGGCAGTTATGAATTAGTAATTTTAAGAAAAAACTTTTTCAAATTTAGAAAAATATATGCCAAATTAAATTTTAATAACAAAAACTTATTTTCCTGATATGTTTTCTTTATTATTCTGTAAAACAATTTCCATAGACATTAAAGGCAGAAACTTTTAACTAATATGTAACATCGTAAACGTTCGAAAAAAAAAGTGGTTAGTAAAGTTTTAAAATTCGAACTTATTTGGAACTACTTGCGAGTGGTTATACAGTTATTAGTGTAAGATTTTTTATTCTGAACATTAGATAACAATAAACACAAATACCATTTAATTATTTTATATTTAAATAACGCGGTTTTATTAAAAAATCCACTTTACATGTATACACATAAATACAAATAAAGAAATTTTTACAAACATGTAAGATTATTCAAATATTTAATATAGTATATAATTATGCAAATATTTAGCTCAGATTAGATTTATATAAATATTTAGCCCAATTTACATTTTTAGAAATATTTAGATCAATTTATATTTAGACAGATGTTTAGCTTAATTTACGTTCATACAAATATTTAGTTTAATTTACATTTATACGAATATTTAGCACGTTTACATTTAAACAAATTTTCATCTTAATTTATGTTTCTAAAAGCAATTTAGCCAGTTTATTTATACAAATTTTAGATCAACGTTTAAAAATAAAATAATAATAATTTTTAAATCTATTTAATAATACTTAATTCAAAGACATAGTTCGTTATTTGAGAGCATTTAAAATATGTTATATATTTAAAACCTTAATAAACTGTTACTATCTTCTAGATAAACTGTAAAATCCATTTAAGAATTCATTCTCTAGTTAAATATCGCTTACTGCAATAAAATTAAAGAATAAACAAACTGAAGGAATGTATTTTAATCTGCTTTTCATCACATGAAACATTTTGATAATTTTTAAAACAATTAAGACGGCAGGAATCACTCAGAAACGTTTAAATTTTAAAACACCCTTATTTTTCATTCCTCTTACATTCACTCGAAATATATTTCAAACTATTAAAAATAGATATAAATACTAATCGACAAAAATATGTATGAGTAAATTTAGTTTTTAAATCCGTATTAAACGCTATTCATAAAACGCTCTCATAGTTTTCGAGAAATCGTCTTGTTATTTTGAAGAAGATTGACAGTTTTTCTTTTCTCCACAAAAATATTCAACAAAAAACACATAAAAGCCTATAACTGATTGAAAATGCTTAAAAAATGTTAAATACATCAAATTAGCCTATTTCTTCCACCTTAAAGGAAATAAGGGATTTCAAACGGGAGTTTTACTTAACTCCAGCAATAAATCCAGCATAGAATAGGATGGTCATACAAAATGCAATTTCTATCATTTAATATATAAAGGGGGGGGGAGGATGTAATTAATGCCTTCATAAATTGGTTCAATATTTTCGTTTTTTCTTTCATTGTCTGAACTATACATATCATGGTGCCCCACCCCACTACCCACCACAACTGAGATTTTGGCATCATATTTGATATGATATAGTAGTGAAATGTATTATAGAAACTCAGTTACATGCTAAATATGGAAACTATTACTCTGAGGTAGGGGCGCTATTTCAAGTATTTCTTGGCAAAGGTGCAAAGTATTTCTTATGAGGGGGGGGGGCAAAATTTAATGGTCAGTTGTTGTAGTGATAGAAATGTTTTTAGCACGAAAAATTATATATAAATATAACTTGAAAAACTGTTTGTGTGTGCTTGTATGTGGGAGATCGGAGGTCGGAGCCCAATATCCCAACCCTTCGAACCCAACCTCAAAAGCCTAGTTCACACACAAGGTGGTATTTTCCGGCCATGAAACGTTAGGGTGAAAACGGGGTATTTTTTAGGATCCATTCTAAACCGGTTCACATGTGCAACCCCATTACTTCCGCTTAAAGAGCTAGGTCCAATTTTTAATATTTTTTATTAAATACTTTATTTGTTGTATTATTATTTGTTAAATATTTTTGACATTCATTTTGGATAATCAATATATATTTTCTTAATTGCTTATTTAAAAATAGTATTATTTGTAATTCGTTATTCCGTATTATTATTTAATTTATTTAATATAACAAGTGCACAGAAATGAGAAACGAAATAACTATTTGTTTTTTAAATATCTTTACATATAAATTAAACTTGGATCTTTATAAACTAAAAATCAAATTTCAAATAATAGTCCAGAATTAAATTAAATATACTTTTAAAACTGTAAAAATATGCTTATTCTAATATATATATATATATATATATATGTAATATATATATATATATATATATATATATATATATAATATAAACATTTTAGTCTGTTATTAATATACTAGGGGACTCCGCCTCCTGTTCGCTACGCTAGCCAATTCCCATAACTCGCTTCAGGAGTCGAAAAGTTTGACCTCTTACTCGCTGATCTCGCTTCGCGAGCACTTTTGTGCCGCCTGCTACGCAGACGTAACACGGAAATGGGTACCGTCTTAATTAATTGACAGTCATTTGCCCTAGAACTCGCTTCTAGTCAAAGCCATAGAAACGTTCGCTTAGAATCTCCACGGCGCATACGAAGGCTCACGTGTCTCATGCTCTATAAGGCTCGCAGAGTCCCAGGGCTCCGCCCTCTATTAGCTGCCGGTCATTATTCTTGGAACTGAAATCACGAGTCGGAAGGCTTCGCTTCCAAATCTCTGACGCTCATTAACGTTCGCTGAACCCAGAGGACCCGTCCTCCATTGGCTGCCGCTCATTCTCTTTCTTAACTGGATACGTGAATCGGGAGGCTTCGCTTCCTACTCGCTGACTATCCGTTCGCAAGCACTTTCGTGTCGCCCGTTACGCAGTCATAATATTCAAATTGATACCGTCCTTGCTAACTGACATTCACCAGTTATAGAACCCGCTTCGCTAGCTCTCATGATCGGGAAGGCGCATGCGACCTTTTACGTGTCATATACTCACTGACGCTCGCAGAATCGCGGAGCTCTGTCCCCCATTTTGGTCGTAAAAGGATGATTTTTGTCTTTATTTTGCATGAAATTGTATGAGGATGATTTTCCTAAATAACTACTCGTAGGACCGGGGGACCGTATAAAAATTCATATTTCGCACTTCTTTCAAAAATGCATTTATTGATTTAAACTGTTTCTACGATAATAGATTTTAAAATTTGAAACATTTTTGCAATTAGAAGTATATCTCTGTGACTAATGGTTGAGGAAACAGCCATTGGGCAACAATAGTACTGGACACCCAGTATATATATATCATGCAATCCTATATATATCACGCTATATATATATATATATACATATATATATATAGATATATGTATACATATATATGTATATATATATATATATATATATATATATATATATATATATATATATATTATGTGTGTGTGTGTGTGTGTGTGTGTGTGTATAGCAAATAAAATTATTAAGGAAAAAATGGGAATCAAGCCAACGGGAAAGCATTAATGTCCGATTTGGATTGTGACCCCTCGTTCTCGATTATAGCATGCTATTACACCCAGGTAACACTCCCAGTACCAAATACTTTGCTGAAACTTGACTTCCGAAATGGTGTCGAGCACAAGACACTGACCGTGGAAGTGAGTACAAAACTCAAGTATCGAAGAAAATCCGAAGTACAAAGCCGAAGTAAAAAACCATAATGAAAAAGGCCAAGAGTCGATTACAAAGGTGAGTGCAAACTATATAATAATGAAATACCGTTTTTTCGTTTTGTGGATGATATTCTTGTGGGCCAGTACGAACAAATGCCTGACTTTGACTTTAGCTTCTACCCAGATAACTTGGAACTCATAGAAACACACATGGAAAATAACAATCAAGTTGATGTCCTGGATATTAGCATCCTTTAATATAAAAACAATTGTTTATATACCATTTTATACGACAATAGAAATACTTTCAAGACCAGCATCAACCACGTTATCGATTGGCACTCAAATTTGAGTAAAAATATATTACGAAATATTATTGTAAATCATCTAAAACGTAATAAAAGAATCCATACTTTCAAAAAAGATCGAACTACAAATGACAGAAGAATAGTGCAAGAGGCGATCAAGAAACATTATCCTGCAAATTTCCTAAGACATTATTATAATACTGTATACAACGATGAAGGAAACGCTTATTTTAAGGATATAACTTGTACACACCTGTGATGTTATCGATTTTGTAAATGCTAACTGTGAGATTCACCTACACGGAACTAACTGATAGCGCACACTAGTGGTAGTATGCACACTCCTTTGTAAACGACTCTTGGCCTTTTTCATTATGGTTTTATATATACATATATAAATATTTTATATATATATATATACATATATATATATATATATATATATATATATATATATATATATATATATATATATATATATATATGTGTGTGAATATATATATATATATATATATATATATATGTATATATATATATATATATATATATATATATATATATATACATATATATATATATATACATATATACATATATATATATATACATATATACATATATATATATATCAATATATGTATATATATATATGTATATATATATATATATATGTATATATATATATATATATATATATATGTATGTATATATATATATATATGTATGTATATATATATATATATATATATATATATATATATCATATAAAACGAAGTGAAAACTTTTATACAACGAAAATTCTTATACTTCAAGTGTTGGCGCAAAGCAACACATGCACAAAAAGTATCATATAAGATTCAAATAAAAGAGGGAAACGACCAATTGCATAGCATAAATGGCAGAGGTGGATTGCGAAACCTCTTTCCCGGTTAGAAGCGTGCTTTTAAGCCCGGGCAACACTCCCGGAACCAATGCCATGCAGTGGCCTATCTTCCGGATATGTGTGAAGTCAAAGACACAGGGGGAAAAAAAAAAAAAAACCGAAGCAAACCATCTAGAAGCGACCAAAAGGCCAGAAACGACCTCAAGACTAGAAGCGACCATTGCAAGACTTTAGAAGCGACCATTGCAAGAGAAAGGGATGGAATGTAATCCGTATAAAGTGCAATGCTGACGCTTAAAGCAGAAATCTGTTATTAACGTGCACCAGGGTGCGCTGTCCACACATGCGCAATGGTCCCACTAAGAACTTAAAGTGTTACTGCAAACATCCGCTATATCTCTAAAGAATGCATTTTTTTCTCTTTCTGTATTGAAAATTGAATTATAATAGTATTTCAAGAAGTTTTCGGGATAATTTCTTTTTATTGCTTCTTCCATGATATTTCTGTTATGTATGATGCAATCAGTCTTGAAAGTATTAATACGTTGATTTCTCTTGAGGTGATTGATGACAACATTTCTAAATATGTTTTTAGTTAAGTTGGATTTCCAGTCAATAATGTGTTTAATTTTAATATTGAAGTTGTTTCTTTTGTCAAATAAAACAGTATATGTGCCATATTTACTATCTTGCTTTAGTGTGATATCTAAAAAATCAACACTGTTTTCTTCCGTTCCTTTATTTTCAATCAATTCCAGTTCTTTAGGATAAAAACTAAAATCAAACGGTGGCATATTCGTATATTGTCCAAAAAGGACATCGTCAACGTAACGAAAGTATGGTAATTCATGTAAGATGTGAGTGCCCTCTTCAAATTTATTCAAATAAAGGTCGGCAAGCAGGGAGGAACAGCCCCCTCCCATGGGGATACCTTTTATTTGTTGAAAATAGTTTGTTCCATCAAATAAAATATTCTCAAACAGCACGATGCGCAACAAGTCTTGATGTTTTCCGATAGTAATGACCTCCTTTAAGTCATATATTGCATATATCTCCTTCAATATCTCATATAAATTTCCTAGATTTATATTGTTGAATAAATCCCCGAAATCAAAACTTTTAAAACGTAAGTCCTTATTATAAAATTGTAGTCTGTTGATTACATCGTAACTATTATTTATCATTACTGTGCCATGTTTTTTGAGTTGTGTCATTACACTTTTGAGAAGTGTTAAAAGTTTTGCATTGGCTATTGTTAAGTAGGATCCACATCCCACTGTAACAGGACGGAACTTGACAGGATTTTTGTGAAGCTTCGGTATAAGTACAAGATAAGGAAAATTAACTGTTTTTAGATCAATATCAATTCGTTTATACACTTTTATTTTATTTTCTAAACTTTTTCCTGTTTGATGTAACTGGGTATACATTTGGGTGTCTTGATAACTGTTACTTAAAGTATCGACGTAATATTTACGGCAGGTAAATGAGTAATTAGAGACGACTTTATCCGTGTATGTGATAGCATATTTATCTTCACACTTTTTAACTGCAGTTTTTATAGATGGATAATATGTTTTTTTACGTAATTGTTTATAGTGCAGATTGAACTTTTTGGTCAGGTGATATTTCCATTCCGTAAATGCTTGTATAGGCAGACTGTATTTGACGGCTAGTTTGTATGTAAACTTCTTCAGATCTTGTTCAAAGTCGTTTTCAATATTTTTATATTCCTGTATTCTGAATTTAGTACCAAGTTGAAGCATGTACTTTAATTGTGGATTATCTACAATATTGAGGTCTCCTGTGATAATATGTCCATGATGAGAATAGAGAAATGGGCTATTTTGGCACTCACATACATTACTTTTGAATTCATTGATGTTTTTACTTATACGGTTATAATTAAATATTTTTCTTCCATTGGTTTGTACAAATTTATAAATCAATTTAACATCCATATTAGGTATTGGCATGAGATGTGCTAAGTCCTTGATATAGGATTTGATTGGCAACTCGTCAAAATTTTTGTTTTTAAAGGTAGTTATAAATAGTTCTGATGTAATTTTCTCCTTGGTAGGTGAATTTAATTCCACTTTCAACAAACTGGCCTTTAGTTTCAGTGAATCCAACATTATTGCAAAATTCGTACATGCAATTTCTTTATTTTTCATTGATTTCTTTTCGAATTGATACTCTTGTAAATAATACCAGATGCGTTTAACATAACGTTTTTTGATACCGAATATTAGATTTTTAATCCATCCAGGTTTAATTACTATTTGTGTTCTCACTTTATTTATGAACTGTTCGATCCTTTCGAGAGTTGCATTATAACTCATATATTTCTTATTGCCTCCTCTTTGCCATCGTTTTTTTAAAAAACAAGGGATATCTTGCAATACCGGCATTCGTTTTTCATTATTGCAAGATTCGAAATTATAATTATCACGAAATATGATTGTATTTAGTCCATAAGGGTAAGCAGTTCCATATTGGTGGATATGGGTATTTTCCCACCACAATCTCTCTTGCAGTTTGGGTACAACATCGATGATAGTAACAGTTATTTTTGAGAAATCATGGTATCCAAAATGACGAAGTTCCAAATTAGTTATATGTGCATCCGTTTTAAGTGATTTACCAACTTGACTGCGATGTAAGTTAATGCGTAAGTGCAGGCCAGTTTTGGTTTGGCCGATATATTTAACTTGACATGTTAGGCATGTAATACAATAGATGACATTAAAAGTCTCGCAAAATATTCCATAACTGGGGTTGGTAGTAGATATTTGAAGAGGGTCTGCCACTGGGCAGAGTTTACATCGATGGGATTTACATCTTTGGAACTTGAAGGCACGTATATTATTAAAATAATGACTATATGTACAATTAAAAAACGGAGATCCAGTATGTTTATGGATCGAGTCAGTAGAACATCTAGAAACATTACAGACATTTTTTATATTTGCGACAAGGTTGGCAGCATCATGTTGTATAGGCGAGAAATACTTCTTTAAATTGGACATGTCAAAGGAAGATACAAGGGTAAATGGTTATCGATTATACAACTACCCTGTAATTGTTGTATCACCGGGCAAATACAGTATGACTGTATTTTTGCCAGTCGCTAAAATATATAGTTGTATTCATTTCATATTTCATTAAATTTCGACGGTATAAACGTGCAGCTTTTTCTTCCAAAATAAAAATTTATCTTACACATTTTTTAGAATTACACATACACGGATAAAGTCGTCTCTAATTACTCATTTACCTGCCGTAAATATTACGTCGATACTTTAAGTAACAGTTATCAAGACACCCAAATGTATACCCAGTTACATCAAACAGGAAAAAGTTTAGAAAATAAAATAAAAGTGTATAAACGAATTGATATTGATCTAAAAACAGTTAATTTTCCTTATCTTGTACTTATACCGAAGCTTCACAAAAATCCTGTCAAGTTCCGTCCTGTTACAGTGGGATGTGGATCCTACTTAACAATAGCCAATGCAAAACTTTTAACACTTCTCAAAAGTGTAATGACACAACTCAAAAAACATGGCACAGTAATGATAAATAATAGTTACGATGTAATCAACAGACTACAATTTTATAATAAGGACTTATGTTTTAAAAGTTTTGATTTCCGGGATTTATTCAACAATATAAATCTAGGAAATTTATATGAGATATTGAAGGAGATATATGCAATATATGACTTAAAGGAGGTCATTACTATCGGAAAATATCAAGACTTGTTGCGCATCGTGCTGTTTGAGAATATTTTATTTGATGGAACAAACTATTTTCAACAAATAAAAGGTATCCCCATGGGAGGGGGCTGTTCCTCCCTGCTTGCCGACCTTTATTTGAATAAATTTGAAGAGGGCACTCACATCTTACATGAATTACCATACTTTCGTTACGTTGACGATGTCCTTTTTGGACAATATACGAATATGCCACCGTTTGATTTTAGTTTTTATCCTAAAGAACTGGAATTGATTGAAAATAAAGGAACGGAAGAAAACAGTGTTGATTTTTTAGATATCACACTAAAGCAAGATAGTAAATATGGCACATATACTGTTTTATTTGACAAAAGAAACAACTTTAATATTAAAATTAACCACATTATTGACTGGAAATCCAACTTAACTAAAAACATATTTAGAAATGTTGTCATCAATCACCTCAAGAGAAATCAACGTATTAATACTTTCAAGACTGATTGCATCATACATAACAGAAATATCATGGAAGAAGCAATAAAAAGAAATTATCCCGAAAACTTCTTGAAATACTATTATAATTCAATTTTCAATACAGAAAGAGAAAAAAATGCATACTTTAGAGATATAGCGGATGTTTGCAGTAACACTTTAAGTTCTTAGTGGGACCATTGCGCATGTGTGGACAGCGCACCCTGGTGCACGTTAATAACAGATTTCTGCTTTAAGCGTCAGCATTGCACTTCATACGGATTACATTCCATCCCTTTCTCTTGCAATGGTCGCTTCTAAAGTCTTGCAATGGTCGCTTCTAGTCTTGAGGTCGTTTCTGGTCTTGTGGTCGCTTCTAGATGGTTTGCTTCGCTTTTTTTTTTTTTTTTTTTTTTTTTTTTTTTCCCTGTGTCTTTGACTTCACACATATCCGGAAGATAGGCCACTGCATGGCATTGGTTCCGGGAGTATTGCCCGGGCTTAAAAGCACGCTTCTAACCGGGAAAGAGGTGTCGCAATCCACCTCTGCCATTTATGCTATGCAATTGGTCGTTTCCCTCTTTTATTTGAATCTTATATATATATATACATATATTTAACCCTTTCCACTCGCATGTCCCCGTATGGGGGACATCACTCGTTTTACCATCGCGCTCGTATGTCCCCGTACAGGGGACATCGCATCTGTACCGTTGCGTTCGTATGTCGCCATAGAAGTAGGAAAAACACAGAAGGAGGAATGATTGCACAATCGCTTTTTTCCCCGATTCCTCTCTCTGTGCTTTCTCCCCTACTTTCTCAAGGCCTTTTCATACTGGCTAGTCGTGTTATAGTTCTATAGTACTATTGCTTTATAATTTCTTATTTTTTATGTTCGCAATGCCTAAGCGACATTTACAAGGTAACATTGAAAATGAGTTTGAGAGCAGTGACGACGAATTTTATATGGACTATTATAATCGAGAATTACGGTGCAAAGAAAGTAGTGAAGAAGGCAGCAGCGAAGAAGCTGCAGGAAGTGATACGAGTGGTAGTGACATACATTATAGTTGCCAAAAGAAATCGGGCAATACCTTTGCCCACTTCAAGCAGCAGCGACAACGACGCAATTCACGATGCAAGAGAAGACAATTATGGGCCATGGATGAATGTTACAACGCAGTATAATGTGCCGCACAGGATAGATTTTACTTCTGGTAATAAAGCTGAAGGACCACAGATTCCTGACAACTGTTCAAACCCCATTGACTTTTTTAAACTTTTTTTACGGATGAATTAATGGAAAAAATTGTAGAAGAGACGAATAATTATGCTCGCAATAAAATTAGACTAAAAAGGTTATCAAAGCGATCCACGTGGAATACATGAGTGGATATTACAGTGGCAGAATTTGAGGCCTTTCTAGGAGTTATTATAAATATGGGTACAATAACTGTTAGCCATCTGCAGGAATATTGGTCCCAAAACTTCAATGCTAAAATTCCTTTCTTTAGTGCCATATTCAGAAGGGAGCGATTCATGCAAATCTATTGGATGCTTCATTTGCATGAGACAGATCCAAACGATCAAAGTCTTCGGAGTCGGATGCAAAAGGTCAGTCATTATTTAGATTTTTTGGACAAAAATTTCAAGGAACATTTTGTTTCGTCAAGGGAAATTTCCGTTGATGAGTCTGTAGTTGGATTCAAAGGCAGAAAAAGTTTTTTGACTTATAACCCAAATAAACCAACAAAGTGGGAAATCAGGATATATGTGTTGGCAGATGCTAATACTGGATATATATATTCTATTTTGCCTTACTACGGAAGCTTGACATCAGAAAATGTAGTAAGACATGACCTTCCTGTAAGTTCACGAGTTGTGCTGCATTTGTGCTAAAATTTACTGGAAGGCAATCCTGGCAGTAAAGGATACCATATATTTACTGACAGGTATTATACAAGTCTACCACTTGCACGAGAACTTCTGAAAATAAACATGTACTTAACCGGAACTATCCAAATTACCCAGAAATTCATACCCGACTCTATAAAAAGGCCGCAGTTTTCCGAGGAAAATACATTTGCCTGCAGATCGGGAAACTTACTATTATTGGCATGGAAAGATAAAAGTGTCGTCACTGCACTTAGTAGTTGGCATGTTTCGGGTACTCAGCCAATAAGCAGAAGAGTACGTGGAGGAAATTTGCAGGAAGTGATCAAACCCACGGTTGTTATTAACTACAACAAATATATGTGGGGCGTTGACAAATGTATGGGGGGTGTAGTTTCAATAAATTATTTTGACACGTTGAAAAATAAAATATTATGTGGCCACATTCCCATCCTAGGCCAAGGGGTGTATTCAGGGGTTATATTTTTATATTTTTGATTTAAGAATGGTAAAACTTCTAGTTAAATTGGAACACATTTCCATAAAAAAAAATTCATCTTGATCGAACATGAAAATATATATATATATATATATATATATATATATATATATATATATATATATATATATATATATATATATATATATATATATATATATACATATATATATATATATATAAGTAAGGGATTGAGGGTTCACACCAACCACTGAAACATTTTTGGCAAATCTCTTCATGTTGATATTGTAAACCTGCATTTTAATTCATCTTAAATAATTTCCCCCCCCCCCGCAAAACTCTTCCCTCGTCTACTCAATGTTTATGTATGTGTGTGTATATATATATATATTAAAATGTCACCAAGGGTTATTTTTATAGAAAAGGAATTCAAACCCTCAAAAAAGGTGTCCGTATCAATTCATAATATCACTTGTATGAATAATCACAAAATATGATATACTTATATTGGGAGTATTGTACAGTTAAAATTATTAAGTAACTTGCAAACTTCGCTTTTTAATAGTTTGATTATAAGTGAGTTCAGACTGAGTACACTTAATGCATAATTGTACACTTAATGCAATTAAAAACAGAGAAGGTTGGTTTAAACCATGGTTTTTCAGGAAGAGGTGCTCTGGGTTAAAATGAATATGTTTTATATTTAAAAAAAATTTTTTTTAAATCACATCAGCATCCAGATAAAATCTTCTTTCCCTTTGTTGAGAAACAATGTAATTTTTTATCTGAACTGATGATTTAAAATTTATTTTATATTTAAATTACATCTACAACTATTATTTTTTATTTGAACTGATCTCTGTATACATACTTATAGCAATGCTACATATTTCCATTTTTATTCGTGGGGGGAGGGGAGCTCTCTCTAGTATACTAAAATATGTGTGCTGATACAAACATATTAAAGAGCATTATTTAGAATTAGAATTTTCATGAGTAAAATGAAAATAACAGATATTTGATTTTAAATCAAATGAAGTTAAAAATAAATTTCAACCCCAATTCTATAAGGTGTGGGTTGAATTTAATTTTAATTTCAAAAAATGAATTTGAGCTACTTTCGTTTCAAACTGGTAAAAAAATTATCCACGATCTTTATCAATCGAGCCCTCATTCCTACATGAAATCGCAGATCATGTAATTTATTCCTTGAAATCGAGAAATTTACTTTATAAACCGGCGTAGAAAGAGAAACTGCAAGAAGAACAAACATATGGAGTCCCGTGAAATCCACATCATAGTAAAGTTCACGCGCATGCGTAAAACGCAATACTGAATGCAGCGATTTAGATAAATCGAAAATCCGCGAGCTGTAGAGTAGACCTTCATCATCGTGAATAATATCTCAAAGGTGAAGATCCCAAACCCAGGGCCGGATTAACCACGGAGCCAACCGGGCCATGGCCCGGGGCCCCCGACTCTGGGGGGGGGGCCCAAAGTGGCATGAAATTTATATTATATATAAATTAAAAATATAATATAAATGTAATATTTTATGAATTAAATTTCGACGGTATAAACGTGCAGCTTTTTCTTCCAAAATAAAAATTTATCTTACACATTTTTTAGAATTAACTTTGGAAACACACTTTACAGTTATAAAGTGTAGAAAAAATTTAGTGAATAACACAAATAATGAATAACACAAATAGTGAATAACACAACTTGTGATGAGGTCATTAACGTCATGGGTCAGGAGTTGTTAGCAGCAATTGTGGATGAAGTGAAACAAGCAAAGTACTATTCGATATCTGTGGACTCTACGCCTGATGTATCTCGCATAGATCAACTGACTTTCATAATTAGATATGTAAGAAGTGACGTCTCTGTAGAAAGGTTTTAAAGTTCATACCAATTTATGGACATAGTGCTGAAAATCTTTTCAGCACTATGCAGAAGTTACTGGACTTCTGAAGGAAAACCAAATTTCCCTGTCTAACTGCAGAGGTCAATCTTACGATAACGCGTCTAACATGAGCGGCAGGAACAATGGACTTCAGGCCAGAATCAAGGTGGAAAACCCTTTGGCATTATTCATAGCATGCGCAGCTCACACCTTGAATCTTGTGGGCTTCAGAGCAGCTGAAAGCTGCAGAGAAGCTGCTGCATTTTTTGACATCGTACAGAATCACTTTTTTAATTCCTCAACGCATCGATGGGGAATTCTCTCATCCATGTTAGGTTCAAAAAAGAAAATTCTGAAAAATTTATCTGATACCCGGTGGTCTGCTAGAGCAGATGCAGTCATAGCCTTGAAAGAGAGCTACCCAGCTATTGAGGTAACAATAAATTCCATGTCATCAGACTTGCTTGAATCATCTGAAACGAGCTTGAAAGCTGAAGGCCTAAAACAGCATATGGAGAGATTTGGACACTCTTCCTCACATACTTTTGGTGTGATTTTTTAAGAAGAATTAATAAAGTCAATACTTCTCTGCAAAAATCAACTGTAACATTGCATGTCGCCGTGCAACTCCTGGAATCTCTCACATTGTATATTCAGGAGAAGAGGGAAAGCTATGATTGGTATGAAGCCTTGGCCACATCAAAAAAAGAGCCTAATTACCAGGATTCCATAATCCGATAAAAAAAAACGAAGTTCTAGATTGACATTTTATGATAACGTAAAGAAAAGATGAAGATTGAAACTTTCCTTCCTGTGGAAGACAGTTTAATCAATAACTTGGATGCTCGATCTAAAGCTTACCGAAACATCTTTGAGATTTTTGGATTCTTTGAGGATCTGCTTTTCTTAGAGGAGGAATCTCTAAGGAAGCTCTTAGGTTTGGGCCAAACCTAAAACATATCCCAAACGGGTGGTGTCCTAAACACCTAAGTGGTATTTTGACAAGTAAAGAATGCGGAAACCAGTTTTAAGTTAACACGTTGTTTCATAGTTGATGAAGCACCTGGTATTACTGCCTTTATCTTCGATCATGAGGGATTGCAGGTGTTGTGGCTTTGACATTACTTGTATGAGTCCAAATATGTCGTTGAGGATTGCCTCCAAGTGAGCATGGCGTCGTCGAATGAGCTGGCTCCAGTGCGAAGAAGCACGTGGAAGAGTCCATCTGCTTGCAGGTGATGTGGGAAGTAACCATAGAAGAAACTTCTCTGCTAGCCGGCCAAAAACTAATTTAAGAAACTAATTTTGGGGGGTTTGCGATTTGCTAATTTTTGCTAACAGCTCAAAGATGTGGAAGGTTTTTGTCATCGGATCATCATTTGCTCTCAAAATTTGCATGAGGTGCCTAAGTATATTGCCTAGGTTACTTATATCGTAATATTTTTCTAACTCTTTTAAAAAGCTGAGAATTTCTAAGAATGCATTAGGGGTTTGTGGAGGGTTGTCTGTAACAGGTTGTGCGTGGGCAAAGTGCTCTCCGGTAATTCCTGTTATCGTCTCGGCACTTGCCAACATTTCCTGTACAGGGGAGATGTTATTTGAAGGGATGGGGGGTGTTTTTCTCACCAAGGTTAGGGTGGGGTGGTTTTAACAGTTTGCTGTTGGACTTTTTTGGCCTCCTGGAACTTTTTACGGTTCCAGGGATTTTGTGGACAGTGCCTGAAGTTGGCAGGGTGTGATCCTAAACAGTTGGCGCATTTCGCCGGGGTGTCACGCGCTTTTGAACAATCTCTCGTGGAATGTCCCTCGCCACATTTTTGGCAGCGGGGGGAGGGAGGGTACATTTGTCGGATTGATGATTCCAGAGCTAACAATTGTAGCACATTTTATGACCATGCTCTTTGAATAGCTGAACCTTAATTTGCATGGATAGCAGGGATTTTACGTCATAAATCCTTGCCCATCCCTCCGCCGGCTCATGACCGACCAACAAGATGGGAAGGGGAGTCCTGTCACGCCTGTTTCTAAGCTGGGTAACTCTGATTAATTTGAAGCCTTCAGCAGCAAGAGCGGTTTTATTATCCTCAACGTTAGTATTAATGGGCAAGTCCTCTAATACAATTTCCCTCGGCCTATCAGTTTTGAGGTTGATGGAACTGAAAGGAATCTTGTCACGGGTTAAGTGAGCTTGCACATTCCTGAAGTCCTCAGCGGAGCCAGGAGTGATTCTGATCACTCTCCCCATGAGAAGACCCTGAATTTTGCATTTAAGAGTTTTGTTTAAGTCCTCTATGAGGGCTCCCCAATTGCTTGCGGAGTCCACATAGAAGTACGAGACTTTTTCCTTAGGGGGGGGGGGGACGCATCAGTCGTCTCGACTTCCTCGACGTTTATAGGTTATTGAATTTAATTTTGGTTGGGATTTCCGCAACGGGTTTAGGGGTGTTTGAAGTTTTCAGCTTCTTACTTTTGGGTTGGCTTGTAAAGCCCTCTAGTTTGCCAAACACCGCGTGTTTGTAGTTTAAATAGAGAACATCTACTGGTTTGATCATTCTATCCTTGTACATATCGTACACCAAATTTTAAGTAGTCTTATTGATAAGGATGTTGTGGTTAAGGGGCTCGGCTAGCATATTGAATCTGAAATGGTACCTGTTAGGATTTTCTTCAACATCTTGGCTCGCTCGAAGTCGATGCCTTCCTCTTCCAGTTCCTCCTGGAGTCTGGCGGTGATCCAGTCATAGATCTTAAAATAGCTGTATATTTTCCACTCCACAGAATCTTTCTTCAATTGGTCGCGCGTGCATCCAAAGTTCTGATGTATGCTGCTTCGCAGACGGCTGCTGTTTGCGATCCATCCTCCTCTGAGTCCGTAAGGTCTTTATCCCGGTCTTGGTCCTCTATTAGCTGGGCCCAATCCGTCTTTTTTCCTTCTCAGCTTCTTTGAACTTTATGTTATCCAGGTCAACTGTAATCTGGTTGCGAACTATTGCATGCTTCTTCATTAGGAAACCGCATCCACTGGTTCTTCTATAATGTTTTAGTATTTGCACGTCCAAAGCTACTGGATTCTCCGCTACCTGTTCCGGCGTTAGTTCACTTTGTTTGATATAATACTTCTTCCATTTCTGAATTCCTTCGGCTTCCAGTAGCGAAATGAAAAGTTCATCCACACTTGAAATAGTTCTTAGCTCATCCATCGTAATTGCTTTGCCAGACGTGGTCTACTAAAACTTAGTATACTCACACCCAAGCTATAGCACGAAAAGTCTTGTTTTAAGTTAACCACAACACCCTTCACTCTGAGAAAGAGGAACTCGGTTATTAACAACTGTCAATCAGAAAAGAAACGGCCTCTGAAACCACCCCCTGCTTTAAAAAGTCCAAAAATGACTAGCATTGACACCTGTATTCGAAAAATAGAAATAACAAATCTAAAAAAATATGAAAATTTTAAATTATATTGAACATTTAACTTTAAAAATAGAAGAAAACAATTTATATACTTCTAATTTTATTTAACGAAGCACAAAATAGTCTTCAAGGTGCTGGAGTAACCGATAGTGATAATACTCGATAGTTATTTTTTTATTCGAACATTTGTGCAGGATTCAATTTTGAAGCAAAATCAATATTTCTGACATAATTACAACTATTTACCCAAGTGCTCACATCCATATAATGTATCATTCTTTTATATACATTATACCTGAATTTTGAAAATTTAGCTATATTTTAAGTTCTTGAAAACTAAAGTTTCACGAAATACCATTGCGGTAATCCTTTCGAAGTACACCCTTAAATAGATAAAATAATAATATGAAATAATGAATTAAAAATAATACTTTAAAAAAAAAAAGATATATTGTTTACCAAAAATTAATGACAAATGTATTTAAGAAAAATTGGTCCTATCCCTTCAAGCGGGAGTAATGGGTGACATGTGAACCGGTCTAGAATGGTTCCCGGAAAATAACCCCTTCTTCACCCCCAATGTTTCATGGCCGGAAAATACCGGCTTGCATGTGAACGGGGCTACAGAAGTAAGTTGGTTTTGTTTCATCTGCATGCCCGTATCTACGCTACACCTACGTGATATATTTCAGCCAATAGAATTCCATCTCACAACCTGTAGCAAATAGAAATTTCCAGACTAGAACCGGTTTTCAGTGGGGAATACGAATTTCTAAGGCTCCTATATAGACAGGCTGGCGCAACCGCCATTGAAGCTCCTGCCGTAACTGTCTGTTACCGTCTGCCTATGCTTTTTCAATGGCGAGCGCACGTTACTTGTCTAATGTTTGATACGTATTTTATCTGTAAAATGGGTGATTGTGGTATAATAAATGGCACTAATCAGTGGAGGAAGAAGTTGGAAATGTTTAAATTTCCTCAAGATCCCGAGAAAAGGAAAATATGGCTTTATAAACTGCCGAAGAAATGAATAGATTCCTGGACATTCACCTAAATTGCGCAGTGTAAGTAGTTTCATATTTTATGCTTCCTTTTGTCTTTTTAAAAGTAAATGTATGTTAAGATCTTGAAAAGAAGGTTTGAAAATTGGTTTTTTAAAGCTGAACTTTCAATAAATTAATTTTTTATAATAGTTAAATAGGTGTTTTCTTACAATGCAATTGCAGGGTTGCTATCGCATTTTGGCGTGGGTTTATCGATGACTTATCGCTAAGATAGCAAGCTTGGACTTTGAAATTTGTGTTTTTATGTAATTATTGTACTTTAAAGACTGTTTTGTATTTCAATTATAAAATATGCGCATTGATATAAAATTTTAACAATTGTTTGTAGAAATATGTAAAAGCTGCATTTAAAAAAAATAAAAACATGCTATTTTGATTGTCTCTAAAGCATTTATAAAATTAAGAATTTTTTTTATGATTGAGTATTTAGTGTACATACTAGAACGTTACAAGCAAATATATTTTTGATTGCCTATTTCTCATTTTAAGTCAGCATAGACTTATACTGCCAGATATTTTTAACATTTCTGTTAACATTTTCTTTAAAATGTCCTAGTTATACTATAAAGCACAGTATAAAATAAACACATTGCTAAAATGTAATATCAGTATTTTTAAATAAAATAAAGAAAATGCATGTCAAGCAAAATAAGATTATTTAGAAACGTTCAAACTCTAAAATCCATTTATCTCAAAATTATCTTTTTGGATTTAGTATTTTTTCTTTTTGTGTACCCATGATATATTCTTCATATCAAGTAAAGTGAATCTGAAACTTAAATGATAAGGAATGACAAGTACCCTAGCAATTTTTCATTTTCATGAATATTCTACAATACAATATTTTAGAATTGAGAGACATTTTGTTGAATGTCTATGAAAAGTATGCAGTTGAAAATATATGTATTCTAGGAATTTATAGTTATTTAAATTCACAATGAAAAGAGGAAAAAATTTCATGGTTCTTTACTACTGCTTATAAAATTACAAAAGTGGTGTATTATAATTATCAGCTTTCAAGTTCAATGCAATTATTAGTTATTTTTTTAAATAATAAATAGCAACATGTGTTAATAGAATTTTATTTTGACTCATGGTTCTTTATTGCTATATGTAAGTTTCTATTTTAGAAACAATGTCTTCCATGAAAGATGCTATCCTTTGACAGTATGGCCATATGATCTTGATAAATTAAATCTTCAATAGCATCACAAGAAAAAATTTCTAGTGGGAGGGGGTTTGGTAACCAAATATTTTGCTTTCTATTTTTCCATATATTGTTTCTTCGAAATTTAATGGATTGGGGGGGGGGGGGGGGGGGCATGACCTCCGAATTCCCCTCCTTGGCGAAGCCACTGAATCTCTTCAAATGTATGTTTAAATTTTCCAGTAAAAAGAAAGCATTGGTGTTTAAGTGTAATTTTGTTGTGCTCTATTAAAGTAAACAATAATAGGGGAGATGGAATTTTATATCATATCACCAGTTGGATGTGCACTTTTGCATTACAACATCTGAGTTAGGGATGACTATAAGGCATTAAGTAAGGAACAATAGATCATTAATTAGAAAAATCTAGGAAATAAGCAAGTATTGTAAGAAAACATACTTGATATTTGTAAAAATTTTAGCATTTAAAGCAGAGAGTTAGCCATTTTCTCTTAGCTACGGTATTCGGTTTCAACTTCATCATTGTCGAAGGACTTTTGGCGTCCATGCCAAAATGCACCCCCCCCCCCCATCCCATTTGTTATTCAGAATCAGAAATTTAATTTTAATGATAAAGCAGGGTTTATCAACGAAAGTCCACCACCAACATATCGTAAAAACAGTTGCGCAAAACACCGTTGGAAGTTCCCAGTTTTTATTAAATTTAGACAAATACTCCCCCCCCCCCACCCTAAATAAATAAAGTGAAGTAAATCATAAAAATAAATTATAATAATAAATAAATCATGCCTGTTTAAAATACGCTATCGAGTATTATCAAATATATAGGTATAAATATGTTAACAGTCAAAGACGTTTTTGTATTGCTTAAAAAAATTTTTAGAATTGTTGCTATTTTTAAACACATTAATTCTTGTGAAATTGTTACAGAAATACTCAAAATAGAAACGTATTGCATGCAAAATTTGATTAATAACACTTTTCATTCTAATCAAAATACGAAGTATTATATTTTATGTAAAATATTACATTTAAAATGCGCGTTTTAAAAGTATAAAAATTTTCGAGACTCTCAGATAAAATCCGAGTTTGACAGTCGATAGCTTAAAAAAAGACGCATAGAAATGCGCCATTATAGCGATAAATGGCAAGAGAAAGTAACCCCGCTTCTCGCCAAGCACAGCCGTCGCTCCCACAGGAGCTTCAATAGCCGCTCTTGCGCCAGCCTGTATATATAGGAGCCTTACGAATTTCTGAGCCGAGGTCACGTCAGATGACAACGTGTCTCCCTGCATGAAATTGATGTCTATTTTCCACGAGGTTTGCAATAGCGTGCCATTTGTCAAGAGGACAGATTTTTAAGGTAAGATATTTTCACATCACATTAGTATTTTAGATGTCATTACCAATTCTTATGTATTTAATTATGAATTGTGATTAATAATTAAGATTGATTAGTAAAATACTATGGTACCTGTCAAACTCTGTCAAAATTTTCTCCTTTTACCTCTGATTTGAATATCCAATTATTTTATGTTAATATTAAGATATTGGTTTATATCTTAAGTGCCGTAGTATAAATAGCTAGAGAGATTTAAAAAACTTCTTAAAAAATTTATTACTTCAATTTTTATTTGACGTTTGAAAGCAATTATATACAATTTTATGAAAGACATGGTTTTACAGATTTGTAATATACATTTTGTCTTGTAATATGAATTTTGTCCAATGCTGTCATGTTAAAGAAATATTAAATTTCCGATAAATGTCGAAGTTTCTGCTTGAATTAAAAAAAAATTCTCTCCAGTCTTAGAATAACAAAGCTGGATACAAAGTTTCATGAAAATCCTTTAATATTTGTGGCAGATATATATTATGCATAAGAAAACTACCACAGTTGTACAAACATACGTATATCACTCCAAAAAGTGTTAGAAAGTGTTCAAAAGATCTCAAAACATATGTTCAGGGTGAGAAATTAGAAAAAAAAAATAGGGACCGAATGGCCCCTAGTATCAATTTTTTATGGGCCATTTGAAAATTTCTAAGGGCCAAAATAAGCCCATTTAATAAAATAAAAAATATACACGATAAAACCACATTAGCCTAATCCAAATATTTTATTTGCTTGCTTAATGTATATACTTAAAAAGAAGACACTAAAGTGCAAATTAAAATTTTTAAATTGACTTATCGTTTAATTCCCATTTTTAGTTAGTAGCCACTGGCCGGTATGTCAATAAAGTTTAATGGCCAGTTGCTGCCAGCTGCAAAATATGCGATGTTTTTTTCAATTTGCTTAATGTTATGCAAAATTGTGTTTAAGTATGTTATTTAATAATTTAGGAATTTGCTAGTATTACCTATTTATTTATAGATTTATTATACAGTAAACATAAGTCACTATATATCTAATATCAAGAAAACTCTCCTTAGCGGATCTACTTTTATACAATCTATTATTTGGATGTTGATGCAAAGGAGGAGGATTTTAAAAATTGGGGGAAATTTAAGAGATTTGCAAGATACACAGTTTTTATTATTATTTGATAAGAAAAAACAAGACAAATTCACAGAAATATTTAAAATTTTTAATGAGTAATACTGTTAACATGCATTTATTATTGCTAACATCTCATTATTAACATTTTATAGATTTTCAAAACATATTTTAAGTGTTTTTTCTAAAACTAATTCTGTTCTATAAGTTAGTGTCCCTATCCCCATGTTTTCCATTTCTTAGAGTTTTTCAAATTTGAATTTTTTATTTATCCCATTTTTGATTATTTTAAATATTTATAATAACTATTTTTTTTTAATCTTGTTTTAAATCTTACCAATAACTATAAGTCTTTTTATGTATTTTATGATATTTGTTTTCCAATAGATTATAAAAAAAATAATTTATCATGAAGCATTCAATTTTATTTGGAGGCAATTTTAAATTCAATCAATTAATTTAAGCAATTTCAATTTTTCTCATCTTGATCTTTTTATTTTTTACTTTTCCAAATTGACGAAGCATTTACTATTATTTATTCCCCCTATCATTTTTAAAAAGTCCTGCCACTAATTTTTCTTTAATTTAGAGGATTTTACCAATGATATTTGGTGATTAATAATAAATTTATAATCTTGTTTTGGTTTTTTTTTTATCATTTACTATGTAAATTTTCAATCATCGCGATGGCGATAATTCGGTCTTTTTTTCCATTATATTACCGGACGTTATGAAGACTTTTATTTTACAATTTCCCCAATATATGTATTTCATAGCAAGGAAATTCTTTATCCTCTTAAGGAAATTTGAACTTTTTAATATTTCGACGTTTTTGAATTTAAGAACTGTCGACTCCAATCGCTAGAAACATGACATTTTATTACAATACTCGAATTTCCCGATTAACTTGTGTGTGTGTGTGTGGGGGGGGGGAGAACAGCCTTTGACCGCGGATAAGTTGAAAATGGAATCGATTTAACTTTGAATTTATAATAATTGTTAACAGTTAGAACCTCAAAATCACAACTATGCAAACATTTTAGGAATCCATACTTTTTTAGTTTTATGCATCATCGATGAGAGATTCATAACTTAAAACAGGGTATAATCAATAAAAGGAAATCTACAATTTCTCTGAACAAAAAACTATAGTGCATCGAGACTTTAAAAATTGTAAAATTCTCGCGATCTAGCTTTAAAATTAATACGAAGTATGTCCAGGTTAGTATCCTTCAAACGCGCTATTTTAGTCAATGCTACCCACATTCATAATTTCCATATGATCGTTTATGGACAGAGAATATGTATATTGATTGAAGTAGAACAATACTACATGGCATTGCAATATCAGCAATTCAGCTCGGAAACGAATTCTCCCTTCTCCAAGGTGGATGTCCTTTATTCGCGCCGGCCGCCCAGACTTCGCTTGGGCCGGTTTCGAGTCACAGTGAATTCTCAAAACTCTTTCTTACAGATTACTTCTTTTAATTTTTTTATTATGAAAAACATGCTATAATGAATATTTAACCATTAAATAAATTCGCGTTCCAAAAATAGACAGGGCAAATTTCACGCAGCATTTTTTTTTTTTTTTTTTTAGCGAGGGATTTCAATTCCATTACATTTGAGGTAGGTGTAAAAATAATGAAAGACCTATTAGCATCAAAGCTCTAGATTAGTCCTCGATGCAGAGTAGTTACTCCTTCGTACAGCGAGTAAAATGCAATAAATTACGATCGCCTTATAGGGGAGAAAAACTACAGAAGTGCCATTGCAGTATCGTAGCAATTGTTGACAGATTTTTGTAACTCCACAGGTGACATTGTTTAAGGAGAAGGGTCATTCTTTGAGCTATCACAGACTTTGGCTGGTAGTCAGTATTTCGATAATCGCCAGATTTTGAAGTTTAATCGTCATCTGGCGAGTGGAAATATTAATCTTGTTTTATATTATTGTAATAATTTTAAATTGACTTATTATTTTATGCTAGAAAATAATATTTATTGGTATCATATGTATATATCAAATATATATATATCAAATTTTGAAAATTTTCGTAAAAATAATTCTTTTTCTATACTACGGATATTACATAGCATGAGAACTTAAAATAATAAAATAAATGTAGAAATCCATTGGGGATGATTATTATTCTTGTGACTTCTCTTCTGATTAGATCACAAGAGAAAGACGTGCATGTAGTCGGATACTTTCTATAAAAGCAATTATATATTAATTGTGAAATTTATATTTAATTTTTCAAATTGGTGGAATGTACAATTCCATCAAAACTAGGCTATATATCTCGAGGTGGTTTTGATCCGTATTCACAATTTTTTATCCTAAAATATATATGCAACAAATAAAGTCATACTATAGTGGTAATATTATGATCCAAGAAAATATGTTTGAAAACATATATTGTGTGTACAATGAAAATTCTTATTATTTATTATGTATTTTGATTAAAAAATGCAGTTTTTATTAATTGGGAAAGATTTTTGCGTAATACAAAACCTGTCAACTCTCCTGATCTCTCTGTATAAAATTAAATGACTATGTGTTGTTTCTGGATATATTTTACCCCTCCCCCCAAGTAAAAGAAATTGGTATTCTTGACCATGTTTTGAAGATCTGGTGCCGCCGATATATTAATTTAAAAATATTTATAAACCTTCTATAGAAATAATAGACTGCGATTTTTTTTTAAATCCGAAACTTATGGAAGAAAATGATCATGTGGTTTCTCAACGGATTAGATCATATGGTCTTGGACTTGGAGGGGGGGGGGTAAGGAATCTTTCCTGAATCAACAGAATTGACTCATGTGTATATACAGCATGTTTCATATTCGAAAAATATTTTAGATGTTTCCGTTTAATGCTTTTATTAAGATTAGAAAATGCTCTTGTCATTAAAAAAAAAACTTATTAATTTATTAACCAATAAACAAATTCACATGCCAAAAATAGACAGGGCGAATTTCACGCAGTATTTTTTTAGCGAGTGATATCAGTTCCGTTCGTGCATCCGCTTTAGGAAACCCTTTTATATTTGAGGTAGGTGTAAAAATGATAAAAGACCTATTAGTACCAAAGGTCTAGATTAGTCTTCGAAGCATAGTAGTTACTCCGTAGTACAGCATGTAAAACTTGGGTGGGGGTGGGGGGTCTAGGTCAATGCATAGAGCGAGGTAAGGATGCTACACCACGGCATAACGAAATAAAAATTACTATAGAAATAACAATGAGTGGTATTAAATTTTTAGAGTTTATCAGTTATGGTTTTGTGATAAAGGATGACAGGAATGAATGATATTTTCAATTTCTGAATTCACCTGTTTTATTTTGATTTGAGTCTGGTTCCCTAACCCCCGTATTTCGAGCTTACAATAATACCATAGAATGCTGATAATACTTTCTTGTTCTTAGAGAAAAAATGGGAAAATACAGAAAGTATTTATAAATTAATTTTTCAAAGAAAAAGGCAATTTTGGATGGGGAGGTGTGGGTTGGGATCTTTCCTGAGTAAATATGCCTAACGTGTCGATCCGTCGAAAATTCGAGTTATGATTATCAAGAAGATTTCAATTATTTTCCTATACATTACCATATATTGAGAGAAAAATAAAAAAATTCTGATGTAGGCAGCACATGATTTTCTCTACAGATTTAAATTCATGCTTTAATTTTTTATTTCATGAAGAATTTAATTGAGTTTAATTGCAGAGATAACATGGATACTTTCCTGATATTATATTCAATTAACATTTTTAATGCATCTTCGTTGCATTTGTTAACTTAATTCACTTTAAAATTTTTAGCTTTTCTAAATTAAAGTAAGCTAAAGGATCTCGAGTACGGTTCACCCTAGTGTCGTGAGGACAGTCTTATTTGCTTTGCTTTCAAAATTTACATGAGATACAAGTACTTATATTTCAACAAGTTTAGTCATTTGTTTCAGGTTTTCACGAATGTTGCGAGACATTTAGCAAGAAAGGGTCAATTTCACTTTTCCAAATGAAGTCAAAATCTAATTAGCGTCAAGGGACTTAACTAAAATTTTTTAATAAATATCATTAAATGGTTTATAACTACAATGGAAAACATCTTCAGCTGCCCAAAATGAAAAATAAAAATTTAATTATTTCAAAAATGGTCCGTTTTAGAGAAATAGGGTTGGTCTTATTTTTTCTTTGGAAAATCACGTAAAACCATCATTTAAATAAAACATTTGAGCATTCGTAATCTTTTATTTCAGATCTTTGCCGGTCATATTGCAAAAGGATCAGGGGGATTTCCCGAATTTTACCAACATCTAATCAGCACCAGGTTACCCTCCAGTGACTTATCTACCAAATTTTGTGAAATTTGGTAAATTAGTATTTTAGATAGCGATTTCTCTCGCATTGTTGATACGCCGATTTTGAAAATATGAGCAGTTACTAAATGAAAACGAAAACTGAATTAAAAGTGTAAATTCAGTGTAATTTTAAATAATTATGCCTATTATTTAGTGCAATTCAATTCAATTTATTAAATGCAATTACATTTAATTATTAGTCTTGATGATAAAATGAATTTGAGCCTGTAGGGAAAGTCATGTGCTGCTCCCATCAGATTATTTAAGTTACATTATGGTGTATAAATTTGAGTCATTGGGGCAAGCGTAACATAATTCCACGGAACTTTATTGAAGACAAATCGATATATTGCGTATCTATACAGAATATATTTTAACTATTCTAAAATCGGTATAACTGATTTTAATATACGCATGAAACCTGACTGGACGAAACAAATACGAAAAATCTCATTTACCACTGTTAAAAGTTTTTCAATATAGCAGTAAAAAAATCTGATACAAACAGTATATGACTTTCCGTACAAATTCAAATTCATTTTCGTAACTTGTTTTTCATGATGCATTAGATACAAATTGTTTGCATAAAATAACATAGATACTTTCCTAATATTATACCCAAATGGCAGTTTCAATGCATTTTCATTTCATTTTAAAATTAATGCACTTTAAAATCTGCAGCCTCTAAAAAATTCAAATATCTCGAGAACGGTTCATCCTAGAGTCATTGGGTTAGTTTTTATTCGTTGTGCCGTCAAAATTTACACAGAAAACAAGTTCTATTTCAACAATTTTTTTTTTTCACATTTTCACGATCTTTGGGGCTCATTTAAAAAAAAAGTTCAGTTATATTTTTTCTAATCGTGCCAGAATCTAAACAGTATGAGGATAACCAACAGGGGACTTTACTTAATTTTAGTAAATCGCATTAATTTTTTTTTTCTAAAGTGAAAAACGTCTCCAGTTCGCCTATTTAAAATACTGTAACATCTCGAGAACGGTCCGTCTCAGAGTAATGGCGCTGATCTTATTCTTTTGGTCGTCAAAAATTACGTATGAAATATGCATTTATTTAAAGTATTTATAATATTTTATTTCAGATCTTGATAAGTTTTACATTTTATCCTGAAGAAAGAGCCTATTTTGGCATTTGAAATAAATTGATTTTTTTAATCAACTGTTAATACTGTTTCTAACGAATTGTTTTAATTAAAATTAATTTAGACAACAGTTCAGCTAAAGTAGTATAAACAAGAATCTATAAGTCTCATAATCTATGCACATCTATAGGTCACTTGATAAGTCTCGTATTTGATTTAATTGTAAAAAGACCACTGTTTTCTGGTTCATGTTTGAAAGCAATGTTTAAACCACTTGATATTGACTCAAATGCGCTAGTGTCATGCAAAAATGTTGCAAATACAGCATCTATATTTATGTAATTTAATTTATCTTTACATTTCCAGGACTTTGACCTGCGTTTTTCTACATGCAATATGGATGCTTGCCCTCAATCGGAAAATGAAATCTCCCTGTCTGCAAGACCCAAAAAGAAGACGAGGAAAAATTTACCTGAGGAAGCTAGAAAGATTCTCCGAAAATATTTAGAGGACCACAAGGATAACCCATATCCTACTCTAGAGGAAAAGCAGCGGCTGGTCAAAGAAACAAAATTGACTTTACGGCAAGTTGAGGACTTTTTGACCAATGGTCGTCGTCGATACCTTCCCCCGAAGACCAGCAAAGAGGTCAAGGATAAGAAAATAAATTCAGAAGAACGATTATTTGATGATCTTTATCAGGAGATATCTTTACTGGATCGTAACGATCCAGAATATCCATTGAAACTCTTATCATGGTCAAGTGAAATAGCTCGTCGGAAGGATGAATTGTTAGCTCTTTCTGCAAACTCTCTTAGTTAGCTCTTTTATATGCATATAACACTTTACGTGACCACCTTGTATTTGTCATTTTAATCCCAATAGTGTGTTTTAAATGACAATTTTTTAAATAATAATATTAATTTGAAAATCTAATTTAAATACACACGTTGTTACATTTCATGTTTATTTGCATTGTTTCCGTTTATCCTAGCTTACATGTAATTCATAGCTATATTGTTACATTCTTAATCACATGGGTATTAATATTCATGTGTTTTTCATATTTAGTACCGAACTTTATAGTCAGATGAACTTAGTTGGAAAATTAGAAGGAATGCATTGAATAAAATTAGTTTTAGAAATATCCACCAGGGGCAATCTGGCGTTGAAAGTGATGAAACACACCTAAAATTCATTACCGCAAACTTTCCAATATCGAGATAAATGAAGATTAAACCTCAAAATGTGATCAATATTTTTCTATCAATGATTGATTTTCTCAAGCAGAGAAAGCTAATTTTTATTGTTTTTATTACAAAAGCTTCCCAAAAGCACTTTCAACAAAATATTGGTGGCATATTGCCTTTTTGTTAGCAAAAATGGGCATGCAACACCCACTAGTGAGCCCATAAATTCTTAAATTGTCTACTGTTCGTCATGTAAATTTTATTTCTTTTGTAACTAGTAGTTTTTCGATGATATATGTCTTTCACATATTTTGTATAACGTTCCTTCTAAATTTGGTTGAGCTTTGTATGCCAACTATTATGCATCAAGAATGTTCTTAATACCGTTCTTACTTCGTAATTATGGCCACCATCCTGTACTTGTCATTTAAAACACAACGATTTTAGACTTCACGATTTTAATCTATTTTATTCACTTGAAAATATGCACTTTCGCATATTGTCACATTTCATAATAAGTTTCATTATATTATTTCATTCTGTCGTACCTGTGATACGTAGCTATACTTTTACATTCTTAATCATATAAAATTTAATACTCATGTAATTTTCATATTTATTTTTAAAGACATTTCATTTTATGAGATCACACGAATGAACCTGATTCACTAACCTACGAATTTATTTTATATATTCAATTTAGCAGTAACTTCACTAAAAAGAAAAGACAAGCAACCAAATTTTTAAAGTAAATAATGTAAGGATTGAGTTAATTGTAGTAGCTTCGAAGTTATACATTCTCTAAACTTACAGGTTCGTAGCAATATTTTGAAAAAAAAATGTTTTCGCGTATTTATTTATATGTATATTTATCCATTATGATTATGAAAAGATGTTTTTTCTAAAAAAAAATGCACCATTAAAAATTTTTGATAGTTCCTCACCTTCATGAATTTTTTGCGAATTCTAGTCAGGAGAAGCGAAACCGGTGAACTTACAAGCCAGATCGCAATGAGCATCAAATGAAGTGCAAGCTGAACGTAAGAAATTCTAATTTCATATATGATTCGATATTATAATGTCTGTCCCAATATGAGTCTAGAAACATTTCCGTTTGTTATCTCATACATAAAAGTCTACTTTAGGAAATGCAACAAAATAATTTATTTATTTTTACAGATGTTTTCTAGAATAATTTTTACACGACAAAAATGCAATAAATTAAACCGGTGAGAAGAAAATTGATAGAGCAGTAATATATTTTTCTATAAACTCATGTATATCTTAAATATTGAAAACTATTTCTGGAATGGTAGGGGCGTCATTTTAAGTATCTCTACAGGAGTGGGGGGGGGGAGAAATGCTAAAGTTGATTGAATTTCCTAATGATGAATATATGATTAAAAAGAAAGTTATTTTCATAAATATCTTGAAATCCTTGGGAGAGGAGGAGCCACCAACACCCTCAACTTCCTTAAACGGTGCCGCTGTGGGTTTGGTATGGTTAAAGTTAGTTTCTTTATCAGAGCAAAGTTTAAGATTTTCGCATAATTTTCTTTTAAAGCTGCCATCTAATCAACTATCCCCCTACAAAGATGTGATTTAATTAACATAAATAACATTTTTGATCTGTTGAAGATGACTTAATATTGAGGCCTTAAAATAAATGTTGAAGATCCCTAATACAGTAAATTCTCTTAAGAGTATCTTCAGTTACTCTGAATCTTAA
Organism: Amaurobius ferox; assembly: GCA_951213105.1. Classification (NCBI taxonomy): domain Eukaryota; kingdom Metazoa; phylum Arthropoda; class Arachnida; order Araneae; family Amaurobiidae; genus Amaurobius; species Amaurobius ferox. The sequence goes on along the minus strand of OX578154.1, from coordinate 15,307,346 downwards.
GTGTATGAAGAGTATGCAAATTATAGAATAAATACTTTGGAAATTTTGAGTGGATGTGGGGGGGGGGGGGGCAGTGACTGGCCAGAATCTGTTAGGGTCATAATTTGAATTTCTATTACCGATGTTATAGCTGTTACGGCTTAAGTATTACGATCGACTCGCATATAAGACACGCAATATATAAAATCATTATTGTTTATTTTTCATGTAATTCAAAATTAAGTATACATTCTCTCATAAATTCTTAAATTGTAATTTTAGCACAATACATTTTTAAATTAGTTTTTAAGTTTTCTATTATTTGATTTGATAAGATTTATTATTAATATTGCAATTAAACTCGATTATTCATGTACACCAATTACATAGCATTTTTTAATGAATCAAATTTAATAAATGATTTATTTTTTCTGTCAAAGTGAATTTGCATTTTCAAATTTGTCAGCGATAATAGTAAATTGGAATCGCCGTTTGTGTTAGAGCGTCTTATAAGTTCAAAATTCCGCCTGTAGGGGGAAGTCTCAATACCACGATTACGCTCTCATTGCTGATGACTGAATTCAAGAAGCTTCCATGTCAAGAAATAGGTCCATGAATTCTATTATTTTCTCCAGAGTGAGCTTAATCTCCTTTTCTGAAAGCCTTAACATTGCAGGTGTTTGAACTTCTTCCGATGATTTTCCCATTTAATAATTTTCTGTGAGTCCAGAAATAAGTGAGAAGGGATGTGGGACAAAATTAAAGAGGAACAAAATTACAAATTATAAAATAAATATCTAATAAATTATATGTGGAATTGTAATTTTGACCTCCCCATACCCTTTTCTAATTTACTCATAATAGAAATATGAGTAAATTAGAGATAGAGAAAGGGGGTTGGGTGAATCCCACTTCTCAGAATTTATAACGGGTAGAAATTTATTCAATGTACTAACTTGAAGGTAATGAGGGATCACGGCTACAAAAAATCGGGAATTTTCCTCTTATTTCCCTAAAAATACGAGCATTTATTTTTATCGATCAAAATTATTGTCCATTATTCGGATTGTTTGTTATATTCTGGTATGTACTCCGAAATATATATATATTTTACAGGCACATACGCCTGTTGCGTATGAAGGTGTCCGTTGTTCGGGAGTGTCCGTAAAGGAGGGTTTGCTGTTTTTTTATGTTTAGCGATAGGATAGCATTTTGAAATCACACAATCTACACATGTCTATATTCATTGCCAATATATTCTCTTTCTTATTCCTTTGATTTGAATTTTTATAAGTTTTATATGTCACCAAACTTAAATGAGACTCAAGGTACCCAATATAATTCTTTAAATAAATTATTTTTCGTCTATTGTATATAGAGAATTTTTGTACTGACGTCAGTCATGATATTAATGTAATTTCATCTTTTATGTTATTCTAAAGATTAAATAAAGTGTTTTTTGTATGAATAACTGCTTGTAATTATTTATTTTCTTTCGAAAATATTTTTTTTGCTTAACAGACTACTGCTATCACTTTCACGACAGAGTTATTATTAATCTAGAATTTTGGTCTAGAAAGGCCAAAAGCATGCATGTAGATTCTACATGCATGCTATTGGGTTTTTGTGCGATTAAAACTTTTCCTCGCATATATGTAACAATGGCATATATCAAATTAATTAGAGTGCGGCTTTACCTTATCATTTCAGAATGCAATTTTTTAAAAATTTTACAGGAAATAAATTAAATTATTATAAAAAGTTGAAAAAATGTGGTTTTCACGAAAATTTTCGATTTTCGATATGTTGACGCCGTAATATATTTAAGGACTTCCTAAACACGTGTTGGTTATTTTTGGAATGATGTCCGTCTGTTTGTATGTATGTGGTCGAATTCCTGTGTTCGCGACAGCTGCCACCAATATTAATGGATTTCCTTGAAACTTTGTTTCCGGCTTTGTTATTTTTAATGCTTTACAGCATAGTTGAAAAATGTTTATGACTTTGTTTATGCTGTCTCTCTGTCTGTCCGTTAGCACGATAACTGCCGTAAAAATGACTTTATCAAAATGAAATTTTAGTATGTTTTTCAGACTGTCTGTGGGACCTAGGGAAACATAAATAAATAATATCACCCAATTAGTTTTTTATTGAACCCGGGTTGAAAAAATGAAATACATTGAACCCTATGGGACCTAATTTTTCAAACATTTTTTAAGCAAATTTAAAATTCACAACTTGCTTCGAAATTTTTAGGAAATAATTACATTATCTCATAAAATATATAAAAAGAATTTCAATAAAATATATTTAGTTTTTTAATTAAAAATTATTTAATATAGGGAAAAAAACAAATTCAATTAAATTCCTTTTGGGAGATCCTCCAGAAAGAAAAAAGGGATATATTATATAATAAATATCTTTCCAAGAATTTAATCATTTTGCATATGAGAGAGGCTTCACATTTTAAAATAAATTTGGTAGATAGCAATTTTTCAAATGTTTTTTTTAATTTTATATAACTCTTCATGATATACTTATTTGATGGCATTTTGAATGCACTTTCCTGTGTCCTAAAGAGTTAAAATTTGGTACACAGCTTTAATTTGTTGGAACATTTTATTCTACAAAAATTTGGTGGATCTTTAAATAAAGATCATACATTTTTTTCGAAATGGCCTGCAAATAAACCCCGTTCACTTCTATAAATCATTGATGTAATATTGTTAAAAATTCTGATGTGGGCAGCACATGTCTTTCCCTGCATACTCATATTCACGTTCTCTTAATTTCTTCATTAATAATTTGAGTTTATCTGCACAAAATAACAGCCATAAGTATTTTAAATGACATTGAATTTGCACGTTAAACTTAAATTTGGTTCCCATTTGATAGCTGGACTTAATGTCAAATGTGGCGTAGCGAAAACGCGAAAAAACTAGAATATCTCAAGAACGGCTAGTCCTAGAGTAATGGGGTTAGTCTTATTCTTTTTGTTGTCGAAAATCCCGTATGAAATAGGAATTTAATTGATATAATTGAGCACACGTAGTCTTTTATTTTTATATTTATCGATTTTTGCGTGCCATTTCGCAAAACTAGCCCGTTCCATTTTCCCGAATCGTACTAGAATAACCTACAAATGATTTATATACCAAATTTTGTAAAATTTGGTATATAAATCAGTTGCAGGTTATTGAAATATTATGCACCAAATTTTGTTAAATTTGTTCCGTTAGTTTTTAGCTAGAGTGGATAAAGGCAATTTCTGCCGACTATTTCGCAAAGAAGGCAGATTCTTTTATTACGAATCGTACTATAATCTAATGAACATCAGGATTTCCCACAAAAACATACCTACCAAATTTTATGAAATTCGGTCCATTAGTTTTTCAATTAGAGTGGATGCAATATTCTCACAGACACACAGAAACATACACAGATACACCCTTACACACACAGACGTCTTCCTAAAAATAGTTTTTTCGTGTTCTAGAAGTCCCAAAACGTGTAGATCTTTCGAAAATTCGAGTTCCGATCTTCGGCACGATTTCAATATTTTAATACACACACACACACACATATATTTTCTGTGTATCTGCGTATTATCTGCGTATCTAAATTCTGTACCCGTGCAATTACAACAGTTGTGATTTTAAATGATCCCTAAACTTTTATTATTTCTTCAACGAAACATAATTTTAACTTATGCAGAATGCAAATATCTCAAGCGATTGTAAGGTGAGTTACATAAGAATTGCCGAATTTTTTTCACACAAAATTATTTAGCTCTGGAGTCTAGAATACAATTTATATTAATGAAATATTCATTGATTTTGCATAGAGAATCAGATGATTTATATTTCGATACAGTTTTAAATATTTAAGTTTAATAAATTACTGTAGTACTGTGATAATGTAAAAGATATCACCACTGAATGTATCACATTTTAGAAATTTTTAAATGAAATTCCATTTCAGTTGGAAAGTGTTTCATAATCAATGCTTATGCATGATTGATCTTTCTTGTTATGTGTTAACATAATCATGCATAAAATGGGTTATTATTTTCCTTATATACATAATGTATAAGGAAAGTATTGTGACGGGGTCGAAAATTCGAATTCGAGCTTTCGACGGGAGAGCACGTTTCAAGCATCCCTGATCACGAATCAAACATTTTTGAAGTGATGTGTGTGTGTGTGAAAGTATGTGTGTGTGTCGGTGGGTCTGTGGAGACGATAACTGACGAACGAATGGACCGATTCGAACCAAATTTGGTACAAAAATCACAATCTGTAAACACTGGAAGCCTATTGTTTTTATACGCAATCGAATGTTCAGAACCCCCCTATATTTTCGAATGAAATTTTGAAAAAATCGTCAAAAAATCAAAACCAATTTTAAAGTTACGTAATGAGACATTTCTTATGTAATTTTTCATTAGAAAACGATTGACATAAATTTTAAAACGCTAACATGAACCGTTCTCGAAATATTGCACATTTTTCAAAAAAAATATCAAAAAGTCATATAAAATAGAAAAAAAAATATTTCCTATTGAGAAACATGTTCACTTTTCATATATAATATCATGCAATAAATTGGGTGACATCATTCTCGTGGATCTAGCTCGTTCCATTCATGAAAAAAGATACTTTGAGTAATACTTTTGCATTTGATCGCTAATTTATCTGCTGTAAGAATAACTTATTTTTTCGTCCATAACGCTTGGCGAGATTTTGGCGACGAAATTGGCGGAATGTCGCCAACTTGGCGACTTTTTGAAATGTTGTCAAGTTAACGAAAATCTCGAAAAATGGATAAAAATAACGCTAAATCAATGAAAATGACGACTAATTGTGGAAAATTCAATATCTAATAAGTTATCTATATAAATAAAATTGAAAATCTGTCTGTCTGTCTGTCTGTCTGTCTGTTTGTCCCATCATCACGGGAGAACGGCTGAACCGAATTTGATGAAATTTTGTGGGTAGCCTAGAAATAGCCCTACTTAAAATTTAGTCCGTGTCTTAAGTTTCTACGACTAGTGGTTCTCGAGATATTAGTAAAAAACGAAATTTTCGTTTGTCTCATCATCACGGGAAAACGGCTGAACCTAATTTAATTAAATTTTGTGGATAGCCTTGAAATAGCCCCTCATAAATTTTGTCCAAGTTTCGAGTTTCTAAGACCAGGGGTTGTCGAGATATTAATGAAAAACGGAACTTTTTCTTAGGAGATCTACTCTCCAACTCCGTGGTTTATCCAAACGGAAAGGATGAAAATCGTTTGTTTTAAACGCCAAAATGAAATAAAACTTTATTTCCGAGTTTGGTGAAGGATTTTTGCATTAATTAGTCACTATAGGAGAACATAAATTGTTTGAAACATGAATTTAAATGGAAAAACCTACCTCCATGGTTCACCTCTCATAAGCTTTTACTCAGCGATGTAAAGTATAAAGAAATCAAAATGGCTATTTAATTTCGCATTTTATGAGGAACATTCTATCTTATATCATGTTGCTCGGCAACGGAATGAAATTAAATGTGTTGTTAATATCAATTATTATTTTTTTTATTTGTATAATAAATGAATGGATGTAAAAATATATTTTATAAATGAACGGTTCGATTGTTCTTTTAATTATATCTATTGCGGACTGCGTACATCACTTTCATTTATTTTAGCAAAGACGTTTAAAGCATATATATTGTGTTTAGCTAATAAACTCATATATTGTGTTTACCCAATAAATTCATTTAGCCGATTGTTGAAGCAGAAAAAGACTAGAACGGGTGTATGTATCTTCTAATACAATTTTAGTGTTTTCATTTAGTATATATAAACGGGATCAGGATATTTTATTCTTCAGATCTGCAAATTCAGAGCTACAAATTTAGAGGAATATGTCTAAATAACTTGGTAAATTCCTTAAACTTTACCAAATTAGTGGAAATGCCTCCAAATTGATAAAAATGACCCAAATCAATGAAATTAAATTTGTTTCTTTAGAATAAAGTACTGGAATTATGTTTCTGTAGCATTTGTAGGTCAGTCCATCCATTCTACTTAGTAACACATTTAAGGAATTTTTTTAATATCACCAAATTTGTAAAAATATTTCTAAATCCATAAAAATATCATGAAATTGATAAAATCGCGCTTAATAAATGAAATTAATTGTGTTTTGTTAGGGGATAGTATTGTGATGATGTTTCGTCAATTTGTCGCATAATGGGATTATCAGTTCTTCAGTCCCACTTGGCGATAAATTTGGCGATTTTTTAAGTTATAGCTAAATTGACGAATATGTCGCCAAACCTTCCATGGAGATTGCATTATTCAGATGATATGATTTCCATCAATTTATTTAAAGCAATTGATATCATGTCGCTTAACAACGGATCCAATATGTTATGCGGCATACGATTTTTATTAAATCTTTTCCGATTTGAATAGTAAAAATATGTATATATAATAAATTTCATTGTCATTGAATTTTTGACTGGATAATATCAATTACGGTCTTCAGTTTTAAACATCATTATTATTGATATTTTCGGGGACTGTTGATTCAGGGATTACTAATATTTTCAAATTATTATGGAATTGTTTTATTATGACGAAAATTGTTGAAACTCATATATAGTACGTTGTACGAGTAATCTTCTACAAATGCATGGGTATATCTTCCAATCTACGAGAATATAAGTAGTACAGGTATATTGGCATATATTTTGATATATATTGGCATATATTCGAATCAATTACGACCTTCTGGTATTAAGATTACGGGGATTTTTGATACTTTCAATTTTTTATGTCATCTCTTTTATTTTGGCAAATATTTTTGAGACACATATTGCAATACGGGTAAACTTCTACTAACACACTGACATATTTTCTAATCTGCGACAATATAAGTAGTACGGGGTTGCATATATTGATTCAATTCCTTTTTTTTGTAAATTTGCTTACAAAAGGGGCCAGGATGTTTTATTCTTCAGATCTGCCCGTGAAGATAATTTTGCATAGTGAGAACAGATATTCTTAAACTTCTCTTTATGAGCAATAAATTTAATATTTTAACAGAATTTGCTCATGATTGCGAATTATAAATTTTTTTATATTATATACTCCGTACGAAGAACGGGTATGCTGCTAGTATAATATATAAATATATAATAATAGTTATACAATATATGTCGAAAATTCAATATCTAATAAGTTATATATATATATATATAACTTATTTATTCGTCCATAACGCTTGGCGAGATTTTGGCGACGAAATTAGCGGAATGTCGCCAACTTGGCGACTTTTTTAAATGTTGTCAAATTAGCGAAAATCTCGCCAAATGGATAAAAATGACGATAAATCAATGAAAATGACGACTAATTGTCGAAAATTCAATATCTTGGAAAGGATATTATAGTATCTACTAGAAGAAAAACCAATTTATTTTACTGTAAAAGTAGTAAATTCATTTCATTATATATGGAAAGTCATGTGTTGCCCACATCAGATTTTTTTTATACGCAATCAAATGTTCAGAACCCATCTAAATTTTCGAGTGAAATTTTGAAAAAAACGTCAAAAAATCAGAACATCTAATAAAATTACGCAAATAGACATTTCTTATGTAATTTTTTATTAGGAAACGATTGACATAAATTTTAGAACACGAACAAGAACCGTTCTCGAGATATTGAACATTTTTCAAAAAAATTATCAAAAAATCGTATAAAATAATGAAATAATATTTCCTATTGAGAAACATGTTCACTTTTCATATGTAATACCATGCGATAAATTTGGTGACATCATTCTCGTGGATCTAGCTTGTTCCATTCTTGAAAAAAATACTTTAAGAAATACTTTTGTATTTGAACGCCAATAGTCAATTCTCTGCTGTAAGAATAACTTATTTCTCATTCCCTAACGCTTGGCGACATTTTAGAGACAAATTTCGTGGAATGTCGCCAACTTGGCGACTGTTATAAATGTTGTAAAATTAACGAAAAACTCGCCAAATGTATAAAAATGACGACTCATTGACCAAAATTGAATTTCTTGGGAAAAAATATAAATATCTACTATAAAAATAAGTTGTTTTTTTTACTGTAAAAGTAGTAAATATATTGCATTATATAAGGAAAGTCATATGCTGCCCACATCAGATATTTTATTGCGCAATGATCACGTAAATTTACAGTTTCAATCATTGTTATGAAAATGGACTGGACAATTCCGGTCTCCTTTTTTTATTTTTTTATTCAATTCGAAATGTTTCAAAACGGACAATGGTAAAAAAAAATTTTTTCTCCGAGCTGTATTTCATATTTTATTAGCAGTCAAAATTCGCCTTTCTGATTGTGGCGGGAAAACGGTTCATTTTGGCGCACACGGAATGTGACGTTAGAATGTTCTTTCGCGGCTCCCGTCATTGGAGAATTGATGCATAAGTTTGGTTATATTTGGAAAGTTCCGAGAATTATAATTATTTCTTCAGTCCCAAACTTTCGAATAGTTGTATGTACTAATCGCACCAATGTGCTCGACTGCTAGTTTTACATCCTCAGATAAAATACTTATATCTGTGCCAAAAAATGTTTTTCGGGAAAATTATGTTAAGCACAGGAAGCCAGATTGTAAACAAAATTCACCACTGTCATTAAAGAGTGTTCGTTACGTATGCTATTAAGTTAGTATTGTTTTAGTAAAATGTTGTTTTAGTCAATACTATGCAGAAATGAGAAAGAAGAGAGTAAATTACAATAAAATAACTCACTGACTTTGGTTTAAACAGTCATAACTATTAAACAACTAATTCTTATGCTTCAGTTAATTTTTAACAAAGTCTGAGTAATAATACGAATTTTGCTATCTATCAGAATCAGAAAAATAGTAATTTGAAGATACAAAGTATTTTAATTACAATATAATATAAATATTAAAAAAAGCATAGCTCATATTAAATTATAACTTTAATTATGAAAAGAATTACACATTTACACATAGAATAATTACCGGGCCGGGTTCGGGTTCGATTCCAGCCACTGCCAAAACTGCCGCCGTGTTCATGCAGAGTACGATCACGTTAAACATGTGGGTTCGGAAGTCCATCCGAGAGGTTGGTGGTAGGGGAAGGAAGGTACGGTCCCTCTGGATGCCTCCCCCACTGGGTTCCCGTCTAAATTGGGTGGCACTTCCCGGCCGTCCAAAACAGTTACCTTACACCTTTCTGGTAGGTCGGACGGTCTGAGTTTCAACAACAACAACATAAAATAATTACGGCCGTCCAAACAGTTACCTTCCACCTTTCTGGTAGGTCGGACGGTCTAGGTCTCAACATAAAATAATTAAATTTCATCAAATTGAATTGAATTTCCTACATGAGAGCACATATTTTGTTTTTTCAACATTGCATAGCAATAAACAAGTTTTGAAACACTCTCTATTCCAAACCTGTTTCGATTCTTTGAATGCACAAATGAAAAATTAGAGAATATTCTCTCTATTGCAGTACTGCTTGAAGGGCATGTTTAGAGATATGCAAGTAACTTGCAAAAGTCTTTATAAATATCACATGCTCTTGATACACTTCTCCACCATTTATTAGCATTAACACTCTTAATCACTTTATCTAGTCCATATTTTTTTTATGCAAAAAAAAAAGTGTAGGAATTTTAAAAGATTACTTCTATAAATTATTCATAAAAGTCACACTTAGAGGTTAAAATAAAGATAAAATGACGATTGATTTCACAGCTTCTTATTAATCAATTATTGTTTCATTATGTCTCATTATGAGATGTTTCACATGTTTCATTATGAGAAGACCTATGTAACCGTAGCAGAGGCTCAGAACGCCCCAGACATGCAACATCTCTAGAGGATCGTGCAGTCAGGAGAGAAGCCACGTCTGCTTCAGTGGCGTCGCTATTAGCCAATCGAAAGCATTTGGCATGCCTATGCATCCTGTAACAATGTATATCATTCGAAGACGACTGGGTGAATGTGGGATTAATTATCGACGTCCATTAGCGCGTCTACTACTTACCCCTGAACATAGGCAGAGCCGCCTGGATTGGTGTTTAACTCGGTTGGCCTAGACAGTGTCCGATTAGAGGCATATTTAGAGACGAATCCCGCGTCTCTAAATATCCCGAGTCACATTACTGATGACTGCTGCATAAGTGTGTGGATGAGAACTGGACTTTTTCCATGATTATACGAGAAAGCTATTAAGAGCAAAGCATCTTAGATAGGCAAGAGCAGGAGGGAACTAATCTCCCTTAGAAACAAGATCACCATCACCTTACAAAAATTATTTTATTAGTAATTTAAAAAAATAATAATCGAAAACATATGGAAAGAATTTAGAGATACATGGGCCCAGCAGAAACACAGGGAAATACCCAAATGCTTCCAAATTAATTTAAAAAAGGAGTGGGGGGGGGGGGCGTTAGAAATTAAAAAAATATGACTTACGTGTGGGATAATAAAAATAGGGCGTATTAAGAATAAAAAAATTCCATTCGTTGGAAAAGTGGAATGTCAATATTTCATTCTTTCTCGGTTTTGATAAAAAAAAATGGACAAATTAAATTACAACATTTCATATAATAAAACTTTATATAAGAAGAAGAAGAACTCGAATGTTTTAAGTTGAGAAGAACATGGGGATAGGGGTAACGAATTGTTTGAGTAGAAATAAAAAAATATCTCAATATCAAAATGTATATCACAGATTTAAGATTGTTTACTTAACATTTTACCTAAAAGTGTATTACATTATAATTATAACTAAAAGTGTAATTATGCAAAATAAAAATAATATTTACAGATTATTGAACATATATCTAGACAGAAATTTGTATGCATGAGCAAAGGAATCTGTCAAATTCGCAGACTTGGTCTATAGAATAAATTTATTAATTTATAAAACAGCTCTATTAATTTAGAAACAACTTTTCCACATTTATGCAAATAGTCATAAATCTTTATACCATTTTTCTTTCGTTTTGCAATGAAACTGGAAAAATTACAAAATTAAGATCATTTTACACCATTGCTTAATTATTTGCCTCTGAAAATTCTTCATAGAACAGCCATGGGACCTATAGATATTATTTTGGATAAAAACTCAGTATTATTCTGAGGCTAATACCATAAACTAAATTCAGCATCAAATTCATTTAAATTGTTAAACACATTAAAAATCAACAAAAGACATAGTCAATTAAGAAATTTTGCGAAAATATTTTAAATTGAAAAAGAAGTTACCCGAATACTTAAAAGAAGCCATATTTGAAGAAGATGAATTTGTGAATCTTGCACAGCAGCATTTTTTTTTACGATGTATGAATTGATATCTGAATTAATATATGAATTAATATCGGAATTAATATATGAACAACCATCTGAACTAATACCCTCCCTCCCGTCCTTTTAGAAGTGCGATCATAGGGATCGCATCCATGTGTTTACAATTTGAATTTGGAAGAAGGAACAAATTCTGAGAATCGCCCCTTGGGTTTTATCCAGTATTTGAGGAAAACAAGGTCATCAGCCTCAGGGATTGCAGGCTGCACTCATCTGCAAGTTGTATAAAATCTAGTAATCTCCTAAGTGTTTGAGCTTAGTACTTTCAAGCAGAACTATACATTGCTTCAAAAAAGATATAATTATGGGAGAAAATCGATTTTATCATTTTAAAGTTTTAATGCTATCTAAAAGAGTACGTTATTTCAGTTATAAAGTGGTACAAAATTGGTTCAATTTCAAAAAAAAAAATTTTAATCGATCACAAAAGTCATTCTTACTACACCTAATTTCACTTCCAAATGGCCGCCCCTAATTCGGCCGCCGTGGGCAATTGCCCACGCCGCAAACCGGTCCTGGTTTGAGGGGAAAACTGTGAGAGGGGAAAACTGTGTGCGTTCGCCAATAGTCTCTTCTCTTCACAGCTCGCCTTGCTTTTTGGAGGAGATTTGTCCTCTCACGACAGTTCCATTTGGACTGAACTTTGGAAATGACTTTACTTTGTCAAAAAATTATACAGTGAAGATAATTTCCCTTTTGGAAGATCTATGTTCGTCTATTTCTGTTTTATACATTACTAGCGATATGCCCGTTTTCGTATTGAAAATATATTATAATGAAACTTAAAATCAGGTGCAAATTCCTATAGTATTCTAAATTGCATTGTTACTCACAACATTCAATTAAAATAATTAAATTAAGGCTTCAAAAAGGAAGTTCTCTATTCTCGCTATACAAAACTTAATATTTAGGGTAGTAAAATGAACGTCACGTATACTGCTATTTAAAATAGCTGATGAGTATGATGGTCCCATAATAAGAAGCTCATTTTCATTTCCAGGAGTACAACTGTCCTTAAACTAACTGTCGTCGCTCTTAAGTGGCCACCTTATTGTAATGTAGTAAGAACGGTCGCTTACCAAATGTCTTGCATGAAAACTTGCTTGAATAATTATCATTTGTTTAGATTAATATTACTTTTCAGAATATTTTGATTATTAAACCTCTATTTGTAGAAGGAACCACCTTACATTCAACATGTCCCAAAAATTGCAGTATTTTCACAACATTACAGGTGTGCGTTACTTAACAAATGATAATTATTGCGAATTTCTTTTATGTTCAAATGTCAACCTTAAATGTCATCAAAATATCAAGATATTGTTTATCCATTTCGATGTGAATAAGATCTATGGCTGGTGTTTCTCTGGGGAGAAATGTGCTTTACAAAAAATGGAAACAAATTTGACGATTATACCCTCGTTTTGATGGAATTAGTGTTCACAATTATGAATATATAAAAATAATTTCAATATTTCGAACATTTGTTTTTAATAACAATATTAAAAACTTATTTATTTCTTAGAGCGAGTGTTCTTTTTTTTTACAGTTTTCACTCGAAATATAGTAAACTATAAAAGATGGATACAAATAGTAAACGAAAAGAATATGTACTACAAAATTTAATATAAAATATATATTTATTATTAAAAACTCGACTTAATTGTTTTCAAGTAATCGTCTTGTGAAATTGGAGAAGATTGAATAATTTCCTTTCTTCAAGTTTGTATTGCTTATATCTCAAAAACGAAATAAGCTGGGTCTGGACAATAAGAAATAATTTATAGCTCTTTGAAAGCCCTATAAGAGTATATAATTGGATTTTTGATCAAGCTTTATGTTTTCGGAAAAAAATTAAAAATGTATCTTTCTGAATGAGTTTGTTTCTTTTCTTTTGTGCTTTTACCCAAAATATCTTCAAAACTATAAAGAATAAATAGTAAGTGACGAAAATATTTATGATGTGTGTGTGTGGAATTAGTTTTTAAATCTATATTTGTTATGAAAAAATGCTTTTATAGTTTTCGAGTCATCGTTTTGTTAAATAGAAATATGAAATTTTACGTTTTTCAAGTTTGTAATGTTTATGTCATAAAAACTAAAAATTCTGGCTGTAAACAATAAACAAGGATTTGTAGCTCTTTGAAAGCCCTATAAGATTTTATACTCACATTTTGGATTGACTTTTATTTCGATATTACAAAAGTTAAGTTTTATTTTACGAAATGTTATAAAATCATTTAGGCTCCATCGGACTGGAGCTATTGGAGATTTTTTTAAATTTTTTTTCTATTTGCAAATATTTTTTTGAGAGGATGAACATGATTACAGTTTTAAATAATTGATTTTTAAAATGTCGTCTAAAAGGCTAAAGTAATTAAATTATATTCGATATATGTAAACACTTCCCAAAGCTCGATTTGAAAATTACTTGTAAAAACCTACGTTAATTCCTTCTAAAATATATCAGAGCTTTGATTTTCTTTAATACTTGACTACAAAGTACTGTTTTAAAATAGATGGTTCTAGTCCTTCCAAGCAACCGTCTTCTAATTTCTTCAAATGAGATTGAATTTTGGGTGATATTTTTTTTACTACAGGATATTATGTTTCCTGTATTATAGTTTTCAGTAGCGTGTATTGAATTACATACTTTTATTTGTTCGAATGTAATTTTCAATGCTTAACTATATTTGCCCTTGAAAAATATTTTATAAATTAATTTGTGTCATCATCTGTTGCGCGTGTCAGAGAAAGGGAGAGTGGAGATGCGTTCATTAAACTACACAAGACATTTTCAAAAATTTATGAATGAAATTTTATTTGGAACAATCGTACAAAAAATTGCACTTGTCAAATTATTAGATACCATATTAAGAATGAAACAACATGCTTATTAAATTAACTACAACATCCAGTCATATTGCATAATTTCAAAATTACATCACAGAGTCACAGAAACAGGACAAAAACATATATGGCATGTACAGTATTTTAAAACATCAAAATAAAAATGGAACAATCGTCAAAGAATTGCACTTGTCAAGTTATTAGCGTCACGTTAGGCATAAAAGTACGTATTTTTTATATCAATCACCACTGTTACATTTTGGTTACTTGTCTCTCTGGGATTGGGTGGTTTTCTTTCTCCTCGGTGGATGGCCTAGCATTCCTCTCTTTTTCTAATTTAGCTGTATGTGCCACCTGAAAGAACGAAAAAAAATATTACAAAATTAAATGGAGTGTGACTTTACTCGACTTTATCATACCAGAAACATTTTTTGAGTAGTATATATTTTTTTTTCTTTTGTAAATTTTACAAGAAAAAAATGAGAAGAATCTCTGTTGTTGGTACAAATGATCACAACTACAGTATTCTACTTTTTATTTTAAAGGGCTTAAAAAAATCTTTCGATTGATACCAAATTCGACACTGTTACTCTCTGGGGGGGGGGGGGCGAGTTGATAATTTGTCCTGAAAGACGGGCTAATAACATCACGAACACAAAAATTGTATTGAGGCTATTTTCACTACAGTGATTGAAACTGTTAAGTTCCCCGTTCATTGGGCCATTAATAACCCTTTTTATGCATAATTATGTCCTAAGCTGCCAGTTTTGGAAAATATAAAATTTCGAAGTTTTGGGCCTGAATAAAAAAAATCTATCTAGTTTTAGAATTTTTTATAACAAAACCAGATATAAAGTAACGTTTCACACTAGAAATAGAGCATAGACAGACAGACGGACATTACTTTAAAAATAGTCTAAACATTTTCAGGAAGTCCTAATACGATATATTGGCATCAAAATCTCGAAATCGAAAATTTTCGCTAAAAGCAATACTCTATCACTCTATCTAGTAAAGTATGTTATACTTTGATTGAGGAATTGCTTAGTTCATAACATTAATGGAGGCCAGTTTAGGAAAGAACTTTGTACGGAAAGGTTTTACAAAGTTCCATTGTAAGTTACATTGAGTATTGAACACGATCCTACAGTAAACTGATCATGCCCGAACGAATAAATAGGATTGCAGCATCCTAAGTGTAGGTGCTAAAAATTTAGGATACCAAACTCTGCAACAAAGTGAGAGAAACGAGAAAAATTAATAACAATTTTTTTTTAGCATTGTCTAATCAGCAGGGTATAAAACCGTTATGGAAGGTATTTTTTGGGTGTAATATGGTTACTGGCAAATTACTTTTAAATTCAGGAATGCTAAAATAAACAGGCATAAAATGTCCTCTATCAGAGACAATGTATATTTGAATTAGAAAAATAATATTGCTCCCTACTTTGATAATCATTGCAGGTGTCACCATGCTACAGGTCATGTTGACAGATATTTATTGCCTTCTATATATGCGTTGCGTTCGTTCCTGATGTCAATTCCTGCTAATTAGACACAGCTCTATAACTTTGTAATTGGGTTTTTTTTTTTACCTATTTTGCTTTGTTGTAAAATTAGGTATCCTAACATTTTGTGTCTCCGCTAAGGGCGCTGCAATCATTTTTTCGATTAGGCATGGTGACTCTACTGTAGGTAGACTTACGTGTGCATTCGTGTGCTTTTCTAAGTATTAAGTATCCTGTATATTCTATTAAATTCGTCTTTAACTAGAAAGTGAAAAATAATTTTTTTGAAAGTCATATTTTTCGAGCGATAGAATTTTCACCAAGTTAGAAAACATTTTCACAAATTTAAAAATAAGTGGTATCGAGAAATTAAATTTCAGCATGAATCTTGCTTTCTTGAAAAACTTTGAATTGTGGTACAGGAGCAATTCAACTCCTTAGTTGATCTAGCAGAACTGGTATTTCAGCCTATCAGAAACGGAGAAACTTTCACTCTTCAAAAATTCAGTTCTACCTTTTTAAATAGACTAGGAGGCTCCACCCCCTGTTCACTGTCGCTTACCAACCCCCTACCTTCTGGCACTCGCTTCACCAGCTTTTCTGTGATGCCTACTACTTTTTTGTAGAGCTACTATTACAACCTGTTGTTTTAATATAGATATATTTTATTTTTAACGATGTATGGCCGTCAAAACCAGTCATCTTAACAAAAAATTGGCTGGCTTGGTTGGGTTCTGTCCCGTGATCGATACTAAAATTCTGCCAAGTTTCAGCCATTTAAGTTACCGAGGGGCATCTGTAGCGGCTGGAAAGAGTTTTCACGCCCTTCCCTTCATTTATCCGCTAGGTGGGAAAAATCAAATATCCGACTTCGTTAGTTTCTACCCCATAACTGATACCATGAGTGTTCACAGATTCAGTATTTTGGGTCACCCTTGGGTTTCCGTACGGTCTGGAGACACACAAACACGTTAGACATATTGTTATACCATAGTAGTATACTCTTTCGTCGTATGAAATATATAATATGAAGAAAATTAAAATTCATAATTATGTGCAAATTTTTATAGTATCCTAAATGATATTGTTATTCAAAACGTTCTATTAAATGTTTAATTTAATTCTCCTATAAAAAGCATAAGAATACATGTTCTCTCTATACAAAATTATCTTCACGTGCAGAGATTAAGAATAAAACATTCTGGTTCCTTTTGTATACAAATTTAGAAAAAATATTAAATTAGATCAATGTGTGCCAAATGAAAACGTTACAACGATATTAGAAGATATACCTGTACTATATTCTGTTTCAAGAAACGGTTAAACATAATATATGAGTTAAACGCGATATATGAGATGACGTAAGAAATTGAGCATGCCAATAATTTTCCCGTGATCTTTAAACCCGAAAGTCTTAATTGATGTAATCCGAATAAATATACCATTCCCATAAAATTTATATTGATATACATTGTTATATTATTTAAATAGGAAACTATTTATTAGGATCGTTTGCTGTATAAATACATTGGATTTAATTCCGTTGCTAAGCAACACACTATATTATTCTTCGAATAAATTGGCCATAAAT
The DNA here is from genome assembly GCA_951213105.1 of Amaurobius ferox. NCBI lineage: Eukaryota > Metazoa > Arthropoda > Arachnida > Araneae > Amaurobiidae > Amaurobius > Amaurobius ferox. The sequence continues at coordinate 15,290,023 of OX578154.1, read as the reverse complement.
ATGTCTGCTTAATGCTCTGTGGGAGATTTATTTTTTATTAATTTCTCAAAAAGCTCTAGTTCTAGAAACTGGAAGTATGGACTCAATTTTAAGTGGGGCTATTTCTGGAAATTCTGTGCAGCCGTTCTCCTGTGATGACGGGATAAACACCCATACAGACAGATTTTAAGTTTTATTTATATGGATAATTTATATGTACCTGCATAAAACTCTGACGTGAAAACACCTCCCTCCGTGGTGTGCTGCCTTTACTGGTCCTGCTGGTCCTACATACTTGGTACGTTTGCTGTATACACAAAGCAATTATGTTACTTCTTCCTTTTTTCTTTTTCATCTATAAAGATGCAAATGCACATTAAAATTTGATGTGACGAGTAAATAAATATACATACAGGTTGCAATAAAAGCATATCTCTTTCAACAGTTTTGTGCCATTTTACAAAGCCCTAAGGCGTAGCAAATGTAGCTAACAGGAAGCGGTTGTCCTCCCAAAACTTCTCCCATAGGTATAACTTACCTGCCTTCTGGCTTATTTTTGATATCCAATCTCACGTTGCTGCTCCTCTCTCTTGTTACCTATTGGCTGCCACTCTCAGCGCGCCTTCTTTTGCTGTAATTTGTCTCCCTTGTTGCCCCCGCCCACCTTGCTCAATCTCAGGCTAGTGTTTTTATCATGGATCAAGGACACAACTTTTCCCATCTACAACCCAATCCATGCCACTCAGTCGAAGGTTAGAGTCAAAAGGCTAGAATCACTCTTGATTACTCCTCGAAGGTTAAGTGTAAAAATGCATGATTATGAAAACCCCGCAACACAAGGGAGTCCCTGTGGGCAACCCAGGCCCCACAGGCAGGACACACGATGACTCCACCACGTAATGCTTTTTGTTCCAGTTTTTCAGAAAAACATGGAAAACTTTAAAGGGAAACAATTAGTACGTAAATACTACAAAATAGGGGGGGGGGATTTTCCCCCCATAACCTCATACAAATTATTGATTACTTTTCACCCATAGTTCTAGTAGTGAAATTTAATCTCCGTTTCCCCATTTTCTCTGACTCGTGGGACTTTGAATCTCCGACGCTTGTCTGTCGCAATTCTGCCCATCTAAGCGTAAATTATGATATTTTCTATTTTGCTAAAATTATGATATTTTTTCCGTAAATTATGATATTTTTACTTTCCATTTGAACTTATAATCCCATGACTTTTTTACGACTGGGAGGTATAGTGTACTTGGCACGCCAAGGTACTCCTTTGACCCCAGTGATCCTTGATCAAGGATCACAAGTTTGAGGTGTACATAAGCGCATATAGTATGCGCTTTTACCTCCAAATGTATCACAACTCAAGTTTTCGACGGACCTACACGTTTTAGGACCTCTAGAACACGGAAAACTAATTTTAGCTTGACGTATGTGTGTGTCTGTCGGTGCAATATTTGTATCTACTTAAACTTAACAACTAATTGACCGAATTTTCTAAAGTTAGATAGGTAAGTCACTTGTCGGTCAATGATTATTAGATTTGCTAATTATTATAATTATAGATTATAGATTGCAGAAATATATATTTGCTAATAATAATAATAATAATTAATAAATTAGAGTTCTAATTAGGTTTTGAGACGATTCGGAATAAGAGAACTTTCCTTTTCTTGCGAAATGGCAAGCAACAATCGCATGTTTGCACTTAAACTAAAAATATTATTTACCAAATTTTGCAAAAGTAGGTAGATAAGTCACTTGTAGCTTATTCTGGTATTGATTTGATTTTGCTACGATTCAGGAATACAGAACATACTTTTTTTGTGTGTCTATAAAATGACACACGAAAGTCCTTGAAATCTAAAATTAAGGACTACTTACGCGCAAGCGTATCCATTAAATGCTTGTTTTATATGTAATTTTTGACTATAAAAAGATTAAGATCAACACTCTAGCCAAGGATTACCCGTTCTCGAAATGTATTAGCTTTTCACATCTTTGCTACGCCGTCTTTGAAAATATGTGCAGTTACCAAATGACAACGAAAATTGAATTAAAAGTGAAAATTCTGTGACATTTCCAATAAGTATGTGTACTATTTTGTGCAAGACGAATGTGTGAAGTGAAGTCTATATATAATTAGAAGAAAAATTCTATACACTGGTCTGTGTATGGAGTTTTACAGACACTCATATCATGTCAAAAATCCTACTGAACGATGGCGATATCTATACTCCGTGGAAAGTTTTAGAAAAACATGTAACTCGTGAAGATTTAATTGATCTACAAAATTCGAAAAGTTTCTAGAAAACGCTAAAAATTATCTATGTAATCACTGTTCTTTTAAGATTTGCTTTTAAAATGTTACGCGCCTTACGATATTTTACGTAATATCTTTGAAAGTCGGTTATCAATTTTGCAATTTATAGGGACAAATATTTTATTTTTCCAGGCATCACCAGATGTATGTGCGCTTTTGATCTACACCGCCGCAAATTCAAATTTCAAATAACTGAAAGGAAATTCATATTTACCTTAAATGTGGATAACTTAGCCATTGAGTGGATCGGATCTTCTTTACAAATGGATTGCGAGGATGCCTGTAGGAGAGAAACAGTATTCAGATTTACAAATGATTAGCTCGAACTGATAAATAAGCTAAATATTTAAACACAGGATTAGTATCAGCATTAAACAGAATTTTATTAGTATATTGAACGTTTTCGACGTAAAATAAATGAGCTCAAAAATGAGCCAAACTTGGCCATATGTAAGAAATCGGCTTTAAGTCCATTTAAGTCACATTCATCCCTTTAGAGAAAATTTTAAGGACTATTTCAGAAGATTCATTTTGGTACAAAATCCAAAAAGATATATCCTTTTTATTAATCAGATTATTATTGTGATACAAACAAAAGTAAACAATTATAGAGCATAAGAATGAATGAATAAGTCGAGTTGAAATTCATACTTTCTGATATTTAAAATGTGAAGCATGAGAAATAAAGGGATGGAAAAGTTGTAAAATTCGGGTTATCTTATATTCCTGATGATACTTATACATACCTTAAAAGTAGATATTAAAACGATAAATTAATTATTAAGAGATAAATAATCTCTTACCTGTGCATCGTCCATAGGCTTCACCATCGGACCTGAAGTACTCGTAGAGGGCATCTAGAATGAAATAATTTTTTAATGAGTTTTTTACGTAATTCTCAGAAAAAGAATGATTGAATTTCTCTCATTAATAGACAGTTTTCACTCTTTTGCATTCTAAGAACTGAACTTATCTTTTAGAGTAAAAATTGCCGTTTTTGTGTTATGTAAGAACTCTGCTTTAAGTCCTTTAAAGTCACATTCCCTCCTATAGAGTACTCTTTATGGAATATTTTGAAAGAATCATTTTGCTACAAATTTCGAAAAGTTATATCTTTCTTTTTAATAAGATTATTATTGTGATACAAACAAAAGTAAAAAATTATGGAGTATACGAATAAGTCGAGTTCAGATTCATACATTCTGACATTTATAATGTGAAGTATGAGAAATGAAGGAATGGAAACGTTGTAATATTCGGGTTTTCTTATATTTCAGATGATACTCATGCATGCGTTAAAAGTAGATATTAATACATGTTAGAAGAGATAAATGAACATTTACCTGTATCTGGTACACCGGATTCGACATCACAGCTGGAGTACTTGTATAAAGCATCTAGAATGAAATAATTTATAGAATGAGTTTTTTACGAAATTCTTAGAAATAAAAATGATTGAATTTCACACATTAATATACAGTTTCACTCTTTTGCATTCTAAGAACTCAGTTTATATATTTGAGTAAAAATTACCGCTTTTGTCTTATATAAAATCTCGGGAGAATTGGCCTGCAGGTGAGAAATAATATTCAGATTTACAAATGATTCGCTCGAACTGCTAAATAAGCTAAAAATTTAAACTCATAATAAGTATCAGCATTGAATAGAATTTTATTAATCTAACCAACGTTTTCGATGTCAAAAAATAAGCTAAAAAATGAGTCCACCTTCGCCTTATGTAAAAACACGGCTTTAAGTTCTTTTAAGTCACATTAATCCATTTCGGATAATTTTTTAGGAATATATTACCAGAATAATTTTGGTACGAATTCCGAAAAGATGTATCCTTCTTATTAATTATATTATTATTGTGATATAAGAAAATTTAAACACTTCACTTTTTAGCTCATATTCACTCATTTAGACCTATTTTTACGGGTTATTTTAAAGGTTTAAATTTGGTACGAATTCCGAAAAAATATATCCTTCTTATTAATCACAGATTTGAATTATGATACTTGAAAAATGAAATACTTGTCATTTAGGGCTATATTCTTCTCATTTTAAGGCTATATTCTTATCATTTTAAGGCCATATTCTTATCATTTTAAGGCCATATTCTTGTCATGTTACGGCTGTCATATAACTGAATTAAAAATTTGCAAAGCTTTGCCTCCTATTTTGTTTCATTTTTATTAAGTTTGGTATATTTTTTTTCAATTTAACAACACTTTTGTCAATTTGGTTACATAAAAAGTGTCTACAATTTAGCGACATGCCGCCAAATTTTTCCCGAAGCACTGCGGACGGACGGAAAAATGGATCATTCTTATGGTCATTTATTATAATCTATCCAAGATATTTAATTTACAACATTTAGTTGTCATTTTTATTATGATTTAACATCATTTCTATCAATTTGTCGACATATTCGTCACTTCCATTTCAACATTTGAAAAAGTTGCCAAGTTTGTTAAATGCGACCAGAATTTTGCTAAGCAATACAGACGAAGAAATAGTTTATTCTTATAGTACATTCTTATTTTATTTCTAAAATATTGAATTTTCTTCAATTAGTCGCAAAAATTATCATCAATTAGTCTTTCAAAATTAAAAAATTAAGGAATATAGAAATGAATGAAAAAATAAAATGAGATTCATACTTTCTGATATTTTTACTTTCCTTATATTATACATAGTATAAAGTATAAGTAAAGTATTGTGACAGAGTCGAAATTTTGAATTCGAGTTTTTGACGGGAGAGCACGTTTCAAGCACCTCTGAACACGAATCACGTGTGTTTGAGGTGATGTTTGTGTGTGGGTGTGGGTGTCGGTGAGTCTGTGGAGACGATATCTCCCGAACGAATCAAGCGGAAACAAAATTTGGTACAAAAATCACAGTCAGTGAATACTGGAAGATTAATGTTTTACACGCAATCGAACGTTCAGCATCCTCTGAAACTTTGAAATGAAATTTTAGAAACATCATCAAGAAATTAAAACATTCAAAAATGTTACGTAAGTAATCATTTCGAATGTCATTTTTCATTAGAAAACGATTAACATAAAGGTTAGAACGCTAGTATGAACCGTTCTCGAGAGATTGCACATTTTTCAAATAATTTATAAAAAATCACATACAATTAAAAAAAAGTATTAACTATTGTAAAATCTGTTCACTTTTCATATTTAATATTATGCGATAAATTTAATATCATCATTTTAGTAGATCTAGTTTGTTCCATTCACGACAGAAGGCACTTTGGGTATTAGCTCTGTAATTTGACGCCATTAGTCGTTTATCTACCATAAGACTAAACTATTTCTCCATAAACAGTGCTTGGAGAAAATTTGGCAGAATATCGCCACATGACGATTTTCTTAAATGTTGCTAAATTGACAAAAATGTCGCCAAATTGATAAGAATGTCACCAAATTGATAAAAATGACGTTAATCAATTAAAATGAAGACTAATCCATGAAAATCCGATATCTTGGAAAGAATAAGAATCTACTACAAGGGAAGATACTTTAGGCGATATTTTAAAATGTTGCCAAATTGACGAATTAGATTAATGGGAAGTAGGCGCCTGTAGGGGAGAATTGACCTGTGGGTGAGAAAAAAGATTCAGATTTACAAATTATTCGCTCGAACTGCTAAAAAAGCAAAAAATTTAAACACCGAATAAGTATCAGCATTGAACAGAATTTTATTAGTATATCAAATGTTTTCAGTGCCAAAAAAATATGTTGAAAAATGAGCCCACCTTGGCCTTATGTAAGAACTCAGCTTTAACACCTTTTAAGCCCCATTCATCCGTTTAGAGTAATTTTTAAAAACTATTTTAACAGATCAATTATAATACGAATTCCGAAAAGATATATCCTTCTTATTAATTATATTATCATTGTGATATAAAACAAATTAAACACTTCTATTTATATCATATTATCTCCTTTAGATCGAATTTTACGGAATATTTGAAAGGTTTAATTTTGGTACGAATTCCGAAAATGATTTGCCCTTCTTGTTAATCACAGATTTTTATTATGATATATAGTTGAAAATTAAATACTTATCATTTAAGACCATATTCTTATAATTTTAAGGCCATATTCTTATCATTTTAAGACCATATTCTTTTAGGCTACTCCTTTAAAAAATTTTACGGAATACTTTAAAAGATTAACTTTAGTACGAAATCCTGAAAAATATATCCTTCTTATTAATCCGATTATTTTCGTGATAGATACTACAAAATTAAACACTTCTGGATTATACGACTGAATGAAAAAGTCGTGTTAAGATTCAAACATTCCGACTTTTTAATTTGACGTATGAGAAATAAAGGGATAAAAAGCTGTAAAATTTAGTTTATATATTCCAGATCAAGCATGCATACGATAAAAGCAGATATCAAAACATATTAGAAGAGATAATTGAATATTCACCTGTGCTTTAACACCCGGTTTCAAAAGTAGATCTCTTGAAGTTCTTGCAGAGGGCATCTGGAATCAAATATTGTATTGAATAAGAATAAGAATCTATATATATATATATATATATATATATACTACAAGAGAAGAAACTTTGGGCGACATTTTTAAATGTTGCCAAATTGACGAATTAGAATGATGGGGAGTAGGGGCTGTAGGGGAGAATTGGCCTGTAGGTGAGAAAAAAGATTCAGACTTACAAATGATTCGCTCGAACTGCTAAATAAGCTAAAAATTTAAACACAGGATAAGTATCGGCATTGAACACAATTTTATTAGTATATCAAATGTTTTCAGTGCCAAAAAAATAAGTTAAAAATTGAGCCCACCTTAGCCTTATGCAAGAACTCATCTATAACTCCTTTTAAGTCACATTCATCCCTTTTAGAGTAATTTTTAAAAACTATTTTAACAGAATAATTATAATACGAATTCCGAAAAGATATATCCTTCTTATTAACGATATTATTATTGTGATATAAGACAGATTAAACACTTCTTTTTAGATCATATTCTCTCCTTCAGATCGAATTTTACGGAATACTTGAAAGGTTTAATTTTGGTACGAATTCCGGAAAAGATATGCCCTTCTTATTAGTCACAGATTTTTATTATGATAGTTGAAAATTAAATACTTATCATTTAAGGCCATATTCCTATAATTTTAAGGCCATATTCTTTTCACTTTAAGACCATATTCTTTTAGGCTACTCCTTTAAAAATTTTTACGGAATACTTTAAAAGATTAACTTTAGTTCGAAATCCTGAAAAATATATCCTTCTTATTAATCTGATTATTTTCGTGATACATACTACAATATTATACACTTCTAGATTATACGAATGAATGAAAAAGTCGAGTTAAGATTCAAACATTCTGACTTTTTAATTTGAAGTATGTGAAATAGAGGGTTGAAAAAGCTGTAAAATTTGGTTTATATATTCCAGATCAAGCATGCATACGATAAAAGCAGTTATCAAAACATATTAGAAGAGAAAATGAATATTCACCTGTGCTTTAACACCCGGTTTCAAAAGTAGATCTCTTGAAGTTCTTGCATAGGGCATCTAAAATGAAATAATTTATTGAATTTAAGTAACTCTAAAAACAAATCTGATGTGGGCAGTACATGACTTTCTATATATAATGCCTGAATGATGAATTTACTTATTTCACAGTGAAAGGACGATTAGAAGATCCACGGCACAGTTTTCGTATCTTTGAATTTCACATTCGGCGTGTTTCCGTATGTTAACATATAGAATTATTTCGAATTTAATTAACATATATTTCACGTAACTCTAAAATAATAAATGTCAGTATTGATAGCATCCTCAATATGCAATATAATTCATATACTAAAATTTGGTGGAATATCGCCAACTTGCCGATTTTTTCACAGGTTGTCAAATTGACTAAAACTGTCGCCAAACTGATAAAAATGTTACCAAATTGACTAAAACTGTCGCCAAATTGATAAGAATGTCACCAAATTGATAAAAATGACGCCAAATCCAGGAAAATGAAGACTAATTGACGAAAATCCCATATCTTGAAAAGAGTAAGAATCTACTCTAAAAAAAATACTTTGAGCCACATTTTCAAATGCGGCCAAATTGACGAAACTGTTGACATATTTATAAAAATGTTATCAAAGTGATAAAAATATATCCAAATTGATAAATATGACGCCAAATAGGATGAAATAATTTGGAAATTTTTCATTCCTTCATATGATGGGCATACATACCTTTTATTATATAAGAAAGGCTATTCTAAATATCGCCAATTTGGCGATATTTGGCCCCACACTGACGAAAATATCTTCAAAATTGCAAAAATGACGCTCAATTGATGAATGTGTTATTAAAATATTTAAATATATGGATTGTATTGCTTATTGAGGATGCTATTAATTTTGATAATTGTTAATTCATAGTTGCGTAAAATATAAGTTAATTCGGGACGGAATAGTTTTAGATGTTGTCATCCTGATCACAGCCGGTCTACACACAGGCCGTGGCGCCACTGAGGAGAAATTGCCGTGACGTCCCGGTAAGAGGGGAGCATTCGGAAAGAAGGGAACAAACATCCAAGCGCGGTCAGCGTCCCTCGTGGAGTGGTTGATGATGGCAAAACTTTTTGAGGTTTTTGAAATGTTCTATTAGCTTTATAACATCGTGTTTTGTGCATAATAAGTTGTTCTTATGTTTTATTATCATTTAACTAACGTTCATGGGTGCTTAAGAGTCATTTTTTAAATAGTTTATATCTGCGTAATTATCAATGCCTCGCACGTGTTCCGTTCCCGGTTGCCGGTCGAACTATACGGCAATTTCTAAAAGTATAATGACTTTTCAACAAGAGCAGCAAAACAACAGCCTGCCAACTTTAGAAGATATCAAGGTTTATTTTTGTATTATTCAAGGAGAAAATTGGACCCATCTTTCAATCGATGACAAGCTGTATCTTTTTAAAGTTCGCATTAATGCATCATCTGTGCCATGTGTTATTGAGAGTTTCAGCATATGCCAAGAAAAAACGTTCGATGTGTTCTTTAAAATCTCCAGTGCAGTGAGAAGCAGCTACAAAAATGTGGTATACAATTTAGCCCAATTACAAATAAACGTGATCTGGATTTATTAATAAGTGCATGTGAAAATGTGCATTCTACTCCATCACAACTTAACTGTATCGAAGCCGCTGTGAAACTGTTAGAGAAACAGAAGCAGGTATGTTTAGAAATTTGCACCACCAAATTAGACTTTTTAATTGAACAAGTAAAACCGCTAGAAAAACCAAACAATCAGCTTCGATTTTCACAAGAACTGTTTATTCCATGCTTTAAAATATACTTATCTAGTTCTTCGTGCTATAAAGCATTTAGAAATTGAAAGGTGTTGACATTGCCTCATGTGAGAACATTAAGTAGAATTTAAAAAAGTTAAATGTGGATTCAGATTTTCTAATCCGTGTAATAGTTATTTAAAACGTAGGGTACAATGTTTAAACAAAGACCAAACATCTGATATGGGCAGCACACGACTATCCCTGCAGACTTATATACACATTCTCATTATTTTAATTAAATTTAATTCACTATTAATTCAATTTTCATTCGTATTTGTTAACTGGACTCATTTTCAAAGGTGGCTTAGAGAAAAAACGAAAATATCTCGAGAACGGCTAGGCCTAGTGTAATGGGGTTGGTCTTATTCTTTTCTTCGTTAAAAATTATGTATAATACAAGCATTTAATGGATATATTTCAGCATACGTAGATTTCTATTTTAGATTTTGTCGATTTTTGAGGGCCATTTTGCCTAAAAAAGACAGGTTGTTTTTTCCAAATCGTACCAAAATCTAATCAGCACCAGGGTAACCCACAAGCGATTTATCTTCCAAATTTTGTGAATTTCGGTCCATTAGATTTTCAGCTAGAGTGGGGACAAGCTTTTGACGGGCCATAATTTTTTTAGTTAGAGTGGATACAAAATCTGCACAGACAGACAGACACACACACAGACGTTACGCTAAAAATAGTTTTTTCGTATTCTAGAGATGTCGAAACGTGTAGATCTGTCGAAAACTCGAGTTGCGATTTTTGACATGATTCCTTTACTTTCCCCATACATTACCATGCATTGCAGTGAAAGTAAAAATTTGTCTCTCTCTTAATTGATGAGATTTATGTTGATCATAGGTATACCTTTGAATGTGGTAAATTTACCGGTGATTGTTTTGGTGGTAATGAACAAGCAGAAACTGCCCAAGTGTTTCTGATTGCATCTGTGTTTTCGAATTATAAAGACGTAATAGCAATTGCCCCAGTTTCAACATTTACGGGACAAGAGTTCTATAATTCTTCATCTATGTTAATTTGTAAGTTAAAAGAACTTGACCTTAATGAATTGTCTGTTATTACTGATAGCAACAAAATTAATAGAAATATGTTTGCTTTTTTTAAGAAACACGATAAATTTAATGATGCTGTATATAATCCAAGTAATCTTGATACACCTCTGTATCTGATGTATATATAATCCTGTTCATTTATTAAAATCTATAAGAAATAATTGGTTAAATGTAAAAGACACTAAATTGCAGTACCCTGATTTCCAAAATAATGAAAACCTTAAAGAGGCAATTTTTTCTGATTTACGGAATTTATACAACTTTTAAAAAAGATAAAGACCTTAAATTTTCTCACGTGTTAACATTAAAATCATTATATCCATCTAACATTAAGAGGCAATAAGTATCCCTTGCATTAAAAGTATTCAATATTCAAAACTCTAATATTTATTAAAAATTAATTGAAGTGATTTTTCTCATCAGCAATGTGAAAATATTTCAAATTTTATGTAAAAATAGAATCGTCACACAATAATTTTTTTATCATATATATGGTTGTAAAAATTTTGATGTCATATTAATTGCATTGTTTACAGTAGTGGAAAGAAATAAAGCTGCTTAATATTTATTAACACTGGGTTTGTAACTGTAAAAGGATCTAGTTATTATATTTTATATATATAAGAAAAATTATTATATATAATTTTGTAATCATTTAGATAGAGTAGTTCTTGTTTTGTGGGAGCTCCAGTAAAAAAATATGATCCCCCCCCCATCTAAGTTTAGATAATCTTTATGAAATTAACTGTGCTAAAATTTAGTCTTAGAAATGAGTAAAAGTATAATTATTTTGAAATATTTTTTAACTCTCAATTTGCAAGTTTTCCCGAGTTAGCGAGAGTTCCCCTTCTAGCGTCACCTCATGATTCGGGCGCCACGGCCTGAGTGTAGAACGGCTGTGTCCTGATCCACAATTTATCGCACCAAATGTATAATTTAACGTTACAAACAATGTGCCACGGATCATTTGAACACTTTTTAACCGTTAAAGAAGTAAATTCATTGTATTATACAAGAAAAGTCATGCACATCAGATTTTTAATTTGAAGAATGAGAAACAAACAGGTGAAAAAGTTGTAATACTCGTTTTATCTTAAATTCTCTATGATACACCTGCATACGATAAAAGCAGATATTAACACATATTAGAAGAGGTAATTGAATACTCACGTGCGCACGGACCGCCTGCTTCTTCATCACGCCTCGTGAAGCTTTGCTATTTGTAGCGTTCATTTTCTAGAATGAAAAAATTTACAGATTCAGAATTTTAAACTGTCAGAAAAAAAAATGAGTGAATTTCCCTCATTATGCGACAATTCTCACTCCTTTGACTTCTAATAACACCATATCGTTTTTGGTCAAATTCACCCCTTTTCTCGAGGGGTGAATTCTGGTGTTATGGTATTTTCAAACTTAATATAGATAGCTTTATTTGCAGCATAAAACATAAGTAACTTTGATTACTAAACATTAACTAATAAGTAAATAAAAGTATAAATAACTTTAATTACGGATGACACACACTTTGAATTGCTATAAAATTTTTGAATTTTAAAGTTTAAACTAATGTTTACTTTTTGTATATATCTAGTTGCCAAAATAAACTGAATTACTTGGTCTGATATCAAGAAATTTAAGCTAGTTTTCAAAGTAGGATAACAGAGAAAACTTTGTGCTCTATATAGAAATTGTTTGCTGAAGTTAGTAATTATCGAAAACTTATAATTTTGCTAATCTACTACATAATGAATAATTCTGAAATGTCTAAAATATAAACAATAAGTATAGATAAGGAAAGCAAAATATACGTGATAAATTTGAACAGTATGGTTGATTTAGAATGGATTTTGAGGGGGGGATAATTTCATTTGACCTTGTACATAAATTCAATATGTGTATATATATGTTCATATTTAACATTATGCGATAAATTTGTTAACATAATTCTCGGGAAACTACTTAATTCCATTTCCGATTGTAGATATTTTGTGTTATACGTAGCTTTGTATTTTGAAGCCTAACGACAATTCGCCAAAAATATATATGCTTGGAAATACCGAAAATGTATTTGAATTCAACAAAAAAATAAATAAAATATGACTTACTTGAATAGAATTTTCTATTGTAATTGCAGAAGTCTGGTCGTTCTTAAAAAAAATTAACAAACGTCCAATTTACTCAACAAGAAGAAAAGGCAACGACTCTGAAACAGGTCTAGACAAACTAGTGGATAATAAACTTTCACATCGCTTTACCGGTACACAGTACATGCTAACATAAGGTATTTAGAAAGAAGGTAGGTCAAACAGAGCAGGGGAATGCGATTGGTTTCCGCTCCGTGACGTCACGAAGCGGAAACCAATCGCATTCTCCTGCTCTGTTTGACCTACCATCTTTCTAAATCCCTTGGAATCCCTCGCAGGCAGCGGAACTGTTCGCACCTTCTGAGACGCTCGTTGCAGATACCACGAGGGATTACTTGTTTCTTCTTGCTTTAGCTTGGGCGTGTGTCTACTAAGTTTTAGTAAACCGCGTCATGCAAAGTAATTTACGATGGATGTACAGAGAGTTATTACTTTAAGCAGCTACGGACAGGAAGGCTCCGCAATGTGAAATTCCGAAACCACTAGGTGGCACTGATTCTGTAGGGACTTTGAGGAATAGGGAAATCTTGAGGGAAAATATTCAGTATTGTGTTTTGCTTGTGTAGTGTTGGTGTGTTACAGAAAGTCTGAGCACGTGGTAAGTTTTAATGATCATTATTTCGTTTAATCCTTTAATTTTCCTTTAATCGATCGTTGTCTGAGGATTCGTATATCTTTTATTTGCATTTGATTCGTATATTTAGCACGTGCATAACTATTCCTTCCTATATTTAGCACGTGCATAACTATTCCTTCCTATATTTAGCACCAGCCTAACTATTCCTTCCTATATTTAGCACGTGCATAACTATTCCTGTCTATTTTCGTTTGATTCGGATAATTAGCACCTGCATAACTATTCCTTCCTATATTTAACACGTGATAAGATTTAATGAGCATTTTTCCCTTTAATTTGAAGTTCTTGATGATTATTATATATATAATTCGATCGATCGTTATCTGAGGATTCGTATATTTTCCGCACGTGCATAACTAATCCTTTCTATTTGAATTTTACCTGACCATTAGATTTGTATATGCGTAGATATATAATGATCTGTAGTTGAATACGAACGTGGTACCATATAGTGTATATAGATGTATGCCTGTACAGGTGTATCTTGTGGATCAGGTATGTAATTTTTACAATAATATAATGCTATGAGAAATAGCTTCTAATAAATTTATAGTGCAACAGATTATTCTAGAGGCTAAAGCATGCTTAAAGTACCTCTTACTTAAATGCTAATTGCTATACTGGAAGTATAATAATTTTTTCCTTTATTAATCAGCTTGACTGACTGTTTTTAGAAAATGTCTACTTCAGTTATCCACAGCTGATGAGCTCAAATGAGAGCGAAACCGGTCCTGTATCACTGTTAACAGCATTAGTGACATAACTGGAATTACACTTTTCTAACTTCAGATACTCTACTAATGTTGTTAACAGTTGTCTACAGGAGCTCTTATTTTAGGAGCAAAACCGGTCCTGTGGTACCGTATAGTGCACATAAATGTATGCTTGCACAGATGTATCACATATTACATACAGGTGTGTCTTGTGAATCAAGTATGTTATTTTTACAATAATATAACGATATAAGAAACAGCCTCTAATAAATTTAATTATTATATTGCAAAGGCCTTCGAAACAGATTTATATCATCAAAGAAATTTGGATGATGTGGGAACCCCTTTCAAATGAAAGCCACTTCATTTCAAAGAGCTTCCCTCTGAAAGTCCTCCACCAAACTACCTTTTCCTTGGATATATAGCTGACTACACATGCCCCATGCGTAATAAAAGATTATCTTGACTTTCTTTTGATAAAACCGATAAGAATTAACCTCCAATTTCAAGCTGATCAATAATTTTAGACTCAGTTATAGTGTAATGACAAAACAAATACAAATTCATAAGCATCAATATTTAAAAAGTAATATACATTGTAAATTTTATATACTTGTGAAATTTAAAATCAATATTTTATATAAATTTAATAAAACTGTTGATTATTTTATTACATAATGTTGAAATAATTATTTACAATATTATTAACTGCATATCAAATATCTTGGCCTATATTCCAGTGAAAAAGTATAATTTTTTAAGTTTAATCAATATTTTCAAAAATCCCAAAAATATCAAATAAAAGATTATATTAAAATAGGCCTAAATATATCATGACATAATCACTAAGTAAATCTTAAGTGATTATCTTTTTATGTTAGGAAGCCATTCCCTTCCAAATAATAATAAAAACAAATACTGTCAAATCGCTCCACAAAAATATCCTGCCCAATATCTTGAAAAAAAAATCTTAATTCCAGTTTTTCTAACAAAAACATTCTATATTTTACGTTTAAGAGCCGTTTTATTCGAAAGTTTCAAAAAATCGCAGGTATCGCCCTCTACTGAAATATACATAAAATATGGAAGTCGTTCTCTCCAAATTTTGAAATAGAAACTATGTCCAATTGGAGCCGTTCTGTCTGAAACTATGAAAATTTTACAAGTCCCGTCCTCTGTCGAAATATATAAGGGAGCCGTTCTGTCCCAATTGTGAAAATAAAACTAAGTCCAATCGTACTGCAGAAAAGCCGCTCTGTCTAGAAAAATCCCTATATCTCCCCTACAGATTTTCAAAAATTCCCTATTTTCATTGGTCAAAAAAATTTCAAAGTTTTAACATTAGGATCCTTCCTGTCCCTAGCCGCTTTTGTTATTACTTGAGTTTAGGAGCTTTTCATATCACCAGTGGAAGCAAAAGGTTTTCAAGATTGGAAAGAGTTATGCATCCAGCATGGCGGATACACAAGTGAACAGATTGCTGCAGAGCCAGTAAAGTATGATGTGGAAATTTTGAAAGAGTGGAGAGGTAGATTGGGCTGGAAACAGCTGATGATAGACAATGCTATAGACCCGAAGAAGGGTCGATTCAACATGGACAATATAAAGATTGTGGAAGCAACTGCCGTGAAAATGGCGCAACATGGAGTGATAGACAAGCACGCTAAGCAGCGGGTGAGAAAGGAAAAGAAGGACTGGGCCGAAATCATGGAGGACCATGAACAAGGAGAGACTGTTTCTTCATCGGAGGACGAGGATACACAAACTGCAGCCGTTTACGAGGCAGCCTACATCAAGTCCCTGGGATGTGAGAGCGACCAGCTGAAAAAAGGCTCCGCGGAGTGGAAAATATACAGCCACTTTAAGATCTACGACTGGATCATCGCCAGAATAGAGGAGGAGCTGGAGGAGGATAGGATCGACTTCGAGCGAGCCAAGATGATAAAGACAATCTTAGCAGGTACCATTTCTGATTCTAATTTGCTAGCCAGCCACCCTAATTTTAATACTCTTGCTAATAGAATTTCTTATAGTCTTATTTATGACTAGCCGCCTTTGGCGACCAGCCTGTTCGCAACCCTTGAAGATGCTGATCGTGGCAAATTCCAACCGTGGCAAACTCGTTGGCGCGACCTACCAGAAAGGTGTAAGGTAACTGGTTGGACGGCCAGGATGTGCCACCCAATTTAGACCGGAACCCAGTGGTTGAGGCATCCACAGGGAACGTACCCTCCTTCCCCTACCACAAACCTCTCGGAAAAACATACGGACCCATATGTTTAACGTGATCGTACTCCGTGTCAGTGGCGGAAATCGAACCCGGGCCTACCGAGTGCAATTCTCGCGCGCTAGTGCAAATCCCGCGCGCTAACCACTGAGGTACTTCGCCCCCCGCGACATTTTCCATAACTTTCTTTTTATTCACCGAATTTAGACCGGAACCCAGTGGGAGAGGCACCCACGGGGACCGTACCCTCCTTCCCCAACCACCAACCTCTCGAAAGGACTTACAGACCCACATGTTTATTCCGCGTGAACACGGCGGCAATTTTGGAAATCGAACCCGGGCCTACCGCGTGCAATTCCCGCGCGCTAACCACTGGGCTACTTCGCCCTCCGTGACAATCTCCATAACTTTCTTTTTATTCACCCAATTTAGACCGTACCCTCCTTCCCCTACCAGCAACCTCGCGGAAGGACTCACGAACCCACATGTTTAACGTGATCGTACTCTGCGTGAACGTGGCGTAAGTTTTGGCAGTGGCGGGAATCGAATCCGGGCCTACTGAGTGCAATTCCCGCGCGCTAACCACTGGGCTGCCGCGCCCTCCGCGACAATCTCCATAACTTTCTATATATTCACCCAATTTAGACGGGAACCCACCTCCACAGGGGCCGTATCCTCCTTCCCCTACCACCAACCTCTCGGAAGAACTTACGGATCCACATATTTAACGTGATCGTATTCCACGTAAACACGGCGGCAGTTTTGGCAGTGGCGGGAATCGAACCCGGGCCAACCGCTAACTTCCCGCGCGCTAATTTGCAATTTAAAATGACCATATGCTTAATTCCATCATCCTCATTCCATTGTTTCATTGTTCCATCATTTAAAATATCCATAAAATTAAAATATCCAAAAGTTAAAATATACATTTAAAAAATCCATATCGTTCCATCATTTAAAATATAAATATAATAATTTATATGGAGTAAAGGAGCTCTATTCAGAACCGTGACGTCACCTCCACCTTGACGTCCCTACCCACCACCTTTCCTCATTCTTCGGGGGAGAAACGCCGGTTAAGAAGCGGCACGCCGAGAAATTGAAATTCGGAAACTTTTAAAATCCCGATCCCGTGGGCAATACGGAATATTTCCTGACCAGATTGGACTTGTAAGAATGCCAGATGTTTGACCTTTCTAAAAATGTAAATTATTAGTCGAAATTATGAGTACTTTTTACTATGCGAGAATTTAAAAACCAAAAATACTTTTTTTGAGCAAAAAGTGACTTTTGTTTTAAAATCTTTAAAAAATATTAGAAATCGAAATTCAGATTTCAAATTGATATATTTTTACTCGCAATTGTCAGCTCTTTCCGATGGTGTGATTTGTTTTTTCCTACGATGTCCGGATCGTGGGAAAAAAGGGCAAAAATGGCAAAAAACGGTCGAAATCGCATAAAACATTAAATAACAAAAAAAATAATTAAAATTTTAAAAATCGGTTTGCACGTGTCCCCTTCCCTCCCCCCGGGTCTCCGATTGCCAAATTTCGTAGCTCTCCGAGGCGCGGTCGCGAAACGTATAGTGTATAAGACACACAGACATTGCCTTTTATTATTTAAGATATTTATAAGGATAGGAAGCTTAAACCTAAGTATGATTTGTATCTCAAATTTAAACATGAAATGTTCGGTAAATTGGAAGGTTACATCACCCAACCTAAAAGTAAAAAGTTAAAAATCTCTAATAGCAGTAATCCCTCTGAGGACATCCAAACCAAAAATAAATTTAGCAAATTAAACGTCGAGGAAGTCGAAATGACTGAGTCGCCCCCCCCCCCCCCCCAAGGAAAAAGTCGCGTCTTTTTATGTGGACTCCACAATTAATTGGGGACCCCTCATAGAGGATTTAAACAAAACTCTAGATTGTAAAGTTCAGGGTCTTCTCATGGGGAGAGTGATCCGTATCACTCCTGGGTCCGTTGAGGACTACAGGAGTGTGCAGGCTCACTTAACCCGTGAGGGAATTCCTTTCAGTTCTTTAAATTTGAAAACGGATAGGCCGAGGAAAATTATTATAAAGGGCTTGCCCATCAATACTAATGCTGAGGAGATTAAAAATGAGCTTGCCACACCTGGCTTTAAAATTGTTAGGATCACGCAGCTGAGGAACAGACGTGATAGGACCCCCCTTCTCATCTTCTTGGTCGGACTTGAGCCGGCGGAGGGATGGGCGAGGATTTATGATGTTAAAACCCTGCTCTCTATGCAGATAAAAGTCCAGCTATTTAAAGCGCGAGGCCATAAAATGTGTTATAATTGTCAGTAATGGAATCATCATTCTGATCAATGTACCCCCCCCCCCGCTACCTCAAATGTGGCGAGGGGCATCCAACGAGAGATTGCACTAAGAATAGGGACACCCCGGCGAAATGCGCCAACTGCTCAGGCTCACACCCCGCCAATTTTAGGCACTGTCCCCAAAACCCCTGGTTTCGTAAAAAAACCCAAGAATTAAAAAAACTCCAACAAACTGCTAAAACTTCACCCTTGGAGAGGATAACTTCCCCCCCTTCCCACTAACAGAACCCCCTGCACAGGAAGTGCCGAGACGGTAAGAGGAACTACCGGCGAGCACTTAGCCCATGCGCAACCTGTGTGGGACCAAATCCCTCAAACCGCGAATGCAAAGACTTTTCTTGAATTCTTGAGCCTCTATAAAGAGGTCGAAAAGTTTATTGATATTAGCAAAATTAGCAGCATTCTAAAAGACATAGTACAAATTCTTAAAGGCGATGAAGACGCCATGACCAAAACTTTTCAAATTGTCGACATGGTAGCTAAAATTATCAAAAGTTAAACCCCCCAAATCTAAGTATTTTACTTTCTTTTGGCTGGCTAGCAGTGAAGTTTCATTATGGATACTTCCCTCATCGCCTGTTCATGCATTTGGACTTTTCCCACGTGTTCACACACCTTGAAGTATTGGCGCCAGCTCTTGCGACGACGCCCCGCCCATCAGGGGGCGTTTTACACCAACGGACTTTGTGAATACAAGTAATTGTAAAACTACAACACATGGAATCTTACACCACAGAGATTCTTTTATATGCATGCCCAATTTGGGGGTATGCATGTAAAACGAACTTACAAAAACTACAAACTGAACAAAACCGGATCTTAAGAATTATAAGAAAAGCGCCACGCTATCTCAGGAATGATATCATACATAAAGACTTTAAAATTAAAACTGTAAAACAAGCTATCAGGAAGCAATCTATTAATTTCTTCAAAAACATCCCTAAAATTCCGAATGAATCCCTTTTCTGCTTACAAGACTATGACCCACGGGCAAACAAAAAGCGTCCCCGTGCAGTTTTATATGACCCACCCTAAGCATTGCATTAAATCCGCCTTCCCACTCTGCTTATTGTGCAATTCTAATTGTTTAAAACTCTTATTTAACTACTTATTCTGCATCTTATCATTAAATTCCCCCCCAGTCATGTATTCTAATGATACACGGCAGCTTGTGGTATCCCCACTTGCCTCTAGATGGCAGCAGTGCTGCATGTAAGTTTTCACTTTTGCCCTTCCATTAAGGAAGGTATGGACAAGGCTGTCCATGTCAAAGGTATATTCAGATCTCTTAAGCTCATATGATGGCAAAATATACACATGTTATCCACAGATCGGAGGTAAAAGCCTTCGGGCTAGGCACTCCTGCACGGCTATAACATCACTCGGCTTACACCACAGAAGATAAAGGCGGCAACGCCAGGTGCTTCATCCACGACAACGAACGGGAGAGACCTTGGAAATAACCCATTTACTTCCCCCTCCTTGACAAAGAATCTAATCTCTTTCCATCACCCAAGATGCTAGCACACCATTTTACCTCGTCACCCCTCACTTATCAGATGATAGACAATTGATGCCTAAGTTGACCAACTAATCCTTGTTAATAGGCTACATAGGATTGTTTGACGCACTCATAATCTCTTCCGCTCGTGTCAAAATGGTGAATTGCAATGGAGTCGGCGTTAATTAAATTGGTTAGTTGCACACTTTATTATTATTATTTTACTATTGTGTCAATTTCGGTTTCACCATGATTTTCCAATTTAAAACAGAAAACTAAATGAATTTGTTCTGTACAGGCCTTATATAAATATTGTTAATAGCTAGCACGTTCAACTTTTAAAAATAAGCATATTTTAGTATATTATAAAAATTAGGAGAAATTTAATAATATTAACAAAATAAGCATATTTTATTCAAAATAAGCATACTTATTGTTAAAAAATAAGCATATTTTAAAATATTAACAAAATACTTTTCAAAATCGAGATGGCGTTTGTTTTGTTTCCCCTCCCCTGACACCTGCAAATGACACATTTTATTTATACTGATCGCAGGTGGGACGAAGCACGATTGAACTCATCCCCTGAGGAGTAATTTGCATAGTTACTACATGTATATAATGTTTACGGAAATCCCCCCTCCCCACAACTTGGATATAGTAGTTTGGATAAAACACAACATGCTACTATTACTAAAGAGGGTCACATACGGAACGAAATGGAAATAAACCATACTGATCATGAAACGCTCTTCCGTTCAGCTACTGGGACGGCACTGAAGCTTCTTATCGTTGAAATAAGCTCGTCAATCCTCAAGTATTTTTTTGGTGAGCTATTCTTTTTCGCAACTATATTGTACAAATATTTAATATATGCATTTTGAACTTCATTTTAAGAAATTGTGCTTTCGCACCCACTGAAAAGGAACGCTTCCATTGCAGATTTATTTTGTAATATTAAGTTCTCCCCCCTCCCCCCCCAATGAATTTGATACAACTTATTTTAAGCGAGATTATTCTAGATATGATAATACATACATAGTACTCATAGTCGGAGAAAAATTCTAAACAATACTGCCACTGTTCGAACAGTTAGGTCGAGAATGTGTGGTCTAACATTTAAACAACTCTATTTTACAATCCGACAACCGACGGCACAGATCTTCGATGAGAAATAAAGATACCTCTAATAATAGCTTTTTGGCACAGATGTTTTGAGGTCAAACACAACAGTGTTCAAAATCAAAGAGGGGTTGAATGCGTAAGAAATTCCTTTAATCAAAATAAATCACACATGTCTTCTGAACTGAGGTCTTTGAATATTCATTCATACGATTTTTACTCAATACTTTTCTCGGAAAATTTTCATTCTAATACAATTTAAATTATATTAACAACACGGAAGCAGGTAAGATACATCCATGGATTCAGGTGCCTTCTAATACTTTCTCTATATTCTATCTCGATTCTAATACTTTCTCTATATATTAACATGTATAGTTAGGGAAGTAAAAATCATTGTCAAAAAACATTAATACAATATTTCTAATAGTGTTCCAGAAATTTTAAAACATGATATAACATTAATATGTTTCTATACAATACGAAATTAGTAACATTAAAATGTTTTCTATACAATGGTATGTGCTAAAATATATATCTATTGTCGCTGGGAATGCTTAATTTTACTTAAAACACGTTGCTCATAAGTGTTTACTTAAAACATGGGATTATACATCAAACAGCTAACACATGATTCAAATCATAAATATACATAAACATATTTTTGAAATATCTTACCAGAACGTCAGATAGGAAGGTGAATTTTCAAAAGGAATCTTCTACTAATTCCAAGAGTCAATCTATAATGAAATACGTGCAGCAACACGGTACATCCAACCTTCTCAGTCCAGAATTCAAAATGCAATAAAATTTCCCAGGTCAGTTGACAGGCACTAATCCTAGTGAGGCGTCAATCACATTCTCTGAATTGGATATTCGTGTAAGATAGGTTAAGCGACATCTGCGCACGTGTATATTAGTCAAGGTACTTTAAGCATAAGGTATGTTAGAGAAATGGGGTTGCTTTTCGAACGGCAGAGCAACTTGAAGCGTGACGTCACTGACTTACAAGTCAAGAATAGGGAGCATAGAGATACGTTATAAAGTTTAGCAAGTTCGCGTCTATAATTCGAAAATGAGATAAGGTCATTCGTAATAAAATTTTAGAAGAATGATATTAAATGATTCTACTTATACATGCATAGGGCTATCATTAAAATATAATAATACATATATTATTAATAATACAAGCTTAAATATATCGTGAAAAGTGTAGTAAATATAAAAATTACATTTCAAGTGTTTATTACAGATATGAATAAATATCTGGTCATCGGATTTTTAAAAATACAGTATCCATTATATTAAACATTGATAATACTTTCTACATGTAATATAAATATGTATTTAAAAAATGTCTAATTGCGTAAAAATCTCATATACATATAACATATATTGATGACTATGAAATATCATCAATCTAGTAGTTGCATAACTATATATTATGTTAAAATGCGTAGATCTGATCTTGGGAAAAGGGGAGTGTTGGCGGTCGAATGGATGGTCAACGGCAATAGATTTATTTTATTTACCCAACAAAAAGACGATGCATTTTGTGAGCTAGTAGAATATTATGACTCTTGGCTACGCCACTGGATATGTCTGTTTTCACAAAGATATTTTAAGCATGCAAAATTGATGTTATTAAACTTTATAGAGTTTTAAATATATAAACTATGTACAGTTTTAAAATTTTAAAGCAATGCTCACATGGATCATAAATAATAAATCAATACATACCATTTTTATGCCATGATACAGATTTTACACCATTTAGAGGCTTTTCTTTGCTTTTTTCATTCTACTTATTGTTGCATGAAAGTCTTATTTAAGTGTTTAATGCGAATGAATGTTCTGGTTCGTGAAAACAAAGTTATGACTTTTAATGATACAGAAGGTGAAATGTTTGCTAACTTTGACTGCAAGTTTTTAATGACGCATTTCTCTTTTGATATATATGCGCCATGCATTTCTAAGAACGTATTTTCCCACTTTTTTATTTTTTCTGAAAAATTTGGCGTTGAATATTAGTTTTATTGTAAATAAATTTTTTATGCATTATATTTCAACTTTTAGTTTTGTATTCTAAGCTATTTACATATCAAAACGAAATGTCCCATAACTTGAGATGCTGTGAATATAATGTCAATATTATGATTTCTAAAGAATAGCGTTTTATGATTATGTATATTAATAACAAAGTAAAATGCTTAAGGCCTCTAAAATTAACTTTACATACATTTTGCAATAAACTAAACTGTGTAAATTAGCTTACAAAATGCTAATATCTCCCTCCCCCCTCCTACCAAAAAAAAAGAAAACTCCATAATTGCTAGTATCAGAAATATAAATTATTTTTATATATTTTAGATACTGCATATGAAGTCGATTTTATTTTATTAATTTTGTTTTTGAATTACTTAGAGGACCACCTATTTTACATATCAATGAAACTTGTCAATCGTAATTTTTTTTTATGCTGCTATATTAAAAACATTGTTTTTAACTGCAGTATTAATGGTATGTGAGATTTTCGTGCCGTTGGCTCCTTGTTTTAGTTGTTTAACCGGCTTCAAATTAAAATACTTAGCCCGAAAATCGTCTTCAAAATATTCATCACAAAAGTGACTCGAACAGACAGTTGCGTTAGCAATGATTATTTTATCCTCTCTTTTGCACTTTACGATCCGTAATTTTTGGAGTGTATGATCTTTTGGAAATCTATGAAAACTGAGAGATCCTATTGACTTCTTATAATAATTTGAACACAAAGCAACCGAGGAGAAACCAGGCATTTTTGCGCTCACAAAACACAATTTATATACAACAATTAAACAAAATTATACTTTATATACGTGAGAATACTAATATATACACATCTATAATACACAAATTTACACTTAAATTTCACTTTTACGATATAATTAGAAATTATATTAAAACTACGTCTGACACAGTCTATCTTTTCCCATAAAACTGAATACTACTCGGAGAAACTGGCACTTCTCCTTCTAAACCAGTGACGTCACGAGCGGCGATAACGTCCACTCTCTGGAATACTGTCAATAGCGGTATTCTGGTCTTTTGATCTCTGACCCTCCCTGTATATTAGTGTGTATGCATATAGGTAAATTTTTCAGATTATAGAAATATGACGAAAGAAGAAATACAAGCAAATTTGATTCAGAATTTGAAATCTTAATTTGAAAGAAACTTTGAACTACTTATCATATTAAATATCAGTTATTTCTTTTATGTACTTTGAGGAACTCAAGCACTTATATTTTAATGATAGCCCTTTGCATGTATGGGTAGAATCATTTAATTTCATTCAACTAAAATTTTATTACGAATGATCTTATCTCCTTTTCGAATTATAAAAGCGAACTTTATACACGTATCTCTATATCCCCTCTTCTTGACTTGTATTTACCCAGTGACTTGTATTTACCTTACATTTACCCAGTGACGTCACGCTTCAAGTAGCTCTCCCGGTCGAAAAGCAACCCCCTTTCTCTGACCTACCTTATGTTTAAAGTACCTTGGGTAAATTTTGCAGATTATAGAAATATGACGAAAGAAGAAATGCAAACAAATTTGATTCAGAATTTGAAATCCTTATTTGAAAAAATCTTTGAACTACTAACCATATTAAATATAAGTTATTTCTCTTATGCACTTTGAGGAACACAAAGACTTATCAAATATAAAGTGCAAAACAGAAAGACAAATTAAATGTTGTTTTTATTACTTCCAATGTTTTAAAAAAAATCTTAAATTTACAAAAATATTTTTAAGTAAAAAAAGAAGTACTGTAATACTTGTGGCATAATTCATTTACTTGATTTTTTTTATTGAATTAGTAAATAATGCGTGTTAAAGTTAAAATTGATTCCTTACTTCTGAACTTAAATAGCTTGCGTCCACAGAAAATTTTAAAACAGAAATTAATTTCCCTTAACCAATAATATTGAAGAATATTAGTCAATGAAAGTATTGCTAATTAGTAAAAGTTTGAAATTTGAGCATTTATTTGATCATTTATTTTTACCATGCATAAATTAAGGAATTTTTGATAATTACGAAAACTTAAATGAATTATTGAATTTCGAAAGCGGGATGCGGTATCAACATGCTTTTTACAACCATTTGAAATACAATTAGAGTTATTAAAGAATCTATTGTGGGCAACGCATGACTCTCCCTAAAGACTCAAATTAATTTCATATTTATATTTTAATTCATTAAATTTAGTTTAATTGCGCAAATTTACCCTGAATTTGCCCTTTTTACCCAATCTTAGTTTTTATTTGTCAACCGAAGATTTTTTCAAAGTCGGCGTAACAAATATGCTAAAAAAATAATATATCATGAGAACGGTGCGTTCTAGAGTAATGGGGTTGGCCTTATTATTTTCATTGTAAAAAATTACGTATATAACAAACATTTAGTTGATAAATTTGAGCAAACGTTTGAGCATTTTTGCGGGCAATTTTGCAAAAATGCGGGTTCTTATATACCAAACAGCACCAAAATATAGTCAGCAACTGGTTCACACAAAAGTGATTTGTAAATTATTTTGAAATTTGATCCATTATTTTTTGAATTAGAGTATATATATGCATTGCACAGACAGACAAATGTCACACTAAAAATAGTCTTTTCGTGTTCTAGAGATCCCAAATCTTCCAGATCCGTCAAAACTCAAATTGCGAGTTTCGACATGATTTCAACGCTTTCCCTATACATTATCATATATTGCCTTTACTGTATTGCTTTATTGTCTTAACATGTATTATCATTGTAATATCATTATATGATCATGCATTGCCATTATTGTATTACCCTGTATTGCCATTATCATAAGCCATTAGTTTCACATATAAGGACAAAAGCTTGGCTGTTCTGCAAACTACCTCAGTTTACGTTATTACATGTTAAAACTGTATCAAAAGATCATAAGCTGGGTTATTTGTACTAATTTTCAACGGTTTTACAGCAATGATTATCATACTTTTGCATTGTTACGTATTAAAAGGATCACTTAGAGCAAAGAAGTATCTGGTGGCAAAACTGTTGTCACGTGCTAAAAGGACGTGTGGTGGGGAAATAAATTGTTGTCCATTGTTGGCGATTCAAACTCTCCTGTAAATAACTTGTCTTTTTTGTTGTGGTAAAGTGGTAAATTAAGGTGTTGCATTTAAGGGTGCACTTATTCTACGGGGAAATAAAGTGTTGTCTTTTGTTGGTGATTCAAACTCTCCTGTAAATAACTTGTCTTTTGTGTTGTGGTAAATTGAGATCTTGAAGGTAAGGGTACTTTTATTTCACATTATTTCACATACGCGCTCCCCGCAAATAGGTCGAGAGAACATAAAAAATAATTATAGTGCAGGAACATAATACTATATATTTTTCTTATTCCTTGCTGCTTAAGTTCGTGTGTGCAACTCTCCCCCTCTCCCGCTTTATTTTTTAAATATGAACCTGTGGAGTTCCTACCCACTTTTTTTTCAAATATGGACGGTCAACGAATATATATGATACTACAACTTGAAAATTCGGAGTAAATATATGGATTAGTAATCCAATAACAGTTAATTTAGATAAATTCAGAATTCCAAAGAGATAAAGATATAGGGGAGAAAAAGTTGGTGCATAAAATGCATTTAACAAATATAATATATTACGAAAAAAAGTACATTTTATTGAATGTAGTGGGGTATCAAAGGAAAAGTATCTGAAACAATTTAGAGATGCATCCTCCCAACCCAAATACAGGAAAATTGAAAATGGAGCATCAATTTTATTGAAATAAAACGGAATGCAATAATATGTTTGCGAGTAATATAAAAATATTGAAGTCGAATAAAATTAAAGTTAATATCTTATAAAATCAGGAGAAAAAGAAAAAAAAATGTCTTGTTGTCAAAAACCCCGATTTATATTCTTACTTTTGCAAAACGTAATGAATGGAAAATTTTTGGAAAGACATAATGCCAACCCAAATATAGAAATAAAATATAAAATGGATGCTTGAGAACGGAAAGAAGGGTAAACACCATAAATTGGGGGAGGGAGGGATGGATTCGAAATTAAATAAATAACTATAAAAATATTCAATAAAGAATATCCAGTATCATTATTCAAGTGAGACTTCAAAAATGGAGCCCACAAAACTGAGATAAAATTGTC
Organism: Amaurobius ferox; assembly: GCA_951213105.1. Taxonomy (NCBI): domain Eukaryota; kingdom Metazoa; phylum Arthropoda; class Arachnida; order Araneae; family Amaurobiidae; genus Amaurobius; species Amaurobius ferox. The sequence goes on along the minus strand of OX578154.1, from coordinate 15,262,401 downwards.
GAATATTTCAATCTTGCTCCCATTGAAGATATATGGCATATGGACGTAGCATATGGACGGTAAAAAGAAACAAAATCGAAGATATATCACTTCAATCCAAAAGTAGAAAAGTTAACATGCACGATTCAAAAGGATTAGAAAAAGAGAAAAAGGGAGTTATAAATTGTAGTTGCTTTTGAAATAAAAAACTAATACAAATATTCAAATGAATGGTTATAAATGCATTGAGATACAACAATATTCGTTTTTGCAACCGTTGGGTAAAAGAGGAGGGGACTATAAAACTGTCCCTTATTTCTGATTTCAGGGATATTTCCCATCCAATAAGCACATGGGTGTTTTACAGTGATTAAAAATAGGAAGGCAAAAAAATATGTGTATGACAGTAAACATTTTAAAAATCGAAGCGTTTTTTGAGCACATAAAAGATAGACGCAAAATTTCACTTTTTATTTTTGCATGAACTGGTTAAAGTCTTATATGCACTTGTGAAAACTCCATAATATCCATAATAATGAAAACACATTAATATTTGCAGCAGCTATCATGAGCACAAGAACTTAACCACAAATAGACGGACATCATTCTGAAAATAGCCCAAACGTGTTCAAGATGCCCTAAAATATATATTGGCATCAACATCTTGCAATCGAAAATTTTCGTGAAGAAAATACTTTACACTATGTTTTATAATATGGGAATGAAGTGTGTCTAATCCATCACAAATTGGTTTTAACTGTAATATCAAATCTTTGCACTGTTTGTATAAATTATGTTTGTTTATAAGACAAAGAATGGCTCTATCAATTTCTTCCTCGTGCTCATCTGATATCTTTTGAAAATATGGTCTATTGTGAATAAAGGTATTTATGCATGTAAGCTGGCTGTTCTCTCTTGTATTTCCTGGAAATTGGGGCTGAAGTGCTCCTTCATACGCTTTAAGCAATCCATAGGATAGATAATGGTTTCTAAAGTATTTTTGGACTTTTATCACATATTTGATAATAGCGTCAGGTGTAAAAGCTTCAGCCAGCAAATTAAGCCAAAGTGCCGAACGAACATCCATACACTTTTAAATACCTGTCGTTTTTAGGAAGCAGTTCCTTGGCTTCCTTTATAACTTTAGGATTGCAGTTACAACTACTTTTACTTGGCATCCAAACTTTTCCTTCTCTTTTTGAATTTCATTCTGAATAACATACGTATGGCACTCAATAATCTTTTTGTTGCTGCCACTATCTACAGCATCAAGAAAGTAATCCTTGCCTTCAGCATGAATGCATGTTGCTATCACAGGATCATTGTGTAGATTGCTCCATCAGTCTTCAGTTTAGGTCACATTTTCCCCAGTAAGTTCTACCTTCATAATATGCTCAACTTCCGATACAACTGTGTCAAGTAGGGGTCCTGCTAGTGCCTTTCTGTAAGGGATGCAATATCCTGGCCGTAGTGCATTGACAAGACCTTTAAAAGTCGAATGTTCAATAATGCTGAATGGAATATTGTTCGCATATAAAAACTTGACCACAAATACACCTATCTTTTCAGCAGTAACTGTATTTGTTTTGATAGCAAACGAATCCATTTTATGCTTTTTTCTCGGCTTGTCTGGATTTCGCTTCAGACTCAGACTGCACGTCTTCATCTATATCTGAAGTTCTCTTTTGCAAGCATTGTGATAAATGAGATTTCATCCTTTCTACACGTTTTTCTCGAATACTTTCACAATTTTTACACTGTGCACATTGTGGTCCTCTGGATGAGTCGGACGGCCTGGGGTTTCCACTTTGCACATTGTTACCCATCCCTCTCCACTTTATAATAATGTTGCCAAATCAAATCTGTCGGCCTTCTACCAGAATTTATTGTCAATTTATTCAACCAAAACTTCAATACACACAAATATCTTTACAGTAATAACACAGCTTGAAATTGTTAAAAAAACGAAAAAAGACAAACCACAACTAGACTCCAAATGATGTGAAACTAGCAGGAAATCTAAGTTAAAGTTAACTTTGTCTTCCTTTCCTTTGGGATTTGGGTGCTCCCATTTAAATTAAAGCGGTAAGGGAGGAAAGCTTTTATCTTCCCTACCCCTTAGGTGTAATGATATGGACCAAGAACATTTTTCAGTAAGAATGAGTCAGATTATTGTCAGTAGAATTTAGCCTAGGATTTTGGCAGAGAAGGAGAGGGGTATGCATTGCTCAGTCTTATCAGTAGTTATTGTTCGGAATTCAGGAATGTCTATAGAGACGGTGATGGGGGAAGGAATGCTGTGAACCACAGCCTGTGATTAAAACATATTGTCCCCAGTATTGGGCATTCACGGAAAGAAAATTCATTCATTGTCACACAGACCAGAAAACATGTACAAGTTAGGAAAACGAAAATAGCATATAAGCCTACATTTTAGGTGACAAAAATATTTTTTCTTTCAAAAAAATTTTTTAAGGGGTTGTTCATTTTTATATACAATATTATAAAAATAATAATAAATTTATTCAAATCAATTAAATGTACAATTTACAAATAGGGTTGCTCTCTTTCAATTATTATATAAGGTTTTATTGTATCTGTTTTATCAATTCCCCCCCCTTAATACTTGGGACCCGAAAGTAAAACCTTTCACAGGGCACATGAAAACTAGTTATGGTACTTATTGAGGGTGACAGGATTTTGATTGGCAATATTGTTTATTTCGTTCTCACTTGAAATTTTTTTTTTACTTTCACAGTTTTTGACATTCAGGTTTTTGACGTGATGGTTAAAACCAGTGGATTAAGCAGGATAAAACCGTCATGCTTCAACAACCTGCCAACTCTGATTCTAAATGACATTCTTATTCAAAATATTCTATTAAAGTATTTAATTCAGTTCTTCTAAAAATATACAAGAACCTCTGGGCTCGAGACACAAAATTATCTTCGCAGGCAGATCTGAAGGACGAAGCATCCTGGTCCAGTTTGTAAACACATTTATTAAAAAATATTTTTTAATTCTGACAGAACGACACGGATTATCTAGAAAATTGCACTTAATTATGCAAAATACTGAATTTTCATCGATTTGGTGTATTTTGATAAATGTAGCATCATTTTATCAATTTGGTGTTATTTTCCTCAATTCAGCGAAATTTTAAAAAACCTCCGAATTTCTCGTGGTATTGTAGCGTGATATTCCAAGTGGTATTGTAGCACTAGCAGTCCCAATTGGAAACATCATCACAATAGTATCCTCTAACAAAACACAATTAATTTCATTTATTTAGCGCAATTTTATCAATTTCAAGATATTTTTATGGATTTACAAACATTTTATCAATTTCAAGATATTTTAAAAATTTGATAAATGTGTTACTAAGTAGGATGGGTTGGACTGACAGACAAATGTTATCGAAACATCATATAGAAAAACCAGAAAATCAGCTCAGTAGAAGTGTGGTCAAATGTTGATTTCAATATATGACCCACACAAGTAGAAAAAATAACGTAAATAAAAGAGTATAAAAATTTATATAATGAGTACATGAGAAAGTCGACCCACAGTTCAAATACTTTAGCACCGAATATTAACAGATTTTAAAATAATTCTAAAGCCCTCAAATACAAGCAGAAAATGCAACATTAATGTAAAGAATATATAAAAAAATTATCCACTCAGTTTTAATTCATTTTAAGATTTTATTACGAGAATGATCTATTAATGAAACACTTTGAAAAAAAATTCTTCCAGAAATAGACATATACTTTAATTGTTATTCGCCATCTACATTTCCATATCTGTTGGGCCCTTTCCTATCACAGTTGGTACCTGATACAAGAACCATTTTTCCCTATTCCTCGATAAGAGTAAAATTAAAACGAATGACGGTATTCAAAACAATTTCAATATTATTATTAGATGATGTAACAACTACAGTCCTTTTGGAACTTGAATCCTTTTGAAATAATTCTACTTAGCTTAAATTTTAAAACATCATGTGGCCAACTCATGACTTTTCTAACTGACTTAAATACATTTTCTCTTTCTTAATTTCATAATTTATTAGCACAGACTGAGTTTATTAGCACAAAATATAACGATACAAGAAATTGTATCAATAAATTGAACTGTCAGATTATTGTGTAAAACTTGCATTGTGTAAAATGGAAGATAAATGGTACAATTTCTTCCGTATAATATCTTGAACGAACTTTTGCAACAGCAAACACAACACGATCTCTTAAATGCAACAACTGATCAATTGGAATTATCATTCCGTCACGATTCCTTTATATATTTTTCCTCAGTTTTTCGCTTTGCTCTTGTATGAGTTCCATATTTGATAACTTTATTCAAGCATTTTTTATCGATTGAATTAATTACGCATTTTTAATTTAATAAAGTTAATTAAGTGTATCCCATTTTAATTTTTCTTTAAAGACTCTTTTTATATCTTCCTAACCGAGATTCTACTTCTCTCTGTCCGAAATTTTATTTTTATCCAATTTTAGATCTCAAAAATTTTTTTTCACCGAAATTTAACCTTGTTGGAAAATAACGTAAAATATTTAAGTATTTATCATTAAAATCTTAAAGTACTATTTAGCATAAATATTAAATTTATGTTTTATTTACAACACTTATACATAGATGGCGCCAACGGCAGTTGTGAATTAGTAATTTTAAATAAAAAACATTTTCATATTTAGAAAATTTATGAAAATTAAATTTTATTAAACAAAAACTTATTTCCTTGATATGTTTTCTTTATTATTCTGTAAAACAATTTCCATAGACATTAAAGGCAGAAACTTTTAACTATTACGTAACATCGTAAACGTTCGAAAAAAAAAGTGGTTAGTAAAGTTTTAAAATCCGAACTTATTTGGAACTACTTCCGAGTTGTTATACAGTTATTACTGTAAGATTTTTTATTCTGAACATTAGATAACAATAAACACAAATACCATTTAATTATTTTATATTTAAATAACGCGGTTTTATTAAAAAATCCATTTCACATGTATACACATAAATACAAATAAAGAAATTTTTCAAACATGTAAGATTATTCAAATATTTAACATAGTATATAATTATGCAATTATTTAGCTCAGTTTAGATTTATATAAATATTTAGCCCAATTTATATTTTTACAAATATTTAGCTCAATTTATATTTATACAGATGTGTAGCTCAATTTACGTTTATACAAATATTTAGTTTAATTTACATTTATACGAATATTTATCACGTTTACATTTAAACAAATTTATGCTTCTAAAAGCAATTTAGACAGTTTATTTATTCAAATTTTAGATCAACGTTTAAAAATAAAATAATAATAATTTTCAAATCTATTTAATAATACTTAATTCAAAGACATAGTTCGCTATTTGACAGCATTTAAAATATGTTTATTGAAATAATTATTTTTCAACAAATTATTAAGTACTCAATACAATTGCATACTATAGAATAAAAAGGTAAAGTGGGAATTAGTTATCATGAATTTAAGAATTTGATTGTCAAAGTATTTTTGTTTTATATTATTTATTTATATATTTATTTTTTAATAACATTTAAGCAAAAATGTTTTTATAGAAATACTGTTTTTTAAAAATTGAGCATTTTTGCGCCGAAAATTTTTTCAATAGCATGTTTTAATAAATTTTTATTGAAATTCTTAAAGCGAATAGATTCTCAATCTCGAATTTGAAATCAGAGTTTTATCGCTTACTTCTGGGAAGTTCACTTTCATACTGCAGAATAATTTATGAATTATTTTAGGTTGCCTATTAAGTTCATTTCCATGAATATTGTAAAACACTATTTCAAATTTTTTGAATGTGTCTGGCTAAGTATTCGAGGGCAGTGTAAGTCCTCCTCTATTGGAGAATGTAATCCAAGATTTTACCGAACTTCACTGTCTTTATTTTTGGAAAAGGATTCTTTTGTTTTAAAGGACAAATATCTAGCAATATACTCTATAACATTCTCCTCAATATATATATAAAATATATATAATATATATTTTTTAAATACACTAATATTCTTATAATAAATAACAAATTTACATAAATGCATTATGAAAGGTTTCAAACTCAATCGTTAATTAGAAAGGGGGGGGGGATTATTTTTCACATTACATCAGCAGTGATAATACTGCACCAATTTCATATGATGAACACCTGCATAGGATAAAATATGGGATGGATAAGAAATAAAATGTTTATTTAGATACAAATAAATTACATACCTAGTAAACGTAATTCCTTTTCTTTTAGTAATCCATAAAAACTAAAATAATTGATTATAAAATCCAAAATAGCAGTGAAATTATGTTTACCACGTGTAAACATGGGATGATAGAACAAAATTCTTCAAGTTCCAAGTGTTTCGTTCAGTGCCAAATAGTGTTATATTAGCAGAACATCTTGGCGAAAACCGTCACAGACCATCGCCAAGCGTGCCAACCTTGATATTTTGGATGACTTTTGAGGGCGCTGCGATCGAGTGAAAAGCGTGTTTATACTTAGTCTGTGCTTGCTGTGTACTGGTAAAGTGAAGTGAAAGTTTATAATACACTTGTCCGTCTAGACCTGTTTTAGAGTAGCTGCCTTTTCTTCTTACTGAGTTATTTGGACATTTGTTAAACCTATTATTTGAAGAACGACCAGACTTCTACTGTTACAATGGATATTTCTATTCAAGTAAGTCATATTTGATATATTTTTTTTTTCTTGAATGCAAACACATTTTCTGTATTTTCAAGTATATATATTGTTGGCGAATTGTCGTTAGGCGTCAAAATACAAAGCTACGTATAACACAAAAAATACCTACTATCGTAAATGGAAATAACTAGATTCCCGAGAATTTTGTTAACAAATTTATCGCATAATGTTAAATATGAAAGAAACACATTTTACAATATTCAATTTTTAACTTAATGTTATTTAATATTTTTTTAGACATTTCATTCGAAAATTTTAAGAATCATCCTAGCAGTCGATTGCGTTTAAAATCAGTAAATTTTAATATTCACAGATTGCAATTTTTGAACCAAATTATATTCATGAGACGTCGTTTTCACATACTCACTGACACATACACACAGACATCACCTCAATCACTTACGTCATAAATTCGAATTTTTGCTCCGTCACAATACTTATACATTCGGCCGTCCAATAAACTGCTATGTCCTAGGATGAGCCGGTCGACCTGGGCTTTCGACAATACTTATACATGAAATTAAGTATATAGGGAAAGTGAAAATATTTCGTCACTGATATGTCTCAAAACCAAATTTTAAATAGGAATGAAGCGGTTAATAAATCTTGGGAAAATAAGCATTTAAATATTAAGAATATATTTCTAAGTACAATTAACGTATTAATACTAAATACTTAAAATTATATATTCACAAATATTCAAATTAAATCAAATTTATAATTTTTAAAATTAAATTTTTTTTTCATAATTTTAAAAATTTAAATATATTTAAATAGTGTTATTACAGGGTGACTACAGGCTCTCAGATAAAAAAATTCGTTGATATTCCCCTGATTTCCAGATACTATCTTCAGAAATTTCCTGATATGTATGTATCACTATCTACTTTTAGTGAATATCAGTTTAACAAACATAAAGCAGACGTGCCAACTCTCCGGATTTGGACCGGAGACTCCGGAAATTTTATTAATTCTCCGGCCTCCGGATTATTAACGAAATTCTCCGGCTTCTTTGTTTGAAATTTATCAATTACCCAGATATAGTATAATTCCTCGGAAATACCTATTTTTTACTTTTTTAGCACTGATTTCTACCATTCCCTGGATCGTAGCAAATACATAATTAAATGCACTGTAATGCCAATCAAATTAACGGAGATTTACAGCCACGTGTAATGTAACGTGTAAGATCGCGATCGCTTAATTTATGAAAGTACTAAATATGTTTCTTCAAAGGTTTATTCAACATAAATCGCTAAAATGTTACTTTTTTTTTCATTAATTTCACATAAGGAGTGCGATTGCTCAATTCAATTTATTTTCATGAATTGCCGAGAGCACATAAGTAACATTTTCAATCCAACTCAATCTTCTTAATATTGTATATTATATTGATTAAACTAGCTTATTTTCATATTTTAATTAATTATTAAGGTTAAGTTTTTAATTATTTTCACATAAACAGTGCGATAGTGCAATTCCGTTTTCCTCGTGCATTGCCGAGAGTATATTAATATTGTTTTCCATCCATCTCCATCTTTTAAATGTTGCACATTAGATTGACTAAATTAGATTATTAAGGTTGATTTTTAAGGTTAATTTCTTAATTATATTTGCATAATATAAATCTTTTTATTTTGAAAAATGGGTATGAACTCTGTGAAGGGATATTTACCAAAGAGTGGTATAGTGCGACTCCAACGAGAATGCATTTGAGTCACGTGACTTTGGACGAATCCATTAGTTAAATTCAATGACAGGTAGAAACGTGATAGGAAGAACGGGTTTCCAGAATTGGCGCCTTTAGTGCGAATTAATAATGCACAATTTGTGCAGTACGAAAATGATTTATGCAGAACGATAAAGAGCTTTATATGTATAAGTACATTCAGTGTTACCGTTGGGATGTGGTGGAAATGTTTTCTTCATAATAATTAAAATTTTATTATAATAAAACAATAATGGTCGTAAATGTTTTGTTAAAATTGAAGAGTTCGGTTGTAATACTTTTCTTGAAACTTAAACTATTTTATTTAGGAGAAATGCACAATGCGTTTCGTGCGTATGAATGAATGATTCATCTCCTAAAAGGAAAAATCTGATGTGAACAGCACATGCCTTCCCTACAGATTCATATTTATTTTCTTTATTTCTTTTATAATTCATTAATTTGAGTTATATGCACAAACTAGCATGAATAATTATTTGAAATTGCAGTTTTAATTCAATTTTTTTCCTGGAAACTTTGTAAAATTAGTGAAAAGCTGTGTTTAAAAGTTCCAAAAATTTGTTGGCTGAGATTACCCCCCCCCCCCCCCCCCCCGTAATTTATGGGTTGCTCGCTTGTGTAATAAGACGTTTTCTTTAGGGAAGATCCTCGATTCATCTATAAAAGGGGAAAAATACCTTGACATACACACATCTTTATATTTTTATCATTGTGTATTTTACTTTTTATATAACGTTGTTTAATTTCTATAAAATACAAAGAAAACGCTTCAATCTAAATACTTTTGCTGCCATTGAAAATCATTTCAGTCAGTTCTAATGAATCACATTTTATACAGTTACATATTTCATAAAGTATTAATATTTGTTAATTCTAAAATAAATTTCAGTAATTTAATTAATTTTAAATATGTTATCTAACCATTTTCCTTGCTTGTGGGCCACTATTCGGACAGTCAGTTCATCATTAGAGATTACATTGCATGGCCATGTCATCTAAGGAATCTATCACCCCCCCCCCCCCCCCCCCCGAGTTACAAAATTTGGAAAATGTAAAAATATATAAAAAATATCAGTTTTATATATATATTTGTTATTATTTTATAATATTTTATATATAAAATATTTAAAAAATTGTACCGCTGTCGCCCTTCTCGAAATCTGATTCTATACTTTCAGTTGACTCTTGAGTCATGTTCTGAAGAGGAGTCGGCACCTACCACAAAACTGATTTCTTCTATGGTTTCTTCCACTAAATTGTCAATTTCCCAATATTTATTTTCTACTTTTACTGCGTGCTCACAATATTTAATCCACTGCTCCTTTGTAATGCTGGCAAGGGCTGTCGGATGGGGGTGCATAACTTTTCTGAATTTGCTTCAGCCTAAAAAAAAATCGAGTACTTTGTACACCACATTTCGTTCCTTGGAACGAATTACTTTTACTTCTACAGACATTTTGTCGATAAAGCACGGTTCACAAATATCAGATTCTAATTAATTAAATAAACAGACGTTAGACGTTGGAACAGATGTTAGACATTTTCTTAGTCGCAAGCGCAATGCTAGTAAAGCATTCCAAATATTCTAAATTTTAAACAATTGGCGAAATACGCGCAGCAAATGCGATCGCCAAACAGGTTTCTGCGTTTGGCAACAATTTCACTGTAGTGCACAGATCGTCTATTTTGCAAGCTTTCTTCCCTATAACGAAATGGACTCATCCAAGGTCATCTGTCAACTCATGGGAGCCGGACTATATTAAAGCAATTATTTCAGCAAATATAAAGGAAACTAATTTGACAGGAATATAATTCAGTGCAATATTTTGTTTTGGTTTTTATTCAAGATCAATATTGGTTACTCTCTTTAATGAAAACTTTTTACCAAACATAAATATTTGTTTTCATTATAAAGTAATTTTCACCGATAAAACCTTTATATATTTTTTGTTTTATAATTTATTTTTCTGCAATTTTGTAAGATTGGTGTCTTGAATTTTCATATTCTACCAGTACTACCCCTGATTTTTAATGCAGTATATTTTTTTTCAGGGGGAAGGGGGCATTAAGATTTAATAAATAAATCAAAAATAAATATTATCAAGTTATTTTTTTATAATTTGTTACTAATGCTATTTTAATTCAAAAGACAGTTCATGATTTTTTTTTCAGATAAGTTTAAACATAATGTACTTAAATGGTACAGTATTTTAATGTTTTATTTATAAGAAAGATAGATAATTGTAAACAAATATTAAGTGTCATAAGTAAACAATATATTTGCGACAAAATAGTCTCCTGCTTTTTTTATTAAAAAGTTGGCAGGTCTAATAAAAAATATCAATTAATAAAATTGAAAGTGATAATTAAGAATAAATAATTTAAAATAATTACTTTCAGTATTAAACTTACAATAATCAATATATAGTACTTATAAAAGAATTATATGAGAACAGCATTATTTACAAGAAGATTAATCCTTCAAGCATTAAATTTCTAGATAATATATAAAACCTTAATAAACTGTTACGATCTTCAAGATAAACTGTAAAATCCATTTAAGAATTCATACTATAGTGAAATATCACTTATTGCAATAAAATTAAAGAACAAACAGACTGAAGGAATGTATTTTAATCTGCTTTTCATCATATGAAATATTTTGATAACTTTTAAAACGATTAAGACGGGAGGAATCACTCAGAAACGTTTAAATTTTAAAACTCCCATATTTTTATTGGGATGTCTAGGAGGATGTCTCCCGTCACATGAAATGCGAAAGAGGAATTCTACACATGTGTACTGTCTGGAGTCAGAAGAAGGCTGTGATTACCAAAAAAGTTCCTGTTTTCCTGATTTTACATTTTTTTTTCGGAACTCCCTGATTTTCCTAGAATGTTTACATTCGCTGATGTTTACCTGATTTCCAGATTCTGCAACCACCCTGTATCAAAAATACTAATATTATATTAACTATTTACGCAGTATAATATATAGATATAGGAAAAATGTTGTGACGAAGTTGAAAATTCGAATTCGAGTTTTCGATGGAGAAGCACGATTCAAGCATCACTGAACTCGAGTCGAACATATTTGAGATGGTGTATGTGTGTGCGTCCGTGATTCTCTGGGTACGATATCTCACGACTGAAAATAAATTTGGTACACATATTGTAATCGGTGAATACTGGAGTCCTATAGATTTCAAACGCTGTCAAATGCTCGGATGACTCCATAAATTTTTAAAAAAAAATTTATAATAAATTTATAAAATAAATTAATAAAAAATATAAAACCTGTTTAAAATGGCATTTCATCTGTTAAATTCTTTAGAAAGTAAATGTTTTCAAGGAAAATCTTAATATCTTTGAAGTGGCAGTTCAATATGGTTTAATTATTTGTTTACTTAAATGTACAGTCAAATTATTATTATTATTATTATTAGCTATTTAGTTTCATAGTAGCATACTCATATAATACACATTCACTGTATTCCTGTTTAAAATGGCATTTCATCTCTTAAATTCTTTAGAAAGAAAATGTTTTCAAGGAAAATCTTAATATCTTAGGAGTGGCAGTTCAATATAGTGAAATTATTTGTTTACATAAATGTACAGTCAAATTATTATTATTATTATTATTTTTGAAGGAATTGTGCATAATTAATAGTTAAAATATTTTAATTGGTTTCGTAAGATTAAATTAAATTGTTATACCGCAATTTTCTATATATTACTTTCCCTGCCCCACGTTTGTGTGTGTGTCTGTCTGCACAATGTATGTATCTACTCTAACTGAAAAACTAATTGACCGAATTTTTTAAAATTTGTAGATAAGTCCCTTGTGGGTTATCCTATATTTTATTTTTTGTCAAATGATCTTCAAAAATAATCCATATGAACCCTGACTGAAAAACTACTAGACCAAATTTCACAAAATTCAGTAGATAAGTTGCTTGTGAGTGACCTTGATGATGATTAGATTTTGGTACAATTCAGAAAAAAAGAACCTGCATCTTTTGCGAAATGACCAGCTAAAGTAGTCAAATCTGAAATGAAAGATTACGTATGCAGAAATGCGATAATTAAATGCTTGTTTTGCATGTAAATTCTTGGCGATGAAAAGAAAAGGATCAACCCCATTACTCTAGAACTAGCCGTTCTCCAGGTATTTTAGTTATTTCACATTTTTGTTTCGCCGGTTTTGTGAATAAATCCGTTTACCAAACAAAAACGAAAGCTGAATTAAATGTGTAAATCCAGTGTTATTTCAATTAATTATGCGTGTTATTTCGTACAATTGAACTGACTATAGTGAATTATTAATAAAATGAAGAGAAAATTGATTTGAGTCTGCAAAGAAAGTCATGTGCTGCTGCTCACATCTGATTTTGTTTCCTTGTTTTTATGAATTTTCGGAATATAACTGATTGCCCTTTACTCCTTAACAATATTTGTTTAATTGTTCTTCATTTTCACTTTTAATTCACAATTGTTTAGCAACTTTAATAGATAAGCGCAAAATTTCAAAATTATAAAAATACTTAATTTTTTAAAAAGGTTTGATTTTATATGGAAATAAATTAAATATTAGCTTGTGTATTACGTGAGCTAATCAGAATATACGCTACAATAAAGGTACAGTATACAAAATTTGAAGAAGTTGTATACACTCTTACTTGGAAAAATTAAGAGTCAAATTTACTTTGAAAGTCAAATGTATAAGTCAAACTTTCATATACACTAATCATTTTTTGCTATTTTTTGACCTTTGCAGTTTTATTTTTAAGAAGGTGATATAAACTGATGCCTCTATCATATATAATATGACACACACATTTATACTGAAAGCAAAAGTACAATAAATTTAAATTTTTGAAATGTTGGACTATAACTTCTGCGAAACGTCATTATTGAAATATGATTATGTACATTTTAAACATGGGTATAAAATAGCTGGTCACGGAAAACTCACGTGAAAGGAAAAAAAAGCTGATATTGGAAGCTCATGACTGTCCTTTCATAATGCAATGAATTTATTCCTTTAATGGAGAAGAAGTGATGAAATGATCCAGTGTTTATAACGTTAAATTGTACATTTGTAGGGGTAAATTGCACATCCCGATGACAACATCTGAAACTATTTCGTACCCTATTAACTTATATTTTAAGCAACTCTAAATTAATGATCAATACTGAAAGCGTCCTCAGTAAACAATATAGTTCATATATTTAAATATTTAATAAATGCATCAATTAGGCGTCATTTTCATTAGCTTCATCTTTGCAATTTTGTCAATATTTTCCTCAGTTTGGTGCCAAATATAGCCAAGTTGGCGATATGTAGAAGAGCATTTCTTATATAATAAAAAAGCTATGCACATCATATGAGGGAATTAAATATTTCCAAAATATTGCATCGTATTTGACGTCATTTGTATCAATTCGATAAAATGTTTATCAATTTGGCAACATTTAAAAAAATCGCCAAACTGGTAATACGCCAGCAAAATTCGTTGCTAAAATTTTGCCAAGCGTTAAGACGGAATCTTATGGTACTCTCAGACAAACATACAAATAAACATGCAAGTAAGTACGGGGAGAGTGAAAACGATATCCTCTAACGCCGCAAATAAAATTAGATAATATTCCCTTCATTTCTGATGAGCTACTTTATTTTGATGCATGACCTTTCCCTCAGACATTGTTAAGCTGTACCGCTTAAAACCGCAACTGACAATTCACGAGGTTCTATTTTTTCTCCTTAAATCATCACTCCCACCCTCTTAAACGAGCAGTCTCACTTAATTTCGACAATCCCAAAAAACTAGCCACTTGGACAACATATCTCATTTCAACCCACCAAGTCTGAATGCCATTGGCCATGTTTGCCCCTCCCAGAAATGATTCCTATATTTGGCATGAAATCAAGGTTATGAGACTTGAGCCAAAAGTACGAGTAACTGACGAACATTCAATATCTTGAAAAGAATATATGTACTCATATGTACTATAAGAATAACCTATATTACCATCCTTAACGTTTATCAAAATTTGTTACTAGTTTGTCGGAATATTTCCAACTTGCTAACTTTTTAAATGGTGCCAAATTGACGAAAATGTCACCCAATTGATAAAAATTCTTCAAATTGATGAAACCGACTCTAAATCAATGAAATAACGGCTAATTGAGTTCAATAACTTGGAAAGAAAGAGTAGACTATAAGAATAACCCATTTTTTCGTCCATCCGTCACATTTGGTGAGAAATTTATCGGCATTTCGCCAATTTGGCGACTATTTTAAATGCTGCCACATTGTCAGGCATGTAGCCAAATCGATAAAATTAACATCAAATTGAAATAATGTTTCGCAAATTCTGATTACCCTCATATGACAGGTGTACCTTCTAGTATATAAGAAATGATACTTTGGGTACTTTGAAGTAGACTTACATGTTGTCATCCCGAAAATCGCCAAATGTACAATTTAACGTTAATAACACAGTACCATGGGTTTTATACGTTATTTTTTTACTGTAAAAGAAAGAAATTCATTAAAATATATAAAGAAAGCCATGTCTCCCCACATGATTTTTTAACATTGCGAAAAGTTATTCATTGCGTCAAAATTGTATTCAAACTCCAATCTTTATATTAAAGTTCACTTATAATGTTAATAAAGTGTTTTGAAGGAATGGCTTCTATTTAAATTAACAATTTTCTACATAGGGATTTAGCACCTCCTGCCCCCTGCCACCTAAAAATATCCATGCTTATTTTATATATTGATAAATGGTCTCTTTATTTTCAAGTACCTGGAGTTTGGATCTCCCATCCACGCCGATATTCTCATATATTCTCATAGCTGCCAGCTCTACTGGTATTTGAGGGAAATTCTCGGTTTTTAACCATTTCTTCCCGTTCCCATTTTTTAACGAGAATCACCCTGTTTTTTTTTGTTGTTGTTTTTTTGTGTATAGTCTGCAGACCACACGTGGAAATACCTCTGGTGTTTCAGAATAAAGAGATTATTTGACAAAGATTTGATTTTATACTTTTATTTATGTTCTGTATTTTTGGTTAAATTTAATAGGCTACTAAAGCATATTTTAAATTACAACAAAAATTTCCAATCTTAAAAATTTCCAATATTTTTCTTTTTACTTTAGGCGCCACAAGAGAACAGAGCTTCTGTTGCAAACCAGCCAAATAAGTATGTATAATTTATTTCACCTCTGGCATTTACTCCCATCATATATCTATTTTGTTTAGTATTTTGATAGAAAAATGTAATGATAGACAGCCTGATTTACTTCTATTTATACAATTGTTATGCATCTTATTTTTTCTTATTATTTAATTTTCTGGTTTTTTTCCTTTTAGTTTAGATTGCAGATGGTATTCCTCGGGCATAGCTCTTAAAATTATGCAGAAGGTATGTAGACTTCATTAATAATACAAAAAATAAATATGGACTGAGGAGGAGGGAGAGAATGTAATGGTCTCTCTCTCTCTCTCTGTCTTTCATTTTTTATTTGTTTTGGTAACCAATATAGTCTCAAATTTCTTTATCATCTTTATCAATCAAAAATCTTATATACGACGGAATTCTGTCGATCCACTTTCCCCAGAAAACGCACGTTATTTTCTGAAAATTTCCACCAAATACTCCCTCCTCAAATATTTAAAAAAATTTCGTCGTCAAATAAAATATATTTATTGATAAAAGTATATTCTGTTTCATTTTTTATTTGACAACTATGAGTAAGTCACATCCCCTCTACTTACTTCGCGAATTTCCATCTCATTTAATGGGGATATTTTTCTTTTTTAACAGTAAATTCCTATTAAGCTCCCTCTAAATTTTCAGCAAATTTTAGTAGCATTTTGAGGGGCGGATCGACGATATTCTACAGTAGTTTTTTTTTAAAGAATAGATTTTTTCATAAAGCAAAACATTTTCTGAGGCAAATTTTTGTTTTTGAATTTAGAAAAGCCTGATTTGGTAACAAAATTTAGTTGTGAAATTCATTATGGATCAAAAATATTCTATTGAATGGAAGAGCAGGTACAATACTTCTTCAAGAAATGCATAATCTTTTACAGTTTGACCTTTTACAGTTTTGAATCAAATTCATGTTCAATCTGTACCTTCGTTCAAAATCTTTGGTGGGCTCGTTTACGGCTCCCTAACCTGGTAGATAACTGAAATTCGTCACACAGATTCTTCTCTCGGAACATTTTCATCTATTTAATTTTCATGTCAATACGTTACGTCCATTACGTACGTCATGATTGTATGTTTCTGTCCTTATCATAACTTTTTTTGTTGCTGTCGTTTCTTTTTTTGTAATTTAACGTTCAGTGTCTTTTGGGGAAGAATTCTTCTGGATTAAAATTGACT
The DNA here is from genome assembly GCA_951213105.1 of Amaurobius ferox. NCBI lineage: Eukaryota > Metazoa > Arthropoda > Arachnida > Araneae > Amaurobiidae > Amaurobius > Amaurobius ferox. The sequence continues at coordinate 15,245,545 of OX578154.1, read as the reverse complement.
AGAAACTAAATTTTTATCATATGTGAAATTGAAATGGTTTTGTAGGCAGGTTCAACTTAAAATAGTAATATATAAATCTTTATCAAAAATCGACATTAGGTAAACTTATCGAAGAGACATGAGGATATAGGCAGATGAAATATTTTCAACAATTTTGCATAATATGAATTTTGAATGAGGATAAGTTTTATTCCGTATTATTTAGAATTGAGTCATCAATTTCAGTTTGGTTCGACTGTGATTAAAATGTATTTTGTCTTTTATGTTTCAAATTGTTGTATAGGGGAGGGCATTAAAAAAATTTTTTATCATAATTTATTTTCTTATACTGTATTCCCTGATAAGTAAGGAAGGCATATTTTCAGTGGAGTTTTGTGATATAAGTGATTTTTATGAAAATTTTTTCCTGTAAAATGTCATAGATATATTTTTTGGAAAATCAATTACTTCTGAAATTACGAGTAATTATTGAGCTAAGAGTGACAATACTATTAGATGGGCATTGAAAATGAGTGGAGAACTGTGAATCCACACTTTCTATAAGCTGAAATATATTTTACTTTGTCTTTATACCCCAAAGGAAGACACCAGTTTCATTACAAACATTAATGCCATTACCATTTTTATTTGCACTAGATTTCCTATAATAAACATATTTTGTAGATTTCCTATAATAATCTTCCACTTTTTGTCGAAGAATTTAAAAAAAATACACAGGAGGATAATAATAAAATTTTTAAGAATAAATGAAAGTAAGTGAGACTTGTGTGTGTTTGGGATTGGGAGGGGGTGTTCATAAATAATTGAATATAATTAGGAAGGCGATCCCGGATTTTAAGTTCCGAGGAAATGACTGCACTTCACAGATTCATTAAATAAATGACCACCTGTATAACAGACCATTTCATTAACGGACATAAAATTTATCCGTTATTTACTTGAATTCGTTATTTGGAAAATAAGATTAAAGTAAAAGTTCGTATTAAAAAGATAAAGATCATTACACGAGAACATGAAATAAAAATTTCGTTTAATGGCTAAAGAAATAATGATTTAGAAAAAAAAACACAATTTATATATATCCATTGTGTACATTCCATGTCATGGAGAGTAAAAACTTTATCTCCCTATCTATTCTAATGACCACTCAAAAAGCGTTTACTCAAAACGTACACGTTAAGTAAATAATACAGCATCTACATTCATGAGATCTTGTAAGAGCATAGAACTTATAATTGTGCATCTAGTGAACCTATACATTTCTACGTCAAATTGCTGGAAATTTTTAAAGAGTTTGGAACACCTTCCTGTTATTAACACATAATTATTTTCAATCGTGTACACACTTTTTAAAATACTAAATAATATAAGTAGATATGCATACGTCTACTAGGTGCATAACCATAAATTTTATACTCTAGCTAAATTCGAGGAATGTAGATACTACAGAATTTACAGAGTGTTCTAAAGAAGGAAAAAATCATGTTTTTGGAAAACGCGCTTTGAGCGGCCTGAAGAATGGACTTGGCTGTTGTTGTTTTCAATTTTAAGTATAAAAATTTTACTTTTTACAAGATGAAAGATATATAAACTATATATTTTTGTAATCATCTAAACTATTTTTGAGATACTACATGAAAAATCCATTATGTGAACTTTATCAAGTCTTTGTTTTCTAACAAATATCCATAGCACAATGAAAATGAGTATTTATAGGTTTCTTTTATAAAGTTCTCTTATTTATTGGTATTTGGACTTGAAATGAAAAAAAATACTATCTATTTACAGATGGGGTATGAGGAAGGTTCAGGCCTCGGAAGAAATTGCCAAGGAATAAGAAAGCCCATAGAATCCGACATGAGAAAAGGAAGACCGGGACTAGGATACTGTGGCCCGGAAACAGTGGTAAGTGAAAAGTTAAGTAGTATCTGTGGGGAAACTCCAACTATAATATTTAATTCCTTGACAAGGTTGGAATTCTGGTATTTCAGTGATAGAATAATATTGACTTGTACAGATCCTGAACAGTTCAGCAGATTCTCAAACAAACAACACTTTGTGAATTGTGAGAGTCGCAGGAACGTAGCCAGAATCTTGAGGTAAGCGGGGGGATCAGAAAATTGCAGAGATGCTGATTATATTTCTTGTTTTAAGAATTTGATAATGTTACTCTAATAGGAATTTGTTGATGATCAATCCATCATCACTCTTTACCATACAATTTACAATACAGAATTATAAAAGTATCGATTAATTACAGCATGTAATAAAATTGTAATTTTTACTTTCCATATATAGTATATATAATATTTAGTGAAAATATTAGATGGGAGGCAAAAATATAAATTCAAGTTTTGAACTTTTATTAAAGATTGAAGCAAGTAGGAAAGGGGGGGACTGAGCTAATTTCCAGGAGGGCTACTCCCTCCTAATTCCAGGCTAGCTACGGCACTGGAGAGTCAACGTGCTATCCTTCTTGCTTTTTAATTTAAATTATATACTATATATAAAAATATACGCACATACACAGCGGGTTCATAAGAATGCCATAAAACAACCTAATAACTTTAGATGGAACAGGGATACTTTAATAAGAGGTAAAGAGCATTGTCGATTACAGAGGTATGGCTAGTGTAATGCCACCAGACCATTAAATTTGGAGCAATAATTAAAATAAAATCTTCAACATTTAACAAAATACTAGCCGAATACCGGTTTAAAATCATAGGTCTCCCCGAATAACGAGAATTTTTAAATAATTTATTTTTTCCATTTGACCTTTTCAAATTGTTCCTATTTGAATTATTCACGGTGCTTTATTACTTCAACTTTACAACGTTTTAATCCTGGAGCACCCCCTTAAATGAACATTTTTGAAAAACTCTATTCAGCTTTGATTCTTTTTTTTTATCAAATAATTAGCAAAAACACAAAATTTCAAACGTTTATCAAATTTTAAAGCAGATGTTTATCATTTTTTCGACAAATCGAATATTTTGGTGTGCGACACCCCTAAAATATAAAATGTTGGAAAACTGAAATTGCACATTTTCTTTCTTTTAATTTTTCTCCTCTCACACTAAATTTGAAGTCCCGATCTTATCCCAAAACATGATGTTTTATAACTTCAATTTTCGAAAGTTTTTCTGGAACACCTTCTTAAATGAACATTTTTGAAAAATCTATTCATCTCGGTTTTTTTTTAAACAAATGTACCAAATTATGGCTTATATACTAAATTTCCAGCCTCTATCAAATTTTAAAGCAGGCATTTCTCATTTGTTCGGCAAATAAAAAAATTTTGATGTGCGGTACCTCGTAAAATATAAAATATTGGAAAACTGAAACTGCATACTTTTTCCTTTTGAAATATCTACCCATATACCAACTTTAAAGTTTCTATCCAATCACGAAGCATGATTCTTCTGTTATTTCACCATTCAAAATTTTTCTGTGGAGCACCTATCCCTTTAAACGAACATTTTTTGAAGAACTCTATTCTTCTTTGGTATTTTATCAGATAATTGGCCTATATACCAAATATCAAGCCTCTATCACATTTTATAGGTAGCGTTTCTCATTTTATCTGAAAATCGAGCATTTTGGTGTGTCACACCCCATAAAGTAGAAAATATTGGAAAACTGAAATTGAACCGTTTCTTTCTTCCGAACTACTCGTTCACCAAATTTAAGATCTCAGTTTCATCCTGAAGTATGTTTTTTTTATCATTTCACACTTCGAACGGTTTTTTTCTGGAGCACCCCTTAAACGAACATTTTTGAGAAACTATCTTTGTTTTGGGTATTTTCACCAAATGATTAGCCCATATACCAAATTTCAAGTCAGTAGCAGAAAGTAAAGGAGGCGTTTCGCATTTGTTCAGCAAGTGGAGCAGTTCAGTGTGCATCTCCCCTAAACTAGCAAATAGTGGAAATCTAAACTTGCACACATTTTTCTTTCGAACGATTTACTTATACACCAATTTTGAAGTCTCCATCTCATCTCAAAGCATGCTTTCTATCATTTAACTTTTTGATCGTTGTGATATAGGGCACCCCTCTTCAGAACATTTCGGAAAATGCGATTTTTCCAGTGAGATTTCATCGAACCATCGACCCGCGCAGCAAATTTCAGGTCTCTTTCTATTCGGGAAGTGCGTGACAGACAGACGAACACTTGGCAATGAGTATATACTAGACGAATACCTATTGGAAATCAACGGTCTCACAATAAGGAACCCCGAATAATGTAATTCTTAATAACATATTTTCGCTTGTATTCAGCAAATCGAACATTTTGGTGTGCAGAACCCCCTAAAGAAAAAAATATTGGAAAACTGAAATTGCGCACTTTTTTTCCTTTAGAACTATCTAACCGAACTATAATGTTAAAATCCTGTCTTAAAAAAAGTCCTTTAAAAGTACCGAAAGTAGCAAATATTGGAATTCTGAAATTGCACATTATATTCCTTACCAACTACATACTTATACATCAAATTTAAAGAATCTGTCGCGAAGCATGCTTTTTCTATCATTTCAACTTCCAAAAGTATTCTGTGTAGCACCCCCTTAAATGAACAAGTTTGAAAAGCCGTATTCATGATGGGATATTTATCGAATGATTAGCCCATATACCAAATTTCAAATATCTAATCCATTGCAAAGGAGGTGTTTCTCATTTGTTCGTCAAATCAAATATTTTAGTGTGCCAGAACACCTATAACAGCAAATGTTGGAAAACTGATATTGCACACTTTCTTTTTTTTCAACTATCTACCCGTACACTAAATTTGAAGTATTTATCTCATCGTAAAACATGCTTGTTATTTCATTTCAACTTTCAAATGTTTTTGTGTGGAGTACTCACCCCTTAAATGAACACTTTTGAAAAACTTTATTTGTCTTGGGTTTTCTATCAGATGATTGGTCCATATACCAAATATTAAGTCTTATATTATAAAGGTGGCTTTTCTCATTTATTCGTCAAATCGAACACTTTAGTGTGAGGTATCTCCTAATGTTCCAAATATTCAAAAACTGAAATTGCACACTTTCTTCCTCACAATCAACCCATACACTAAATTTGAAGTCTCTGTCCCATCCGGAAGCATTCTTTTTCTATCTTATCACTTTTCAAACGTATTGGTGTAAAGTACCCAACCGTTTAAATGAATATTTTTGAGAATTGCCATTCGTTATGTGTTTCGTTATCAAATGAAAACCCATATACCAAATTTCCAGCTTTTATAAAAAAAAAAGTTAAATTTTAAACGAGGCGATTCTAATATGTTCGACAAATCGAATATTTTGTTGTGCTGTCCCCCCCCCCCCTAGTCTTGCAAATATCGAAATTCTAAAAATGCTAAAAATGCAGACTTTCTTCCATTCCATCGATTTACTCCTACACTAAATTTTAAGACTCTATCTCATCAAAAAACATGCTTTTTTGCCATTTCACTTTTCGAAAGTTTTGGTATGAAGCACCACAGAACATTTTCGGAAAATACGATTTTTCCTGGGAGTTTTATCGAACGATCGACACGGGTATCAGATTTCAAGTCTCTATCTATTCAGGAAGTCCCTAAAAAGCCTGTCGGACGGCCAGACAGACCGACACTTGGAAATTATTATGTAGAGAGAGATTGTAACTCATTGCTTGAGAAATTGGAGTTAGATGCTAGCAACTGTAACCTAATGAAACAGTTTATCAACGTCCATTCATGCAACTCATTTCAAGCGAGCGGAGGAATTTAGGGACGAAACTCGTGCCAAATAAGAGCATCTGAGCGTGTGAGTTGATGTCGGTGGGATTAGTAGAACTAGCGCTTAGCAGCGTGTCATGCCTTGCGCCTACATTACTGAATCTTTCCAACGGGTAGCGCTTTTAGGTAAATATTCATTGCAGCTTTTCAGTATTTTTCGTACATTTGTACAGTTATTTTAGTGATTGTAAATGGGTTTCATTTTTTTTCATGATTAAGTTTAACTTTCGGATATACGTTAGATGGTGACTGATATGGATTCAGCATAAAATTATAGAAAGGTTACGCTGCTCACTAAAGATTTATTTTCCCCGTACTTTTCCCATTTTAGGTTCAAAAAATTTCTCTGAAACATTTATATTCAAAATTGTCTACAGACAGAGTTTAGATGATGACTAAGACGATTACAGATTTCAATTTTGGAGGAAGTTTTACGATTTACTAAAGATTTCCCCGTCTGTAATTTTTCACTTCGGGTTCAAAAAAATTAATTGATATATGTATTTCTCCTAATTGACTATCAATACAGCTTAAATGATTATTGATATAGTTTCTGCGTTAAATTCTAGATGGTTTAGTGATAATGATCTATAAGTATTTCCATTTCTGCTGCTGGAGATAATACTTCGTGTTTTTCCAAAAATTCTTATGACTGTACGAAATAAGCATGCAAGAAGGTATAGAAATGTTTAATCATTGCGTCAAAAATGAAATGCACACACTATTAGCCACCATTGAAGGTTTCTTGATTAATTTCTTGTTTGTTGTTTGTTTAGCAAAGAATAGAAGACCTCAAAACCTACAGTAAGAGACACAGTATAAAAGAAGAAACACTTCCTAGGCGAGGAGAAAGAAGATGTATAAGAGAAAAAAGAAGTTATAACAGTGAAACAAGAAGACAGAGGAGTAGGAGTAGAGACCCCCTCAAAAGACACAGGGGGCAAAGTAGACACGCAAAAAGAAGTCACAGAGAACAAAGCAGACACGCAGAAAGAAGTCACAGGGGACAAAGTAGACACGCAAAAAGAAGTCACAGAGAACAAAGCAGACACGCAAAAAGAAATCACAGGGGACAAAGTAGACACACAGAGAGAAGTCACAAACAAAGAAAGCATAGTGATGACAAGAAAACAAGTCACGGACAACGACATCATAGACGAAGACATATATGCCGAAGGCACCGTGAGGTAATTATACATCGTTGTTAGTATCTCTTTATACAAGGTATTTCTAAATTCACATTTGGGAATTTATCTCTTTAGTTTTCTTATTTTTCCCACACATACGTTTCTGGATTTAAAACTGTTGCAATAATTGTTACCTTATTTGAAATGGTTTAGTAAATGGAAGTACGGGTCTATGGGCCACAACTGATGATATACATTCCTGAAGGTGAATTATGAAATACACTGTATATAAATTTTAAAGTTTGTTAGATTATCTGTTCCGAATATAAATCCACAATTTTTGCGAATTTATTTTTTCAAATTTAAAATGATTATTATTTACATCACTGGGGTTAATCCTGCTTCTTTTTAACGTTTCTACATGCAAAAGTTGTCGAGATACTAATAAGAAGAAAAAACGCTTCCGTAGAATATATTTCTTATTTATTGTTTAAATTTTATTTGAAGAAAATTATATTGTGTCTCTTAGCAACGGAATTAGATGAATTGCATTTATACTGCATAGACGATTTTCTTTCAATTTGTCCGATTGCCATAATAAAGATATTAATAGAAAAATTATTTTTACAAATGAATGGTATCGTATTTTTATTTAGTTTATATCATTTACGTCTTACTGTCAGGAAAACTGCGTTAACTATGGATATTTTAATTTTCTTAAGCCACCAGTTTCAATTTGACAAAATGGTTTATAAATTCATATATTTCCATGTTTCGGAATGTGTTTAAATTATTGTTACAACAGGAAAAAAATAATAGTACGCGAATAACTTCAATTCAACACCCTTGGTATCGCTTGACCGAATAACTTTTGTTACCATTTATACACCATGATCACCTATGATAATCAAATTTCTTTACAAACGGAACTATGATGTTTTACTCTTCAGATTTGCCTGAGCATAAAAAAATATAGCCAGGAGGATGGGGACTCTAAATTTATTTTCTTCTTTCTACTAGTGAAATTATACCACATATTCTAAATACATTATGTATAATGCACATACGTATGTATATTGCAATAATTATCTTTGGAACTTGCATATTACCGTCATTAACTTACATATTACAGTTTTCATATAACGATTAAGTTAACAGAAAATAAACACTTCTACAGTATCGTTGTGTTATTATTGCTCGTTTATTTTAATTTATATGATTATTTGTTTCAGGAGAAGATTTTCATAATAGATTTGGCATCAGAAGAAGACCAGGTAAAAAAAATTCTATGATTGTTTATCGGGAATTATGTGAGGTTCAATCAAATAATCCCTAGGGAGATGTCATTTTTTTCAAGGCACACAAGCAGTGTCTTTATAGCCACGGACCACCTCTTCTTAGAGGCAAATTAATCTGAGAAACAGTACCAATGTGACGTATATATCGACGCGACGTATCGTTTAGTGATGCATCAATACTGTATTAATATCACTCTTAATTACATCGATAATGTATAGACGGCAGCATTATTCTGAATATATATTTTAGCATATTTATTTTTTTGTTTCAGATTTTTTGACCATTTCGCAGAAAAGGCTGATCCTATTTTTCCAAATTATACAAAAATCTAATCAGCACTAGGGTAGCCCACATTTAACATCACTGCCCAGTTTTGTGAAATTTCGTTGAAAAGGGTTTTAGTTACAGTGGATAAATTCCACAGACACACACGTGCTTCGCTTAAAATAGTCGATTCCTATTCTAAAGGACCCAAAACGTGTAGATCCGCCAAAAATTTGAGATTCTATTTTCTACCATATATCAATGTTTTCCATAATCATTACTATGAATACCAGGGAAAATAATAGAATTCGAAGTACGGAAGCGGACGAGCAAATCTGATGCTGCTCATTGTTCTGAACATATGACATAACTATTTCTGTAAACATTTAGCAAGTCAATGCAAACAATTTTAATAATTTCGTGGACTTAGTGAATTAGAAATGATTTTGTATTTGAAAAATATTTTTTCCGTAATTTTTTAATATTTTATAGAATGGGTCACAACCAATGGTCGTCGGCCCGTCTGTCTATCTGTCTGTTTGTTTCAGCTTTTTTGATAACATTTTAAATATGCATACCTACGTATATATGTATATAGTATATATATATATATATATATATATGTATATATTTATATATGTATATATATACATATATATATATATATATATATACATATATATATATATATATATATATATATATATATATATATATATATATATATATATATATATATATATATATATATATATATATAATATGAGAGATTTTGCTCATGGCGATACATGAATGGTATATTTTAATCCAAAATTGCAGTTTTTATATTCACTTGTTTTTTAATAAATCTGTATGTGAAAAATAAAGTTTCAAGTGAAAATCACTTCCCATATTCTTAATATTATATTTTGCTTTTCGATAGGACTCGGATGTGGTGGAATGTCTGCCTGATTCAGACATAGAATGCATAAAGGTACGTGCCAATGTTTAAAAATATTTTTTTTAAATTTTTCTATTAATTATAATCATGTTTTACAAGATTATTATACTGGGAATGATCTCGGAAAAAAGCTTGGTAGACCAGCATCGTAGAGTTGAACTACAGACGTCTTCTGCAGCCCAAGTTCATTTTCTTTATTAATTTAATACAAATATATTTTTGTTTGTTTGTTTTAAAAGAAAGTCTTATCTATATCTTATGTACAAAAACCATCATCGTGATTAACAATTGTTACTTGAGGACGTTTCGTCACTACCTCTGATTTATTTATACAGTGTAACTAACAAGAAAATTTAAAATCCAAAACTTAAGTTGAAATAATTATAAATTATTGCATATTCTATTTAGGTGTGCAAGATAAAAAAAGATGTTTCCCTCTCACCGTAATGGAAAGATTAGTCGAAAAAATCCTCTTCCAGATAATTGAAGCATCGTGGATCAACCAAAGACAGGCGTCCTGACAGTGAAGCTAAGGGATGATTCTAATCTACCATTGAAAACATGAAATATGTATTAAAATGTAAACGAAAATAATGTGTTTAAAAATAATATATATGTTTCTTATACCATGGATATTTTTATAACATAAATGTGAATATTAAAACCCTAATTGCTTTATTCTAAGAGCAGTGATTTTTATAATGGAAATTTTGTTAAATTGTGTAAAGTTTGGGTTATACGGTATTTACTTAATTTCGTGTTTACACCAGTTTGCATTTGGTTTGCATCATTTTGTGCCATGGAACTTATGCTAAGTAAGAGAGGGAAATATCTGATGTGTGCAGCACATGACTTTCTCTGCAGACTTTAATATTCTTTATTTCTTTAGCAAATCGTTACATTGAGTTTAATTACAAAAAATAACACTGAATTTGCAGTTTTAATTCAATTTTGTTTTTATTTGGGAACTAAAATTTTATTCAAAAGCTGCGTAACAAATATGTGAAAACTAAAATATCTCGAGAAAGTTAAATTGATACACTTTAGCATACTTAATCGTTTCATTTAGATTTCGGCGAATTTTATGGGCCATTTCGAAAATCATACAATTGTTTTTTCGAATCCTAGCAATATCTAATCAGCACCAGGGTACCCCACAAGTGCCTTATATACCAAATTTGGGGAAATTTGGTCAATTCGTTTTTTCAGCTAAAGATTCATGAGATTTAGATTCATGAGATTTTTGCGGCCCATTTCGCGAAAAAAGGTGAGTTCTTTTATCCAGAATCGTACCAAAGTCCAATCAGTCTCAGAGATATATATTCAATATATATAACCATGTATTGCAAGGAAAGTAAAAGATTGATGTGGGCAGCACATGGCTTTCCCTGCAGACTCATGCGCACGTTCCCTTTATTTCTTAAATTTAATTGCCCAAAATATCAGCCATAATTATTTTAAGTTACACTGAATTCACACTTTTTATTCAATTTTCGTTTTCATTTGATAATTCGACTTGTTTTTAAAGGTGGCATAGCAAAAATATTAAATTATCTTGAGAACGGTTAGTCCTAGAGAAATGAGGTTGGTATATATATATCTGAGGTTGGTATATATATATGTTGGAATGGTTTATTCTATTCATCGGCACAAATATACCCCGTATACATTTCCATGTATTGCAGGTAATATAAAAATATCTTGTTACCTATAGATACACATTTTAAAAGGAATATGAGACTCAATGCAGATGGAAATGCGTTGGAAAAAAGAACACAGCAAATTAATATGTCATCTTGAATAAGGTTTAAATCATAACCAAGAACGTCCTCAAATTCTCAATCAACAAATGTTTTCAAAATGAGCAAAGCTGTTAATGAAATTTTGGTAAATACTTCCAAACTGATTAGACGAGAAATTTATCTTATTTCATTAAATCCAGCTGAAAAAATAAATTGTAACGTCGAGGAACATATACGAAACTTACGGAAGAGTGCCTCAACTCAAATTTCTCAAACTAAAATCCATTTATAGCAGCTTTTTCATTTTTCAAATTTTACAATATATTTTTTTCAAAAATTGGGATCAAATAATAACAATTATAGGGTCAAATAATAACAATTGGGATCAAATTGGGATCAAATAATAACAATTATACTTCAATTTAAAGGGCTTGAACAAATATTTCGATTCATACCATACTTGACAATGTACCACAGGGGTATGGCGAGGGCGCTAATCACCTCACGAGCACTAACATTCTTCACATAATGCCGAACACTAAAATCCGGCACGTAATTGCATCCGATCGGAGATGGCTAGATTTTATCTATAAATGTAATCTACTCTAATGATTCACAAGTTTTCTAATTAAGTCTCAGTGTTGTCACCAAATAGTTATTATCAGCTTAATTGCTCCTGGAAGGTGACCACTGTTGTTTGTAACATAGGTAAAGCTGGGGGCACTAACTACCCCCTAAAGCATTAATAGCACCCCTAGTGATCTTTCATATTTGATATAAAGTTAATTATATCAGCATATGGTTAGCAATGTTTCTTTCAGGACTTGAGGGGGTTTCTTTGCCTAAATATATATATATATATATATATATAGAAATATATATATATAAGCAAAGAAACCCCCTTTGCCTATAAATATATATATATATATATATATATATATATATATATAGAAATATGTAATAATAAAAATTCAAGTAATATTAACTTCACCATAGAAGTAATTTCACGGCCATAATGCCGATAAGAGAAGAGAACAGCACCAGTCCAAATTTTATGATTAGTCAGAATTAAATTCCTCCTCAGGTCTGAGTATTTAACTCTAACTAACCCAAACACATGCCTGTTTCAAAAAGAGCAATAGTACATTACTATGAATTCTCTAATTAAACTATATATATATACATATTAAGGATATATATATATATATATACATTTATTTATATATATATTGCTTAATTTCTGTGCATCTATGTTCTGATATTCTGAAACATCACAATTGCAATGTATTTGAGTTTAAATTATCAATACCATACATATTGTGTCAAAATTGTGATTTTTAAAGTTCTTTTCATTTAAATTTAGTGTTGTTTCCGTCCTTAAACCGCTTTGTTTTTGCTTAATTTCTGTGCATCTGTATTCTGAAATAACACAATTACAATATATTTGAGTTTCATCAAACTTTGATTATTCCGACAACAAAACCTAAATTTTATTTATGGAGAATGTAAACTGATTATACTGTAAGATGAGTTGTATAAGAGTTTCTGAATTTCTTTAACGCGAAATTATTTTGTTCAGGAGTCTGCAATATAGATGATATGAATGAAACATTCATTGATTTTACATAGAGAAGCAGACGATTTAATGGCAGACTTCTTCGATGAAGTTTTAAGCATAGAGTTAAATTACTTTGGCCTCCATGGTAATAAGTTTTTAAGTAGAATAAATTATTGTAGTACTGTGATGAATGAAATAAAAATGTATAAATGAAATATTTACTGCTTTTACACAGAGAGCCAGGCGATTTATATTTCGATGACGTAATTTGAATCAAGTTCGTTTTTTTCGATGTAGTTTTAACATTTCTAATATTATTGCAGTATTGTGGTAAATTACCGTTGAATGTATCATATTTTAGAGATGTTTTCAAAAAAGTAAAGTTGGAAAGTGTTTCATAATCAATTCGTGATGCATGATTAATCTTTCTTGTGATTTCTTAATCCTTTTCGTTGTTGAATAAGCCTGTGAGAAATAAACCAAGGTGATAATTTTAATTTTAATTCATATTTCAAACCTGCGATTTTCAAAAGTGACTACGTTCAGTAAACTCCCACAAAACTCAGAGATTTAATTGATTTTCACGTTTTAAACCAAGAATTTTCAATCCTTTTCGTTGAGAAACATGGAGTTAGAGAGTTATTGAAATCCAGACCGTCCGACCTACCAGAAAGGTGTAAGGTAACCGTTTGGACCGCCGGGAAGTGCCACCCAATTTAGACCAGTGGGGGAGATATCCACAGGGACCATACCCTCCTTCCCCTACCACTAACCCCTCGGAAGGACTTACGGACCCACATGTTTTACGTGATCGTACTCCGCATGAACACGGCGGCAGTTGTGGCAACGTGCAAATCCAGCGTTCAAACCACCGGGCTGCCGCGCCCGAAATATGCCAACAGCACGCGGTTTTCCTAGGTGGTCACCCACCTAAGTACTAACCGCGCCCGATACTGCTTGACTTCGGTGATCTAACGGGAACCGTTGTTTTCAGCACGGTAGTGCCGTTGGCTCTGAAGTTAGAGAGTAGAACTAATAGGAGAAAGTTTATTTTTCCATTAATATCTCGACAAGTCCTGGTCTTAGAAACTCGAAACTTGAACTAAATTTATGGGTGACTATTTTAAAGCTACTCACCGTATTTCATTAAATTCGGTTTAGCCGTTCTCCCGTGATCATGAGACAAACGAAAGTTTCGTTTTTCACTAATATCTGGAGAAACACTAGTCATAGAATCTCGAAACGTTGAGTAAATTGTAAGTGGAGCTACAGCAAAGCTACCAACCAAATTTTATGAAATTCGGTTTATCAGTTCTCCCGTAATGATGAGACAAACGAAAGTGTCGTTTTTCACTTATATCTCGAAAACCACTAACCATAGAAACTTGAAACATGAACTAAATTTTAAGTGGGCTATTTCAAGACTACCCAAAAATTTCATCAAATTCGGTTTAGCCGTTCTCCTGTGATGTTGAATCATACTCAAATACATACATATATATATATATATATATATACATACTTTTCTTCTTTGTATAAATAGATTCATAATGTCTTCAAAATTTCATCTCAAAATTTAGGGTAGGTGAAAACAATTGATTGCGCTTAAAGACAATTGGCTCTCAGTGTTTCCTGATTGCAATTTGTGTACCAAATTTCATTCAAATCGCTTCATTTGTTTGTGAGATATCGTCTTTAAAGTCTCACTGACACTCACACACTGGCATCACCTCAAAAACATCTGATTCTTGTTAAGGGATGCTTGAAATATGCTCTCCCGTCGAAAACTAGAATTCGAATTTCTGACGCCGTCACAATATTTTCGTTACATATTATACTATGTATATGAGGAAAGTAAAAAATTTATTCCCATAGAATTAATAAAAATTTATAACTGATTATAATGATAATATCTAACATATATTTTAAGAATGTATATAATACATTTTCAGGTATTGGTAATACGGCTCTAAATATACTGTGATGTTTTTTATCACACTTTTATTGAAACAGCTCTGAATGTTTTCATAGATATTTCTACTAAATTTTGTTTACCTCCGTCTAATGACTTTCGATAATTGGCTTCCGTCTCTTCAGAAGGCTTTGAACTGAGATACTTAGATAAAGATTACTTTCTATATGTTTAACATGCCATTTACTAAAAGAGGCTAATCCTTTATGTTTTACCTGTGGCTCAGTTAAGGTGTAAAATGTCCTGAGGGAGAAAGGAATCCAAAATTATCCTTTCATTATTAATCGATCAATTGATGACCAGGCATTCGTGCCTGCTATCTCTTAGAATTTTCCACCTGCGTTCTTCTTGACGGACGATTATAGATGTTTCTGAGAAGAAGGGAACGACTTCTCAAGGTACTTTAAGCATAAGGTAGGTCAGAGAAGGGGGGTTGCTTTTCGACCGGGAGAGAAAACTGAAGCGTGACGTCACTGAGATTACAAGTCAAGAAGAGGGGACATGAGATACGTGTATAAAGTTTAGAAAGTTCGCGCTTATCATTCGAAAAGGAGATAAGATCATTCGCAATAAAATTTTAGAAGAATGAAATTAAATGATTCTTCTCATAAATGCATAGGGCTATCATTAAAATATAATAATACATATATTATTTATAATAAAAGCTGAAATATATCGTGAAAAGTGTAGTAAATATAAAAATTATATTTCAAGTGTTTTAATATAGATATGAATAAATATCTGATCATCGGATTTTTAAAAATATAGTATCCATTATCTTAAATACTGATAATACTTTCTACATGTAATATAAATATGCATTTCAAAAATATCTAATTGCGTAAAATATCCCACATACATATAACATATATTGATGACTATGAAATATCACCAATCTAGTAGCTACATAACTATATATTATATTAAAAAGCGTAGATCGGAACTTGAGAAAAGGGGGGAGTTGACGGTCGAATGGATGGTCAACGGCAGTAGATTTATTTTATTTTCCCAACAAAGAGACGATGCATTTTGTGGGCTAGTGGAATATTATGACTCTTGGCTAAGCCACAAGTCATTTTTCACAAAGATATGTTAAGAATGCAAAATTGATGTTATTAAACTTTATACAGTTTTAAATATAAACTATATACAGTTCTAAAATTTTAAAGCAATGTTCACACGGATCATAAATAATAAATCAATACATACCATTTTTATGACATGATACTGCTTTTACACCATTTAGAGGCTTTTCTTTGCTTTTTTCTCTCTACTAATTGTTGCATGAAAGTTTTATTTAAGTGTTTAATCCGAATGAATGTTCTGGTTCGTGAAAACAAAGTTATGGCGTTTAGAGATATAGAAGGTGAAATGCTTCTAACTTTGACTGCAAGTTCTTAATAATGCATTTCTCTTTTGATATATATGCGCCATGCATTTCTAAGAAATCAACTCCCACTTTTTTATTTCTTCTGGAAAATGTGCCGCTGGCTTTTAGTTTTATTGTAAATAAATTTTTTATGCATTATATTTCAACTTTGATGATTTTAGTTTTGTATTCTAAGCTTTTTACATATCAAAACGAAATGTCCCATAACTTCAGATGATGTGAATATAATGTCAATATTATGATTACTAAAGAATTACGTTTTATGATTATGTATATTAATAACAAAGTAAAATGCTTAAGGTATTTAAAATTAACTTTACATACATTATGCAATAAATTAAACTGTGTAAATTAGCTTACAAAATGCTAATATCTCCCACCCCCCCTCCTCTTCAAAAAAAGAAAGAAAACTCCATAATTGCTAGTATCAGAATAAAAATTATTTTTATATAATTTAGATACTGCATATGACGCCGTTTTTATTTTATTAATCTTGTTTTTTGGATTACTTAGAGGACCACCTATTTTACATATCAATGAAACATGTCAATCATAAGTATTTTTTATACTGCTATATTAAAAACATTATTTTTAACTGCGGTATTAATGGTATGTAAGATTTTTGTGCCGTTGGCTTCTTGTTTTAATCGTTTAACCGGCATCAAATTCAAAATTGAGCCCGAAAATCTTCACCAGGAAAGTGACTCGAACAGACAGTTGCGTTAGCAATGTGTATTTTATACTCTCTGTTTCACTTCACGATCCATAATTTTTGGAGTGTAGGATCTTTTGGAAATCTATGAAAACTGATAGATCCCATTGACTTCTTATAATAATTTGAACACAAAGCAACCGAGCATCAACCAGGCATTTTTGTGCTTACCAAAATTATACTTTATATACGTGAAAATACTAATATATATACATCTATAATACACGAATTTACACTTAAACTTCACTTTTACGATAGAATTATATTAAAACAACGACTGACACAGTCTATGTTTTCCCATAGAAATGAAAGCTAGTCGGAGAAACTGGCACTTCTCCTTTTAACCCAGTGACGTCACGAACGGCGATAACGTCCACCTTCTAGAATGCTGTCAACGGCGGCATTCTGGTCTTTTGATCTCTGACCCTCCCTGCGACTTCTCTCATATACACGTGACATATATCCTGAATACCCCCTGCACGAGATGGAGAATAGACCAAATGTACTGGTGTAAGGATATAACTCAAATATATCCCCTAGAGACAAAGCAAAACAGGATGCTTAGGACGACTATGAAAGCCCTTATAGATAGTGTCATAAGAAACGATTTAAAATAAAAATCACAAGAACTCGCATAAATAAATCACAATATATTTTTTTGTTTTTACACTTTCCCAATATAATCAATATAGTACATATACTTTTTTTTTCTCCAATGGCCAGCCATTGACTCTTTCATCTTCGCCTATACATCGGCCAGAACAGTGAATCTCTTAGCCATCAAATGACGTTGCCCCAGCGCACCAGTGGGGGTGGAGACACATTATGCCTAACAACACAAACATCCATGTCTTACGTGGGACTCGAACCCATAACTTGGCGGCCGATCAATCACTGGAAACGCTCGCCTTGACCGTTCGGCCACCACGTCGATTGAAATGAGCCAACAGTACGCGGTGTTCCCAGGTGGTCACCCACCCAAGTACTAACCGCGCCCGATGCTGCTTAACTTCGGTGATCTAACGAGAACCGGCTCCACAGGCTCCAACGTCTCCACAGGCTCACCGACACACACACACATACAGATACATACTTTCATACAAATACATACGCACACATGAACACACACACGCACACACATCATCTCAAAAACGTTTGATTCGTGTTCAGGGATGCTTGAAACGTGCTCAGTAGATAGGAAAGGCCGGTTCACCAACAGAGGCTCAGCAATGTTCAGAGCTCAGCAAAATGGCCGCCATTTTAAATACCGTAATTCTGGACGGGGGTGTAAAAGGGGGGAATGAAAAAAGGGGGTGAAAATTTTTTAGAAACTTTTTTTCGTGTGGCAACGATTTCGTAGTCTTGTACGAGGGGTTTAGAGGGAAGTAAATTTTTTTGGAACGAGATTTTTTCTAAGTAGGGGAGAAACTTTTTTCGGGGTGACAACACCGACGAAGGCTCAGCGATCCTCAGCGCCCCCTAGCTACTAAAAGTGGAACTATGAGGATGTAACTTCAGATTTTTTTAAGGGGAAAAACCTTTTTCGGGGTGACAACAGCTGAGCCCCTGAAATAGTGCCATCAGCGCCCCCGAGCGGCGAAAAGTGGAACTATCAAGGTTGGAAATTAGAAATATAATTTTTGTTTGGTTTGCCATAGCAACATCTGTGCGGGTGGATATTTTTTCGGGGTGGCAACACCACGGAAGGACGAGCAGTGCAATCAGCGCCTCCTAGCGGCGAAAAGTGGAACTATCAAGGATGGAAATTAGAAATATTTTTTGTTTGGGTTGCCATAGCAACACCTGTGGGGTTAAACGTTTTCGGGGTGGCAACACTACGGAAGGAGGAGCAGTGCCATCAGAGCCCCCTAGCGGCAGAAAGGAGTGTTAAAATTAATTTTTAGGCAATTTTCTTTTCTTTTCTCTAAATGAATTAAAGGGTGTTAATTAGAATGAATTAAATAAAGAGATTAAGTATATCAAGGCCATTGTCATTACATGCCAAGGGTATGCCAAGATCATATCAAGACCACCATCCTTACAATATCCCTCCGCCTTCTAAGAAAAGAGTGCTTGTCCTATATCGCGGTTACGAATTGAACTGTGAATACATAACTGCGAGAATCCTGTATGATGAAGGGAAATAACATAAAATTTTAAACGTATGTCATTTTTAACGTTTTTTCTCAAAAATTTCAAAAACGTTAAAAAAACAACAAAAATGTGCGTTTTTCCAGCAAGTTGAATTTTGGAGGTTATCGGATTTCTCTATGGGAATTAACATGGGTTTTCACATTTTTGTGAATTTTTTAGAAAAAAAATGTGGTTTTTTTCTAAAAAAAAAAGCGACCAAAAACGTGTTTTTTGAAAAACGCGGAATCGGCCGATTTTTTTCAAAATGTCGGATTTCTCTATGGGAATTCACATAGGTTTTCACACTTTTGCAAGTTTAAAAAAAATGTGCGTTTTCGCAAAAATGCGGTCAGAAAGGCGTGTTTTTAAAGTAGCAGAATTGTATGAATCGGGTCTATTTTTCTAAGGGAAATAACATGGGTTTTCGCAATTTTACAATTTTTTCGTGAAATTTAGTAAAAAATACACTTTTATGCTTTAAAAACTTTAAAAAAACAGCAAAAATGTGCGTTTTTTCAACAAGTTAAAGTTTTAGAGTTGTTGGATTTCTCTATAGGAATTAACATGGATTTTCTCCCTTTTGTGAATTTTTTAGAAAGAAAATGTGGTTTTTCGCAAAAGAGCGGCCAAAAATGTGCCTTTTAAAAAACGCGGAATCGGCCAATTTTTTTCAAAATGTCTGATTTCTCTATGGGAATTAACATTGAATTAAAATTGAATTATGGGAATTAACATTATGGGAATTAACATTTATTTTGAAAAAAAATGTGCGTTTTTGCAAAAATGCGGAAAAAAGGTGTGTTTTTAAAGTAGTAGAATCGCGTGAATTGAGTGTATCGGAGGGGGGGTGTTTCCTCAATCAATTCGGTCTTCGATTTTAAAAATTAAAAAAAAAATAAATATTTTAAATTATAGCAGATACATGCTTATGTCCAAAATACTTAAGTATTAAGAATCTTGGATTCATTTGAGTCTTGGAATTGAAAGGGGTCGGTCAGGATGAAGCGAGTTTGATTTCGTGAGGAGGTATACATTATAGAGATACCCAAAGATGATGATCGCAAGGGATTCTGGGAAATTGACGCCCAGCGTTTCAGAGAGCGCATTTTAAGATTTGGCGTTATTTTTAAATCTGAATATAAAAGGGACAAGAAGAGAGATTAATTTATTTAAAGTCATGTCTTCGAGAGAGGAAGTTATCGTGACAAGTGTCTATCTGATTACTGTTTAATAGTATACATTACAACGGAAGTTTTGATTGATTTAAATATACCAAGGGATTTTATTCTGCATTTAAACGAATCTGTGAATATTTCCGTGTTGGAATGATGGATGGAACCTACCAGGACCCCAAGCACCCCGCAAGTTTCGGTGGAGTGGATAGCATATACCGTGCTCTTCAAGGAAAAGTACCCAAGAAGGCAACAACAGAAGCAATTACGGCTGCTTCATTCTTGTCCCTCCAAACTACGAAAGAACTTGTTAAAAAAGATTCCTCGTTCCTGTATAAAAGCCATCTGTGAGTGTAGCCTGAATACATTAAAGGATAATATCCCACTCACAAGCTATCAAAAGAGCAAACTTGGAGCGCACAAGACTGTTTTACGAGAATTGGCAGGCAAGGGTAAGCCACTCTACCTAAAGCGCAAGCTTATTATTCAGAAAAGTGGTTTTCTGAACTTACTCATCCCAGCAGCCCTCAGTGTGATTACAACCCTTTCAAATGGAGCACGCTAAAAAGTATGCCTTGATTCCTGAAGACTCTTTGTCTAAACATGTTGCTACAGAAAATATAGAACCGATTTCGATAAAGAAATGGCTCGTATTTTCAACAGTTCCCTGAGTGAAGATGATAAAGTGAAACTTTATTATGAACTTTTACAAAAGAAAATGAAGATGGATTCTTTCAACACACGGATACGAGTGTCTCACAAGGAACCTCTTCTGAATACACAAGTATCGTACAAAGACCTTCTCAATACACAAGTATCGTACAAAGACCTTCTCGAGAATATGGATACAGATATGAAAATATCCGAAGATTCCCTACCAAAGCCACCAAAGCAGAGCGCCTCAAGATATGAAGATATTATTTTAAACAGTGTTCCCCGAACCATGAGAAACTATGCCAGCTATTTATTGGATATTATAAAAGGCCATCCCGACATTATTTCATGGAATGAAAAAGGACATATTTCCCATCATCAGCAGTGGATTCCAAAGACTAATATTGGAGATTTATTTAATCTGATATTTGGACAAAAGAAATCAAGTGTAACAAGACAACAAGTGTTTTTAACAGCTTTAGATGAACTGAATATACCTACCCACTTTGTAAAAAACAAGAATTTGCATAATCAGCCTTATACTCCCAGGGAGGGTCAGAGATCAAAAGACCAGAATGCCGCCGTTGACAGCATTCTAGAAGGTGGACGTTATCGCCGTTCGTAACGTCACTGGGTTAGAAGGAGAAGTGCCAGTTTCTCCGACTAGCATTCATTTCTATGGGAAAACGTAGACTGCGTCAGTCGTTGTTTTAATATAATTTATAATTCTATCGTAAAAGTGAAGTTTAAGTGTAAATTTGTGTATTATAGATGTATATATATTAGTATTTTCACGTATATAAAGCATAATTTTGGTAAGCACAAAAATGCCTGGTTGATGCTCGGTTGCTTTGTGTTCAAATTATTATAAGAAGTCAATGGGATATATCAGTTTTCATAGATTTCCAAAAGATCCTACATTCCAAAAATTATGGATCGTGAAGTGAAAAAGAGAGTATAAAAGACACATTGCTAACTGTCTGTTCGAAACTGTCATCGCAACTGTCTGTTCGAGTCACTTTTCTGGTGAAGATTTGAAGAAGATTTTCGGGCTAAATTTTGAATTTGATGCCGGTTAAACGATTAAAACAAGAAGCCAACGGCACAAAAATCTCACATACCATTAATACCGCGGTTAAAAATAATGTTTTTAATATAGCAGTATAAAAAATACTTATGATTGACATGTTTCATTGATATGTAAAATAGGTGGTCCTCTAAGTAATCCAAAAACAAGATTAATAAAATAAAAACGACGTCATATGCAGTATCTAAAATATATAAAAATAATTTATATTTCTGATACTAGCAATTATGGAGTTTTCTTTCTTTTTTTGGAGGGGAGGGGGGGGAGATATTAGCATTTTGTAAGTCAATTTACACAGTTTAGTTTATTGCATAATGTATATAAAGTTAATTTTAAATACCTTAAGCATTTTACTTTGTTATTAATATACATAATCATAAAACGCAATTCTTTAGTAATCATAATATTGACATTATATTCACATCATCTGAAGTTATGGGACATTTCGTTTTGATATGTAAAAAGCTTAGAATACAAAACTAAAATCATCAAAGTTGAAATATAATGCATTAAAAATTTATTTACAATAAAACTAAAAGCCAGCGGCATATTTTCCAGAAGAAATAAAAAAGTGGGAGGTGATTTCTTAGAAATGCACGGCGCATATATATCAAAAGAGAAATGCGTTATTAAGAACTTGCTGTCAAAGTTAGCAAGCATTTCACCTTCTATATCTCTAAAAGCCATAACTTTGTTTTCACGAACCAGAACATTCATTCGGATTAAACACTTAAATAAAACTTTCATGCAACAATTAGTAGAGAGAAAAAAGCAAAGAAAAGCCTCTAAATGGTGTAAAAGCAGTACAATGTCATAAAAATGGTATGTATTGATTTATTATTTATGATCCGTGTGAACATTGCTTTAAAATTTTAGAACTGTATATAGTTTATATTTAAAACTGTATAAAGTTTAATAACATCAATTTTGCATTCTTAACATATCTTTGTGAAAACTGACTTATCCAGTGGCCTAGCCAAGAGTCATAATATTCCAATAGCTCACAAAATGCATCGTCTCTTTGATGGGCAAATAAAATAAATCTACTGCCATTGATCATCCATTCGACCGTCAACTCCCCCCTTTTCTCAAGATCCGATCTACGCTTTTAAATATAATATATAGTTATGTAACTACTAGATTGGTGATATTTCATAGTCATCAATATATGTTATATGTATGTGGGATATTTTACGCAATTAGATATTTTTGAAATGCATATTTATATTACATGTAGAAAATATTATCAATATTTAAGATAATGGTTACTATATTTTTAAAAATCCGATGATTAGATATTTATTCATATCTATATTAAAACACTTGAAATATAATTTTTATATTTACTACACTTTTCACGATATATTTCAGCTTTTATTATAAATAATATATGTATTATAATATTTTAATGATAGTCCTATGCATTTATGAGAAGAATCATTTAATTTCATTCTTCTAAAATTTTATTACGAATGATCTTATCTCCTTTTCGAATGATAAGCGCGAACTTTCTAAACTTTATACACGTATCTCTATGTCCCCTCTTCTTGACTTGCAATCTCAGTGACGTCACGCTTCAGGTTTCTCTCCCGGTCGAAAAGCAACCACCCTTCTCTGACCTACCTTATGTTTAAAGTACCTTGTTATACTCCTACTCCACCTAAGGCAGAACCTGTAACATCCCGTTATTTAAAATGGGATAATTACGAGTAATAATGAATAAAATAATGATTGATTATAATTACCTGTGTAGTGTTTCCATTCATAATTACCTGTGTATTGTTTTCATTCTTTTAACTAAACGTGTGTTGGTATTGTATACTACCATTGTATACTACCCATACGAAACAGGTTTCAGTGACGTCACTGAACATGCCCGTTCTTGTCGAGCGGGGGTCACGCACGCGTGAGAAGCGGGTTGCAGAGGATTGATAGATTCTCAAGAAAACGTAAACCTCTGCCTCCTCTGTACATAAACAACCATGCCCTAAAAGCGGAAAAATCTACTAAATACCTAGGTGTAACGATAGACTCCCACCTAACTTGGAAACTGCACGTAACGAACATAATCAAAAAAGCGTTTATAACCATAGGAGCCTTATACCCAATGATAGGAAACGGAAATCTAAGTTATCAAAATAAACTCCTAATTTATAAATCGGTCATCTGCCCGGGAATGCTGTATGCAGCACCCGTATGGGGATATGCCTGTAAAACTACCATAGACTTATTAGAGACAAGACAAAACAAAACCCTAAGGATTATAAGGAAAGCCCCTAGATACTTAAGAAACTCGGTAATTAGGAAAGACTTCAAAATAAAAACTGTTAGAGCCCAAATCAAAAAGCTAGCGCTTAAATTCTACAAAAATCTGCCATCTGTCCCAAATGAACTATTATTTAATCTGCATGACTATGATCATCGCAAGGCTAAATCTCGTAAGAGACCCCGCTCGGTACTTAACTTTGATATTCGGTACTAGGAACGTCCCACCTTAATCAGTTGATATTAAAGAAAACTCGCGATCTTTGGTTTTATACAAAATGTTTAAAATCCTAAACTGCTAAAATGCTAGGTTACCCTCAGATCTGCATCAACCCCCCCAAACTGCTTAAACTCTTAATGTGCAACAAACTGCCACACTAGGAGCTAGGACAAATAATAAAAACAGTAAATCAAAAACCTCGAACCTCCAACTATGGACCAATGAAATAATGTCACAGTATGAAGATAAGAACCACACCTAGAGATTGGAGATTAAAGGCGCTTCGCGCCTGGTGCTCTGTTCTGGACGAAACTCTATGAGGATTGATAGAGCAGGTTTGTTACGTCAGCATGTGGGAGGGGCGAAACACTGGTGTGAGGGATTGCGTTTAAGATGGGTTACTTGCTCGTTAGATTCTATCCTACCAAGTTGCTTTATTTCTATTAACTGCTATCATGGCTTCTTCTCCTCGAATTATTCGATTTGAAAATAATGGACTAAATGTACATTACATTCGACAATTTATGGACCAAGCTACAGCAGATATCTTTAAATAGTTGCAAACATTGGACTTTAAAGAAACCAATGTGGTTGTGCATGGACGATCTTATACGCCTCTACGCAAAACCCTTGCATTTGGAGATGCTGATCTATCTTATGCATTTTCGGGTACCTCTGTTCCAGCCAACGAATGGACTCCTCTGATGCTGGATATTAAAAAACAAGTGGAAAAAGCATGTGATATGGAATTTAACTATGTGCTTTTAAACTATTATCCGAATGGTCAAGCTAAAATTGGAAGTCACAAGGATAATAAAAAGGGCTTGGATGCTACCTATGCCATTGCCTGTGTCAGTTTTGTAGCAACTCGTCGCATTATCTTTGAACGAAGCGGTGAACAGTCTATCACTATCCCTTCTAAGCATGGTTCCTTGTAAGTCATGTATCCTCCCACGAACGAACTTTACTCTCATCGAATTTCACCTCAGCCTGATATTTCTGAAGCAAGAATTAGCTTAACGTTTAAAAAGCTGGTTGCATGCAGTAAAAAGCGTCCCCTGTCCAGTATACAAGAGGATGAGCTTCCATCTCATGACTGGTTATAAGAATATATATCTAAGAAAGATCCACCTCCTGCCTCCGAAAATATTGGCTTATGGGATTTAAACTGGTGCTACTTTGCAGCTCTGAATAGATTTATACATCAATTAAAGATTCATAATTGTGAATTTAAAGAAAACAGAGGGGACAGTATTTCACAACACCTCGTGGAATTACCATAAATATCGATATTTGGTACGCATTTACTAACAGTATTTACTCCAACACCAGTTTTGTTGCTAACAATGCACCCTTGGTTATCTTTGAAGAGGAGGATTGTATTCTGCAACAACTATGCAGAAAAGGTAATGATGGGTTCGCCTTAAAACCCATTTGCATTAAATTAAGGCCTGATCAACTGCAAAGACTTGGAGATTTTATCCCCAACATATCAGATGTTTTAAAAGAAGTTTTATAATGCCAAACAACTGTCATTCAAGAACGGACATGAAAGGGATGACGTCATTGTCTGACTACGTCATACACCCTTGGCGTCTTTTACAGAGGGGAGTGCCCTGCATTGGCTACCTTTTATACCCGCTATACCACTTTTTGGCGATTTTAAACAGGTCCTACTAGTTTTTTGGCGAGATTTTAACATATCTTTTGCGAGTCTTTTCTAAGGTGAACTGTTTACTTTCTGCTAGATTCCCATAGAGAGTGGTCGTCGCGTTGTTACCCATGTCTTGTAAACGTACTTTAACAAATGCTATGGATGCCTCTGCAAAGAGAGTCTGTTCTCAGCGTATCACATTGGATTCATTGCCTCCTACTCTGTTTCATCTGGGTGGTGATATTTTTGCCAATGTTGTTTATTTTATTGGACAAACACGGATAAATATTGGAAAATTTACAACAGATGCTGATGGGAGTCTGAAACCTACAAAGGAAGGTGTTTCCCTCTCCACCACCGTATGGTTTGCTCTTCTCACCGAGTTGGAATCCCTAGTCAATCTCCTGAAAGAGGATATGCTGCATATCATACAAAGAGATCTCTGTATATCCCGACATACACTCCAAGGAGAGCCCAAACTAACATTCCAGCGTATGTTTCGAATGAAAGACTCCTCCTTTCAGTTCGTTCCGGAACATGTGGTTTTAACTCTACCTGAAACTCTGCAATTGTGTGATTACATCAATGCTATTAACATTCATGTCCAAGCCAGTGTAATTTCCGATACTTCGGATTATTTCGTGAAACGAGAACTTAACAGCTATTCAGTGTTTCCAATGGTGATCCTAATAAGCCTCCAGGATTTTATGAACTTCAGTCTGCTTTATGCATCCATTTAAAAAACTGTTTAATGGAAAAAATATCTGAATTTTTGAATGTTTAGCCTGTACAGCTGGGTACGACGACGCATCGAGCCACGATTGTGTTTCCTTTACAGAACTAGATAAGTACCTGCAATATGAACTACAGGCTCTGTATGCTTTGGATTGGTTTCATGTGGCATATCTATTTACGAGAGACAATTTACATAATCCTCATTTTGGAGAACTGGTGTTTATCCACGACTTTTTTCAAGTCATTCATATTACCGAACTTTTTCAAACTATTCAAAATATATGTGCAAAAGAAGAAGAAGAAGAATGTATATATATATGTAAATATTTATTTATTTTTTTAATAAATGTGTGTTTTTTTTAACTTTGCCTTTTTCTTGGAAACTACAGATACACCCCTTTCAGGTACTTTAATAAATGCAAAACGCATGGTATACATCTTTGTTTCAGCTATCCAGGATTTTCTTTTTCAGATATTATTAGGAAATGCATACACATAAAAATTTAAATGGGAATAAGCACTTGGTAAAAAATAAATTTAAACGGAAATGTAGAAACAAAGAATTTCTTTTTCAGGTATTAGCAAGCAACGCATAAAAATTTCTTTTTCAGGTATTATTAGGAAATGTAAATAAGAATTTAAATGCACATGCACAAAAATATTTGTT
This sequence comes from Amaurobius ferox, assembly GCA_951213105.1. NCBI lineage: Eukaryota > Metazoa > Arthropoda > Arachnida > Araneae > Amaurobiidae > Amaurobius > Amaurobius ferox. Next base: position 15,218,192 of record OX578154.1, on the reverse strand, counting down.
TCAGGTATTAGGTAGCAATGCATAAGAACTTCTGTAAAAGAGCCTCTCCCAACTAAGAATATAATTGCATTTCGCGATGGTCCAACACACAACATTCTATCAGTCCGGAAAAACTGTCCCCCACCGCAGGTGTTAACAATAGCAGCGAGAGCAGTTCTAAACAGTCGACCAAACCCAAGTCGAACGCGACATATAGCCTGAAGTTATATCCTGGTACAGAACCACACTTATAACTCCGACAGCCCTAAGATGCTTTAACGTAACTATCCCCCCCCCGCCCCCACTCTTCGAAAGTTATGTTACTCGTGCAAGGTAAGGAGGCGGCTGGATTCGCCCCCTTGTCAAAATGATCTAATGTTCTACGTGGTTTTCTAAGAGATCCCCTGTGCGGGCTTTTCAGCATTAGTGTAAGAAACCCTGTATTCTGAGCGCTCTTTCAACGCACGCATCGCAGAGAAGTTTTATTCAGATGATTCTTTCTCTGCGGTTTCATTTTAAAACAAGGCACCTCAAAACATGATGGGATTTAAAGATACTCTCACACACGTGTAAAATAGCACACTCCTATAAAGAAATTAGTATGTGGGGTTTTTAAATATTTATTTTTAAAACATGTTAAGATTGAAAGATACCCCTATGGTAGTAGTACACTTATAAAATAACACATGAATTAAAACATGTTGGTTTAAAGAAATAACACATGTATAAAATAACACACATATTAAAACATGTTGGTTTAAAGAAACCCTCGTGTAAAAACATTTGTATATAGACATTGGTATCTTCTATTATTTAAACTCCAAGACTTAATCGCTTAATTTAATTATCATCCTTTAATTAACTTGTGAGATTCATAACACTCAAGTATTTTGGACATAAGCATACTTTCACGATTATTTAAAATATTTATTTTTTAAATTTTAAAATCCAAGACCGGAATGGTTGGGGAAACACACCCCCTCCCATACACAGGATTCTGCTACTTTAAAAACACACCTTTTTCGTCACATTTTTGTAAAAAACACACATTTTTATTGTTTTTTTACGTTTTTGCAACATTTTGTGCGAAATGTTAATTTTTCCCATTACAACATTTTTAGTAGCATTTTTGTAAAAACGCACATTTTTTTGTAAAAAAAATGACAAAAGTGCGAAAACCCATGTTAATTCCCATAGAGAAATTGGAATTTTAAAAAAAATCGCAAAATGTTAATTTTGCTCATTACCACATTTTTTGTTACTTTTTACGTTTTTGAGACATTTTGTGCAAAATGTTAATTTTTCCCATTACCACATTTTAAAAAAAATGACAAAAGTGTGAAAACCCATGTTAATTCCTATAGAGAAATTAACATTTTCAAAACAAAGTCGCAAAATGTTAATTTTGCCCATTACCACATTTTTTGTTACTTTTTACGCTTTTGGAACATTTTAACAAAATGTTAATTTTTGCCATTACCACATTTTCAAAAATAAATTACAAATGTGTAAAATTCAAGTAAGTACAGATATATTATTTCCCGAAGAGAAATACAAGACATTCTTAAAACCTATGTTATTTTCCTTCATCATCCAAGATTGTCAAGTATCTCATCATACGATATTCTTGCAGTTAAGTATTCGTAACCGCGATATAGCGAAGGGGTATTGACATGACCTTGGAACACCCTTTACACACTCTTGGCATACCCTTAACATGCTCTTGGCGTGTAATAAAAATGGCCTTCATATACTTAATTATTTTATTTAATTATCCTCATTTATAAAAAAGAAAAAAAATACGAATATTTCGTATCAGAAAATCCCCAGTTTTAATTCTCCTTTCTGCCGCTAGGGGGCACTGATGGCACTGCTCCGCCTCTGTTGCAGAGGCGGAGGTGTTGCCACCCCGAAAAAAGTTTCTCCTATATTTAGAAAAAAATCCCCAATTTCATCCCATAGTTCCGCTTTTCGCCGGTAGGGGGCGCTGATGGCACTGCTCCGCCTCTGCCGCAGAGGCGGAGGTGTTGCCACCCCGAAAAAAGTTTCTACCCTACTTAGAAAAAATCTCGTTCCAAAAAATTTAATTCCCCCTAAACCCCTCGTACAAGACTACGAAATCGTTGCCATTCGAAAAAAAGTTTCTCAAAAATTTTCACCCCTACCTTTTTTCATTCTCCTCCCTTTTACGCCCCCGTCCAGGATTACGGAACTCAAGATGGCGGCCATTTTGCTCCGCCTCTGGCGCAGAACTCTCCTTCCTCTACTACTTGTAATGTATTAATACAGGCTATCGTCTAATATTCGCGTATATAACATTCCATTATGCATCTGAGAACAAATACTGTGATATACAGTAGGTTTTATGCAAATATCTTTTGTCTCATATATTGTCGTATAGAGAAAGTGTTATATCTACGAAAGTACTTGAATTTAAAATTTTGAAGGGAAGCACCTAGCTTTGACTGTCGTCATAGCATAGCTCAGCAAACATAATCAGCTATAACATGATCACAAATGTATGTTTTGGTTTACTTCCTGCCATCCAAAATTTTCACAAAATAAACATTTACCTACATACCACTTTTTAATTTCCCAACATGCATTGCACGTATAAAAAAAGTATGTAATATCTAGAGAAAGTAATTTGATGGTGTCGAAATTTCGAATTCGAATATTCGACCGAAGGTAAAGTATTAAGAGTCCCTGAACTCGTATAGTGCATTTTTGAGTTATTGTTTGTGTCTTGTGTGTATACTTATTAGTGAGTGAACGTATATCCGTGAGGTTACAGACTCGATATCTTTCATATAACAACTGACGCGTTTCAAAAATAATTTGGTACGATTAATACAGTCAGGCAATATAGGAATTCGATTTATTTTAAACGGGAGTAAATGTGCGGATATTAGCAAAGTTTTCGAGGAAATATTTGAAAATATCAAAATCTTTATTAGTGTTAAAGAAACAATCATCTCATACATAATTTATTTATGGAAAACTGATTGAACCGAAGTTACAGCGCCAGCAAGATCCTATCTCCAGATATAGCACGTTTTCGGATGAATGTATTGAAAAAGTACATAAAACTTAAAAGTAGTAAGTGTGGTAAAATTGGTTGATACTTATACCCCAAATCCAATATTATGGTAAAGAGATACTATTAGAATTCGTGTGTATTCATGAGAAAAGAAACATTTTATAATAGTTTCGTTTTTGACTTCAAATAATTCACCAATAGTCATTTACTTCACTAGATATTAATTAAATGTCAATTGCATTTCTATGTTGACTTTGCACTCAAGAATGAATAGTAATTATTTTAATTTTTGTCAAATAAATCGTCAAACTCCAATACATTTAATAATTAGTAATGTTTTCATTTTTTAGTATTCCTTAATATTATTACTTCAAAGAAACTAATTTTTGAATATTTTGAGCGGTTTTATGGTAACAAGTCGTTTAACTTAATATGTAAGGAATCAATTTTACCTTTAACGCACTTTATTTCTTAATTCAATAATTAAATCAAGTCAATGATTTATACTACAATATCTACAATATTTTCTCTTTTTGCCTAAAAATATTTTTGCAAATTTATGAAAATATGATACCTTTTTTCTAAACACTGCAAATAATAAAAAACAACATGTAATATGCCTTTCCATTTTGTACTTTATGTTTGATAAGTGTTTGAGTGTCCCAGAGTATATAACAGAAACAACTTATATACTATATTAGGAAAAGTACTTTGGAAGGTTCTTTCACATTCTAAACCACATTTGTTTTTTATTCGTCTTTCGTCATATACCTATATTCTGTGAAACATATGTGAGAGGCAGGATTCTACTGATTAATTGGCAGTTTACAAAGTTAATTTCTTAAAAAATTATACTTTATGAAAATACAGCAAGAATATTGCACTGTACTCAATGTTCTCATATTAGTTGTGAATAAATGTAAATGCTCCAAATTTGAGGCAACATACATAACTTCAACAATTTGCAAAATGTTTCATACTGTGACCAAAATAGACACACAATTTCATATAGACAATAGTATAAATTTTAAGTATATAATAGGAATATTTAAATTCATCACTATCAATAAGCTGTACAAATCTATAGCATTCATATGTTAAATTAAATAGCCATTCTTCTTCCTTCAATACTAATTGTAATTGCTCTTTGATTTTTGTTTTTTTGCCTCTGTTCTTGCAAACTTTTAATATGTTTCTCCAATCTTCTCAAAGGCTTCTTTGCAGTGTCCTAAAAACAGGAAATGTTTCAATATAACTTGATGTATGAATAACATTTATTTCATATACAATTTTAAATATTAAATATATTTAGTTAAAAGTATGAATGTATGCACAAATTAAATATATTAAAAGTATGAACTTGAGAACAAGTTAAATACAGAGAAAAATTAACTTAATATTTAAATTAAAGTTAAAAAATTAAAGTTAATTAAAGTTAGAAATTGTTTAGAGCCCGATAGTGAGAAAAATATTGTGTCAAACTCAACCAAATTTGCATTAAATACTATTTAGATCATAGGGTTTTGATTTTTAAAAGAACAAAATAGTTCGGATTTTTGCCGCCGCGGGCCAAAGTGGCCCTGTAAGGTTCATTTTTGGAGTAAAATGGGCATAGGAAGTACAGAAAGTTAACATTTTACATGCATTTTGAAAAGGACATCACATTTACATTTCATACATATTTTATATTTACATTTGCATCTTACATTTATATACATATGACATTAATTTTTATATTTGCACCATTTACATGTGTGATTCAATGTATTTTCCATACATATGTTCCAAAAAGTGCATTCTCTGAACAGCATTCTCTACTGAAGAATGCAGCATATCTCCAAAAGTTTGCTTGACGTGCAATGTTATTCGGTCCTTCTAAGTGACTAAATTATCCACATTCCCTTGGTATACCAAGTGCTTTACATCACCCACAACCAAAAGTCACAAGGTATCAGATCAGGCGAACTGGCTGATAACGTTTTGCAATACATTCTGCCAAACGCTTCGCATTACCACATCTTTTATCTGTGAAAATCTGCATATTTACTATAACGCACTACTGCGTACGGGAGATATGATAAATTGCAAGTGCAAATGTGAATGTAAAATGTAACGTCAATATCAAAATGCATGTAAAATGTAAACTTTCCGAACTTCCTATGCTTATTTTACTCCAAAAATGTACCTTACAGCGCCACTTTTGCTTGTGGTTTCAAAAATCCAAACTATATTTTTTCTTTTAAAAATCAAAACTCCATGGTCTAAAAAGTATTTACTGCAAATTTGGTTGAGTTTGGCCCAAAAGTTTTTTCAATATCGGGCTCTAAACACCTGTACTTTAATTATGGCCACCGTGTATATATATATATATATATATATATAAGTGTATAGTCTTATTTGGTTACGCCTTTGTTCATCTTAAATCAAATATTTAAAAATATCGATTTAAAACCCAATAGATAATATATGTGAATATACGAAAATAAATGCTGTTCTTACCATGCTAAATTCTGTTTCAACATTCCACTTGGGTCTATTAATGTACTCTTTATTGGAAGGCAGAGGAACTTGTGCGCGGCTAATCCAGTTCTTGTCACCAGGTCTCACATGTCGAAAGCTAAATGAACAAGAAAGATCAATCATGCATAAAGCTATGATTATGATACACTTTACAACTTCAATGCAATTTAAAAAAGATGCGATACAGTCCTCGGTAATTTTTTTTAAATTATCATAATACTACATTAATTTACTATATTTGAAAACTTAAAATTTCATCGAAAAAAAAGAACTTCATTCAAATGACGGCATTGAAATATTAATTGCCTGGCTTAAATATCCCTAAAATGCGATACACTCCTCGAAAATATTTTCAAAATTATCATAATACTACAATCTATATAAATAAAAATGAAAATCTGTCTGTCTGTCTGTTTGTCCCATCATCACGGGAGAACGGCTGAACCGAATTTGATGAAATTTTGTGGGTGGCCTAGAAATAGCCCCACTTAAAATTTAGTCTATGGTTGGAATTTCTACTACCAGTGGTTCTCGAGATATTAGTAAAAAACGAAACTTTCGTTTGTCTCATCATCACGAGAGAACGGCTGAAGCGAATTTAATGAAATTTTGTGGGTGGCCTTAAAATAGCCCCCCATAAATTTTGCCCAAGTTTCGAGTTTCTAAGACCAGGGGTTGTTGAGATATTAATGATAAACTGAACTTTTTTTATAGGAGTTCTACTCTCCAACTCATTTTTATCCAAACAGAAAGGATAAAAATCGTTTGTTTAAAACGTCAAAGAGAATTAAAAATTGTTTTTGAGTTTGATGCAGGATTTTTGCATTAAATAGGCACTATCTGATAGCATGAATTGTTTGAAACATGAATTTAAATGGAAAAATCTACCTCCATGTTTTATATTTCACAATTTCACAAGCTTTTACTCAACGATTAGAAGTATAAAGAAATTAAATGGTTATTTACTCGTAATTTCGCATTTTATGAGGCAGATTCTATCTTATATCATGTTGCTCGACAAAGGAATGGAATTAAATGTGTTTGTTAGTGATTATTATTATTTTTTCGATTTGAATAATAAATAAATGGATATTAAAATATATCTTATAAATGAACGGTTTGATTTTTTTTAACTATATTAATTGCGAACTGCATACATCACTTTCATGTATTTTAGCAAAGAGGTTTTAAGCTTATATATTGTGTTTATCTAATAAACTTATATTCTGTTTACCCAATAAATTCATTTATCCAATTGTTTAAACAGAAAAAGAGTAGAATGGGTATATCTTCTAATAATATTTTAATGTTTTCATTTAGTATATACAAACTGGATCACGATATTTTATTCAGATCTGCGAATTTAGAGCTACGAATTTGGCTGGATATCGCTAACTTGGCAAATTTCTTAAAAGTTCCCAAATTGATTGAAATGTCCCCAAATTGATAAAAATGACGTAAATCAATGAATTTTATTTTGTTTTGTTAAAAGAAAGTACTGAAATAGTGTTTCGTTAACATTTGTCTGTCAGTCCAACCGCCCTACTTAGTATCCCATTTAGCGAATTTTTAAAATGTCACCAAATTGATAAAAATATTTATAAATCCATAAAAATATTTTGAAATTGATAAATTGCCCTAAATAAACGAAATTGTGTATTTTTTAGGGGATAATATTTTGATGATGGTTCGTCAATTTAGCGCCAAGTGGGACTATCAGTTCTACAGTCCCACTTGGCGATAAATTTGGCGATTTTTTAAAATGTCGCCAAACCTTCATTAGAGATATTCAGACGATATTTTGACCACCAATTTATTTGAAGCAAATCATAACATGTCGCTTAACAACGGATTTAAATTTAATGTGTTTATGAGGAAGAAGATTTTTATTAAATCTTTTCCGATTTTAATGATGAAGATATGTATATAAAATAAATTTCATTGCCATCGTATTTTTGACTGGATAATATCAATTACGATCTTCATGTTTAAACATTATTATTATTGATGTTTTCGGGGATTATTGATTCAGAGATTATTGATACAGTGACCGCCGCTTATAAGAAACACGTTCGTTTCGCTCGTTTTGTTTCTTATAAGCAGTTGTTTCTTAAATCCGGAAATTTTTTAAATATCGTTCTTCCATTGTAAATACTAACTATTGAACACAATTTTACAGAATTTAAAAGATAAATGTATATAAGTAAAATATTAGTACATACATAATACATTTGTAAATTGAGTTTTGCATTCAAAAATATTTCTTATTTTACGAATTAAGCCTTACAACTTAAAATATTATCTATATGTATGCATATACTAGTATGTAATTAAATAAGAATAAAAAGTAAAACTCATAGGTCGTTCATTTATGTATAAGAGCATAGTACATTTTCATACATACCGTAATCTATTACTGAGGAACAGCAAAAAATTTATCCAGTGTTGTTTGTGCTAATGAGTCTGTGATTAGTTTACGTACATCCATTTCTAAATCATAAAATAGTCCATAAACTTTTTCTGATGCCCCTCTATGTTCAAGAGTTTTTCTAATTATAGTTAGGGCTTCTCGCGACTGTTTGGCTGTAGGAAAATTTTCTTCTTGTGGAACGTCGTCTTCATTTTCTTCTTCATTGCAAACATTCTGAATTTCCGCCACTATGTCATCATCACTTTTTTCTTCAGATGTTTGTAAATTTTCATCGATGTGAATCCATTCTTCGAAATGTGCTTCTAATTCTTCTACATCTTCTGCTGGTATGTCAACATTATTTTTCAAAAATCCTGCTTTACGGAAGCAATTAAAAATGCATATGTCAGAAACATTTTTCCATGCGCCTGCGATCATATGGATAGCATCAAGCAAGGTTATTTTCTTGCTTATTTCGCAAGCCGATCCTTTCTCTTCATCAATTGCATCTACTATTTTCTGTCGCAAATTTGACCGATACAGGGTTTTAAATGCTTTAATAATTCCTTGGTCAAGAGGCTGTATGATGGAAGTTGTATTGGGTGGCAAAAAACAAAGTTCAATGTTTGTCAGCTGTACTACAGGATGAGCCGAACAGTTGTCAAGGATTAAAAGAATTTTTTCTCTTCCCATCAGTTCCCTGTCCCACTTTAACAAAAAGTCTTCAAAAATTCTACTTGTCATCCAGGCATTCTTTGAATTTTCGTAGATCACTGGCAATTTTTTTATTCCACTTAAACAGCGCGGACGTTTGCTTTTGCCAATAACTAAAGGGCTCTTTTTTACAGTTCCCGTCATATTTGTTGTTAACAGAACTGTAACTCGATCTTTTTGTTTTTTTCCAACGGAGGATAGATCATTTTTGAACATCATTGTATACTCGGGCATCGCTCTAAAATAGAGCCCAGTCTCGTCAGTGTTAAAAATTTGATGAGGAGCGTATTTTTCTAATAGAGGTGGTAAGCTTTGCGTAATCCATGAAGATGCCGACTCGGAGTCCGCGTCCTGCTTCTCTCCATAATTTTTTTTGTACACAATGTTATTTCGTTCTTTCCAGCGGCTTAACCAACCATCAGTCGCACGGAACTCTTTTTCTCCTAATTGTTCCGCAAAATTTTCTGCTTTTTTCAGTAAAATTGCCCTACTGATAGGAGCGTTCTTTAATCTGGCGTTAGAAAACCATTGTAAGAGTGCTTCCTCTATAGCAGCTGCCTTTCCTTCTCGTTTCCGTTTTCTTTGAAGATTACAATTTGGCGTCAAAATTTCATTTCTGCCTTTCAGGATTTTACATAATGTTGAGTGCGGAATTTCTAATGCAGAAGCAGCTTCTCTTTGACTACACAGAGGTTGAGAATCATACTTTTTAAGTAAACTTTGCTTTTCAAGCAAAGTAAGGGTTTTTCTCTTTTGCGACATGCTTCCACTAGCAAAACATAAAATGACTAACTAAAGCTGTACGAATCTTATTTGAGTGCATAAGCAGAGATGCCTTTCCTTATCAGTATGTTTCCTTAACTGCCAAAAGATTAAAACTCGTTTCTTACTGGTTTGGGGTTGTTCCCCCTAAGCCTTTCTACGGAGAAATTCTCTGTCATCCTTTGTTACATAGCAAACTCCCACCCCCTCCCCGTACGCCCAGAGACAAGAGATAACAACTCGTCCTTCAGTTAACCTTAAACAAATGGATTTTTTTCTTTTTTACACCCGCGTCGCAAGGAAATCAACAAATTTTCTGTAGAAAACTGTTTCTTATAAGCGGAATCGTGTTTCTTATAAGCGACACAATTTTAATGTTAAAATGAAGTTTGTATTTGTTTCTGTCGTTTTGGGTCTTATAAACGGCTGTTTCTTATAACCACTGAATCTTATAACCGGCGGTCACTGTATTTTCAATTTCTTATGGCATTGTTTTATAGCGGCAAAAATTGTTGAAACTCATATATTGTACGTTGTACGAGTAATCTTCTACAAATGCACGGGTATATCTTCTAATGTAAGAGAATATAAGTAGTACATGTATATTGGCATATATTGGAATCAAGCCTTCCGGTATGAAGATCACGGGGATTATTGATATTTTTAATTTATTAAGTAATCTGTTATATATTGGCAAAAAATTTTCAAACTAAATATTATAATATGGGTAATCTTTTACTAACACTAGGACATATCTTCTAATCTATGACATTATAAGTAGTACGGGTTTATCTTCGCATATAATTTTAGCACTTTCATTTGGGCACATATTGGAATTAATTACTGCCTACTGATTTAAAGATTACGGATTTATTGATATTTTCAATTTATATATGTAATCTACTAATACAGGTTATATCTTCTAATATTCGCGTATATAAGTAGTACGGGTCCCATACAATACGGTATTATTTTGCATATATTGATTCAATTTCATACTTTTTATAAATTTGCTTACAAAAAAGGCCAGGATATTTTATTCTTCAGATCTTCCCGTGAAGATAATTTTGTATAGTGATAACAGAGATCCTTAGGTTTCTTTTTAGGAGCATTGTATTAAATATTTTAACAGAATATTTTGATTAAACATGTCATTTAGTATACTATAGGAATTTGCACATGGTTGTGAATTTTAAGTTCATTTATATTATATACTCCGTACGAAGAACGGGTATGCTGCTAGTCTATATATATAAATAAAATTGAAAATCTGTCTGTCTGTCTGTTTGTCCCATCATCACGGGAGAACGGCTGAACCAAATTTGATGAAATTTGGTGGTTAGCCTTGAACTAGCCCCACTTAAAATTTAGTCTGTATATAGAGTTTCTACGACCAGTGGTTCTCGAGATATTAGTAAAAAATGAAATTTTCGGTTGTCTCATCATCACGGAAAAACGGCTGAACCGAATTTAATGAAATTTTGTGGATAGCCTTAAAATAGCCCCCATAAATTTATTCTGAGTATTGAGTTACTAGGACTAGGGGTTGTCGAGATATTAATGAAAAACGGAACTTTTTCCTAGGAGTTCTACTTTCCAACTCCGTGGTTTATCCAAACGGTAAGGATGAAAATCGTTTCTTTAAAGCGTCGAAATGAAATAAAACTTTATTTCCGAGTTTGGTGCAGGATTTTTGCATTAATTAGTCAATATCGGAAAACATGAATTGTTTGAAACATGAATTTAAATGGAAATATCTACCTCCATGGTTTAACTTTCACAATTTTTACTCAACGATGAAAAGTATAAAGAAATGAAAATGGTTATTTAATTTCGCATTTTATGAGGAAGATTCTATCTTATATCATGTTGCTCGGCAATGGAATGAAATTAAATGTGTTGTTAATATTTATTATTATTTTTTCTATTTGAATAATATATAAATGGATGTCAAAATATATTTTTTAAATGAACGGTTTGATTGTTCTTTTAATTATATAAATTGCGGACTGCGTACATCACTTTCATTTATTTTTGCGGTTTCAAGCTCATATATTATGTTTAGCTAATAAATTCATATATTGTGTTTACCCAATAAATTCATTTAGCCGATTGTTGAAGCAGAAAAAGAGTAGAACGGTTGTATCTTATAATACAATTTTAGTGTTTTCATTTAGTATATACAAACGGGATCAGGATATTTTATTCTTCAAATCTGCAAATTCAGAGCTACGAATTTAGCGGGATATCTCTAAATAACTTGGTAACTTTTCTTAAACTTTACCAAATTAGCGGAAATGTCTCCAAATTTAGAAAAATGACGCAAATCAATGATTTGTTTTTTTTTTAAATAGAGTACTGAAATGATGTTTCGGTAGCATTTGTCGGTCAGTCCATCCATCCTACTTAGTAACACATTTAACGAATTTTTTTAATATCACCAAATTGATAAAAATATTTGTCAATCCATAAAAATATCATGGAATTAATAAAATCGCGCTTAATAAATGAAATTAATTGTGTTTTGTTAGGGGATAGTATTGTGATGATGTTTCGTCAATATGTCGCAAAATGGGACTATCAGTTCTACAGTCCCACTTGACGATAAATTTGGCGATTTTTTAAGTTATCGCTAAATTGACTAACATGTCGCCAAAGCTTCCATGGAGATCGCATTATTCAGACGATATGATTTCCATCAATTTATTTGAAGCAAATGATATCATGTCGCTTAGCAACGGATCCAGTGTGTTATGCGGCATACGATTTTATATTAAATCTTTTCCGATTTGAATAATAAAGATATGTATATAAATTAAATTTCATTGACAATACATTTTTGACTGGATGATATCAATTACGGTCTTCAGGTTTAAACATTATTATTATTGATATTTTTGGGGACTGTTGATTCAGGGATTATATATATTTTCAAGTTATTATGCCATTGTTTTATTATAACGAAAATTGTTGAAACTCATATATAGTACGTTGTACGAGTAATCTTCTACAAATGCACATGTATATCTTCTAATCTACGAGAATATAAGTAGTACAGGTATATTGGAATATATTTTGATATATAATGGCATATATTGGAATCAATTACGACCTTCTGGTATAAAGATTACGAGGATTATTGCTATTTTCAATTTATTACGTCATCTCTTTTATTTTGGCAAATACTTTTGAGACTCATATTGTAATACCGGTAATCTTCTACTAACACACTGGCATATTTTCTAATCTGCGACAATAAATGTAGTAATGTGTAATGTGTAAAGTAGTACTTGGATGCATATATTGATTCAATTCCTTTTTTCTTGTAAATTTGCTTACAAAAGTGGCCAGGATGTTTTATTCTTCAGATTTGCCCATGAGCATAATTTTGCATAGTAAGAACAGATATTCTTAAACTTCTCTTTATGAGCAATAAATTTAATATTTTAACATAATTTGCACATGATTGCGAATTATAAGTTTCCTTATATTATATACTCCGTACGAAGAACGGGTATGCTGCTAGTAATTTATTATATTTGAAAACTTCATCGAAAACAAATGAACTTTTTCAAATGACCTCATCGAAATATTAATCAGCTGGCTCTTTAAATAAAAGCAGTATTTCATTCATAAACATTTTTTCATTCCTTTCATTCATCATAATACTATATTAATTAATTCCATTTAAAACTTATAACCATGAAGGTACAAGTAATTCAACTCTATGCTCAAAACTTCATCAGAACATCGTTTGCTTCTTTGTAAAATCAATGATTATTTCATTCATATCAGCTATATTGCAGTCTCCATGAGCTAATTTTGCTTTAAATAAATGCAACAATTCTTATACAACTCATTCGGCATCTTTTGGTATTTACATCCAACAGAAGTGGAAAGTAGGCTTCGTTGTAGAAATAACAAAGTTGGATGATCATTTAAACTCAACTATATTGTAATTGCGTTGTTTCAGTATATAGATGCACAGAATTTAAGCAAAAATAAAGCTGTTTTAGGATGGATACAACACTCAATATGAATTAAAAAGAACTTTGAAAATCACGATTTTGACACAAGATGAATGCCATATTTTTTTTGAAGTGGATTACGTGATCTCTTCATATAATGGTCACGTGATCTTTTCATATACAGTATGTAATTAATATTTTAATATTTATCTAAAATCTACTGAATATATTTTGCTGAATTTTTTTTAATATATTTTATGGAATAATTTGTATATTTCCTGAAACTTTTGAAGCAATTTGTGAATTTTAAATCCGCTTAAAAAATGTTTGAAAAATTAGGTCGCACAGGGTTCAATGTAATTCATTTGTTCAACTCGGGTTCAATTCAAAACTAATTGGGTGGTATAATTCATTTATATTCCCATAGGTCCCACAGACCTTCTGAACAACATACTAAAATTGATTTAAATTTATGGAAAGAGTTCTACAAGACATCCTGTCTGAGCTTACGGCGAGGGGTCTTCATCGACTGTTGCATGCTCGACTTGAACGGAAACAAGGCAGATTTATTCCGTCTTAACCAAAATGGAAACAGTTCGTCGAATTACAGAATATCTAAATCAATGCCCAATTCAAATGGTTCTCAGCACATTATATAATAAGTTTTGATTAATTGTATAAAATATAATTTCATGTGGACTACAGAAAAAGCAATACGAATAAGGTGGTCATATAATTTTGACCTCTCGTTCTATATATTCATACTGATATTGTTTATTCAAGAAATTTGAGGCAGTTTTTGTTTAATCTTGTAAATATAATCAAACAATTTTAATCTATTAGGAGAAATAATACTAACCTTATGCCTCCGCTTAAAGCTTTTCCAATGTCTTTTACTGACTCTTGCGAGTTTTCCTTATCTTCATCACTGGAATGGAAAAATATAGTCTCACATTAAGTATTTTTAAAGAAGATACTAGAAATTTTATGGAAAGTAGAAAATAATGAGAAATATTTGGCGTGTAATTGGCTAATTAGCTCCTTCATGCATTAACAGTTCAAGTCCAATTATATTAAATCAGCAAAAAAATTACAAAGATTACATATTTTTATGATATATCCTTTTATAGTTACGTTCTATTACTTCTTAATAATTTTCTTTAAAATAAATTAATTTTATTAAGTTGGCAACAGTCTAGTCAAAAAGTTTGTTAAAATACCTTTGGATGATATTTATTAATATGTTATATTATAAACATTTACGATAATGGAAGTTGAAGAATTTTCCTACACTAACTTTACTCCCATCGTTGTCAGAGGAATAATGAGGGCAATAGTCATGCGATTTGGAAATATTCCATCTAAACCAAGTTCTTTTTCATTTAAGTATTTATTTACACATAAAGTTCCATAGCGGTAGTTGCGCGTCCATTCTGATTAGTCCAGACTTCATCGGCATTTACACGCAAACGAACACTTTTTTCCTAAAACGTTCGTAATCTGTTCAGGAGATGTTAAAATGTTATTGTCCGTCAAAATCTCAAATCCTAAGTTAAGATTTTCAAAGTATTATTTTCTATGGAAAACATTGATATATACCGGAGTAATACTGCTAGTTAATGGGGAATTTGTAATTTTTATCTAATTTATGAATTAATGGTATTAAAATAATTTATATTTATACAGTAAAATTCAGTCAACAGAGACACTGAACTGTTGCCAATTTGAAAAGAGAAGGCAAAATCATTTAAAGAATTTCTATGAAATATTTTAATATAATCACTTTGGTACGAAATCTGAAAAAGATAAATATTGCTTCCTATTCAATTATAATTGCGATGCAAGTGAATATTAAAAAATATATGAAATACTGAAGTATGGAAAATTCAGATTAACACATGGTTTCCAAATTTATGTATGCAGATACTTTTTATTTGATTGAAGTCTGGGTAACAGAAGAAGTGATATTCACCTAATTTTACTCTTCTTCGGAATGTGATATCCATATTGCTGCAATCTCTCTTCTCTTGGTAGTTGACGGTAGTCCGTCACAACGTTGAAGATGTGTTCTCTCCACAACGTTATTGCTTTTCTTGAGTACAATTTGTTTAACTTTGATTCTTTGGGATGCTTGTGTAAGTACATGACAGCTCTACCAATTCCACTCGAATTCAAGTGATGCTTGCCAATTGACGGAAACTGGAACATTTAAGAATCAAAAGTCAGAAACATTGCCGTACAATTTTATGACATTTTATATATAAATAAAATATATGAAACTATTTAATTAGTAAAATGTGAGTTCGTCCAAATTACGGACTAGAAAAAAGAAAATTATCAAGGATCTTTATATGGTGGCAAGGGGAATTATATATTTCATTTTTGTCGAATCCATTAAATATTATCTACTCTTTCGCAAATTTATTTTGTTCAGTCATACGAATTTTCTCGAAAAACCAGAAATGAAATCTTAGTTTATCCCCCATCCACTCATTATTTTCGCTTTATAAATGACAATTTTGGGTTTTAAGGAATGGTTTTGAACCGAAATAAAAATAATGTAAAAATAAATGTGAATATCTTTAGTGAACCTTCAACCTTCTCTGGAATTTTATTCTTAATCTATATTAGTCACCGTCTTAGCTCCACCCAATCTTGAGAAACAAATGCGGAAAGTAAAATATGAATTTTTGAAAGAAACGTGATAACTTTAGAACTGGAAGTGGAGATAATTAATGTGCCCCGTGCACTCTTTGGGATATTATACTGAACCCATACCAATAATCTTTTAAGCTCTATATGTATATTCAAGGCGTTGAAATGGAAAATTTTGATCTGGCAGCGGAAAAATAACAGGAAATAGGCGTCAATATTAAATTACCCAAAACATCCTTTTGAATTATGATGAATGCAAATGTTTTATCAACAAATCTCTGCTTATAACCAATACTGAGAAACATGTTTCAAAGTAAAAGAACGTTTTTAAACCGGAAATTAAATCTTAAAAGAAAAGTGAACTTGGTAAGTAACCACATAAACCAAATATTAAAAGGCATTCAGCAGATTCGAGGCAAAAGGAAGAGCTTCCTTCATCAGGATGACTAAATCAAATCAGTCATTTTAGGACAGAAGAAAATATCTCTCAACATAACATTTATGGTCACATAATTTTTCTTTCAAACCCGATTTTTGCCTTCATTTAACTAATCTATAAAAGACGACCACTTACATCCAAAAGTTGCTTGAGCATACTCTCACGTATCTGTAAATGAGGCAAGCTACGATCTGGAAGAGGAGTGAGCCACTCGGCCATCACACTCAGAACACCCTGATCTAAAAAGGACATCTTCAGATCTTGTTTTTTCAGTTGGGACATTACCATTGGTAACATTCTGAGCTTTTTTGTAGCTGCCTCTTTCTTCTTGTTAAGTTCTCTATCTTCCTGAAAGAGAATGAAGAATTGCTTTTACATAATGTTTCAAATGATGACAACAATGGAGGACAACAATCTGCATATTTAAAAAGAAAAACTAATTTATGTGAAGTATCTCAGGACCGGATGTAGAGTAAATATTGTAGTATGGCAGAAATGAAGTAGAAATATGTAACGGAAGTGACATCATATTGTCATGGATGCTTAAGAGATAACCACTGTTGCAATTTGAATGTCTGGGTCTCATGACCTTGAAGTACAGCAATTTTGGCTGCGAATCTTGAGAAATATCGCCAACTTAACAACTTTTTCAGTTGCTGAGTTTTAGAAACTTCTCGAAATTTGTCCATTGATTAGGAACATCAAGAACTTTGAGAGTTATGATCTTTTATTCAGAGCTTTTTACAGAGCACGCCATCGTTCAGTGTTTGTTGACGTGTAAAATTATTTGCCGAACTCAATCCGAAACCCAATGTATAATATAATTTCCTTCTTAGTATATATACCCAGTAATATAATAACACAAAGCGAGTCGAAAAATGTAAAAAATTAATTTTAGGTCTTTGCTATACGTCAGTATGCACTAATCGCTTGCGCCGATTCCACTCCCATTTGGTGGAGTAATTGCGAACGTTCCATCGTTGATATATTGATTATGAACAGATTCTGACGCAATAAACTTCTTTACATTAATCTATCGAAACTGTGTAATTAAAAAGTTTAGAGACTAATAAAAGTGCCGAAACCATTAATGAAGTAACTAATACCATTTTTACACATATCGTACATCACATTTAAATTGTGCAATCACACAATTAAAGATAAAATATATATCTTTAAAGAAAAATTTTCATTTTGTACACAAAAAATAAATGCAATAATCTATATCGCGCATTTATTTCAGATACCAGTACCCAAAAAATGGTTTTACACATTTTAGCATTTTTCATCACAGAAAATTTGATAATTGCTGTGGTGAACTGGAAACTTCCTATGTACCGAAATTTTGCGAATATTGTGAGTTTCAAATAATCCTGTTTCTACTATTTACCATAATTTAAATCTTATGGCGGAGTATAAAAGGACATGATAGTCTCAGGTTTATTAGCATTGAGAATGAAATTGTAATTTAAAATTTAACAAGTAATAATATAAATGTATTTAGTGTTATAACACTTTTTATAAAAATATAATTTAAAAAAAGGCAGGTTAATCGCCTATAACAACCGAGATAAAAAAAATTCTAAATTTCGTCCTTTAAATGTCCAGCGTTTTCCCAATATAGTTTTGGGACGAAGACTGACGAAATTGGACAAGAAAATCGTATAGGAATATTCAGAAACTAGCTGAAATTTTTTATAAATTTCTAATTTTTTTCTATTATTTTCCAAGTGTTTTTATGAAGATGAATGAAACAAATTATTTATTGCTTTGTGTTGTTAATACATTCATTTTAAATATGATAATAATTATTTTTAACTTCTGTTTAATAAAATGTAAAAGGGTAAAAAACGTTGAAATGTATTTTTTAAATTACATTATTGGTTTATTTTATTTTCGTGATTTATTTTTAATTGGTACACTTTGAATTACAATAATATATTTGGGTAAAGTATGTGCCGATTCATTGATTAGTATTATTGTATTGATAGAAGTTCCATGTACTAAAATATGGTTGGTTAATTTCGAAACTTAAAGTTTGAATGAGCGAGATTTAAATGAAACAGTTAGTTCAAATGGCAAAATAAAGGGGAGTACAATAAGTTTATATGAACTGAAAACTAAAAATAGTTTATGTCTAAAGAAAGTACCTCAGCTGCTGTTTGCATTTTAGCTATTATATCAGCAATCAAGTCATCACTATTGTTGATAAAGTCAGTATATTTCTTCTTTCTTCTCCTTGAGCCTTCTTTCTTTTTCTGCATCATAATATCAAAGTCGTAAACAATGTCTTCTCTGAAAAAAAATAATAAGACTATTTTTAATTCATAAAAATTATAAATAGCTAATTTTTCGTATACTTTCAATATTAAAAAATCTCCATATGCATAATAAGTCTTATAATCCACTCATAGTGTAAACTACGGAATTTCTATTTTCTGGCATGGCGGGGGCTATTGTCATTAAAATTGGACAATACATATTTATTTTTTAAATAGAGGCATGATTCTCGTGGAAGAATCTCTAATGTAAACTGTATAAATTGTTAATAAATAATTACATAAATATCTTAATTTTGGAAAATACTTTAACCATATAGCAAATTTGTATGCTTACATTAAAGTACAAAACCAAATAAGAAGTATAAAATCACTCACTCCATCTGATGTATAAATAATTAGAAAATTCCATAAATTCGTTTGTAATAACAAGGTATATTGATAAGTTTGAGAATCAAAATATGCCTGCTTTATCTGAGCAAACGATATGAAGCAGTCACTTTAGCAAAGGCCCAAACATGTCTATGAACATCAATAAATTCGTTTCAAAATCGTGTTAACTGCGAAAATACTCTTTTAATTCTAGCTTTTTACAAAGAGGTAGCTTCAGATAAAACATATACCGATATGGGCAGAAATTCTAACATTATCTTGTCCACACTTCAGAGGAATATACACGCAAGTTTTCAAAATATCATACATGTATTCAGAAAGTCTAAAAATTTGCTTTTCTGTTGCAATCGAACAGTAAAAAACTTTATGTAAAATTGTATTTTTTCCGAAAAGCTGATTGAAAAAGAAAATCGATACTTATTATCGCGATACACAGCTATATTTAAAAGAAAACATATTTTATGTACCTCATTTTTCTAATCCCATCTTCATCAGAATTATCAGAGTCTGTAGCTTTTCTCTTTGATTTTTGTTTCTTATGCATATCATCATATTTTTCCTTTTGGTGGTTGATTGATACACCTTCCATTGGGCAATCGACGCAATCGTTACCATTTTCCATTTCTTCTTCCTCTCCACTTTCCCCGTCAGAATCATCAGATATAACTGGAGTATAGAATGAAAATATTAAATACAAAATAAAAGTTTATACATCATTAAGCAGTCAACTGCAATTATTTTTATGACTATACAATAAAACCAGATTTTAGTAAAACCAGTAAAACCAGTATATATATGACTAAACAGTAAAACCAGATTAGAATTTTTAAAAAATTCTAATTTTGTGGCGAGATGGATATAATGTTTGAAAATATTCAAAATTGAAAACAAAATTGTACGATTGAGATGGTGAAAAAAATAAATAGAAGAAAAAATAATGAGTTCATTGAAAATTAAATTAGAACATCAGTTTAAACTTTCAGGAAATATTTATAAACTTAATATATTCTTTTGAACGATATTTATCTAATTAGTAGCGGCAATCCCATTGATTTCTACGAAAAATTTTTAAAATACCGAAATAAAAGCAGTATATTAAAGAAATATTTAATTCATAAATAAGGTCAAGATTATTAAATATTTAATGACTAAATAAAGTAAAAATCTTACCTACTTATTTTAAGGGATTTTATATGTGTAATACACACCTATAAACTTGATAATCAGAAGAACAAAAGAATAATATTGCTCAAATAGTAATATACTTAAATGGTAATTCTAAAATTTAAATACTTACATTCAGTCATCACTTTCTTTTCTTTTTTTGAATCAACTCCAGTGTTAGATCCAAAATCTTCAATCCCAAATCCCTAAATAAATGTTAAAGTACATCTTTATTTTGTATTTTTAAACCACTTATTAATAATATTCAGAAGCTATATTACGTCCAACAACTGAAACGCATTATTAGGAAACAGATGTTAATCTAGAATACTTCCAATTAAAACAACATATGTGGATGATGAACAGAATGCTGATGAAAATATTGACTTCATTAATTTAAAAAAAAGAAATTTCATCGGCAAATTAGTTTATTAATTACAGGTATCAACTCTTTTCGAAGGCAAGAACAGCCTCTTTCTTCAGGATATACAACGAATAATTTGATATCCACTTACATGAATAATATTAAAAATTTATATTTTTGTATTTTTAACATAAACGGATTCCGTCTGTAAATATACGGTGTATATTATTGTGTATATTCATGAACCCGCTTTGTACATTTTATAGCTCGTCCGTTTGAAATCACCAGTACTGCCATGTCCAGAAAGATAAACTTGCTAAATGTTGTAATTTTCGAACCGTTTACAAACTTATGGAAATGGATATTCTATGGCGACGTATCCATAAGATGCGCTAAATCGTTCCATGAAATTATCGACAATGATCCTAATTTTGAGTCATACACAGGATTCTGTAAGTATGTCTTATGAATGAATTCCTTCATCCTCAATTATCACGTTACAGGTAAACTCAAACAGTTGCTTGTAAATTTACAAGCAGCCGTTTGAGTTGTAACAATATTGGTCAAATCTGCTCTAAGGTTTTCTAATATGAAGACGAACTTCGCCTATAATAAGGGTTTCCGATTAGAAATAATCCTATGTGCCCATATTTTTATTTTGAAGCCTAACAATTTGACAACAGTCATTTATATATAAAAAAGTTCTTCTCTCTGTTTATCTATAAATCTTGGCGATACATTAAGGGAAATTGAACCCCAGATTGACGAAAATATTGATGAAATTTCAAAATTGACGAGTTAACAAAAGTTAAGAAAAATGAAGCCGAATTATTGAAGAAATTATTAAAATATTATATTATGTGAAGTATATGCTTATGCTTACTTAGGATACTATCAATATTGATTTTTGTCAATTTAGAGTTACGTGTAAAAGAGTTAATTGAGTACTTCGAAATGGTTTTACATGTTGGCCAAAAATCTTCGAAATGGTTTTAAATGGTGCCAATTGTACAAAACAGAATTTAAAAACTGTGGCACTTATTTTTTCTCTGTGAAAGAACTACATTCATTGCGTTATATAAGGAAAATCATGTGGTGCCTACATCAGATTTTTTTATTTTGATCGATTTCAAGGAACCGGTTAGGAATAGTCGGAAAGAAATCAAGAATTCAATTTTCCTTCTCTCGAAATGACTCAGGCTTTTGCTATAGATAAATGCCAAGAGATTTTTGAGAATAATTCTATTTATTTACAAATTTCTTATTCCAGGTAGTTAACTATTCTGTAAAAAACACTTACTATGAATTCTCCTTCATCATCACTTTTTCCAAATATATCATCTATGAGGTCTCCAACATCTGAGCTATATTAAAAGAAAAGACCTTAGCATCACACAAACTGAACAACTAATAAAGTCAATAAGTAACTTAAATATAAAATTAAATTTACAATCAACAAAATAATACTTACTCTTCTTGACTCTCTGAACCAGTATCTGAAAAAATAACATTTAAAATTAGAACATTTAAGATATTAAAATATAAATTAGATCACGGAAAAGATAACTTATTGAATAAAGAAAATATAAATTTATTTTAATATTTGTTTAGTAGTTGTCATCAGGATAGAAAAAAAATAATTTATTCCAAAAGTATAAATAATTAGTCGATCGTAAAAAGATGTCCAAATGAATTTATCAAAAAAAGTGTTGGAAATTCTTGAAACAAATTAATAAATGTAAACTTTTCTGTGCATAATTATTTCTTTTAACTTACATTTTTTAAAGAAAATAAATCACTAAAACAGAAACCTGAACAGCATTTAAATATATTTTGACGACTTCTAAATAAACATGTGTTATAAAGGCAATTATGCACAATTCATTTGTATTTGTCAAGTAGTTTATAAAAGTTTCAAACGCTTATAGCTCTTTTGGGAATTCCGTTGGACAACTTAAATGGAAGAAGAGGAGTCTGAGACAGGAAATTTTATTTATTTTTTTATTTGTGATTTTTTTTCAGAATTTTTTACACAAATGTTTGTTTCTCTATTGTGTGTAAATACGCTATGTAAAATAAATAAAAATTATTAAAAAATTTTAAAAAGTATACTTAAAAATATAAAAAATATTTTGAAATTTATATAACTGTGAATTCAGCACTCTTATTACAAATTGAATATATTTTATTGAAAAAATTTGTTCTTTAACTTGTCTTCCGGAAATTTTGATATACTGATAAGAAAAATAAAAAAGAAAATTTTAATAAAAAAAACTCAATTTTTATATGAATGACTTACGTACCAATGTAAATTTACATTTTTATGTACACAAACCAGCAAAATCCGCATGCTTCGTGCACTACGCCCATCCAAGTACAGCAAGGATGTGCATGAGAAACAGGAACCGGTGAACATAACTTCCGCCGATCCTCCCAAAATCTACTAATATCTAAAGACACATGAGAGCTATATACCCCTCCCATTCAATATTACTATTCCTTATACGACTCCCTATCAAAGCATACATAATATACCAACCCCTAATGTACAGTCTCTCAAAACCATCATCAAGCTATCGTACCCTCCTAAAAATTGCTTTAATGTAGTTTAAGTTTCCTTAGCACCGGAATACTTTCTATTTCAAATGGAGACACTTCTAAAAAAATAATATTCTACAATTCTGCAGTTCAAAAATCAAATCGGTATGCACTGTTTCTTCTTGCTTATCCAGATTAAAATTATTGTGAGTAAATATTTTTTAAATACTAATGAACAGCGCTAGTCATTTAAATTCAATCCGTGCCATTGGGGTCGACGTCGTGGATTCAAGACACGTTTTGCATCCCTAATAATTTTGTTGCGGGTTTCTCGAACCCCTAATATTTTTGTGCGTATTTAGTGGGGAAAATGTACGTATACATGGATAAATTTTGTTTTTTGTTATCAATTCTTCGAGTTTTTCATTGTGAAACTTGGCATAAAGGTACTTGTCAGATAGATTTGCAAATGACTAGAAATACAGCGTGATTGTGTTGACCTCATTAAAAAACATTTTGTACTAGGACAAAGAACCTCATTAAAAAAACGTGTTATATTAGTACGAAGAACCTCATTAAAAAACATAACGTACTAAAGTTATAAAAACGACATAAAATTAGTACGAATATTTTGTTCGATTACTTGTTTTGGATACTTTAACGCAATGCATTCACGCTCTCCTAGACCCTCTAACAAACTTGTATAGCAAGTTTAAATTTCAAACATTCGACAAACATCAAGTTTGTGTTATTTAAAACGCGAATTTGAAAATGTCTCTTTAACTCCATGATTTAAATATTAGTATTCTAAATTTTTATATTGGGATGACATTTCAATATTAACTTTCCTATTTAATTAAATCACGCATATGGTCTCATCTCTAATTCCATGAGCTAAATACAGATTTTCTTTCATTTCCTCGGGCATTAACGTATCATGAACATGTACTGGCATCACATTGTGGCAAAGTTTTCGACCTGAAATTGTAATCACAAAAAACAGCAAGAAAGGCCCAATTTTGTGAGGTGATTTTTTCAGATCCATGAGTAAATTTGAAAAGCGAATTTCAAATTTGGATTAAGCAGGGTCGAAATAGTATACATGCGTTACATGGTGAAAGATGTGTGATATATGAGTATGATGGTGAGTTACATGGAGAATGATGGGTGGTACATGAGTTAGATGGTAAGTCACATGATGAAAGAGAAATGTTTAAAATTTTCTTGAAATTTGACTGATTTTTATTCATTTTTTAATTTCCCTGATTATTACAGCTTTTAATTCATACTGTTCGCAATGATAATTACCTGGAGTCATAGAAACTGCTTTTCCGTCAAAATATCAAATTCAAAATTTTTTTGTAAAAAAGTAATTAGTCCATCTAACTGTTAACGCCCAAAAACCTATACTTGTTTGAATGTATTTCAACCTTACTCCGAAACCAATAATTTGTCTAGAACCTTGCGTTTTTTCTCTAAAATGCAGCGGGTAGTTATGGTTTTGTATATGGGGGGGGGGGGGGGATTGTCCCTATCCTTAAAGACTTATCTTTTCCTCAATTTTTGATCTGCGAAATCGACGTTTTAAAACAAAGATGTTTCCAAAAAAATTGATGAGCTAAAATTTCGAAAAGTTTATAGTTCTATTTCTACAGATTTTTAAAAGGCAGAAAAATTCCAAAAAATTCTCGGAAAACGTGCAAAAGAGAAATACATTTTAACAATCTAACTGACGTCACAATTTTAGCTCTGCAATCTCCATTTTTATAAACAGAAATTGCTCAAAGTATGAAAATTAAAAAGAAAAAATCTATAGATTTTTTTTACAAAAATTTTAACTCCGTAACGGTGAAAAGCGTCCTAAAAATGTAGGTTAGATACCCATCTAAGAAATTTATTTTCTGATACACATTTCGTGATAGGATCTCAGTTTTTCGTCAAACGACAGCTACATCTATTTTGATGGACTCCGTGGTGTGCAAAACTTTGAAAAAGGCCGATTTTTTGTGGACTAATTTTAAAAGTTTTGTTTCTGTACAATTATGAAGCTAAAAATTTATTTTTGGCACAAAATGTCTTCAAAATCTAACATTTCATTATTGCAAACACTGTTGCCATTTAAACAGAAATAATGATGTTTAAATCATTTAAACACTTAAATGTAATACTATTATCTAGGGCGCTAATATTGATTCCATAGTGTTAGACAGACCAAGAGAATCTGTCGTTGAGACTATCGTTATCGTTGGCAATTGAGGTACAAACAACAATAGATTGAACTTTTGTAAAAAAAATATAATTGCGCGTCATACACAGCGGTCGGTTCAAATGAGTATAGGAAATATAAAACTATGCTGTTTGCTTATGACAGTGTAATTGGTCTAATTGTGTTGTGATTGTTGAAATTGCGATATCATTTGTATAATAGGGACCCACTGGACCTGCTCACGCTAAATTTAGACCCACTTTGTAGCTTTGCGACTTTTGTCCCATCGTAAAAAGGGGGCTAAGGGAAAGAGGATAGCGAGACTCTGGGATAGGGCCCCATTTTAAATTTTCGTTTTAATCCATTTTTGCTTTCTGATTTTGAAATAAATTTCATGCTTTATTTTCAACACTGCAATGGATCCACTCAACTTTCTGACGCTAAATTTTAAACCATTTTTGTTTCTTTGCGACTTACTTTTCCGCGCAGCGGTCGCAGAACTTACAACAAAAATAATTGCTATAAAACAGGATTGCTATATTTAGTGACCGCTGGCTTGCAAAGCCGGCTACTACATACAATAACGTAAGAAAATTAAAATGGAAGTGTTTAAGAATTACAGTTAAGTATAAAAAATTTTGCAAAACACATACAATAAAAATATAAAACACATACCTTTATGATCATCACTATCGATTACTCTATATTCTTCTTCCGCTTCCTTTCTTCTTGCTTTGATGTTATTCATCTTAAAATAAAAAATACATATAATCTGAACATCTTTAATGAAATCAATATTTAGAGAGTAAATGTTATGCGAACGGTACATGATTTAATATAATGTTTTATATCGTTTCTGGTTTCATGAATAGCGTTTAATACGGATTTAAAAACTAAATATACTCATACATAATTTTGTCGATTAGTATTTATATATATTTTTAATATTTTGAAATATATTTCGAGTGAATGTAAGAGGAATGAAAAATAAGGGAGTTTTAAAATTTAAACGTTTCTGAGTGATTCCTGCCGTCTTAATTGTTTTAAAAATTATCAAAATGTTTCATGTGATGAAAAGCAGATTAAAATACATTCCTTCAGTTTGTTTATTTTTTAATTTTATTGCAGTAAGTGATATGTAACTAGAGAATGAATTCTTAAATAGATTTTACAGTTTATCTAGAAGATAGTAACAGTTTATTAAGATTTTATATTTTATCTAAAAATTTAATGCTTGAAGAATTAATCTTCTTGTAAATAATGCTGTTCTCATATAACTCTATTATAAGTACTATATTTTGATTATTATAAGTTTAATGCTAAAAGTAATTATTTTAAATTATTTATTCTTAATTATCACTTTCAAATTTATTAATAGATATTTTTTATTAGACCTGCCAACTTTCCAAATAAAAAAAGGAGACTATTTTGTCTCAAATATATTGTTTACTTATGAAACTTAATATTTGTTTACAATTAAATATATTTCTTATAAATAAAACATTAAAATACTGTACCATTTAAGTACATTATGCTTTAAACTTATCTGAAAAAAAAATTATAAACTGTCTTTTGAATTAAAATAGCGTTAGTAATAAAATATAAAACAAAATAACTTGATAATATTTATTTTTGATTTATTTATTAAAAATAATGCCTCCCCCCCCCCCAAAAAAAAAAATTACTGCATAAAATATCAGGGGTAGTACTGGTAGAATATGAAAATTCAGGACACCAAACTTACAAAATTGCAGAAAAATATATTATAAAACCAAAAATATATAAAAATTTTATCCGGTGAAAATTACTTTATAATGAAAACGAATATTTATGTTTGGTAAAGAGGTTTTCATTAAAGAGAGTCACAAATATTGATTTTTAATAAAAACGAAAACAAAATATTGCACTAAATTATATTGCTGTCAAAATAGTTTCCTTTATATTTGCTTAAATAAGTGCTTTAATACCACTCTTTGGTAAATATCCCTTCACAGAGTTCATATCCATTTTTCAAAATAAAAAGATTTTTATTATGCAAATATAATTAAGAAATTAACCTTAATAATCTAATTCAGTCAATCTAATGTGCAACATTTAAAAGATGGAGATGGATGGAAAACAATATTAATGTACTTTCGGCAATTCACGAGAAAATCGGAATTGCACAATCGCACTGTTTATATGAAAATAATTAAAAACTTAACCTTAATAATTAATTAAAATATGAAAATAAGCTAGTTTGTCAATATAATATGCAATATTAAGAAGCTTGAGTTGGATTGAAAATGTTACTTATGTGCTCTCGGCAATTCATGAGAACATTAAGTTAAAAACTGAATATTGTAAAATGTGTTTCTTTCATATTTAACATTATGCGATAAATTTGTTAACATAATTCTAGGGAATATAGTTAATTCCATTTACGATAGTAGGTATTTTGTGTTATACGTAGCTTTGCATTTTGACGCCTAACGACAATTCGCCAACAATATATATTCTTGGAAATGCACAAAATGTATTTGCATTCAACAAAAAATAAAAATATATCAAATATGACTTACTTGAATAGAAATATCCATTGTAACAGTAGAAGTCTGGTCGTTCTTCAAACAAAAGGTTTAACAAATGTCCAAATAACTTCATAAGAAGAAAAGGCAGCTACTCTAAAACAGGTCTAGACGGACAAGTGTATTATAAACTTTCACTTCACTTTACCAGTACACAGCAAGCACAGACTAAGTATAAACAGGCTTTTGACTCGATCGCAGCGCCCTCAAACGTCAACTAAATTATCAAGGTTGGCACGCTTGGCGATGGTCTGTGACGGTTTTCGCCAAGATGTTCTGGTAATATAACCCTATTTGGCACTGAACTAAACACTTGGAACTTGGAAGAATGTTGTTCTGTCATCGTATGTTTACACGTGGTAAACATAATTTCACTGCAATTTTGGATTTTATAATCAATTATTTTATTTTTCATGGATTACTAAAAGAAAGGGAATTACGTTTATAAGGTATGTAATTTATTTGTATCTAAATAAAAATTTTATTTGTTATTCATCCCATATTTCTTCCTATGCACGTGTTCATCATACGAAATTGGTGCAGTATTATCACTGCTGATGTAATGTGGAATATAATCCCTCCCCCCTTCTAATTAACGATTGAGTTTGACACATTTGATAAAGCATTTATGTATATTTGTTATTTAGTATAAGAATATTAGTGTATTTAAAAAAATATATACATATATTTATATATATATACAGTGACCGCCGCTTATAAGAAACACGTTCGTTTCGCTCGTTTTGTTTCTTATAAGCAGTTGTTTCTTAAATCCGGAAATTTTTTAAATATCGTTCTTCCATTGTAAATACTAACTATTGAACACAGTTTTACAGAATTTAAAAGATAAATGTATATAAGTAAAATATTAGTACGTACATAATACATTTGTAAATTAAGTTTTGCATTCAAAAATATTTCTCATTTTACAAATTAAGCCTTACAACTTAAATTATTATCTATATGCATATAGTATGCAGTTAAATAAGAATAAAAAGTAAAACTCATAGGTCGTTCATTTATGTATAAGAGCATAGTACATTTTCATACATACCGTAATCTATTACTGAAGAATAGCAAAAAACTTATCCAGTATTGTTTGTGCTAACGAGTCTGTGATTAGTTTACGTACATCCATTTCTAAATCATAAAACAGTCCATAAACTTTTTCTGATGCCCCTCTGTGTTCAAGAGTTTTTCTAATTATAGTTAGGGCTTCTCGCGACTGTTTGGCTGTAGGAAAATTTTCTTCTTGTGGAACGTCGTCTTCATTTTCTTCTTCATTGCAAACATTCTGAATTTCCGCACTATGTCATCATCATTGTTTTCTTCAGATGTTTGTAAATTTTCGTCGATGTGAATCCATTCTTCGAAAGGTGCTTTAAATTCTTCATCTTCTGCTGGTATGGCAACATTATTTTTCAAAAATCCTGCTTTACGGAAGCAATTAAAAATGCATATGTCAGAAACTTTTTTCCATGCGCCTGCGATCATATGGATAGCATCAAGCAAGGTTGTTTTCTTGCTTATTGACTACACGGAGGTGGAGAATCATACTTTTTAAGTAAACTTTGCTTTTCAAGCAAAGTAAGGGTTTGCGACATGCTTCACTAGCAAAACATAAAATGACTAACTAAAGCTGTACGAATCTTATTTGAGTGCATAAGCAAAGATGCCTTTCCTTATCAGTACGTTTCCTTAACTGCCAAAAGATTAAAGCTCGTTTCTTACTGGTTTGGGGTTGTACTCCCCAAGTCTTTCTGCGGAGAAATCCTCTGTCATCCTTTGTTACATAGCAAACTCCCACCCCCTCTCCGTACGCCCAGAGACAAGAGATAACAACTCGTCCTTCAGTTAACCTTAAACAAATCGATTTTTTTTTTACACCAGCGTCGCAAGGAAATCAACAAATTTTCTGTAGAAAACTGTTTCTTATAAGCGGAATCGTGTTTCTTATAAGCGACACAATTTTAATGTTAAAACGAAGTTTGTATTTGTTTCTGTCGTTTTGAGTCTTATAAACGGCTGTTTCTTATAACCACTGAATCTTATAACCGGCGGTCACTGTATACACACATATATATTAACAGCATCCCAGAATAAGTTAGGAACTAAGCAATCTAACAATCAACACTATAGTGTACTTTTTAGGCTGAAAATATTATATAATTTTTCAGTCTTTTGGGTATATTTGCTTGCAATTTTTGGTGTATAATGATTTACAGTGATGCAATGCGTCAATTTTTTTATTTAGTTTATGATTGCATGAATTAAATATATATTTATGGTTATTTATTTAAATTTACACATATTACAGATAAAAGTATTTTTAAATGCATGTTTATAATTTAAAAAATTATAAATGCACAGTTCCGTAATTTTTTTTTTGGCCGCATTAACATAAAATCGCCAATTGAGCGATAGCCGCCAAATCTAGCAGTCGAGCTTTTTATACGTCATAGCTGCGATGGTTGGCTCCTCGAACGCTAGTGTCATGCAAAATCCTACGTTAACGATGTTGCCATAGGTTCCTATGGGAGTGAACATTCTGAATATAGTATTATGTGACAGCAAGGTTTATAGAATACTACAGGTTGGCCCATCCGGTGAGACGGGACCAGTCCACTGAAAGGGGAGGAAGGGTGTGACGTACGAGTGGCTAAAGACTGTTTCCCTGTTTTCTTTCACGTGTACCTTTCATGAGCGTTAATAATTGTAAATCATTTTCAAGTTTGTTTTTTGTGTATTTTTGGCAAAAGTAAAGTTGTAAAGTGTGATACCAAGTTGTGCAATTGCTAATTGCCATAATGATGAGAAATCTTGAGATGTTTGGATTGTAGTTTAAATCAAGATTGTTCAGAGAGTTTTTTTCTGTCATATGAGATATTGGCCGCACTTTTGATCATCTTGGACCCAGTTAGTTCAAATTCCGATTACGTCTTCGGCTCCTAAGTGCTCAACTTGGGCTGCCTTCTAAACAGAGTAGCGTAACAGAGTGTGAAAACACACATAACCTCACTACTCCTTGTTTAAAACGATTATTCCTTCAAGAAAACAAACAATACCACAACAGAAGTTTCAACTGCAATAAATTCAGGAAATAATTTAATTGAAAAATTTGTTATTGGAGAATGCAGCGACCTTAATCCAAATTATTCATTTGTTTATGAATAATGTTCATTAGAGAAAAATATTGAGGAGAATGTTATAGAGTATATTGCTAGATATTTGTCCTATAAAACAAAAGAACCCTTTTCCTAAAATAAAGACAATGAAATTCGGTAAAATCTTGGATTGCATTCTCCAATAGAGGAGGACTTACAGTGCCTTCCAATACTTGGTCAGACACAGTCAAAAAATTTGAAAGTGTTTTACAATATTCGTGGAAATGAACTAAATAGGCAACCTAAAATAATTCATAAATTATTCTGCAGTATGAAAGTGAACTTCCCAGAAGTAAGCGATAAAACTCTTATTTCAAATTCGAGATTGAGAATCTATTCGCTTTCAGTATTTCAATAAAAAGTTATTAAAACATGCTAATGAAAAAATTTTCAGCGAAAAAATGCTCAATTTTTAAAAAACAGTATTTCTATAAAAACATTTTTGCTTAAATTTTATTAAAAAATAAATACATACATAAATAAAATAAAACAAAAATTATTTGACAATCAAATTCTTAAATTCACGATAACTAATTATCACTTTACCTTTTTAATATATATTATGCAATTGTATTGAATACTTAGTATTTTATTGAAAAATAATTATTTCCATAAACATATTTTAAATGCTCTCAAATAGCGAACTATGTTCCAAATAAGTTCGGATTTTAAAACTTTACTAACCACTTTTTTTTTTCGAACGTTTACGATGTTACGTATTAGTTAAAAGTTTCTGCCTTTAATGTCTATGGAAATTGTTTTACAGAATAATAAAGAAAACATATCAGGAAAATAAGTTTTTGTTTAATTAAATTTAATTTGGCATATATTTTTCTAAATTTGTAAAAGTTTTTTTCTTAAAATTACTAATTCACAACTGCCGTTGGCGCCATCTATGTATAAGTATTGTAAATAAAACACAAATTTAATATTTATGCTAAATAGTAGGTTCAGATTTTAATGATAAATACTTCATTATTTTACGAAACTAATGGCCAACAAGAACAAGGTTAAATTTCGGTGACAAAAAAATTTTTGAGATCTCAAAGTAAAATTCTATAGAAATAAAATTCCAGACAGAAAGAAGTAGAATCTCGGTTAGAAAGATATAAAAAGAGTCTTTAAAGAAAAATTAAAATGGAATACACTTAATTAACTTTATTAAATAAAAAAAATGCGTAATTAATTCAATCGATAAGAAATGCTTGAATAAAGTTATCAAATATGGAACTCATACAAGAGCAAAGCGAAAAACTGAGGAGAAATATATAAAGGAATCGTGACGGAATGATAATGCCAATTGATCAGTTGTTGTATTTATGAGATCGTGTGGTGTTTGCTGTTGCAAAAGTTCGTTCAAGATATTATACGCAATAAATTGTACCATTTATCTTCCATTTTACACAATGCAAGTTCGCACAATAATCTGACAGTTCAATTTATTGATACAATTTCTTGTAGTTTTGTAATTTCTTGTCAGTTTGGAAAGTCATGAGTTGGTCGCATGATGTTTTTAAATTAAAGCTAAGTAGAATTATTTCAAAACGATTCAAGTTCCAAAAGGACTGTAGTTGTTACATCATCTAATAAAAATACTGAAATTGTTTTGAATACCTTCATTCGTTTTAATTTTACTCTTATCGCGGAATTGGGGAAGGTGGTTCTTGTATCAGGTACCAACTGTGAGAGAAAAGGGTCCAATAGATATGGGAATGTAGATGGCGAATAACAATTCAGGTATATGTCTATTTCTGGAAGAATTTTTTTCAAAGTGTTTCAATAATAGTTCATTCTCGTAATAAAATCTTAAAATTAATTAAAACTGAGTGGATATTTCTTTATCAATTCTTTAGACAGTAATGTTGCATTTTCTGCTTACATTTGAGGGCTTTAGAATTATATTAAAATTTAATAACATTCTGTGCTAAAATATTTGAACTGTGGGTCGATTTTCTAATGTACTCACTGTTTAAATTTTTATACGGTTTTATTTACTCTATTTTATCTACTTGTGTGGGTCATATATTGAAATCAACATATGACCACACTTCTACCGAGCTGATTTTCTGGTTTTTCTATATGATGTTTCGATAGCATTTGTCTGTCAGCCCAACCCATCCTACTTAGTAACACATTTATCAAATTTTTAAATTGTCGCCAAATTGATAAAATGTTTTTAAATCCATAAAAATATCATGAAATTGATAAAATTGCCCTAAATAAATGAAATTAATTGTGTTTTGTTAGAGGATACTATTGTGATGATGTTTCCAATTGGGACTGCCAGTGCTACAATACCACTTGGCGAGAAATTTGGAGGTTTTTTTAAATTTCGCTGATTTGATTAAAATATCACCAAATTGATAAAATGATGCTTAATTTATCGAAACACACCAAATCGATGAAAATTCAGTATTTTGCAAAATTAAGTATAATTTTATAGGTAATCTCTGTCGTTCTGTCAGAATTAAAAAATATTTTTTAATAAATTTGTTTACGAACTGGACCGGGATTTTGTATCTCGAGCCTAGAGGTTCTTGTATATTTTTAGAAGAATTGAATTACATACTTTAATAGAATATTTTGAATAAGAAAGACATTTAGAATCAGGTTTGGCAGGTTGTTGAAGCATGACGGTTTTATCCTGTTTAATCCACCGATTTTAACCATCACGCCAAAAACCTGAATGTCAAAAACTGTGAAAGTATAATAAATTGTCAAGTGAGAACGAAATAAACAATATTGCCAATCAAAATCCTGTCACCCTCAATCAGTACCGCAACTAATTTTCATGTGCCCTGTGAAAGGTTTTACTTTCGGGTCGCATGTATTAAGGGGGGGAATTGATAAAACAGATACAATAAAATCTTATATAATAATTGAAGGAGAACAACTCTATTTGTAAATTGTACATTTAATTGATTTGAATAAATTTATTGTTATTTTTATAATATTATTAATAAAAATGAATAACTCCTTGCAAATAAATTTTTGAAAGAAAAATCTTTTTGTCACCTAAAATGTAGGCCTATATGCTATTCTCTTTTCCCTAACTTGTACATGTTTTCTGGCCTGTGTGACAATGAATGAATGTTCTTCCCGTGAATGCCCAATACTGGGGACAAAATGTTTTAATCACAGGCTGTGGTCCACAGCATACCTTCCCCCCATCAACTTCTCTAAAGACATTTCTGAATTCGGAATAATAACTACTGATAAGACTGATCAATGCATACCCCTCCCCTTCTCCGTCCAAATTCTAGGCTAAATTCAACTAACAATAGTCTGACTCATTCTTACTGAAAAATGTTCTTGGTCCATTCAATTTCACCTAAGTGGTAGTGTAGATAAAAACTTTCCTCCCTTACCGCTTTACTTTAATTGGGAGCACTCAAATCCCAAAGGAAAGGAAGACAAATATAACTTTAGCTTAGATTTCCTGCTAGTTTCACATCATTTGGAGTCTAGTTGTGGTTTGTCTTTTCTTGTTTATTTAACAATTTCAAGCTGTGTTAGTACTGAAAAGATATTTGTGTGTATTGAAGTTTAGGTTGAATAAAGTGACAATGAATCCTGGTAGAAGGCCGACAGATTTGATTTGGCAATATTATTATAAAGTGGAGAGGGATGGGAGACAATGCGCAAAGTGTAAAAAATTGTGAAAGTATTCGAGAAAAACGTGTAGAAAGGATGAAAACTCATTTATCACAGTGCTTGCAAAAGAGAACTTCAGATGATGAAGACGTGCAGTCTGAGTCGAAATCATTTTTACTCGAATTACACTGTTGTAAATGACTGTTAATGTCACATTCTCTTAGTAACATTTTATATTACTTCGTACCTGTTATTCAGGTTAGTTCTTTTCAAATATTTTACTATTTTTTATGTTTTGGAACATATGTTGATTGTGTGGTTGGAGACTCGCCACGTGTTTCAATTTATAAATTAAAATTTTCAGCTGTGTTTGATTTTTACTATTTACCCGAATCAGATCTTTTGTTTTAGGATTCAGTTCATAGTTCATTCTTGTAGCAAAATTTTCATATGAATTAATTTCTAAAGATTATTTTTGATCACTTGTTTAGACATTAAATGTTGCCTTTCTTGTTATTTGAGATCCTTAAATATTTGAGAACCTCTGATCTGTACTAAAATATTTTGACGGTCAGTATCCATTTGACTATCTCATATATTAATAATTTACATACAAGAGGGGGATGGGAAGCTAAAACCGAATGCATTAGCGATTAATTTGAATCGTTTATATTTAGTATTCCGCAATTGAAAAACAGATTACAGATATCTATATGCATCTGCAACCACCCGGCCCCTACATATTTTAAAACTGTCTAATCTATTACCCAAAGAATACTGCCTTAGAATTTCTATAACACTATTAATAAGTAAATATACACCTCTGAAATACAGATCGCTTGCCATATAAAATCTGTTCATAACATGCTTCCAGTGGTGCTCATACTTTTTGAGATAAGAAATTTTACTCAATTGTTAATACATTTTTTGTGGTTGTATGAAAGGCTGTTTATAGGTTATTAAAATATTCTGTAAGAAATGCCTTCTATAATCAAAATAATAATTTTCTGGTAGGGTGCTTTGGAAACTTCCTAACATCCTCAAAATAAGCCCATATTCATTATTTAATACTTAGGCAAAGTACTGTGATTGGGTGGAAAATTCGAATTAGCGTTTTGACTGATTTACATCATTTGATCATTACTGAACTGGAAAAGAACATTTTCGAAGTGATGGGCTACGGTAAAGCTGTGAACCACAAGGCCCCATGACAATTGATGCCGCTACCCTTGACAGCGGGGGGGGGAGATTCACTGTTAAGAGTTATTGTTGGGGGGACAGTTATTTGAAGAAACAAGAAAAATATTCCATTCCAAAAATTCTCTACCCTCCGTGAAAAAAGTATTCAGCAATGACACTCAATATTCAGTAATGACATGCATTTTTATCCAAGATGTAACCCAAATTTTGCACAAAAATTGTATTAAAATTATTTGTTGCAAATCATTACACCATTTAGAGGCTTTTCTTTGCTTTTCCTCTCTACTAATTGTTGCATGAAAGTCTTATTTAAGTGTTTAATGCGAATAAATGTTCTGGTTCGTGAAAATAAAGTTATGGCTTTAAGTGATGTAGAAGGCGAAATGTTTGCTAACTTTGACTGAAAGTTCTTAATGACGCATTTCTCTTTTGATATACATGCGCCATGCATTTCTAAGAATGTATGCTCCCACTTTTTTATTTCTTCTGAAAAATGTTGTATTCTAAGTTTTTTACATATCAAAACGAAATGTCCCATAACTTGAGATGATGTGAATATAATGTCAATATTATTATTAGTGAAGAATTGCGTTTTATGATTATGTATAATACTAACAAAGTAAAATGCTTAAGGTATTTAAAATTAACTTTACATACATTTTGCAATAAACTAAACTGCGTAAATTAGCTTACAAAATGCTAATATCTCCCACCCCCCTCCTCAAAAAAAAGAAAGAAAACTCCATAATTGCGTTTATCAGAAATATAAATTATTTTCATATATTTTAGATACTGCATATGAAGTCGATTTTATTTTATTAATTTTGATTTTGATTTTTTGTTCACTTAGAGGACCACTTATTTCACATATCAATGAAACATGTCAATCATAAGTATTTTTTATACTGCTATATTAAAAACATTATTTTTAACTGCGGTATTAATGGAGAAATTTATGCGCCGTTAGCTTCTTGTTTTAATCGTTTAACCGGCTTCAAATTCAAAAATTTAGCCCGAAAATCTTCTTCAAAATCTTCATCAGAAAAGTTATTCGAACAGACAGTTACGTTAGCAATGGTTTTTTTATCCTCTCTTTTGCACTTCACAATCCATAATTTTTTGAGTGTAGGATCTTTTGGAAATCTATGAAAACTGATAGATTCCTTTGACTCCTTATAATAATTTTAACACAAAGCAACCGAGCATCAACCAGGCATTTTTGTGCTCATCAAAATTATACTTTATATACTTGAAAATACTAATATATATACATCTATAATACACAAATTTGCACTTAAACTTCACTTTTACGATAGAATTACAAATTATATTAAAACAACGACTGACACAGTCTATGTTTTCCCATAGAAATGAATGCTACTCGGAGAAACTTCATAGAGTTTCGTCCAGAACAGAGCACCAGGCGCGAAGCGCCTTTAATCTCCAATCTCTAGGTGTGGTTCTTATCTTCATACTGTGACATTATTTCATTGGTCCATAGTTGGAGGTTCGAGGTTTTTGATTTACTGTTTTTTTATTTGTCCTAGCTCCTAGTGTGGCAGTTTGTTGCACATTAAGAGTTTAAGCAGTTTGGGGGGGGGTTGATGCAGATCTGAGGGTAACCTAGCATTTTAGCAGTTTAGGATTTTAAACATTTTGTAGAAAACCAAAGATCGCGAGTTTTCTTTAATATCAACTGATTAAGGTGGGACGTTCCTAGTACCGAATATCAAAGTTAAGTACCGAGCGGGGTCTCTTACGAGATTTAGCCTTGCGATGATCATAGTCATGCAGATTAAATAATAGTTCATTTGGGACAGATGGCAGATTTTTGTAGAATTTAAGCGCTAGCTTTTTGATTTGGGCTCTAACAGTTTTTATTTTGAAGTCTTTCCTAATTACCGAGTTTCTTAAGTATCTAGGGGCTTTCCTTATAATCCTTAGGGTTTTGTTTTGTCTTGTCTCTAATAAGTCTATGGTAGTTTTACAGGCATATCCCCATACGGGTGCTGCATACAGCATTCCCGGGCAGATGACCGATTTATAAATTAGGAGTTCATTTTGATAACTTAGATTTCCGTTTCCTATCATTGGGTATAAGGCTCCTATGGTTATATACGCTTTTTTGATTATGTTCGTTACGTGCAGTTTCCAAGTTAGGTGGGAGTCTATCGTTACACCTAGGTATTTAGTAGATTTTTCCGCTTTTAGGGCATGGTTGTTTATGTACAGAGGAGGCGGAGGTTTACGTTTTCTTGAGAAATAAATCCAATGACTTTTATTGGGATTTAATTTTATTCGCCATTTTTCCAGCCATGTTTGGAGTATGTCTAAGTGTTGTAGCTGTCTGTGCATTACTGAGACGTAAGGGTGTTTTGCAAGTATCGCGCTGTCGTCTGCATAGCCACAGTCTATGTTTTCTATGCCACAGTCTATGTTGCGACAGCCACAGTCTATGTTTTTTCATAAAACTGAATACTACTCGGAGAAACTGGCACTTCTCCTTCTAAACAGTGACGTCACGAACGGCGATAACGTTCACCATCTAGAATACTGTCAACAGCGGCATTCTGGTCTTTTGTTCTCTGCCCCCTCCCTGAAATTTACCTATATGCATACACACTAATATACACGTACGCAGATGTCGCTTCACCTATCTTACACGAATATCCAATTCAGAGAACGTGATTGTCGCCTCAGTAGGATTAGTGCCTGGTGACCTGGGAAATTTTATTGCATTTTGAATTCGGGACTAAGAAGGTTGGATGTACCTTGTTGCTGCACGTGTTTCATTATAGATTGACTCTTGGAATTAGTAGAAGATTCCTTTTGAAAATTCTCCTTCCTAACTGTCGTACTGGTAAGATTTTTCTAAAATATGTGTATGTCTTTTTATGATTTGAATCATGTGTTAGCTGTTTGATGTATAATCTCATGTTTTAAGTAAACACGTATGAGCTACGTGTTTTAAGTAAAATTAAGCATTCCCAGCTGCAATAGATATTAAATATCACATACCATTGTATAGAAAACATTTTAATGTTACAAATTTCGTATTGTATAAAAAATATTAATGTTATATCATGTTTACAAATTTATGGAACACTATTAGAAATATTGTATTAATGTCGTTTTTTGACAATGATTTTTACTTCCCTAACAATACATGTTAATATATAGAGAAAGTATTAGAATCGCGTAGAAAATCGGAACTCGAGTTTTCGACAGATTGACGCGTAAGGGATACTCATGAAAGTGGACCTACAAATATATCATGACGTCTGTGGGGTGTATGTGTGTGTGTGCAATGATATTATCCACTCTATCTCCAATTCTTTTGGGGCTAGTCGCTAAATAAAAATGAAAATTTAATTAAAACTCAATTAAAATTAAATTTATGTATTTTCATGTCATCATATTTTATGGGAAAGCATGATACATTCCGAAAAAATGATAATACTAAGGACAGACTGTAAAATAGTTTAATATCAGTTCCTAGTCTGAAATGCATTAAAAATATTATGTTTAAACACAAATCAACTAAATGCAATTTCTTGATTTGTCTTGTTGCCGTCTATATTTATCGAATAATTAAAAAACATTTGAAAAAAATTTTAATGTATCTTTTCTTGAATCTGATTCTAAACGTCATAGAAATGGTCTCAACAGATATGGAAATGTTGAAAATGGAGTTACAATTATTGTATATACTTCTATATCTACTTATGGGAGAATTACTTGTCGAAGAGTTCAATTATTAGTTCATTCCGTAATAAAAACTTGATATTTTTTAAAAGAGAGTAGATATATTTCATCAATTATTTAGACATATATGGTGCATTTTCTGTTTACATTTGAGAGCTTAACTTAAAATAGCTTAACGTTAAAATTTGGTGACTTAGCTCTGTGTGTTAGAATGAGGTTTTCAGCTCAAATTCCTCATATATTCAATATTCACAATTTTACATGGTTATATTTATTATATATACGCTGTTTTCTCTGTTTGTTTGGGTAAAATATTGAAACCGATTTTGCTCCACATCCATGATTTTTCTTATACAAATTGAAAGGTTTAAGTTTAGTGCCTGAAAATATGTCCATCATATATTGTCATTTTGAGACATATAGTATAATAAAAATTTTGTAATCATACGGGCAGACATAAGAATTTTTAATTGAGATAAATTGGTTTAAAGAAACTTCAAAACGGTTTAAATTTCAATACATACTAATGTATTTTCATCTTAATTAGCTATTGAATAGAATGCGGTTTGTTATAAACATTTTACACAAACGTAATATGCATAATTTTAAATTCAATTTGACAAATCAATTTTTTGTAAAATTTCCATACAAAATAATTCTTTGTGATGACTTTTTTATCAACACTTTTGGATAAGCGGAATAGAAACGTACGTCAAGAAGTGAAAGTCTTACAGAGAGAGCGTCCATCAAAAATAAAGTAATGTTTGTCTAAAACTAATCCAAATGAAAATTTTCAAAAGGGAGGTACGTAATAGGAACATACAGCCATTTTATACCGTCAAATACCGCGATTAAATTTCATTTCGAGCTAAACATGATGGGCAACGTGTTTATATTTATAAGTGTAAAGCATATTATATTAATGAGATATGTAAGAAAACAACGAGTTAAAATGAGGTGAGCTTTTAAAAAATATCCACACAATCTGAATTCATTATAACACACATTCGGACATAGCGCACTGAACAGAACATGCTATACAAATTCTGAATTTAAATTTTTAAATCTTTGATGTAAAAATATAAATGAGGGTTTTCTTTATCTATTCTGATAAAAACAAGGTTTAGAATTTTTGTATCAATAATTTTCCTAAAATAGATATTATAATATATTGGGAATGTATTGTGTGGAAAACGGAACAGTACGTTCCGTTGACGGAACAGTATGTCTCAAGCATCACAGAACATGATTCGTTCGTTCAATTTTGAGGAGATGTGTGTATGTGCCTCAGTATATATATATATATATATATATATATATATATATATATATATATATATAGATATACATAATAAAAAAGATAAAATAAAAATAAAATAAATATAATAATACTAATTTAAAACATGATACAAATTTTTGATCATACATTGGTTCAAAAACAATACGGAGGAAAAATAAGTAATGAGAAGTATCAGACTAAAAGGAAACAATGAGCGATGGCAATAGTCAAGAGTTATGCATACCATTAGGATTTTTATAGGTAGTTTTTACTACATTTTTATTATTATACATTTGATTTAATCCGTATGGAAAAATACTTTTATGCTGTTTGATGAGTGAATATTCAAAATATAATCTATCAGACGGATTCTTTACAATATCTAGAATCGAAATTGAAATATTATCAATACCATGATGGTCAAGATGGGCATATTCAAAATTATTACCAGTGTGATGATATGCAGGAGGAGGAATTTGTGAATTGAGAGATGCTCGAGAACTAAATTTCTTAATTTGGTTCCGATGAATATTAAAACGAAGGTGAAGAGGAGTGCTTTTTTGTCCAATATATTAGATATTACGAGATATACAAGTTAATATGTAAATGCAGTTATATACTTTATAAAAAGTTAAATATTTAGGGTTATTATTATTAATCTGAGAGGGTAAAGCTAACGGACAGGTCTTACAACATTTATTCCGGCAAGAACGAAAATACATGAGTTTTGGTGAGTAGTGATGGCTTGACATCAAAGAGTGTCTACATGAAAGAAAAATAATTGGCTGCTGGATATCTATCCCTTATATCCCAATTTATATAGGTTACCGGGCACTAATGTATTGATAAAAAATTACACTATTTTGCCAGGCGCTAACAAAAAATAATAAAACTAATCAATGATTACTAATGTTTTAATCCAATATTTAATTATAAATAAAGGAGAATATATAATTTCTTGAATTTATATAAAAACTAAATATTAATATAAATATAAACTTGATTATTATATTATATATACAAACAATTGCATAGAGGCAAATAGCACTAATAGATAAAGTGAGAGCTGCACTGATAAGTGCATTTATTAACCAAAACTAACATGAGTTTCAAATTATCATTAAGATATGCCAAAGGGAGACAACAAGAAAGTAAAGAGTGTGTATGAGATAATACAGTATTTGATCAATACTGAAATAAAAACAGTCAAATATAAATCCAGTTATCAAAAGTACAGTATATGAACATTAAAGTAACTAAAATTAAAATTAAGATGCAAAAACATATACACACACATATATAACCCGACCATTCAAACGGTTACTTCAAGTCCTCGGACGAGTCGGGTGGTCTGGGTTTTCGACACACATATATAACACCGGCCACACAGAAAGCTACCATTAGCCTTTGGGTTGGTCGTGTGGTCTGGGTTTTCTACACACATATATAAATAAGTATACACATATGTATATACATATATATATAAACATATATATATACATGTATATATATATATATATATATATATATATATATATATAGAAAAATTCTATGTAGACACATTAATTCAATGTTTTCAAGATTGCACAATGTATGCACCTCTAACAAGTAACGAAATGGTTCTGACTAAGAGATTAAAGGCACTTTACAAACGTATCGGCGTGGATTTAAAAACTGTTAAATTCCCATACCTTGTTCTTATTCCCAAATTACACAAGGATCCTGTGAAATTCCGAATAGTTACGATAGGATGTGGATCATATTTAGCACATGCAAATCTGAAACTCTTGGATATACTTAAATATGTTATGATAGATATATAAAAAAAGAGTAACATTATGATATAAAATGGACAGGAAGTGATAAACAGGCTTAAATATTGTCACAGGGATAT
The DNA here is from genome assembly GCA_951213105.1 of Amaurobius ferox. NCBI lineage: Eukaryota > Metazoa > Arthropoda > Arachnida > Araneae > Amaurobiidae > Amaurobius > Amaurobius ferox. The sequence goes on along the minus strand of OX578154.1, from coordinate 15,175,358 downwards.
ATGTTTTAAAAGCTATGATTTTCGTGATTTATTTAATAATATAGGCTTAACTCAGTTGCATCTGATTTTAAAAGAATTACATGTAGAATACGACTTGAAACAATTCATTACCTATCGAAGATATTTGGACCTTGTGGAATTGGTTTTAGGCCTTTTTTGGACCTTGTGGAATTGGTCTACATAGAGCAGGAGAATGCGATTGGTTTCCGCCCCGTGACGTCACGGAGCGGAAACCAATCGCATTCTCCAGCTCTGTTTGACCTACCTTCTTTCTAAATACCTTATGTTAGCATGTACAGTGTACCGGTAAAGCGATGTGAAAGTTTATTATCCACTAGTTTGTCTAGACCTGTTTCAGAGTCGTTGCCTTTTCTGCTTGCTGAGTAAGTTGGACGTTTGTAAATTTTTTTTAAGAACGATCAGACTTCTGCTATTACAATAGAAAATTCTATTCAAGTAAGTCATATTTTATTTATTTTTTGTTGAATACAAATATATTTTCGGTATTTCCAGGCATATATATTGTTGGCGACTGCTGGCGAATTGTCGTTAGGCTTCAAAATACAAAGCTACGTATAGCACAAAATGTCTACAATCGTAAATGGAATTAAGTAGATTCCCGAGAATTATGTTAACAAATTTATCGCATAATGTTAGATATGAACATATATATACTCATATTGCATTTATGTACAAGGTCAAATGAATTTATCCCCACCCCCCTCCTCAAAAACCATTCTAGATCAACCATACTGTTCAAATTAATCAGGTATATTTTGTTTTCCTCATCTATATTTAATGTTTATATTTTAGACTTTTCAGAATTATTCATAATGTAGTAGATTAGTAAAATTATAAGTAAGCAACATACCAATTTTTATACATTTTATATAAATGCGGAAAATATTTTTTAACTAATAATGCCATTGCTTTTTAGAATTTACTTTAGTCGGCAGTGATAATACTGCACCACTTTCTTATGATGAACACGTGCATAGGATGAAATACTGGACGGATAACAAATAATCTTTTTATTTAAATAAAACGCGCCCTATCTACTTTTACCTTGTAAACGTAATCCCTTTTCTGTTGGTCATCTATTTCTTGTGAAAATGCATAGAAAATTAAATAATTGATTATAAAATCCAAAATAGCAGCGAAAGTATGTTTTCCACGTGTTAATATGCGATGATAGAACAAAGTTCTTCCACGTACCAAGTGTTTCGTTCAGTGGCAACTATGGTTATATTAGCAGAACGTCTTGGCGAAAACTGTCACAGACCATCGCCAAACGTGCCAATCTTGATATTGGATTTAATTTTGGTTGGCGGTTGAGGGCGCTGCTGTCGAGTGAAATGTCTGTTATATTAGTGTGTGCTATAGGCTTTAGTCTCTTGTGAGTTTTGGCTTAGACGTGTTTGATCATAAGACCATTTGTCAGCTCTTTTGCATGTGCGCGGGTAAGTTTTTCAGTTATTTTATATCTTTTGCATGGTTTTTAACTTGCTATCTTATTTCTTCATTTAGTTGGTGATTATATATTAAGTTCATTAAGTGAGTGTAAAAAAATGATTTAGATTTTTGATTAGATTTAGTTTGTACCGTTGTGCGACATGTCTGATCGGGTGTCTTCTTGTTCGATCCGGACAGCCTTATATACTGAAAAGCGCATGGCATAAGTGGCTTGATAATTTCAAACGTCTCGAAAGCACTTCGCAGGTAATTCAAAAACGAGTTTCAATTCAACCCTTATAATAATGATAATAAAATACTTGCAAAGCCATCCACTCATTTGATGTTAATAATAATATATTTTTTAATGATATTTTTGATCAAATACGTACAAAGTGTTCGAGAACAGTGCATCTTAACGTTCTGTAAATTGTAGTCGTTTTCACATAAAAATGGATTATGTAAAACAATGATTTTTTTTACCATTTATATATTTTTATTCACTATTTAGATATAAAAAAAACCATATTGTTAAATTAAAAAAAAGAGTCATTTAATCCTGTTTAGAAACTCATCTTTGAAGCTAATATCCAGAAATGCACGTACATACATTTCCCGATGAGTAGCCGTTTTACTAATTGTGAAACACGTGCATTTACTAGCTCGTATGAAGTTGTTCTTTGCAGTCGATAACGAAGTCGACATATCGAAGTTAGGGGGGGGGGAGGGATTATATATAATGATCAGCTTTAAAAATTCGCTCTTAAGTGCTAATTTTATATCTTTATGGTATCCAATCTAATGAGCATTTTCCCCGCAGAAAATTAGATGCTACTACTTTTAATATCCTAATCGATAGTCACCCCCCCCCCCTCTCATCTAGAATTACTGAATACGTCATGAAATTTAGAGATGGAAATTTCAAATTTCGAAAAATTCGTTTTCAAATCATGCAAATTACAAACATATATATATATATACACACATATATATTTCCAGTATTTTACTTCAGTTATCTGCACAGAAAATTTTAAATCTATATATCTATTCGTTCTCTTGTTCAACATCGCACACATGCATATCGCCAAAAATGTTTGAAATGGATTCAGGGTTTTTTGAAACGAGAGGAATGTTTGGAAGACCCCCCCCCCCCTCCACGTCTCCCCAAATGAAATTAGAGTTAATTAATTTTAAAATATTTAAATATTAAGGCAATCGTATTTGGGTACTTTCGTATGATTTCGGATTTTTTGTCATGCATTCAAGAGTCAAAATCAGCTGATAAGTAGTTAAAAGTTAATAGCGTTAACTTGCATTAACTTACAGAAATATTTTGCGATTAATTAACAATTTTTCTACTAGTTAATGCATATATGAAAATTAATTGTAATTATTATGTTAGTAGCTTTATGAATTTTTCTAATCAACTAGTTTAAAAATATAAATATGCAATTACTTGTTAATAATTTATATGGATAGAAATTATAATAGTAACTAGTTAATACATGCTAATTATTAACTATTTTTTTGAGTCCATCCTTGAATTTCACGCCCGCCCCTCTTTAATTTAGTCTCTATCTACGGCCCTGAATATGCAGGGTGTCCCAAAAATATTGACCTCGGCTTTTATTCCTTAAATATTGATCTTAGCCATATATAATAAATTACAAAGTTGAGTAAAAAAAGTACAGAATTTTATGAAATCGATTAAAATTTTCAAGGGAATTAAATATTAAGAAATACAAAATTTAAATTTTTATACGGCCTCGTACAAAAACATTTCCAATGAATGAACTATGCCCCATACACTACTAAGGTGGTGTACAAAATTTCAGCATTTTATCATAAAAAGTCCCAGAGATATGTTTAAACGAAGTTGGTGAGGGATTAATCACAAATTAAAATGTAAATGTTTACAGCAAGATTGCAAATGACGCAAAGCAGTAATGCATCAGGCAAATAATATCTGACTCTCATCTTTAGATTTATTTACAATTTTTCAAAAATATGGGGCTTGAAATATACTTCCACGATTTTTCCCTTCTGAGAACCCATGTCGATTCATCGAAAAGTGGTTTAAGTTAGCATTTTTGTCTTTACATATCTCTGGGACTTTTTATGATAAAATGTTGAAATTTTGTACATCAACTTATTTGTGCATGGAGCACATTTTACTCATTGGAAATGTTTTTAGACGGGGCCGTATAAAAATTAAAAGCTTGTATTTCTTAAAATTTAATTCTCTTAAAAATTTTAATCAGTTTCACAAAATTATGTATCTTTTTTTTAAGCAATTTTGTAATTTATTATAGATCAATATTTAAAGAATAAAAGCCGAGGTCAATGTTTTTGGGCCACCCTGTATACAATGTATGTGTGCATTTCACGATTGTTTTTGTATTCAAAGATCTAAAATTTTGCTCAAACATTTTCCTTAGAATCCAGATATTATCTTTTGAATTTTACTTGTGGTTTTGGCGTTATGAATTTTATCATGTTCTAACACGGACGTCAGAAAATACGTAATGTCTGTTATATACAAGGTAGGGTCAAAAAGTTTAAAGACTGTGCTGATATCTTCAATAATGACTAGAGGAGAGGGGAACTATTTTAAAGTGGTGAAGAGGCACATGTGACGCGAGATGTGAAAAAGAAGCAGGTGTCCAGTGAATGATTTTTCTAGACAATGGGCGTCAGTGAACTGTAGTCGTTCGCGTTTGGCAGAAACGGGAATGGCGTGTGAATAACAACGTGCGAATAAAAAATTCTGTCGGCGTTAAAAGAAATCGCAGACAGAAACATTGCACCTGCAGCAGCAGGAGCAATGTTTCTGCCGGCGATTAATAATTCATTAAGTTTTATTGTACAGAATCACAGGTATACCTTATTTGAAATGACAGTGAATTTACACTTTTAATTAAATTTCCGTTTCTATTTGAAAACTACACTGCTGAAATGCGAAAAACTCAAATATCTCGAGAATATCTCAAATATATCTAATCCTTTGTCGCCCAAAATTAAGTTTAAAAAAATCTGATGTGGGCAACACATGACTTTCCTTATATAATGTAATGAATTTACTACTTTTACAGTAAAAAAATAGGATTTTCTTATAGTAGACACTATTCTTTCCAAGATATTGAATTTTTGACAATTAGTAGTCATTTTCATTGATTTAGCGTCATTTTTATCCATTTGGCGAGATTTTCGTTAATTTGGCAACATTTCAAAAAGTCGCCAAGTTGACGACATTCCGCCAAATTGGTCGCCAATATCTCGCCAAGCGTTATGGATGAAGAAATAAGTTGTTCATACAGCAGAAAAATGACTATTGGCGTTCAAATACAAAAGTATTACTCAAAGTATCTTTCTTCATGAATGGAACGAGCTAGATTCACGAGAATGATGTCACTCAATTTATCGCATGGTATTACACATGAAAAGTGAACATGTTTCTCAATAGGAAATATTTTTTTTTCATTTTATATGACTTTTTGATAATATTTTTGAAAAATGTGCAATATCTCGAGAACGGTTCATGTTAGCATTCTAAAATTTATATCAATCGTTTTCTAATGAAATATTACATAAGAAATGTCTATTTGCGTAACTTTATTAGCGGTTTTGATTTTTTGACGATTTTTTCAAAATTGTATTCGAAAATTTAGGGGGATTCTGATCATTCGATTGCGTATAAAAACGATAGACTTCCAGTGTTTACGGATTGTGATTTTTGTACCAAATTTTGTTCAAATCATTGAATTCGTTTGTCAGTTATCGTCTCCACAGACTCACTGACACACACACACACATACTTTCACACACACACACAGACATCAATTCAAAAATGTTTGATTCGTGATCAGGGAAGCTTAAAACGTGCTCTCCCGACGCAAACTCGAATTCGAATTTTCAACCCCGTCACAATACTTTCCTTATACATTATGTATATAAGGAAAGTAACAGGCCTTTAGTTGATACATTTGAGAATAGGTAGTCTTTTATTTTAGATTTTCAGGATTTTTTGCGTGCCATTTTGCAAAAAAAAAAAAAAAAGTTTTCTGTTTTCTCCTTTCCTCAAAGTCAAGTCAGCACCTGGATAACCTAGAAGTGACTTATCTACTAAACTTTGTGAAATTTGGTAAATAATAACTAGAATGAATACATACGATTTTTGGGGATCATTTCGCAAAAAAGGCAGGTTTTCTTATTTATCCCTAACCAAACCAAATTCTAATCAGCACCAGGGTATCCCACAAGTGACTTTTCACATAAATTTTTTGAAATTTAGTCAATTAGAATTTTAGCTAGAGTGGATGCATAAATTATTTGCATGAATACATACATTCCACAGACACACACACGTCACGCTAAAAATAGCTTTTTCGTGTTCTAAAAGTCTCAAAACGTGTAGATCCGTCGAAAACTGGAAATGCTGGACATGATTCCAATGCTTGTACATGAAATTACCCCGCAGATTCAAATTCATTGTGTAATTCTTTATTTCGTTATGCGTTAATTGGATTTAATTGCAGAAAATAACATATGGACACTTTCTCGATATTATGTCCAATTTACCTTTTTATTACATTTTCGTTTCATTTGGCAACTCTATTCACTTTAATTTTTTGAAGTCCTCAAAATGTCAAACAACTAAAGTATCTCGAAAATGGTACTTCCTACAGCCATTGGATCAATCTTATTCCATTAGTTGCCAACGTTTACCTGAAAAGCAAGTACTTCAATAATATATTTCTACAATTTTAATCATTTATTTCAGACTTTCACTATCTTGGCCATTTTTCAAAAGCGAGTCTTTTATGCTTTCTGAATAATATCAAAATCTAATCAAGATTAGGATAATCATCAAGGGACCTACTAAGCTTTAAGATATTTCGTTATATAGTTTTTGTTTTAACTACAGTGAAAAATATCTTCAATCCTTCAAAATGAAAAATCAGATGCACATGACTTTTGTTGCAGACTTATATCCACGTTCCCTTTATTTTAATTTAATATAATTCACTTTCAATTCAATTTTCGTTCTCATTTGATAACTAGACTTATTTTCAAAGGTGGCGTAGAGAAAATACGAAAAAACTAACATATCTCGAGAACGGCTAGTCCTTGTGTAATGGGGTTGGTCTTATTTTCTTCGCTAAAAACTACACGTAAAACTAGAACATAATAGATATATTTAAGCATACGTAGTTTCTTATTTTAGATTTTGACGATTTTTGCGGGCAATTTCGCAAAAAAAAAGGCAGGTTATTTTTTTCGGAATTATTCCAGAATTTAGTCAGCAACAAGGTGACCCACAAGCGACTTATCTACCGAATTATGTAAAATTCGGTACATTAGTTTTTCAGCTAGAGTGGATACAGGCAGTTTTTGCGGGCCACTTCGCAAAAAAAGGAGGGTTCTTTCATTTCAAATCGTTACTTTCCCTATACATTACCGTGTATTGTAGGGAAAGTAAATATATGATGTAAGCAGCATGTGGCTTTTCCTGTAGACTCAAATTCATCGTCTCTTTATTTCATTAATAATTCAATGAATTTAGTTTAATTGCACTCAATAACACTCATAAATAATGGACTCAAAATCGACATAGCAAAAATGCGATAAAACACAAATATCTGGAGAACGGCTTGCATAACGGTTTAATTACACAGAATAACGCCCACAATTATTTAAAATGACATTGAATTGGCACTTTTAATTCAATTTTCGTTCTCAGTTGGTAACTGGACGTTTTTTCAATGGTGGCGCAGAATAAAATCGAAAAAACTAAAATATATCGAGAACTGTTAGTCCTAGTGTAATGGGGTTGATCTTATTCTTTTCTTTGTTAAAAATTACGTATAAAACATGCATTTAATGGATATATTTGAGCATAAGTAATTTTTTATTATAAATTTTGAAGATTTTTGCTGGCCATTTCGCAAAAAAAGGCAGGTTATTTTTTTCTTAATCGTACCAAAATCATCTAATCAATACCAGGGTAACTCACAAGTGACTCATATACCAAATTTTGTAATATTTGATCCATGAGTTATTCAACTGTAGAGTGGATACAGACAAATTTTGCTGGCCATTCCACAAAAAAGGCGGATTGTTTTATTTCGAATCATACCAAAAGCTAATCAGCACCAGAGTCGCACAAAAGTTACTTACATACAAAATGTTATGAAATTCGGTCCATTAGTTTTTTAGTTAGAGTGAATATATACATTGCACAGACTGAACTGATTTTCTTGTTTTTCTGTAATATCGCACTAATAGTTAACATTTTCAAAAAAAAAATTTTGTATAATTTATCCCATTAGTTTGCATAAGGACATGTCATATGTGGTGACGAGGTATGAATCCATTTTGCTATTTCTCTCCTAGCCTAGATGCTCACGATTTTTCATGCTTCTCAGGAATATTTTTATTGAATTATAATTTTCACCTCCTCTCTCCATTAAAACTCTGCCGCATTTTCTAATCAACCGTGATTCGTCTGAAGCCATCGTATTATTTCCCTTTTGTTTGGGTTAAGATTTCCGTTTCTGTGTCTCTAATATATTCTTCTAATTGTTTGTTCACAACATTTTCCGCAGCTAAAGAAACACGAAAACTCAATCTATCCCCTCATTGAGTATTTCAAAAAATCAGAGAATTTTTCGACAGTGTAACATTAATATTGTCATCTGGCATACACATTTCCAGATACAGTGTTGAAATTTTGTTATCATGAAGCATCATGCCTTAGCTCTCGAAAACCCAAATTATTGTTTGTGACTTCATATGCTCATTTTATACAATTCATGAGTCAAACTTTATAATTTCAAAGCCTTCGTAGTTAGCTCTGTTTGAAACCCGCCGCTTTAATCTTTGTCGGTCTAATTATCACGGAGCGGTGAAGGGTTGGAGGAGGGGGGGGGGGGTCATTCAGGATCCCTTTAAATGTCCAGCCGAATCTCAAATGAGATTCATAGAGCTATTATCATTATTTCTTTTTATGTGCGAGTCGAGCTCACAATCATTCAGAATTTCCCCGTCACGCATTCAGTAGGGTGGGGAGCAAAGACCTATTATGTTGGGGAGCAAAGACCTATTATGTTAGGGAGTAAAGAGTTTATAATAAATTCTGGAAACTAGAGTTAGAGAATACCCCGGAAATTTTGGGAAATAAACCGGAAATTTTGGAAGTATTGGAAACTTTGGTGAGAAGAAACTAATTCACACATTTGTATATGCTCTGGCTAATCCGACACTTTACGCAGTTTAAACCATAATGTTGGACAGCCATTTAGATACATTTACTAAATCATTCTGCGAGTTTAAAAGTAAAATCTATTAAATTAAGATTTTGAAAATTTAATTTTACAAGCATTTTGTTGAAAATGTGCAAGTTATATTAATACCAAAATTGTTGCAATGTTATTAGGACTAATATAGATTTCTTATTATCTTCAATACTAAATGAATATGAATAAATTAATCATTTTGCAATTGTGTATTTCATAATTCGGAGTGATTTTACTATTAAAATATTTACGAATGAAATTACAATTTATCTATAATTAATTATTTTTCATTTTGATATATAATAAGAAAGTTATATAATTTAAGTATTTTTCTTCGATCTAACAAATCTCACCCAATTTTCCATGATTTATCTACTACTTATAATTTCAAATGACAACAATAAATATTAGATTTGGGTCCAAATTTTTTCACAATGCATATTAAAATGACTGAAAATTCCCACTTTGTGGAAACTTTCAAAATTCCCGTCACAAAAATCCCGGTTTATTTCCTGGAGTAAACCGGTTTTTATTCCCGTCATTGTAACCCTAGCTACAGGTAAGAGGACTGAGATGAGTGTGGAGACTGCTATGTTAGATTCCTCCCTATCTCTCTATAAATTAAAAAAAGGAGCTCACACCGCCGCCGTCGATGTTTCACAAATTTCTCGTTTATCGAGATTCTTTGCTTCGCACCGCAATAACTGTTGCCTTAAACGATATAAAATTTTGTACACTTATAGAAAAGGCTTTGAGAAATACATTGAAATAACCCGTTTTTTATATATGCTGTTGTATAAGAAATATTTAATGTGAAAGTCACAGACGAATTATATGACCTGTGAGTTCGCGTCCTGGATAGACTAACAATAACAGGACCACGAATTTTTGTATGTATATACCTACATGTATGAGTTTCTGCAGGACGGAGCTCCCGTTTTTTTTAATTTCGATGTAGTTTTTGAGATATATTACATTTTATGCACTTCTGAAGTGAACTTTTTTTTTCGTATCGGCACGTCTACCAATTTCTCTGTCTCCTACCGCAAAACCTGTAGCATGCAAAATGTGAAATTTGGTACATTTGTAGAGAAATAATAGGGCAACACGATGAAATAAACTGTTTATCGATTAAAACTTTAGTTTGGCATGAAATAGCTCATGATCAAGGAATTCAGTTTATGGATTCCCTGGGCTAAGAAAAATCCCTGATTTTCCCTTTTGCGGAAAATAGGCTGGGATAGAATATATATTTTTGAAACTATAATTTTTAGAATAGATATGGAGCGAACTCTGAGAGCGCAGCAAGTAGGAGGCGAAATCTACCCAAGGGTTTGCACCAAGATGTCCCGTAGCCGTGTAGTGGTGTTACAGATTACGCCATGGCAATCCAAATATCAATGTATCGTAAAGTCTACCAATACCTCTGTATGATACATTTGATATGTGAGATGCATTCGATACTACGTAAACCATGTTTAAATACATCCATGGCAGTATATACTAAGGTTACTTTCAGTACAAAAGTTATATATTTAATAATTGCAAATAATGATTACACAATACATTACAAGGACAAAGTACTACATATACTCGGCTGAGAAACCTAGGTTTTGCAATGAGGTGTGAATAGTCTTTGTGCAATGCAGAGGCTTGTAAACAATCCATCATAAAATATTTGCTGCAATGTAACCGTCTGATACTACAAATACTACGTATACTCGGACAAAATACTACAAGGACAAAATACTACATATACTCGGCTGAGAAACCTCGGTTTTGCCATGAGGTGTGAATAGTCTTTGTGCAATGCAGAGGCTTGTAAACAATCCACCATAAAATATTTGCTACAATGTAACCGTCTGATATTTTCCAGATACTTCCATGAATTATTTACAACCTCATCAGCCATCGTGTTATATGAGAGGCGTTATAAGGAACTTACAACACATGTAAATTAGCGAACGCAATTTTGTATGCAAAGTTAGTGCTATCGACAAAGGTAGCAGAATGATAAGGATTTATTAATAAATCATTGTATCAATATGTATTTACTTGCATGCTGTAACATTTGATCTTCAACTTTTTAATAGGCACCAGCAGTGAATAAAGATTGTGACAAAATGATGGAGGAAGAGAATGAATTGACTAAACGTCAAGATGAAATGAAGAAACTAAAAGAAATTTTAAACAATGTACCAGGTTTGTCTGCCTAGAATGATCTAAATCTAATGCATGTGCAAATTAAACTCTTCTCAGTATTATGCTGTATTTCAACGGAAATTTATTTCTATCTATAGGCTAATTTCGATAATTATCTTGAAATTTTTGTCAGACATTCAAATTATGAATATTGATAAGAATGAAATATTATATACAGTTTTAAGAGAAAAATTTCACTGCTTACATGATATAAAACGTTAACTTTTTATTAATATGAGCACGTACGGAAGCAAAACTTAAAGTATATTAAAATAAAGCAATTTTGTTAGTTTTCTAGTTATTTCATTTCCTTTGAAATTTTGTTAATACTATATTTCTAATAGATTACTTATCGGCAATAAAGCAAGAGGATGGTAACAATTCAGAAGCGGATTCAAGATCCATTATTGTTGGCAATGTAAGTTTTCATTGTTTTCATGGTTGCCTTTTACTTATGTTTTTAAAAATCTGATTTGTTTTGTAGGATTATTAAAAATGTGTCCTAGAGCACAAAGTTATTAAAATTACTTTCTTATATAAAATATTGTCTAAATGTAATTGATTTTATCATTATGATTATAATTACGAATATTCTTACTGTATATTAGTCCTCATCTTCATTTAAACTAGAGATATTAACGCCGAAATAGGTGTTAATTATTATTTCAAATTACAAATAATGTAATTATAGATGTTAGTTTATCAAATTATTATTTATGATCCTTATCTCTATGTTTCAAAAAAGGTTTTAGTAGAATATAACGTCTTTTTTCAAATTATAAGATCTCCTTTTTAAGACTCTTAATTGGATAATATAGATGTCTCTTAAATTTATTTACTCACCTCACTAAGCAAAAAGTAAGTAAACATTTTTGCGGATCGATGAAAATTGCAATTTTTGATAATTAATTATACAATTTCAGCGGAGGAATTTTGAGTCTGTCAGACGTGGAGATGGTGCTTTGACTAGGGTATATTTTCCGAAAAAGTCATTCAGAAATCGGTTTTAAGATATATTTTAAAACTTCTAATTTGATTTCTTTGAACTCATTTTAAATAAATATTTATTATTTGTTTTAAACCAAAACCTTACTCTATATTCTATTTTCATCAAATTTTAGGTAGAATATGGCACTACATCTGAAAAACTAGAAGCCCACTTTTGTGGCTGTGGATCCATTACGAGCGTCACAATACAGTGTGACAAATTTACTGGTCATTCAAAAGGGTAATATACTTAAAGATGCATTCATTAGTTATTTCTGTAATGCCATATAATGTAAATCTCCTAAACTAACATTAAACTTTGATTAAATATTATAACTGTAAATTATTATATAATATTTATAAGACTAGCATTATTTCATAATGTAATTTTATTTATTTGATTGTGCAGTTTTGCTATAGTTACTACAATAACATTAAAAATGTTTTAAATTTATTTGCTTCAATTTTAATAAATTTTGAAAAGTTATTAATATTATATGTTTCAGAACTTAATTTTATAAATTGAACTTACTAGACTATTTTTTTATACAAAATATGAAAGTTTTTGAATTTTATACCCTTCCCTTTCTAGCTTCGCCTTCATTGAATTTTCTGACAAGGCTTCTGTTGCCATCGCAGCTAGTTTACACAAGTCCGTATTTCGTGGACGTGAAATTAAGGTTTGTTTTACAATCTAATTTTTTATATGAATCAGCTTATTTCTTTATAATTAAAAAAAATGTATGTTACGATTATTATTATTACTTATTTATTTGTATTTGTTTCTAGCATATAGTTACATTAAAGTTTAATAATATTAAAATATATCGATGTTTCCATTTCGAGTAATTGCCAGTTTTAGATAATTTCAGAAATTATTAACCTTTCATTGAGCTGCATAAGGTTCCATTCAGGATCCAAGGTTCTATGTTGAGTCAAATCCATTTCAGAGTTTTTGTATAAATAATGCAGATATGCTTTTTCTTGTGATATTAGAAGGCAAATATTGTTCAATTAAACAGTAAAATAAAGCGTATTTATAATAAAAATGCTTTTTATTAGGTGGTACCTAAGAAAACTAATCGACCAAGCATCAGTACAGCTAGCACAGTTCCAAGAGGAAGATTTCCTCCCGCTTCTAAATACTATTACTACAGGGACCCCAGACCTATTAGAGGATCTTTGAGGTGAGCATTACATATTTTATGTTTTATGAAAATATGATATGTATAGAAAATTGTATATAATTAAAACTAAATGCCTGATGATGTAAATGCTTAACCACGCGCAAACCTTCTTGTGAAATTTTTTTTCAAAGAAAATATCTTGAGTACAGAGTTTGTAGCCTGACACCCCAAAATTTTCTAATTTGTTTTTTACTCGAGGATCTGACTTTAATCACTAATGTCCTGTATTCTAGGTACCCTACTATATACTATTTAGGTTTATGGCAAAAGAATTTTAGTGTAACATCAACCGTAAATGTTGAAATTGTTTTGAAAAACAAAAAAACATTTTAAACCTTTATGAAGTTAGAGACATTTTGTGCTCTTACACATGGATTTCACCATTGAAGGATGCTACTTTTGCACTCACTGTATTTTAACTAGTACTTGTTTAAGAGTTTTAGATACCTTTTGAACAGAGATGCACCTTTATCGCATACAAAATTTGATAAGCCTACTGCATGCACGCGAAGTGTACAATTTTTTAGTCCTGGTTTTCAAGATATCAGACAAAATTCCGTGACCACTCTTGTAAAGAGTTCTCTATATTTATTAATTTTTTATGAAAGTTTTCCCCATCACTCTGATACCGAACCTCAATCATACATACCTACACTGTTTCTGCTGTGAGATAGTAACGGGTTGAAGCAATGTATCACAATTCATCACCTATCTATAATTTAAAAAAAAAGTGTCAAATTATTGAAAATATTTTCATATACTGAGAACTTCAATGAGTGTTGTAATGCTGATTGTGCTCTTTTTTTTTCAGAGGAAATAACAGTAGGTTTTATCCTCACAGACCCTCGCCCTATATCTGGAAAAAGAAATGAAAAAGAATATGACAAATATAATTTTAAGATCAAATGTTTCTGTACAATTTAAAAATACTGTATTTAATTAATTAATTTACTTGTGTTTGTATTCTAAAAATAGTGTCTTCCAAAATCAGCTATTTTTCATAATATTTTTAATAAAAAAAATTATGTTATCGCGTATTCTATTTATTTTCTATTTATATTGTGAAAAGTTAAATATGATTTAGTTCAGCGATTAATGAAAATATAATTTAAATTATGAAACAAATCACTGTTTTAAATTTTTAATGGCCTGCATTTATCCATATAACATATTATTTCTTAAGTCTCAAAAAAATATTTCATTTAATCTCTTAATTTTGCTATTCTAGATCACCCAACTAATATCGTAGTTAAATTTTATGGGAGTTTAATAGCGGTGAACTCACCATGAACGGGTGAGTCAATCTCGATAAGCAGACGTTTCAAAAATAATTTTGAAATGGAAAGTAAAATCCTTAGCAACCCTTCCTGTGAGCTACATAATTTGAAGCTGAATCCATATTAATCATTATCTAATCTTAGCGTATCTTGAGAAATATGCGTTTCAAGGTAAAATATTCCCTAAAATTAATTGTATATCAACATTTTTGTTACTAGTAAATGAAAAGAAAATTCACGAACTTAATATATTCCGCACAATTTATCTGACTTTCAAACATTTTGAAGAAGTAGAAAACGGGAAAAAATAAATCTATATATATGTTTTAAGAACAAAAAATAGAAACGGATTTCTAACAAACAATTTATTAGAATCTTTGTCAGTTATAGCATCTTTAAATAAAATTATGTCATTTTGAAACAAGAAAGATCAATCATGCATAAAGCATTGATTATGAAACACTTTCCAACTTCAATGCAATCTTATTTAAACATCTCTAAAATGCAATACATTCCTCGGTAATATTTTTAAAATTGCCACAATACTATATTAATTTATTATACTTGAAATCATAAAACTTCATCTTAAAAAAAGGAACTTCATTCAAATGACGACATTGAAGTATAAACAGCCTGATTTAAACACCTCTAAAATGCGATACATTCTTCGGAAATATTTTTAAAATTATCGTAATACTACATTTTTTTTTTATATTTGAAAATTTCTATAACACGCCTGGCTTTCTCTATAAAAGCAGCATTTCATTCATAAAAATTTTCCATTCATTTCATTCATCACAATTCTATAAGAGTTTATTTTATTAAAAAATTTAAAACCATGGATGTACAAGTAATTTTACTCTATGCTTAGAACTTCATCGGAAAATCGTTTGTTTCTCTGCGTAATTTCAATGAATGCTTAATTCATATCAGCTATATTGCAGACTCCATGAGTTAAATAAATTTGAGTTAAATAGATGAATCAATTATTATACAACTTATTCTGCATCTTTAGGTATTTACATTTTCCATAAGTGAAAAGTAGGCTTCGTAGTAGAAATAATCAAAGTTGGATGTTCTTTTAAATTCAACTATATTATAATTGCGTTAATTCAAAATGTAGATGCACGTAATTTAAGCAAAAATAAAGCGGGTTTAGGACGGATGCAACACTAAATTTGAAATAAAAAGAACTTTAAAAATGACGATTTTGACACAATATGAATACCATATTTTTTTAAGTGGGTCACGTGATCTTTTCATATAACGGTCACGTGATCTCTCCATATAAAGGGTATAATTACTATTTTAATTTTAATTTAAAAAACTACTAAATATATTTGGTTAAATTTTTTTTATATATTTGATGGTATAATTTGAATATTTCATTAAACTTTCGAAACAATTTCTGAATTTTAAATCCGCTTAAAAAAAGTTTGAAAGATTAGGTCCCATAGGGTTCAATGTATTTCATTTCTTCAACCCGGGTTCAATCCATAACTAATTGGGGTATATTCTTCATTTATAATCCCGTAGGTCCCTCAGACTGTCTGAACAACATACTAAAATTTCATTTTGATGAAGTCAATTTACGGCAATTATCGTGTTAACGCATAGACAGACAGAATGAACAAAGTCATAAACACTTTTCAACTTCCTTGTAAAGTGTTAAATACGATGCATTATTTAAAATACGCAATTGTAAAAAAAAGTAAATGATTATGTACGCATGTTGTATAGTGATCAAGTTAGAAATTACAAAATTTTCTGAAAATAAATGGATAGTGTTTCATATGTTTGAACAGATAAATGTACGAACCCAAATGCTTAAAATTAAGAGTATGATAAATTTAGAGCATATAATTAAGAGAGTGATACGGTATAATTCAAAATAAAAATAGTGCTTTTTTAAATGAGTGACAAGGCATCTAATATACTCTTTACATATACATACATCACTGAACATAAACATTTTTACATTGTTATGCCTTCCTGTCACCAATCACAAAATATAAAGTTAGCTTTTTCAATTTTAATCATTAATACTAAGTTATTTCATTAATCATTCAACAAACACTTTTATATTTTCCTCGACATGAAAATGGTTTGGATCTTGAACTTCTATGTTCTTTACCTGCTGAGTTAGATCCATATTTTGATTAAATAATATATCATTAAATAACATATTAAATCCATGTCAACATCATTCATGCAATAACATAGTAAACAAGAAAGATGAATCACGCATAAAGCATTGATTATGAAACACTTTCCAACTTCAAAGCAATTTTATTTAAACAAGTCTAAAATGCAATACACTCCTCGGTAATATTTTAAAACTTATCACAATATTACATAAATTTATTAAATTTGAAATCTCCATCGACGAAAATGATCTTTATTCAAATGACGGCATTGAAATAAAAATTGCCAGTTTTAAACATCTCTAAAATGCAATACATTCCGTAGTAATATTTTTGAAACTATCATAATACTACAATAATTTATTATATTTGAAAGCTTCATCGAAAACAACTGAAATTCATTCAAATGCCGTTATAGAAAAAATAACACGCCTGGATCTCTCTATAAAAGCAGCATTTCATTTATTACCTTTTCCCATTCACTTCATTCATCACAATACTATAATAATTTATTTTATTTAAAAATCAAGACCATGGAGCTACAAGTAATTAAACTCTATACTTAAAACTTCATCGAAAAAAATCGTCCTTCTCTTTGTAAAATCAATTAATATTTCATTCATATCAGCTATGCAGACTCCATGGGCTAAATAATTTTGTGTTAAAGAAATACAGGAATTCTAACACATCTCATTCTACATATTTTGCTGTTTACATTTTACATAAGCGAAAAATAGGCTTCG
The DNA here is from genome assembly GCA_951213105.1 of Amaurobius ferox. Classification (NCBI taxonomy): domain Eukaryota; kingdom Metazoa; phylum Arthropoda; class Arachnida; order Araneae; family Amaurobiidae; genus Amaurobius; species Amaurobius ferox. The sequence goes on along the minus strand of OX578154.1, from coordinate 15,158,071 downwards.
TTGTAGAAATAATCAAATTTGGATGATCATTTAAACTCAAATATATTGTAATTGCGTTGTTTCAATATGTAGATGCACAGAATTTATGCAAAATTAAAGTGGTTTTAGGACGGATACAACACTCAATATGAATTAAATAGAACCTAAAAAATCACGATTTTGAGACAAGATGGATGCCATATATCATTTTGAAGTGGGTCACGCGATCTTTTCATATCATGGTCACGTGATCGCTCCATATAAGATGTGTAATTATTATTTTAATTTTTATTTAAAAAACTACTGAATATATTTCGCTGAATTTTTTTATATATATTTTATGGAACAATTTGAATATTACCTAAAATTTTCGAAGCAATTTGTGAATTTAAAATCCGCTTAAAAAATGTTTGAAAAATTAGGTCCCATAGGGCTCAATGTATTTAATTTTATCAATCCAGGTTCAATCCAAAACTAATTGGATGATATTATTCATTTATATTCCCATATGTCCTAACGACCGTCTGAACAACATACTAAAATTTCATTTAAGTGATTTTTACGGCAGTTATCGTGCTAACGGACAGACAGACAGAATGAACAAAGTCATAAACAATTTTCAACTTTGTTGTAAAGCGTTAATAAAGGACTTTTACTTTCCCTGCAGTACACGGTAATAATGTATAGAGAAAGTAATGGAATCATACCGAAAATCACCAACTCGGGTTTTCGACGGATTTACACGTTTCGAGACCTCTAGAGTAAAATCTGCTAGTGAAATGCAGAATTCTTGCAGTTCATTTCGTAATCTTGATATAGGACAAGCACTCTTTTCTTAGAATTCGGAGGGATATTGTAAGGACGATGTACCTTGGTATGCTCCTGACACACCCTTGGTGGAGGGATATTCATTACTTAATCACTTTATTTAATTATCCTCATTAATTTTAAAAAGGAAAATAAAATTACGAATATTTCGGACTTAATCACTTCATTTAGAAAAAGAAAAAAATCCCAACTATCAGAAAAATCCCAAGTTTTAATTCTCCTTTCTACCGCTAGGGGGCGCCGATGGCACTGCTCCTCAATTGAGAGTGAGGAGGTGTTGCCATCCCAAAAATATTTCTCTCCTACAGGTGTTGCTATGGCAGCCCAAACAAAAAATATTCCTAAGTACCAATTTTAATTCTCCTTTCTGTAGCTAGGGGGCGCTGATGGCACTGCTCTTCCTTCCGTGGTGTTGCCATCCCCAAAAAAATTTCTCCCCTACTTAGAAAAAATATTTCTAAGTTCCATCCTCCATAGTTCCACTTTTCGCCGCTAGGAGGCGCTGATGGCGCTGCTCCTCCTTCCGTGGTGTTACCGCCTCCAAAAAAGTTTCTTCCGTACTTAGAAAAAATCTCGTTCGAAAAAAATTAATTTCTTCTTAAACCCCTCTTACAAGACTACGAAATCGTTGCCACCCGACAAAAACTTTCGAAAATTTTTTCCCCTACCTTTTTCATTCTCCCCCCTTTTACACCCCCGTCCAGGATTACAGAATTCAAGATGGCGACCATTTTGCTCCTCGCTCCTCACTGCTGCTCCTTCGTAGGTGAACCGGCCTATCTTATCTACTCACAATATTGGAATACACAAACAGCACATGATAATGAACATTTACATCTGCAACGTAGGGTCCCTCCATACTGGTTTTAGAAACCAAGTATTGGGGTCAAAACCCAATACTTGGGGCATTCCTTTGTCCAAAATCACTCTTGCCTTGTTCTTTACTTTAATGCGTACTCACTTCGTAACAGGATTATAATGAAAGGAGATCTTGTTTTGATGGTCTGTGATGAAAATAGCTTTCAAAATGTATGGTATGGTTTCGTAATATACCGCTGGTATTCTACGTACAGGCATTTTACTATCTCCTAGATCAAATCCAATAAAATTGTTCTCGGCAGTGATATTCATCCATGTATGGGGATATAAAAACTCTGTAATTCCAATCTCCTAGCCTCCCTTTAGCACTATAGGGGTGGGTAATTTCCTAATAAAATGTGAAATTTTATTCTCAGGAAAGTAACTCATCGAGCTATCACTAGGAAGTGTCACGTAAAAACTCATCGTAACAACTGATTTCAGAAACAGGCGTCCCTTTCTTTTATAGGGCGGATAAATCAGAGGCAGGTATCCACTGATTAAACTTGTGGGGGTAACCTCGATATTTTACAAAGTATTCCATATTATTCTTCTTGAAACGCTTCTTTAACACTTTTTCAATGGGAAATTCCTCTTTCATTCTCACTTTTTGAAGTTCATGCAGGTAAAAGGTACTTTGTATGGGTTCTCCTAGTAAATCTTAGATTCTGTATACAGCAGGTTCTCGCTTCACACGTTCTGTCACATTAAATAACTCTTCCGACCAATTTGTTTCATACCCCTTCTCAAAGGTCATTTTAATCTTGGATACTCGCTCACTGTCCTCCGCATTTAAAATACATTTGGATACACCTTTAGGCAGGTTACCATAGAGCGTAAACCACACTTCTTGTTCATTGTCCGAATTCACATTCACAGGGGCTTTCTTAATGCTGGAGTGATAGGTATGATTATAGCTATCCATCAACGAGTCCAATACATCCAAATAGCGATAAGTATCCTGATTGGTAACGTATTTCCACATTTTCGTCTTAAGGGTTCTGTTAAACCTCTCAACAACAGATGCTTTCGTGGTGTTAAACGTTCTAAAAACTTAATATGATACTCTTTAAGTAATGTTTGAAATTTCTTATTCTTAAATTCTGTACCTTGGTCCGTCTGTAGAGATTTTGGAATGCGCTCTTTAAATATAGTCCGAAAGGCATTCAAGATATCTACCCCTCTCTTGTGCTTCAGGGGTATAACCCATGCATACTTGGATAAAATATCAATGTATGTTAAGATGTAACGAAATCCATCATTCTTTCGACTCAGTTTTGACATATCAGCTAAATCGGCTTGCCATTGCTGATCTATAGAATACACTATAACACGGTTGGTTTTAAATTTCCAATGAACTGGCTTGTGTAATGTATAGGCATCCACACCTTGTAACCAATTCTGAATTTCCTTCTTGGGTACTTTTCCTTGAAGAGCACGGTATATGCTATCCACTCCACCGAAACTTGCGGGGTGCTAGGGGTCCTGGTAGGTTCCATCCATCATTCCAACATGGAAATATTCACAGATTCGTTTAAATGCAGAATAAAATCCCTTGGTATATTTAAATCAATCAAAACGTCCGTTGTAATGTATACTATTAAACAGTAATCAGATAGACACTTGTCACGATAACCTCCTCTCTCGAAGACATGACTGTAAATAAACTAATCTCTCTTGTTCCTTTTATATACAGATTTAAAAATAAATCCAAAACCTAAAATGCGCTCTTTGAAACGCTGGGCGTCAATTTCCCAGAATCCCTTGCGATCTTCATCTTTGGGTATATCTATAATGCATACCTCCTCACGAAATCTAATGCGCTTCATCCTGACCGACCCCCTTTCAATTCCAAGACTCAAATGAATGCAAGATTCATAAGACTTAAGCATTTTGGACATAAGCAGGTATCTGCTATAATTTAAAATATTTATTTTTTCTAAAATTTTTAAAATTGAATGCCGAAATGAGTGAGAACACCCCCCCCCCCCCAACAATACACCCCATTCTACTACTTTAAAAACACATAATTTGGCCACATTTTTGCAAAAACGCACATTTTTTTTCAAAAAATTGCAAAAGTGCGAAAACCCATGTTAATTCCTATAGAGAAATCAGACATTTTGAAAAAAATCGGCCGATTCCGCGTTTTTAAAAAAACACATTTTTGGCCGCTTTTTTGAAAAAAAAACACATTTTTTTCTAAAAAATTCGCAAAAGTGTGAAAACCCATGTTAATTCTCGTTGAGAAATCCGATAACCTCCAAAACTGATCTTGCTGAAAAAACGCACATTTTTGTTGTTTTTTTAACGTCTGAAACATTTTGTGAAGAAACGCTAAAAATGACATACGTTTAAAAATTCATGCTATTTCCCTTCTTCATCCAAGATTCTCGCAGTTAAGTATTTACTGTTCAATTCGTAACCGCGATATAGGACAAGCACTCTTTTCTTAAAAGGCGGAGGGATATAGTAAGGATGGTGACCTTGATATAGTCTTGGCATACCCTAGGCATGGCCTTGGCATGTAATAATTATGGCCTTGATATACTCAATCACTTTATTAAATTCATTCTAATTAACACCCTTTAATTCATTTAGAAAAAAGAAAAGAAAATTCCATTCAGGGAGAAAATTGCCAAATTTTATTTTTAATTCTCCTTTCTGCCGCTAGGGGACGCTGATGGCAGTGATCCTCCCTCCGTGGTATTGCCACCCCGAAAAAGTTTCACGCCACAAGTGTTGCTATTGCAACCCGAACAAAAAAATATTTCTAAGTTCCATCCTTGATAGTTCCACTTTTCGCCGCTAGGAGGCGCTGATGGCACAGCTCCTCCTTCGGTGGTGTTGCCACCCCGAAAAAGTTCCACCCGCACAGGTGTTGCTATGGCAATCCAAACAAAAATAATATATGTAAGTTCCATCCTTGATAGTTCCACTTTTCGCCGCTAGGAGGCGCAGCTCCTCCTTCCGTGGTGTTGCCACCCCGAAAAAGTTCCACCCACACAGGTGTTGCTATGGCAACACAAACAAAAATAATATATGTAGGTTCCATCCTTGATAGTTCCACTTTTCGCCGCTAGGGGGCGCTGATGGCACTATTTCAAAGGCTCAGCTGTTGCCACCCCGAAACAAGTGTCTCCCCTACTGAAAAATCTGAAGTTTCAACTCCATAGTTCCACTTTTTGCCGCTAGGGGACGCTGAGCATCGCTGAGCCTTTGTCGGTGTAGCCACCCCAAAAAAGTTTCTCCCCTACTTAGAAAAAATCTCGTTCCAAAGAAATTTATTTCCCTCCAAACCCCTCGTACAAGACTACGAAATCGTTGCCACCAGAAAAAAAATTCTAAAAAATTTTCATCCTCCACCTTTCTTCATTTCCCCCCCTTTTACACCCCCCGTCCAGGATTACGGAATTCAAGATGGCGGCCATTTTGCTGAGCGCTGAGTATTGCTGAGCCTCTGTTGGTGAACCGGCCTTTCCTATCTTCTGAGCACGTTTCAAGCATCCCTGAACACGAATCATACGTTTTTGAGATGATGTGTGTGCTTATGTGTACGTATGTATTTGTATGAAAGTATGTATCTGTGTATGTGTGTGTGTGTCGGTGAGCCTGTGGAGACGATATATCACGAACGAATTGTGCGAATCGAAAGAAATTTGGTACAAAAATACTCTCCGTGTATACTGGAAGCCTATTGTTTTTAAACGCAATCCAATGTTCAGAACAAGCATAAATTGCTGAGTGAAATTTTTAAAAATTCATCAAAAAATTAAAACCTTCAATATAGTTACGTAACTAGACATGTCTTATGTAATTTTTGATTCGAAAACAATTGACACAAACTTTAGAACGCTAGCATGAACCGTTCTCAAGACATTGTAAATTTTTCAAATAAATGCAACAAAAAATCACCTAAAATAATAATATACTAACTACTGTGATATATGTTCAATTTTCGTATGTAATGTCATGCGATGAATTTCATGACATCATTCCCGTGCATCTAGCTCGTTCCATTTATGAGAAAATATACTTGGGGTAATACTTTTGAATTTGGAAGCCAATAGTCATTTATCTACTGCAAGTTTAATTTATTTTTCCATCCATAATTCTTGGCGAGATTTTGGCGACGAATTTGGCGGAATGTCACCAAATTGGTGACTTTTTTTAATTTTGTCAAATTGATAAAAAAGACGCTACATCAATGAAAACGACTACTACTTGATGAAAGTTCAATATTTTGAAAAAAACAAGAGTAGTCTAATAAGAATAACCAAATCTTCGTCAGTCCGTCATTAACGCTTGGCGAGACATTTAGAGGGACGTCGCCAACTTAACTACTATTTTAAATGTTGTCAAAGTGACAAAAATATCTCCAAATTGATGAAAATAACGACATTTAGGAAGTAATGTTTCACAAATTCTGATTTCCGCCATATGGCTAGCACACCTTCTCTCCGTTTGTCTATAACACTTGGTGATGCATTCGGTGAACTTGGGGAATAATTTAGCAAAGTATGGCCAACTTGGGGATATTGCGACCTAAATTGACAAAAATATCGTCAAAATTGCAAAAATGACGCTATATTAATGAAAATGACGCCCAATTGATGAATTAATTATTAAAATATTTTAGTATATGTATGAGAGCCAACGGCAATACCGTGCTTAAAACACCGGTTCTCGTTAGATTAAACAGCATCGGGCGCGGTTAGTACTTGGGTGGGTGACCACCTGGGAACACCGCGTACTGTTGGCCTGGGAACACCGCGTACTGTTGGCTCATTTCAATCGACGTGGTGGCCGAACGGTCAAGGCGTGCGTTTCCTGCGATTGATCGGCCGCCAAGTTATGGGTTCGAGTCCCACGTAAGACATGGATGTTTGTGTTGTTAGGCGTAATGTGTCCCCACGCCCACTGGTGCGCTGGGGCAACGTCATTTGACGGCTAAGAGGTTCAATGTTCTGGCCGATGTATAGGCGAAGATGAAAGAGTCAAAACCTGGCCATTGGAGGAAAAAAAAGTATATGTACTATATTGCTTATATTGGGACAGTGTAAAAACAAAAAAAAAAATATTGTGTTTTTATTTATGCGAGTTCTTGTGATTTTTATTTTAAATCGTTTCTTATGACAATATCTATAAGGGCTTTCATAGTCGCCCCAAGCATCCTGTTTTGCTTAGTCTCCAGGGGATATATTTCAGTTTTACATGCATATCCTTACACCAGTGCATAAGGTCTATTCTCTATCTCGTTGAGGGGGGGGGGGGTATTTAGGATATATGTCACGTGTATATGAGAGAAGTCGTTACCTTCTTCTCAGAAACATCTATAATCGTCCGTCAAAAAGAACGCAGGTGGAAAATTCTAAGAGATAGCAGGCACGAATGCGTGGTCACCAATTGATCGATGAATAATGAACGGATAATTTTGGATTCCTTTCTCCCTCAGGACATTTTACACCTTGACTGAGCCACAGGTAAAACATAAAGGATAAGCCTCTTTTAGTAAATGGCATGTTAAACATATAGAAAGTAATCTTTATCTAAGTATCTCAGTTCAAAGACTTCTGAAGAGACGGAAGCCAATTATCGAAAGTCATTAGACAGAGGTAAACAAAATTTAGTAGAAATATCTATGAAAACATACAGAGCTGTTTCAATAAAAGTGTGATAAAAAACATCACAGTATATTTAGAACCGTATTACTAATACCTGAAAATGTATTATATACATTCTTAAAATATATGTTAGATATTATCATTATAATCAGTTATAAACTTTTATTAATTCTATGGCAATAGATTTTTTACTTTCCTTATATACATAGTATAATATATAACGAAAATATTGTGACGGCGTCAAAAATTCGAATTCTAGTTTTCGACGGGAGAGAACATTTCAAGCATCCCTTAACAAGAATCAGATGTTTTTGAGGTGATGCCTGTGAGACTTTGGAGACGATATCTTACGAACAAATGAAGCGATTTGAACGAAATTTGGTACACAAATTGCAATCAGGAAACACTGAAACCTAATTGTTTTAAGCGCAATCAATTGTTCACACCTACCCTAAATTTTGAGATGAAATTTTGAAACAATTATTAATCTATTTATATAAAGAATAAAAGTATGTATGTATGTGTATATATGTATGTATGTGAGTATGATTAAACATCACAGAAGAACAGCTGAACCGAATTTGATGAAATTTAGTGGGTAATTTTGAAATAGACCCACGTAAAATTTAGTTCATGATTCAAGCTTCTACGGTTAGTGGTTTTCAAGATATTAGTCAAAACCAACATTTTCGTTTGTCTCATCATTACGGAAGAACTGCTAAACCGAATTTCATGAAATTTGGTGGGTAGCTTTGCAGTAGCTCTACTTACAATTTACTCTACGTTTCGAGATTCCATGACTTGTGTTTCTCCAGATATTAGTGTAAAACAAAACTTTCGTTTGTCTCATGATCACGGGAGAACGGCTAAACCGAATTTAATGAAATACGGTGGGTAGCTTTAAAATAGTCACCCATAAATTTAGTTCAAGTTTCGAGTTTCTAAGCCTAGGAGTTGTCGAGATATTAATGGAAAAATAAACTTTCTCCTAGGAGTTCTACTCTCTAACTTCAGAGCCAACGGCCCTACCGTGCTGAAAACACCGGTTCTCGTTAGATCACCGAAGTCAAGTAGTATCGGGCGCGGTTAGTATTTAGGTGGGTGACCACCTAAGAACTCCGCGTGCTGTTGGCATATTTCGGGCGCGTCAGCCCGGTGGTTTGCGCGCTGGATTTGCACTCTGCCACAACTGCCGCCGTGTTCATGCGGAGTACGATTACGTTAAACATGTGGGTCCGTAAGTCCTTCCGAGAGGGTAGTGGTAGGGGAAGGAGGGTATGGTCCCTGTGGATATTTCCCCCACTGGGTTCCGGTCTAAATTGGGTGGCACTTCCTGGCCGTCCAAACGGTTACCTTACACCTTTCTGGTAGGTCGGGCAGTCTTGGTCTCAATAACTCTCTTACTCCATGATTCTCAACGAAAAGGATTGGAAATAGTTGGTTTAAAACGTGAAAATCAATTAAATCTCTGAGTTTTGTGGGAGTTTATTGAACGTAGTCTTTTTTGAAAATCGCAGGTTTGAAATATGAATTTAAATGAAAACTATCAGCATGGTTTATTTCTCACAGGCTTATTCAACAACGAAAAGTATTAAGAAATCACAAGAAAGATCAATCATGCATCAAGCATTGATTATGAAAGACTTTCCAACTTTAGTTTTATTAAAACATCTCTAAAATGTGATACATTCAATGGTAATTTACCACAATACTGCAATAATATTTGAAATGTTAAAACTACATCGAAAGAAACGAACATGATTCAAATGACGTCATCGAAATATACATCGGCTGGCTCTCTGTGTAAAAGCAGTAAATATTTCATTCATACATTTTTATTTCATTCATCACAGTACTACAATAATTTATTCTACTTAAATCTTATTACCATGGAGGCCAAAGTAATTTAACTCTATGCTTAAAACTTCATCGAAGAAGTCTGCCATTAAATCGTCTGCTTCTCTATGTAAAATCAATGAATGTTTCATTCATATCATCAATATTGCAGATTCCTGAACAAAATAATTTTGCGTTAAAAAAATTCTGAAACTCTTATACAACTCATCTTACAGTCTAATCAGTTTACATTCTCCATAAATAAAATTTAGGTTTTGTTGTAGAAATAATCAAAGTTTGATGATCATTTAAACTCAAATATATAGTAATTGTGTTGTTTCAGAATACAGATGTACATAAATTAAGCAATATCAATATATATATATATATATATATATATATATATATATATATATATATATATATATATATATATATATATATATATATATATATATATATATATATATATATATCCTTAATATATAATTTTGACACAACATGGATGGCAGGCCAACGGCCGTACCGTGCTGATAACACCGGTTCTCGTTAGATCATCGAAGTCAAGCAGCATCGGGCGCGGTTAGTACTTGGTGGGTGACCACCTCGGAACACCGCGTGCTGTTGGCCATCTCGGGTGCGGTATCCCCGTGGTTTGCGCGCTAGATTTGCACGCTACCACAAATGCCGCCGTGTTCATGCGGAGTACGATCACGTTAAACATGTGGGTCCCTAAGTCCTTCCGAGAGGTTGGTGGTAGGGGAAGGAGGGTATGGTCCCTGTGGATGCCTCCCCCACTGGGTTCCGGTCTAAATTGGGTGGCACTTCCCGGCCGTCCCTACAGTTACCTTACACCATTCTGGTAGGTCGGACGGTCTGGGTCTCAACAACAACAACAACATGGATGGCACTGATAATTTAAATTTAAATACATTGTAATTGTGATGTTTCAGAATATCAGAATATAGATGCACAGAAATTAAGCAATATATATATATATATATATATATATACTTAATATACATATATATATACTTAATATATATATATATACTTAATATATATATATATATATATATATATATATATATATATAGTTTAAATAGAATATTTATAGTAATGTACAATTGCTCTATCTGAAACAGGCATGTGTTTGGGTTAGTTAGCGCTAAATACTCTGCCCTGAGGAGGAATTTAATTCTGAATAATCATCGAATCTGGACTGGTGCTGTTCTCTTCTCTTATCGGCATTATGGCCGTGAAACTACTTCTATGGTTAAGTTAATATTACTTGCATTTTTTATTATTACATATTTCTATATATATATATATATATATAATGTAATTACTTCTATATATTAGTTAAAAAATGCATATATATAAATATATATTTATGAAAGGCAAAGAACCCCCCCTCAAGTCCTGAAAGAAACCTTGCTAACCATATGCTGATATAATTTTTTTGTTTGACAGAAGCTGGAACCACTTTATATCAAATATGAAAGATCACTAGGGATGCTATTAATGCTTTAGGGGGTAGTTAGAGCCCCCAAGTCCCCCCAGCTTCACCTATGTTACGAACAACAGTGGCAACCTTCCAGGAGCAATTAAGCTGATAATAACTATTTGGTGACAACACTGAGACTTAATTAGAGAACTTGTGAATCATTAGAGTAGATTACATTTATAGATAAAATCTTGCCATTACGTGCCGGATTTTAGTGTTCGGCGTTATGTGAAGAATGTTAGTGGTAGTGAGGTGATTAGTCCCCTTGCCATACCCCTGTGGTACATTGTCAAGTGTGGTATGAATCGAAATATTTGTTCAAACCCTTTAAATTGAAGTACAACACGCTATAATTGTTATTATTTGATCCCGATTTTTGAAAAATATATTGTAAAATTTGAAAAATGAAAAAGCTGCTATAAATGGATTTTAGTATGAGAAATTTGAGTTGAGGCACCATTCAGTAAGTTTCGTATATGTTCCGCGAAATTACGATTTATTTTTTCAGTTTGATTTGATGGAATAAAATTAATGTCACGTCTAATCAGTTTGGAAGTATTTACCAAAAGTTCATTAACAGCTTTGCTCATTTTGAAAACATTTTTTGATTGAGATTTTGAGGACGTTCATGGTTATGATTTAAACCATATTCAAGATGACATATTAATTTGCTGTGTTCTTTTTTCCAACGTATTTCCATCTGCATTGAGTCTCATATTCCTTATAAAATGTGTATCTAAAGGACACAAGATATTTTTATATTCCCTGTAATACATAGAAATGTATACGGGGTATATTTGTGCCGATGAATAGAATAAACCATACCAACATATATATATACCAACATGTATATATACCAACCTCAGATATATATATACCAACCTCAATTCTCTAGGACTAACCGTCCTCAAGATAATTTAATATTTTTGCTACGCCACCTTTAAAAACAAGTCAAATTATCAAATGAAAACTAAAATTGAATAAAAAGTGCGAATTCAGTGTAACTTATAATAATTTTGGCTGATATTTTGGGCAATTAAATTTAAAAAAAAGAGGGAACGTGCGCATGAGTCTGCAGGGAAAGCCATGTGCTGCCCACATCAAACTTTTACTTCCCTTGCAATACATGGTTATATATATTGAATATATGTCTCAGAGACTGATTAGACTTTGGTACGATTCTGGATAAAAGAACCCGCCATTTTTCGCGAAACGGGCCGCAAAAATCTCATGCATCTAAATCTCTAATATCTTTAGCTGAAAAAACGAATTGACCAAATTTCCCCAAATTTGGTATGTAAGGCACTTGTGGGGTACCCTGGTGCTGATTAGATATTGCTAGATTCGAAAAAAAATTGTATGGTTTTCGAAATGGCCCATAAAATTCGCCGAAATCTAAACGAAACGATTAAGTATGCTAACGTGTATCAATTAAATGCTTGTTATATGTAGGATTTAACGAGGAAAAAATTATACCAACTCCATTACTCTAGAACTAACCTTTCTCGAGATATTTTAGTTTTCACATTTTTGTTACGCTGCTTTTGAATAAAATTTTAGTTCCCAAATAAAAACAAAATTGAATTAAAACTGCAAATTCGGTGTTATTTTGTGTAATTAAACTCAATGTAACGAATTGCTAAAGAAATAAAGAGGAAATGGATTGAAGTCTGTTGTTGTTGTTGAGACCCAGACCGTCCGACCTACCAGAAAGGTGTAAGGTAACTGATTGGACGGCCGGGAAGTGCCACCCAATTTAGACCGGAACCCAGTGGGGGAGGCATCCACAGGGACCGTACCCTCCTTCCCCTACCACCAACCTCTCGGAAGGACTTACGGACCCACATGTTTAACGTGATCGTATTCCGCATGAACACGGCGGCAGTTTTTGGCAGTGGCTGGAATCGAACCCGGGCCTACCGAGTGCAAGGATTGAAGTCTGTAGCGAAAGTCATGTGCTACACACATCAGATATTTCCCTCTCTTACTTAGCATAAGTTCCATGGTATAAAATGATGCAAATCAAATACAAACTGGTGTAAACACGAAATGAAGCAAATACCGTATAACCCAAACTTTACAAAATTTCCATTATAGAAATCACTGCTGTTATAATAAGCAATTAGGGTTTTAATATTCACATTTATATTAGTAAAATATCCATGGTATAAGAAACATATATATTATTTTTTAACACATTATTTTCGTTTATATTTTAATACATATTTCATGTATTCAATGGTAGATTAGCATCATCCCTTAGCTTCACTGTCAGGACGCCTTTCTTTGGTTGTTTCATGATGCTTCAATTATCTGGAAGAGGATTTTTTCGACTAATCTTTCCATTACGCTGAGAGGGAAACATCTTTTTCATCTTGCACACCTACATAGAATATGCAATAATTTATAATTATTTCAACTTAAGTTTTGGATTTTAAATTATATTGTTATTTACACTGAATATATAATTCAGAGGTTGTGAGGAAACGTCCTCAAGTAAAACTTGTTAATCACGATGATGGTTTTTGTACATAAGATATAGATAATACATTCTTTTAAAACAAACAAACAAAAATATATTTGTATTAAATTAATAAAGAAAATGAACTTGGGCTGCAGAAGACGTCTGTAGTTCAACTCTACGATACTGGTCTACCAAGCTTTTTTCCGAGATCATTCCCAGTATAATAATCTTGTAAAACATGATTATAATTAATAGAAAAATATATAACAATATTTTTAAATATTGACACGTACCTTTATGCATTCTATGTCTGAATCAGGCAGACATTCCACCACATCCGAGTCCTATCGAAAAGCAAAATATTATTAAGAATATGGGAGATAATTTTCACTTGAAACTTTATTTTTCACATACAGATTTATTAAAAAACAAGTGAATATAAAAACTGCAATTTTGGATTAAAATATACCATTCATGTATCGCCATGAGCAAATTCTCTCATATTATATATAAATATATATATATATATATATATATATATATATATATATATATATATCATATAAAACGAAGTGAAAACTTTTATACAACGTAAATTCTTATACTTCAAGTGTTGGCGCAAAGCAGCACATGCACAAAATGTATCATATAAGATTCAAATAAAAGAGAGAAACGACCAATTGCATAGCATAAATGGCAGAGGTGGATTGCGACACCTCTTTCCCGGTTAGAAGCGTGCTTTTAAGCCCGGGCAACACTCCCGGAACCAATGCCATGCAGTGGCCTATCTTCCGGATAAGTGTGAAGTCAAAGACAAAAAAAAAAAAAAATGCGAAGCAAACCATCTAGAAGCGACCACAAGACCAGAAACTACCTCAAGACTAGAAGCGACCATTGCAAGACTTTAGAAGCGACCATTGCAAGAGAAAGGGATGGAATGTAATCCGTATGAAGTGCATGCTGACGCTTAAAGCAGAAATCTGTTATCAACGTGCACCAGGGTGCGCTGTACACACATGCGCAATGGTCCCACTAAGAACTTAAAGTGTTGCCGCAAACATCCGCTATATCTCTAAAGTATGCATTTTTTTCCTTTTCTGTATTGAAAATTGAATTATAATAGTATTTCAGGAACAACTTCAATATTAAAATTAACCACATTATTGACTGGAAATCCAACTTAACTAAAAACATATTTAGAAATGTTGTCATCAATCACCTCAAGAGAAATCAACGTATTAATACTTTCAAGACTGATTGTATCATACATAACAGAAATATCATGGAAGAAGCAATAAAAAGAAATTATCCCGAAAGCTTCCTGAAATACTATTATAATTCAATTTTCAATACAGAAAAGGAAAAAAATGCATACTTTAGAGATATAGCGGATGTTTGGAGCAACACTTTAAGTTCTTAGTGGGACCATTGCGCATGTGTGTACAGCGCACCCTGGTGCACGTTGATAACAGATTTCTGCTTTAAGCGTCAGCATGCACTTCATACGGATTACATTCCATCCCTTTCTCTTGCAATGGTCGCTTCTAAAGTCTTGCAATGGTCGCTTCTAGTCTTGAGGTAGTTTCTGGTCTTGTGGTCGCTTCTCGATGGTTTGCTTCGCTTTTTTTTTTTTTTTTTTTTTTTTTTTTGTGTCTTTGACTTCACACTTATCCGGAAGATAGGCCACTGCATGGCATTGGTTCCGGGAGTGTTGCCCGGGCTTAAAAGCACGCTTCTAACCGGGAAAGAGGTGTCGCAATCCACCTCTGCCATTTATGCTATGCAATTGGTCGTTTCCCTCTTTTATTTGAATCTTATATATATATATATATATATATATATTTATATATATATATATAAATATATATATATATATATATATTTATATATATATATACTATATACATATATACGTAGGGATGCATATTTAAAATGTTATCAAAAAAGCTGAAACAAACAGACAGGTAGACAGACGGGCCGACGATCATTGGTTGTGACTTATTCAATAAAATATTAAAAAATTATGGAAAAAATATTTTGCAAATACAAAATCACTTCCAATTCACCAAGTCCACGAAACTACTAAAATTGCTTGCATTGACTTGCTAAATGTTTACAGAAATAGTTATGTCATATGTTCAGAACAATGAGTAGTATCAGATTTGCTCGTCCACTTCCTTACTTCCAATTCTATTATTTTCCCTGGTATTCATACTAATGATTATGGAAAACATTGATATATGGTAGAAAATAGAATCTCAAATTTTTGACGGATCTACACGTTTTGGGTCCTTTAGAATAGGAATCGACTATTTTAACGCGAAGCACGTGTGTGTCTGTGGAATGTATCCACTGTAGCTAAAACCCTTTTCAACGAAATTTCACAAAACTGGACAGTGATGTTAAATGTGGGCTACCTTAGTGCTGATTAGATTATTGTATAATTTGGAAAAACAGGATCAGCTTTTTCTGCGAAATGGTCAAAAAATCTGAAACAAAAAAATGAATATGCTAATATATATATACAGAATAATGCTGCCGTCTAAACATTATCGATGTAATTAAGAGTGATATTAATACAGTATTGATGCATTACTAAACGATACGTCGCGTCGATATATACGTCACATTGGTACTGTTTCTCAGATTAATTTGACTCTAAGAAGAGGTGGTCCGTGGCTATAAAGACACTCCTTGAAAAAAAATGACATCTCCCTAAGGACTATTTGATTGAACCTCACATAATTCCCGATAAACAATCATTGAATTTTTTTTTACCTGGTCTTCTTCTGATGCCAAATCTATTATAAAAATCTTCTCCTGAAACAAATAATCATATAAATTAAAATAAACGAGCAATGATAACACAACGATAGTGTAGAAGTGTTTATTTTCTATTAACTTAATCGTTATAAGAAAACTGTAATATGTAAGTTAATGACGGTAATGTGCAAGTTCTAAAGATAATTATTGCAATATACATACGTATGTGTAATATACTTAAAGAATTTAGAGTACGTGGTATAATTTCACTATTATAAAGAAGAAAATAAATTTAGAGTCCCCATCCTCCTGGCTATATATTTTATGCTCAGGCAAATCTGAAGAGTAAAGCATCGTAGTTCCGTTTGTAAACGAATTTGGTTAACATAGGTGATCATGGTGTATAAATGGTAACAAAAGTTATTCAGTCAAGGGATACCAAGGGCGTTGAATTGAAGTTATTCGCGCACTATTACCTTTTTACTTTCCCTGCAATACATGGTAATGTATAGGGAAAGTATTGGAATCATGCCGAAAATCACAACTCGAGTTTTCGACGGATCTACACGTTTCGAGACCTTTAGAATACGAAAAAACTATTTTTAGCGTGACGTCTGTGTGTGTGTCTGTCTGTGTGTCTGTCTGTGTGTCTGTCTGTCTGTCTGTGCAGATTTTATATCCACTCTAACTAAAAAACTAATGGACCGAATTTCACAAAATTTTGTAGGTAAGTCACTTGTGGGCGGGGCTGGTGCTGATTAGTTTCGGGTACGATTCGGAATAAAAGAACCCGCTTTTTTTTGCGAAATGGCCCGCAAAAGCTTGTATCCACTCTAGCTGAAAAACTAATGGACCGAATTTCACAAAATTCGGTAGATGAGTCACGTATAGGTCACCCTGGTGCTGATTAGATTTTGGTACGATTCAGAAAAAAATAACCTGCCTTTTTTTGTAGAATGGCCCGCAAAAATTGCCAAAATCTAAACTAAAAAGCTACGTATGCTCAAATATATATATTAAATGCTTGTTTAATGCGTAATTTTTAACGAAGAAAAGAATAAGACCAACCCCATTACACTAGGACTAGCCGTTCTCGAGATATATTAGTTTTTTTCTTATTTTTCCACCCCACCTTTGAAAATAAGTCCAATTTTCAAATGAGAACGAAAATTGAATTAAAAGTGAATTACATTTAATTGAAATAAATAGAAGGTGGATATAAGTTTGCAGGGAAAGTCATGTGCTGCCCACATCAGATTTTTCCTGTTGTAACAATAATTTAAACACACTCGGAAACATGGAAATATATGAATTTATAAACCCTTTCGTCAAATTGAAACTGGTGGCTTAAGAAAATTAAAATATCCATAGTTAACGCAGTTTTCCTGACCGTAAATGATATAAACTAAAAAAAATACGATACCATTCATTTGCAAAAATAATTTTTCTATTAATATCTTTATTATGGCAATCGGACAAATTGAAAGAAAATCGTTTATGCAGTATAAATGCAATTCATCTAATTCCGTTACTAAGACACACAATATAATCTTCTTCAAATAAAATTTAAGCAATAAATAAAAAATATATTCTACGGAAGCGGTTTTTTTTTCTTATTAGTATCTCGACAACTTTTGCATATAGAAACGT
Organism: Amaurobius ferox; assembly: GCA_951213105.1. Classification (NCBI taxonomy): domain Eukaryota; kingdom Metazoa; phylum Arthropoda; class Arachnida; order Araneae; family Amaurobiidae; genus Amaurobius; species Amaurobius ferox. The sequence goes on along the minus strand of OX578154.1, from coordinate 15,140,562 downwards.
TAAAAAGAAGCAGGATTAACCCAAGTGATGTAGATAATAATCATTTTAAATTTGAAAAAATATATTCGTAAAAATTGTGGATTTATATTCGGAAGAGATAATCTAACAAACTTTAAAATTTATATACAGTGTATTTCATAATTCACCATCAGGAATGTATATCATCAGTTGTGGCTCATAGACCCGTATTTCCATTTACAAAACCATTTCAAATAAAGTAACAATTATTGCAACAGTTTTAAATCCAGAAACGTATGTGTGGGAAAAATAAGAAAACTGAAGGGGTAAATTCAGAAATGTGAATTTAGAAATACTTTGTACAAACAGATACTAACAACGATGTATAATTACCTCACGGTGCCTTCGGCATATATGTCTTCGTCTATGATGTCGTTGTCCGTGACTTCTTTTCTTGTCATCACTATGCTTTTTTTGTTTGTGACTTCCTTTTGCGTGTCTGCTTTGTCCCCTGTCACTTCTTTTTGCGTGTCTACTTTGTTCTCTGTGACTACTTTTTGCGTGTCTACTTTGTCCCCTGTGACTTCTTTCTGCGTGTCTGCTTTGTTCTCTGTGATTTCTTTTTGCGTGTCTACTTTGCCCCCTGTGTCTTTTGAGGGGGTCTCTACTCCTACTCCTCTGTCTTCTTGTTTCACTGTTATAACTTCTTTTTTCTCTTATACCTCTTTTTTCTCCTCGTCTAGGAATTGTTTCTTCTTTTATACTGTATTTCCTACTGTAGGTTTTGAGGTCTTCTATTCTTTGCTAAACAAAAAACAATCAAGAAATTAATTAAGAAACCTTCAAATGGTGGCTAATAGTGTGTGCATTTCATTTTTGAAGCAATTATTTAACATTTCTATACCTTCTTGCATTCTTATTTCGTACTGTCATAGGAATTTTTGGAAAAACACGAAGTATTATCTCCAGCAGCATAAATGGAAATACTTATAGATCATCATCACTAAATCATCTAGAATTTAACGCAGAAACTATATCAATAATCATTTAAGCTGTATTGATAGCCAATTAGGAGAAATACATATATCAATTACTTTTTTTGAACCCGAAGTGAAAAAATACAGACGGGGAAATCGTTAGTAAATCGTACAACTTTCTCCAAAATTGAAATCTGTATTCATCTCAGTCATCCTCTAAACTCTGTCTGTAGACAAGTTTGAATATAAAATGTTTCAGAGAAATTTTTTGAACCTAAAATGGGAAAAGTACGGGGAACGTAAATCTTTAGAATGCATCGTAACCCCTCTATAATTTTATGCTGAATCCATGTAAGTCAACATCTAGCATATATCCGAAAGTTAAACTTTATCACGGAGAAAAAAATGAAACCCATTTACAATCACGAAAATAACAGTACAAATGTACGAAAAATACTGAAAAGCTGCAATGAATAGTTACCTAAAAGCGCTACCCGTTGGAAAGATTCAGTAATGTAGGCGCAAGACATGACACACTGCTAAGCGCTAGTTCTACTAATCTCAGCTACATCGACTCACATGCTCAGATTTGGCACGAGTTTCGTCCCTAAATTCGTCCGCTCCCTTGAAATGAGTTGCATGAATGGACGTTGATAAACTGTCTCATTAGGTTACAGTTGCAAGCATCTAACTCCAATTTCTCAAGCAATGAGTTTCAATCTCTCTATACATAATATTTTCCAAGTGTCGGTCTGTCTGTCCGTCCGACACGCTTTTTAGGGACTTCCTGAATAGATAGAGACTTGAAATCTGATACCCGTGTCCATCGTTCGATAAAACTCCCTGGAAAAATGTTCTGTGGTGCTTCATACCAAAACTTTCGAAAAGTGAAATGGCAAAAAAGCATGTTTTTTGATGAGATAGAGTCTTAAAATTTAGAGTAAATCGTTGGAATGGAAGAAAGTCTGCATTTTTAAAATTTCAATAATTTCTAGACTGGGGGGGGGGCAACACAACAAAATATTCGATTAGTCGAATAAATTAGAATCGCCTCGTTTAAAATTTAACTTTTTTTTTTTATAAAAGCTGGAAATTTGATATATGGACGAATTGGAACATTTGATAACGAAACACATAACGAATGGCAATTCTCAAAAATATTCATTTAAACGGTTGGGAACTTTACACCAACACGTTTGAAAAGTGAAATGATAAAAAAGAATGCTTCCGGATGGGACTTAGACTTCAAATTTAGTGTATGGGTTGATTGTGAAGAAGAAAGAAAGTGTGCAATTTCAGTTTTTGAAAATTTGGAATTTTAGGAGATACCTCACACTAAAGTGTTCGATTTGACGAATAAATGAGAAAAGCCACCTTTATAATATGAGACTTAATATTTGGTATATGGACCAGTCATCTGATAGAAAACCCAAGACGAATAAAGTTTTTCAAAAGTGTCATTTAAGGGGGTGAATACTCCACACAAAAACATTGGAAAGTTGAAATGATATAACAAGCATGTTTTGCGATGAGATATATATTTCAAATTTAGTGTACGGATATATATTTGAAAACAAAGAAAGTGTGCAGTATCAGTTTTCCAACATTTGCTGTTATAGGTGTTATGGCACACTAAAATATTTGATTTGACGAACAAATGAGAAACGCCTCCTTTGCAATGGATTAGATATTTGAAATTTGGTATATGGGCTAATCATTCGATGAAAATCCCATGATGATTACAGCTTTTCAAACTTGTTCATTTAAGGGGGTGCTACACAGAATACTTTCGGAAATTGAAATGATAGAAAAAGCATGCTACGCGATAGAGTCTTTAAATTTGATGTATAGACATATAGTTGGTAAGGAAGATAATGTGCAATTTCAAAATTCCAATATTTGCTACTTTCGGGACGTTTAAAGGACTTTTTTAAGACAGGACTTTAAAATTATAGTTCGGTTAGATAGTTCGAAAGGAAAACAAGTGCGCAATTTCAGTTTTCCAATATTTGCTACTTTCGGGACGTTTAAAGGACTTTTTTAAGACAGGACTTAGAATTATAGTTCGGTTAGATAGTTCGAAAGGAAAAAAAGTGCGCAATATCAGTTTTCCAATATTTTTTTCTTTAGGGGGTTCTGCACACCAAAATGTTCGATTTGCTGAATGCATGTGAAAATATGTTATTAAAAATTACATAATTCGGGGTTCCTTATTGTGAGACCGTTGAGTTCCAATAGGTATTTGGCTAGTATATACTCATTGCCAAGTGTCTGTCTGTCTGTCACGCACTTCCCGAATAGATAGAGACTTGAAATTTGCTGCGCGGGTCGATGTTAGATAAAATCTCTCTGGAAAAATCGCATTTGCCGAAATGTTCTGAAGAGGGTGCCCTATATCACAACGATCAAAAAGTTAAATGATAGAAAAGCATGGTTTGAGATGAGATGGAGACTTCAAAATTGGTGTATAGATAAATCGCTCGAAAGAAAAAGTAAACAATTTTAGATTTCCACTATTTGCTAGTTTAGGGGGGATGCACACTGAACTGTTCGACTTGCTGAACAAATGAGAAACGCCTCCTTTACTTTCTGCTACTGACTTGAAATTTGGTATATGGGCTAATCATTTGGTGAAAATACCCAAGACAATGATAGTTTCTCAAAAATGTTCGTTTAAGGGTTGCTCCAGAAAAAAACCGTTCGAAGTGTGAAATGATAAAAAACCATTCTTCAGGATGAAACTGCGATCTTAAATTTGGTGAACGGGTAGTTTGGAAGAAAGAAACAGTTTAATTTCAGTTTTCCAATATTTTCTACTTTATGGGGTGTGACACATCAAAATGCTCGATTTTCAGATAAAATGAGAAACGCTACCTATAAAATGTGATAGAGGCTTGATATTCGGTATATAGGCCAATTATCTGATAAAAAACCAAAGAGGAATAGAGTTCTTCAAAATATGTTCATTTAAAGGTATAGGTGCTCCACAGAAAATTTTTCAATGGTGAAATAACAGAAGAATCATGCTTCGTAATTGGATAGAAACTTAAAAGTGTGTATATGGGTAGATATTTCAAAAGGACAAAGTATGCAGTTTCAGTTTTCCAATATTGTATATTTTACGAGGTTCCGCACATCAAAATTTTTTATTTGCCGAACAAATGAGAAACGCCTGCTTTAAAATTTGATAGAGGCTGGAAATTTGGTATATAAGCTAATCGTTTGTTTAAAAAAAAACCGAGATGAATAGATTTTTCAAAAATGTTCATTTAAGAAGGTGTTCCAGAAAAACGTTCGAAAATTGAAGTTATAAAACATCATGTTTTGGGATGAGATAGACTTCAAATTTAGTGTGAGAGGAGAAAAATTAAAAGAAAGAAAATGCGCACTTTCAGTTTTCCAATATTTTATATTTTAGGGGTGTCTCACACCAAAATATTCGATTTGTCGAACAAATGAGAAACATCTGCTTTAAAATTTGATAAATGTTTGAAATTTTGTATTTGCGCAAATTATTTGATAAAAAAAGGAATCAAAGCTGAATAGAGTTTTTCAAAAATGTTCATTTAAGGGGGTGCTCCAGGATTAAAACGTTGTAAAGTTGAAGCAATAAAGCACCGTGAATAATTCAAATAGGAACAATTTGAAAAGGTCAAATGGAGAAAATAAATTATTTAAAAATTCACGTTATTCGGGGAGACCTTTGATTTTAAACCGGTATTCGGCTAGTATATTGCTAAATGCCGAAGATTTTATTTTAATTATTGCTCCAATTTTAATGGTCTGGAGGCACTACACTAACCATACGTCTGTAATCGACAATGCTCTTTACCTCTTATTAAAGTATCCCTGTTCCATCTATAGTTATTAGTTTGTTTTATGGCATTCTTATGAACCAGCTGTGTATGTGCGTATATTATTATATATAGTATATAATTTAAATTAAAAAGCAAAAAGGATGGCACATTGACTCTCCAGTGCCGTGGCTAGGCTGGAACTAGGAGGGAGTAGCCCTCCTGGAAATTGGCTCATTCTCCCCCCCTTCCCTACTTGCTTCAACCTTTAATAAAAGTTCAAAACTTGAATTTATATTTTTGCCTCCCATCTAATATTTTCACTAAATATTATATATACTATATATGGAAAGTAAAAATTACAATTTTATAACATACTGTAATTAATCAATATTTTTATAATTCTATATTGTAAATTGTATGGTAACAAGTGATGATGGATTGATCATCAACAAATTCCTATTAGAGTAACATTATCAAATTCTTAAAACAAGAAATATAATCAGCATTTCTGCAATTTTCTGATCCCCCCGCTTACTTCAAGATTCTGGCTACTTTCCTGCGACTCTCACAGTTCACTAAGTGTTTGCTTGAGAATCTGCTGAATTGTTCAGGATCTGTACAATTACATGTTAATAACTATTGCTTAAAGTCAGTATTATTCTACCACTGAAATACCAGAATTCCAACCTTGTCACGGAATTAAATATTATAGTTGGAGTTTCCCCACAGATACTGCTTAACTTTTCACTTACCACTGTTTCCGGGCCACAGTATCCTAGTCCCGGTCTTCCTTTTCTCATGTCGGATTCTATGGGCTTTCTTATTCCTTGGCAATTTCTTCCGAGGCCTGATCCTTCCTCATACCCCATCTGTAAATAGATAATATTTTTTTTTCATTTCAAGTCCAAATACCCATAAATACGAGAACTTTATAAAAGAAACCTATAAATACTCATTTTCATTGTGCTGTGGATATTTGTTAAAAAACAAAGACTTGATAAAGATTACATAATGGATTTTTCATGGAGTATCTCAAAAATAGTTTAGATGATTACAAAAATATGTAGTTTATATATCTTTCATCTTATAGAAAGAAAAAATTTTATACTTAAAATTGAAAACAACAAAAGCCAAATCCATTCTACAGACCGTTCAAAGAGCGTTTTCTAAAAACATGATTTTTTCCTTCTTTAGAACACTCTGCAAATTCTATAGTATCTACATTCCTCGAATTTAGCTAGAGTATAAAATTTATGGTATGCACCTATTAGACGTATGCATATCTACTTAAATTATTTAGTATTATAAAAAGTGTGTACACGATTGAAAAAAATTATGTATTAATAACAGGAAGGTGTTCCAAACTCTTTAAATATTTCAAGCAATTTGACGTCGAAATGTATAGGTTCACTAGATGCACAATTATAAGTTCAATGCTCTTACAAGATGTCATGAATGTAGATGCTGTATTATTTACTTAACGTGTAAGTTTTGAGTAAACGCTTTTTGAGTGGTCATTAGAATAGATAGGGAGATAAAGTTTTTACTCTCCATGACATGGAATGTACACAATGGATATATATAAATTGTGTTTTATTTTCTAAATCATTATTTCTTTAGCCATTAAACGAAATTTTTTGTTTCATGTTCTCGTGTAATGATCTTTATCTTTTTAATACGAACTTTTACTTTAATCTTATTTTCCAAATAACGAATTCAAGTAAATAACGGATAAATTTTATGTCCGTTAATGAAATGGTCTGTTACACAGGTGATCATTTATTGAATGAATCAATGAAGTGCAGTCATTTCCTCGGAACTTAAAATCCGGGATCGCCTTCCTAATTATATTCAATTATTTATGAACACCCCCTCCCAGTCCCAAACACACACAAGTCTCACTTACTTTCATTTATTCCTAAAAATTTTATTATTATCCTCCTGTGTATTTTTTTTAAATTCTTCGACAAAAAGAGGAAGATTATAATAGAAAATCTACAAAAGATGATTATTATAGGAATTCTACAAAATATGATTATTATAGGAAATCTGCTGCAAATAAAAATGGTAATGGCATTAATGTTTGTAATGAAACTGGTGTCTTCCTTTGGGGTATAGAGGACAAAGTAAAATATATTTCATCTTATAGAAAGTGTGGATTTACAGTTCTCCACTCATTTTCAATGCCCATCTAATAGTATTGTCACTCTATGCTCAATAATTACTCGGAATTTCAGAAGTAATTGATTTTCCAAAAAATATGTCTATGACATGTTATAGGAAAAATTATCATAAAAATCACTTATATCACAGAACTCCACTGAAAATATGCCTTCCTTACTTATCAGGGAATACAGTATAAGAAAATAAATTATGATAAAAAAAGTTTTTTAATGCCTGTTATATTGCAATTTTCAATTCCCAATATAACATTGCTATTTTGAAAGTGGAAGGGGATCTAAGAAGATGGTCCCTCATACAGCGAGACAATTCATATAACGTTCCCTTAGACACAGCTGGACCGGACGTAGTTCGAGAGTGAAAAAGGGTGCTTCTCGTATTCACGTCAGCACTAGGTACTATATTAGACGGAAGGGGTTGAACCTCTTGACCCGAGAGGTCAATTAACTTCCTGATGGACATGGGAAAATGTTCGTGAGAACTTTCTGCTCGAAAAAGACAATGCTCAAATATCTGATATTTCAAGGGGGGCTTCGGCCAGTTAGATAGCCGGAAGGCGGAGTTATATATTTACGGAACCAATGAGAGTCTGGGGGCCTAAGAGAGAGGGGAGAGATGAAGAGAGACTTAAACTTTTAAAATTTGAAAATCGAGAGTGGAGTGGAATTTTTGGAGTGCTAAAAGGTGGTCGCTAGAGAGAGCGACAAGGAGACACGGAGAAGTCCGATCGGAGAAGTCCGATTCCCGCCAATGACAAGTTTCCGTCGACGACGATGCCAGAGGTAGGCAATTTCTTTACATGCATTTTGCACGAAGGTCAATTTGTTCAATATGCTCTCACCCTCTCTCTCTATTAATTATGAAAAGTGTTAGGAGCAATAAAGGTTTTATTGAATTTAATTAGGCAATTGTGTAATGTACGTCTCACGTAAAGCAGATGTTGATAAAGGAGATCTATCAGTATATGATTTGTAATATTGGTTCCGCGGCATGATTGTAAAATTAAATGAGTTGATACGAGGTCTGGAATATTAAACATGCATTGTGGAATTGTTGAATTTATCAAATATTAGTAATGGTTATCGCATAAATAAATGTTTATTTACTTCTGTTTAAAATTTGTCTCTTCATTTTTAGTTTCTTATTAGATGTATTTTAATTTACTCCACTTTACGAGATCGGTCTATATAGCGTCAATACCTGACGTGTGATGACTCACATATCATTTTGGTGCCGTTTAAACCAGTTTTCGAACCTGGACTCAAAATTATTGCACCCTTATCATATTGGTGCTCATGACCAATCAAACCTGGATTCAAAATTATTTCACCCTTCTGGCGACTTTGCTGTTGTAGACCAGTTATATGCCAGAATTTAAATTTTAATGAAGAGAATAATTACATTTGGAATAAATGAAAAATGAAAATATTGAATAAAAATTTTTTTGTGTAAAATAAGGATTAAATTAAAGAAAGAATTTTAAAATTAAAATAAATATAAGTAAATTTAAGAAAATTTATTTCACAGTATGAGAAGCAAACAAAATAGTGTATCATTATGTGTTCTTAATGAGACATGCCATATTGTATGTGAAAATATAGTTATTAGGGAACTTGAAGCTTTTAAGAAATTTTTGAATTATGTAAAATTTTGTGTAATATTTTAGGAGTTTATTATGAGGATTGAAGTATTTGCATGCGTAGATAGTGAAATGATTAGAATTATGTTTTTGAATTTATGTGATATTGTATTTAAATACTTTGGGGGAACATTTTGAGGTGTAAGAAAAGGAAATAATTTTAGATATAGAATTTTTTTTTCGAGAAAGTGAAATTTAGAATGACGGAAAGCGGAGAGAGTCCAACAACGAGGAGTAGGTTACCAGGACTTATACACTTATTAGGGGAATGCAATGGCATAGAGAATGATGTAGAAATTTTTTTTGACCAGATCAAATCTTTAAGCAGCTTGGGGGATTGGTCAGAGGAGGAAAAGTTAGCAATTGTGAAATCTCGGTTAAGAGGGAATGCAAGAAAATTTTATATAGGGTCACAAGAATTAAGAAGGGAAACATCTTTCGAAAAATTTAGGGATAGGTTATTAGAGTTCTTTACAGAAAAACCGAACATTACAACAAATCAGATCCTTTTCACGACCGCAAAACAGACACAGGGAGAAACGATTAAGCAGCTGGCACACAGAATAACAACATTAACTTTAAATTATATTGGCGACACAGAGCACAGTGAAGCGACACAACAGATTATGGATAAATTAAGGTTAAGTAAATTTTTAGAGGCAGTAACACCTGAATTCCAGAAAGAAATAATAAAAACTAATGCACAAAATTTTGATGAAGCTGTAAAAATAGCCACAAATTTGGAACAGGCAAATTTAGCTGCGATAACGGCAAATGTAAATAGTGCTACATATAGACAAGAAATTGAGACGCTCCGCAAAGAGCAACAGGAATTTAACGCACATATTTTAAATTCAATTACCCAAGAGTTAAACACATTAAAAATTCAAGAAAAAGTACAAATTCCCACGACACAAACAAAAAAACCCGTAACATGTCATTACTGTAATAAACAGGGACATTTCATGAGAGAATGCCGAATATACAAAGCTGATCATTTTAAGCAAACCCAGAACCTAAACATAAACAACGCGAGAACACATTGGCATAATCAAATACAGTCTCCTCCCCACTCATTTCAAACCCAGCCGTATGATGACCACAGAACTTACTCCTCCCAGCCGGACACATACGATTATAGGCCAAACCACGCCTTTGGAAACTATCAACAGAGCAGAAATTACTATGCAGCACCCCCTCCACAAAGTAGATTTTCTAGGGAACAACGATATAATAGGGACGAGTCAAACCAAAACAGAATCAGAGAAACGGGTGTGCAAAGGAACGATGGAAGAGAGATGAATACAAGATTTGGATACAGAAATTTCCCTAATAGAAGAGATAATTTAAACTAATTGTGGGAGCTTTAAATAATAACTTACAAAGAGAGAAAAATTACAGGGTAAAGTTCCCGAGAAAAATTGAAATTCCTGTACAAACAGAAAATAAGAAATTGGAGATACATAACGATAAAAGTACTGAAAAACATGAGGAAACGATTGCATCTGTAGGAGAACAAATTGAAAAAACAGAATTGCCAACAATAATAGCTCAATTTAAAAATATACAAAGCGAACTCATGATAGACTCTGGAGCGAGCGTTAGTGTATTATCATTAGAATTGTTCAATAAAATTAAAGATAACGTCAAAATTAAATATGTGTCAAGGAGTGTTACAATATCAACGTTAACAGGACATAGTATTGAATATATAAAGACTGTGGAAATTCCATTCAAAATTCAGGGAAAACAGTTCAAACACATTTTTTTTTGTCACAACAGCAAAATTTACACAAAAATTCAAGGGAGTATTGGGTTTTGACTTTTTACAGAAAAATCAAGCAATTTTGAATACACAAAAAAACATTCTGAAGATAGGCGACATAGAAATAATTTTAAATTCTGATAGGCAAATTGATAGACAAATAAATGAGATAACACAGGGAAAACCGAATCTAGCCAAAATTTTAAGAAAAGTACAAATCAAACCTAATTCGAGGGAGAATATTGTAGTATATAGTGAGGAAAGTCTAGAAAATGGAACAGAGGTTTTGTTCGAACCCAAAGAAAAATCATACATTGTAATGAATTATGGAATATACCACATAAATAGATTGAGGACTCTTCCCGACCGCAAGCCGCATCTAAAAATGCCGTACATAAACAAATACAAGTCACCTCTTCTCCCCACTCCTAAAAGCGCGCAACAAAACTCTGAACCAAAACCGGAACTAAAGGAAGTCAGGAGTCAAAATGAGAATATTCCGCTTATCATGTTGGAGGAGGAAATAGCAAACGGACAGTACAGAGACGAAAACACTCTTACTCTTAAATCCACGAAACCGGTTACTGCAGAAGTGCAAAATGAAACAACGCAGAGCGCACAAGAGAATCCCTCCAAAAGACTCTCCGAACGCAAACATTCTTTCAGCAGGGGGGGACTCAGACAGACATATCACGCTAGAAACACAGGAGAATTTGGAACTTTCAGAACAGGAGGACTGTACACAAATTGAAGGAAACACGGATAAAGAGGCGGGAGAAATGGAACGAGATGCACAAGAGGGACCTGCACAAGTAGATGGGGGTGTATACAAATGGAGCGGGGAAACACGGAATCAGCAGAAAATTTACAAGGACACGGTATAAACAGTACAATTGGTTCACGCACAGTGCTTCTTCCAACACCGGTTAGGCCTAAACACAGCTATGCTTTGAGATCTTTAAAGAATTTAAATTTAAATTGATTCTATTAAAACACGAAAGAAATTTAAACATAGGTAAGAGCGCGGACAAACCGTAATTCAAATTTTTTAAAATATGTAACAAAGAAAACACACGGCATTCACAAAATGTAACGCGAAAGATGGAACGCAAATTTTAAATAAATATTGGATTATAAATAAAGGAAGTTTTAAATAAACATTGAATTATAAATTAAGGAAGTTTAAATAAATACTACATTAATTAATAAATTGTAAACAAATTATGAAAAAAAAAAAAAAGTGGAGGAAATCGTAAATAAATCATACATCAATTAGATGAAAGTTTAAATGAACAGGGAAGTTTAAATAAATATGGAACTATAAATAATTGGGAATTATGAATAAAAATTGTGATTTAAATAAATAAATAATTGTTAAATAATAAAAAAAAAATAAATAAATAAAAAAGCACTGAAATCTTATAACAAAAATAAACGTTTTCTTCGCGTCCTTGATGTAATAAACGGACTGATCAACCCTTATTAGATTAATACGCGAGAGGAAATAGGAAGTTGTTGTTTGAATAATTGGATAATTGGTAAATATAAAAAAAAAAAAGAAAAACAAATTTTTTTTTCTAGTTTAAATAAATAAATAATTCGTAATTAAAAATAAAAATTGAATTTAAATAAATAAATAATCGGTAATTCAAAATAAAACTTGTAATTTAAATAACTAAATAAAGGGTAATTAAAAATGACAAAAAAATTAAGAGTTTAGAATGGATAGAGAACTTTAATTAAAAATCAAAATGGCAGTTCAAAGAAAATAGATAATTGTAATGAATGTATACACAAATTATAATGTAAAATGAATAGATAATTTTAATAAACATACGCGAATTGTAGATTAAATAAAAAGCATTTGAAAAAAAAAAAAGCGTTTCTACATATATTTTGATAGGGTCACACATATTAATTTTGGCGAGAAAGACGAACTTTCGAAGGGTACGCTAGACAATGGAGGTGAAAATTTTAAAACAGCGGAGGTTTTCGATTTAGATGCTAGTGGCGGGAATAAACATGATATAATAATAAAATACAATGGTAGAACAAAAGGACACTAACCGCATTTTAATTTATCCGTGGGGTAAATGAATCCATGCGTAATCCTGGGAAATGCTTAATCCATGGGAGTCGCGAAAAACAGATACACACACGTAACACAAAGCCGACTGAACACTTTACACAACATGGCGGACGAGAACATTTGTACCATTTTGCCAAAACGACATCGTCAAAAATTTGTACAGCTAATTGGCCATGGGAACTCACACGAAGAAATGTCCGTATTAGCCGCAGGCCAGAAAGGGGACCGCTTTCCAGGGAAAATGACACAATAGCAAGGACGTGTTGACCTTGTGTCCAAACAACATTTAAGGAATAGGATCTTGGGAGAATTGGGAAAAATACATTGGAACGAATGCTTTGGAGACTCGAATAAATGTTACATGAAGTTTGGAAGTTGAAAAGAGAAAGAGGTGAAACGAATTAATTCAGGAGACTTTGCATTCAATTACAAGGGATATATGAAAGGAAAATGTACATTTTGGTATTCAAGTATGGGATTTGAATTGAGTTAGATGATATTTGAGAGAAAATTTGTAATTATGTATACATTGAGAGAATTTCAGTGAGTGATAAGATTTACGAAAAAATTTAAGTATGGTTTCATTAAGTGGGAAAGTGAATAATTTAATGAATTCGGGAAATTCCGTATCCAAGTATATTTTTTTGGATTAAACTAGGTGATATGTGAAAGAAAATGTATATTTATGGATAGTGTAATATCGAATCGCAGGGGATTTATAAGAATTTCAGTAGGATGGTAAATAAATGATTACATGGGTTTTTTTTCTGTCATCTCAGTTTGTAGGAAAATTTTAAAGTATTTTGCGGAAATTTTTGAACTTATATAAGTCTTTTTGATAGTATTTGAGAGGATAGTGTAATTGTTTAAGTATTTTAGTATAAATATGTACATGAGTTATATTTATGGCACGTTCAATTGAGAACACATGATGAGGTCAGGAAAATATAAATTGATAAGAGTGGTGAAGTTTAATGTATAGAGAATGTAAGAATTTCAATATTTTAAGTATCGAATAAGATATCAAACTTAAGTGGATTGGATGTTAGATAAGAAGTGTATATAATGTGAAAAAAAATATATATATATATATATATTTATACATAAGGCAGAGAAATGTAAAATAAATAAATAGTAGGAATTTGAAAAATGTAAGTTTGAAGGGAGTATCAAATTTGAATAAAAAAAATGTATATATTATGTGGAAGGATTTAAAGTAGATAAATGGTTAGGATGTTAAATAAGAAATGTATATATATAATATGGAAAAACATAAGGCAGGGAAATGTAAAATAAATAAATTGTAGGAATTTGAAAAATTTAAGTTTGAAGGGTGTATCAAATTTGAAAAAAAAAATGTATATATTATAGGGAAGGATTTAAAGTAGATAAAGTATAGAAATTTCAATGGGGCAAATTTTGAGAATGTTAACAAATTTAAATGAGTTTGAGAAAAAAAAAAAAGAAGTTTTTTTTTGTAATGTTTCGTGTGCCGGGTGACAAATTAAAATTATGGAAATTGAATTTGTAAAAAAAATATACCTTGGTGAGTTTTAAGAGAGAGGAGAGTAATAATAAGTTGGCCTGAGTGTAATGTATGTGTATTGATTTGCTTAAACAAAACAGGAAATAGCATACAGATCCTGTTGCCCAATGATTTCCAAGTGGTCAGCGATTCCGGTTACACAACAATTCCAGACAAACAACGATTCTCAAGTGGTCAGCGATTCAACAATCCCAGACAAACAACGATTCTCAAGTGGTCAGCGATTCAACAATTCCAGACAAACAACGATTCTCAAGTGGTCAGCGATTCAACAATCCCAGACAAACAACGATTCTCAAGTGGTCAGCGATTCAACAATTCCAGACAAACAACGATTCTCAAGTGGTCAGCGATTCAACAATCCTAGACAAACAACGATTTCCAAATGGTCAGCGATTCCGGTCATTCAACAATCCCAGACAAACAACGATTCTCAAGTGGTCAGCGATTCAACAATTCCAGACGTGCAACGATTCCCAAACGGTCAACGATTCCTTACCCAGCAATTCCAGCGATTCATGTCCATTTCTGCAACAAGGCCAGTGTTTAATCATAAGGAGATAGTGTACACTCAATCGTACCATTGCAAAGATGAACAGTTTAAACATTTTTCTTTACTATAAACTTTACAAAAGACATTCCACGAATGCAGCTACAATGTTTCAGATACAGAATAACAATAAATCGAACTGATACTTACAACAACAAAAAAAAAACTTTCCAGGAGCACTGTGATTTGTATATATGCAAAGAGTATTTGATATTTTGTTACCAGTAATATTCTTGTTGTACTGAAATGACTGATATATGTATATATAGTGTAATGTTACAGATGATTCAGTATTTGAGAGAGGAAGGAGGTGATGTCACAGGTAACCCTGCCAGTGTGATGATGAACTCGCCACTCGATAATTGGCTTTTTTCCCACCAAATTTTGGGGGGGGGAAGAAGGGTAATTGTTATATTGCAATTTTCAATTCCCAATATAACATTGCTATATTGAAAGTGGAAGGGGATCTAAGAAGATGGTCCCTCATACAGCGAGACAATTCATATAACGTTCCCTTAGACACAGCTGGACCGGACGTAGTTCGAGAGTGAAAAAGGGTGCTTCTCGTATTCACGTCAGCACTAGGTACTATATTAGACGGAAGGGGTTGAACCTCTTGACCCGAGAGGTCAATTAACTTCCTGATGGACATGGGAAAATGTTCGTGAGAACTTTCTGCTCGAAAAAGACAATGCTCAAATATCTGATATTTCAAGGGGGGCTTCGGCCAGTTAGATAGCCGGAAGGCGGAGTTATATATTTACGGAACCAATGAGAGTCTGGGGGCCTAAGAGAGAGGGGAGAGATGAAGAGAGACTTAAACTTTTAAAATTTGAAAATCGAGAGTGGAGTGGAATTTTTGGAATGCTAAAAGGTGGTCGCTAGAGAGAGCGACAAGGAGACACGGAGAAGTCCGATCGGAGAAGTCCGATTCCCGCCAATGACAAGTTTCCGTCGACGACGATGCCAGAGGTAGGCAATTTCTTTACATGTATTTTGCACGAAGGTCAATTTGTTCAATATGCTCTCACCCTCTCTCTCTATTAATTATGAAAAGTGTTAGGAGCAATAAAGGTTTTATTGAATTTAATTAGGCAATTGTGTAATGTACGTCTCACGTAAAGCAGATGTTGATAAAGGAGATCTATCAGTATATGATTTGTAATATTGGTTCCGCGGCATGATTGTAAAATTAAATGAGTTGATACGAGGTCTGGAATATTAAACATGCATTGTGGAATTGTTGAATTTATCAAATATTAGTAATGGTTATCGCATAAATAAATGTTTATTTACTTCTGTTTAAAATTTGTCTCTTCATTTTTAGTTTCTTATTAGATGTATTTTAATTTACTCCACTTTACGAGATCGGTCTATATAGCGTCAATACCTGACGTGTGATGACTCACATATCAATGCCCTCCACTATACAACAATTTGAAACATAAAAGACAAAGTACATTTTAATCACAGGCGAACCAAACTGAAATTGATGACTCAATTCTAAATAATACTGAATAAAACTTATCCTCATTCAAAATTCATATCATGCAAAATTGTTGAAACTCTTTCATCTGCCTATATCTTCATGTCTCTTCGATAATTTTACCTAATGTCGATTTTTGATAAAGATTTATATATTGCTATTTTAAGTTGAACCTGCCTACAAAACCATTTCAATTTCACATATGATAAAAATTTAGATTCTAGTCAGTTTTTAATCAAGAAGAATACTTCCCCAAAAGACACTGAACGTTAAATTACAAAAAAAAGAAACGACAGCAACAAAAGAAGATATGATAAGGACAGAAACATATAATCATGACGTACGTAAAGGACGTAACGTAGTGACATGAAAATTAAATAGATGAAAATATTCCGAGAGAAGAAACTGTGTGACGAATTTCAGTTATCTACATGGTTAGGGAGCCGTAAACGAGCCCGCCAAAGATTTTGAACGAAGGTATAGATTGAACATGAATTTGATTCAAAACTGTAAAAGTTTATGCATTTCTTGAAGAAGAATCGTACCTGCTCTTCCATTCAATGGAATATTTTTGATCCATAATGAATTTCACAACTAAATTTTGTTACCAAATCAGGCTTTTCTGAATTCAAAGACGCAAAAACAAAAATTTGCCTCAGTAAATGTTTTGCTTTATGAAAAAATCTATTCTTTAAAAAAGAACTACCGTAGAATTTCGTCGATCCGCCCCTCAAAATGCTACTAAAAATTGCTGAAAATTTAGAGGGAGCTTAAATGGAATTTACTGCTAAAAAAGGAAAATACCCCCATCAAATGGGATGGAAACTCACGAAGTAAGTAGAGGGGATGTGACATACTCATAGTTGTCAAATAAAAAAATAAAACAGAATATACTTTTATCAATAAATATATTTTATTGGACGACGAAATTTTTTTAAATATTTGAGGAGGGACTATTTGGTGGAAATTTACAGAAAATAAAGTACGTTTCCTGGGGATAGTGAATCGACAGAATTCCGCCGTATAAAAAGATTATTGATTGATAAAGATGATAACGAACTTTGCGACTATATTGGTTACCTGAAAAAGAAAAAAAAGAAAGGCAGAGAGAGAGAGACCATTACATTCTCTCCCTCCTCCTCAGTCCATATTTATTTTTTGTATTATTAATGAAGTCTACATACCTTCTGCATAATTTTAAGAGCTATGCCCGAGGAATACCATCTGCAATCTAAACTAAAAGAAAAAAAACAGAAAATTAAACAATAAGATAAAATAAGATGCATAATAATTGTATAAATAGAAATAAATCAGGCTGTCTATCATTACATTTTTCTATCAAAATACTAAACAAAATAGATATATGATGGGAGTAAATGTAAAAAGTGAAATAAATTATACATACTTATTTGGCTGGTTTGCAGCAGAAGCTCTGTTTCCTTCTGGCGCCTAAAGTAAAAAGTAAAATATTGGAAAGTTTTGAGATTGGAAATTTTTGTTTGAATTTAAAATATGCTTTAGTAGCCTATTAAATTTAACTAAAAATACATTACATAAATAAAAGTATAAAATCAAGTCTTTGTCAAATAATCTCTTTATTCTGAAACACCAGAAGTATTTCCGCCTGTGGTCTGCAGGCTTAAAAAAAAAAAAAAAACCAGGGTGATTCTCGTTAAAAAATGGGAACGGGAAAAATGGTTAAAAACCGAGAATTTCCTTCAAATACCGGTAGAGTTGGCAGCTATGAGAATATATGAGAATATCAGCGAGGGTGGGAGATCCAAACTCCAGGTATTTGGAGACAGCAGTGAGGACCTGGCCTACCTCTCGGTTTATAGGTTTAGTTCCGCACCCCTGAGAACTTGGATCCACATGTTTAGCATGATCGTACTCCGCGTGAACACGACGGCAGTTTTTTTTCTTTTTCCAGCGGAGGGAATCGCACCCGGGTCTACCGAGTGCAATTCACGCGCGCTAACCAGTGAGCTACTTGGAAATTGAAACCATTTATCAATATATAAAATAAGCATGGACATATTTAGGTGGAAGAGGACAGGAGGTGCTAAATCCCTATGTAGAAAATTGTTAATTTAATTAGAAGCCATTCCTTACAAAACATTTTATTAACATTATAATTGAACTTTAATATTAAGATTGGGGTTTGAATACAATTTTGACGCAATGAAAAACTTTTCGCAATGTTAAAAAATCATGTCGGCAGATATATATGACTTTCTTTATATAATTTAATGAATTTCCTTCTTTTACAGTAAAAAAATAACGTATAAGACCCATGGTACTGTGTTATTAACGTTGAATTGTACATTTGGCGATTTTCGGGATGACAACATGTAAGTCTACTTCAAAGTACCCAAAGTATCATTTCTTATATACTAGAAGGTACACCTGTCATATGAGGGTAATCAGAATTTGCGAAACATTATTTCAATTTGATGTCAATTTTATCGATTTGGCTACATGCCTGACAATGTGGCAGCATTTAAAATAGTCGCCAAGTTGGCGAAATGCCGCTAAATTTCTCACCAAATGTGACGGATGGACGAAAAAATGGGTTATTCTTATAGGCTACGCTTTCTTTCCAAGTTATTGAACTCAACAGCCGTTATTTCATTGATTTAGCGTCGGTTTCATCAATTTGACGAGTTTTTATCAATTGGGTGACATTTTCGTCAATTTGGCACCATTTAAAAAGTTAGCAATTTGGAAATATTCCGATAAACTAGTCACAAATTTTGACAAACGTTAAGGATGGTAATATAGGTTATTCTTATAGTACATACGAGTACATATATTCTTTCCAAGATATTGAATGTTCGTCAGTTACTCGTACTTTTGGCTCAAGTCTCATAACCTTGATTTCATACCAAATATAGGAATCATTTCTGGGAGGGGCAGGACATGGCCTATGGCATTCAGATTTGGTGGGTTGAAATGAGATATGTTGTCCAAGTGGCTAGTTTTAGGGATTGCCGAAATTAAGTGAGAGTGCTGATTTAAGAGGGTGGGAGTGATGATTTAAGGAGAAAAAATAGAACCTCGTGAGTTGTTAGTTGCGGTTTTAAGCGGTACAGCTTGTCAATGTCTGAGGGAAGGGTCATGCATCAAAATTAAGTAGCTTATCAGAAATGAAGGGAATATTATCTAATTTTATATGCTGTTTTGGAGGATATCGTTTTTACTCTCCCCGTACTTACTTGCGTGTTTATTTGTTTGTTTGTCTGAGAGTACCTTAAGATTCCGTCTTAACGCTTGGCAAAATTCTAGCAACGAATTTTGCCGGCGTATTACCAGTTTGGCGATTTTTTTTAATGTTGCCAAATTGATAAACATTTTATCGAATTGATAAAAATGACGTCAAATGCGATGCAATATTTTGGAAATATTTAATTCCGTCATATGATGTGCATAGCTTTTATTATATAAGAAATGCTCTTCTATATATCGCCAACTTGACCATATTTGGCACCACACTGACGAAAATATTGACAAAATTGCAAAGATGAAGCTAATGAAAATGACGTCTAATTGATGCATTTAATAAATATTTAAATATATGAACTATATTGTTTACTGAGGACGCTCTCAGTATTGATCATTAATTTAGAGTTGCTTAAAATATAAGTTAATAGGGTACGAATTAGTTTTAGATGTTGTCATCGGGATGTACAATTTACCGCTCCAAATGCACAATTTAACGTTATAAACACTGTACCGTGGATCATTTCATCACTTCTTCACCATGTAAGGATTAAATTCATTGCATTATGAAAGGAAAGTCATGAGCTGGCAATACCAGAATTTTTTTTTCCTTTCACGTGAGTTTTCCATGACCAGCTATTTTATACCCATGTTTAAAATGTACATAATCATATTACAATAATGACGTTTCGTAGAAGTTATAGTCCAATATTTCAAAAATTCAAATTTATTGTACTTTTGCTTTCAGTATAAATGTGTGTGTCATATTATATATGATAGAGGCATCAGTTTATATCACCTTTTTAAAAATAAAACTGCAAATATCAAAAAATTGCAAAAAATGACTAGTGAATTTTAAAGTTTGACTTATGCTTTTAACTTTCAAAGTGAATTTGACTCTTAATTTTTCCAAGTAAGAGTGTATACAACTTTTTCAAATTCTGTATACTGTACCTTTATTGTAGCGTATATTCTGATTAGCTCACGTAATACACAAGCTAAAATTTAATTTATTTCCATATAAAATCAAACCTTTTGATAAAATTAAGTATTTTTATTATTTTAAAATTTTGCGCTTATCTATTAAAGTTGCTAAACAATTGTGAATTAAAAGTTGAAATGAAGAACAATTAAACAAATATTGTTAAGGAGTAAAGGACAATCAGTTATATTTTGAAAGTCATAAAAACAAGGAAACAAAATCAGATGTGAGCAGTAGCACATGACTTTCCTTGCAGACTCAAATCAATTTTCTCTGCATTTTATTAAAAATTATATTTTATTAATTATTATATTCAGTTCAATTGCACGAAATAACAAGCATAATTAATTGAAATAACACTGGATTTACACATTTAATTCAGTTTTCGTTTTTGTTTGGTAAATGGATTTATTCACAAAACCGGCGAAACAGAAATGTGAAAAAACTAAAATACCCTGAGAACGGCTAGTTCTAGAGTAATGGGGTTGATCCTTTTCTTTTCATGGCCAAGAATTTACATGCAAAACAAGCATTTAATTAACGCATTTCGGCATACGAAATCTTTCATTTCAGATTTGACTACTTTTGCTGGTCATTTAGCAAAAGATGCAGGTTCTTTTTTTCTGAATTGTACCAAAATCTAATCATCACCAAGGCCACTCACAAGTAACTTATCTACTGAATTTTGTGAAATTCGGTTAAGTAGTTTTTCAGTCAGGGTTCATATGGATTATTTTTGTAGACCATTTGACAAAAAAAATGTAGGGTAACCCACAAGGGACTTATCTACAAATTTTATAAAATTCGGTCAATTAGTTTTTCAGTTAGAGTAGATACATACATTGTGCAAACAGACACACACACAAACGTGGGGCAGGGAAAGTAATATATAGAAAATTGCGGTATACCAATTTAATTTAATCTTACGAAACCAACTAAAATATTTTAACTATTAAATATGCACAATTCCTGCAAAAAAAATAATAATAATAATAATTTGACTGTACATTTATGTAAACAAATAATTAAACTATATTGAACTGCCACTTCTAAGATATTAAGATTTTCCTTGAAAACATTTTCGTTCTAAAGAATTTAAGAGATGAAATGCCATTTTAAAAAGGAATACAGCTCATGTGTATTACATGAGTATGCTACTATGAAACTAAATAGCTGAACGTGTAAACAACGGTGTATAATCATGGAAGAAATTATCTATCTATACCTCACGCAGATCACCAGTGGTAACTGCCACTCATTGATAGATATTATGGTATCTGAATGCGCAATGGCACATCAAAATGTAAAAAGTACTGGTATGTCAAGATGGTGTTTTTAAGTAGTTTAAGATATTGTAGTCTTTGAAAATATTTGATCTATTTTAAACGTGTTTATCATACTTATTAATTTAACCTGAAGTGCTCCATAAGGGCGTGGAATGGCGAGGGTAGTTAAAAATGTTCGCCTAAGGACGAAACCGAGCCTTCCTATAGGATGTTGCGTGAACATCTAGAATTTATTCCGGATGCTGAACATCTGGTTGTAATAAATGATAGGAATTTTAAAATTTAAGTATAAGAATTTCTTCTTAAATAATTTATTATTTAAGAAGTACTAAGAAAAGGAATAGTAAAGTTTTCCGTCTTTCCAATCAAAAAAATCAGGAGATTATTTTATCGCAAATGTATTGTTTACTTATGACACTTAATATTTGTTTACAATTATATATGTTTCTTATAAATAAAACATTAAAATACTGTACCATTTAAGTACATTATGTTTAAACTTATCTGAAAAAAAAATCATGAACTGTCTTTTGAATTAAAATAGCGTTAGTAACAAATTATAAAAAAATAACTTGATAATATTTATTCTCGATTAATTTATTAAATCTTAATGCCCCCTCCCCTCTGAAAAAAAATACTGCATTAAATATCAGGGGTAGTACTGGTAGAATATGAAAATTCAAGACACCATTCTTACAAAATTGCAGAAAAATAAATTATAAAACAAAAAATATATAAAGGTTTTATCGGTGAAAATTACTTTATAATGAAAACAAATATTTATGTTTGGTAAAAAAGTTTTCATTAAAGAGAGTAACCAATATTGATCTTGAATAAAAACCAAAACAAAATATTGCACTGAATTATATTCCTGTCAAAATAGTTTCCTTTATATTTGCTTAAATAATTGCTTTAATACCACTCATTGGTAAATATCCCTTCACAGAGCTCATACCCATTTTTCAAAATAAAAAGATTTATATTATACAAATATAATTAAGAAATTAACCTTAAAAATTAACCTTAATAATCTAATTTAGTCAATCTAATGTGCAACATTTAAAAGATGGAGATGGATGGAAAACAATATTAATATACTCTCGGCAATGCACGAGAAAAACGGAATAGCACAATCGTACTGTTTATGTCAAAATAATTAAAAACTTAACCTTCATAATTAATTAAAGTATGAAAATAAGCTAGTTTAATCAATATAATATGCAAAATTTAGAAGATTGAGTTGGATTGAAAATGTTACTTATGTGCTCTCGGCAATTCATGAGAATAAATTGAATTGTGCAATCGCACTCCTTATGTGAAATTAATGAAAAAAAAAGTAACATTTTAGCGATTTATGTTGAATAAACCTTTGAAGAAGCATATTTAGTACTTTCATAAAATAAGCGATCGCGATCTTACACGTTACATTAGACGTGGCTGTAAATCTCCGTTAATTTGATTGGCATTACAGTGCATTTAATTAGGTATTTGCTACTATCCAGGGAATGGTAGAAATCAGTGCTAAAAAAGTAAAAAATAGGTATTTCGGAAGAATTACACTATATCTGGGTAATTGATAAATTTTAAACAAAAAAGCAAGAGAATTTCGTTAATAATCAGGAGGCCGGAGAATTAATAAAAATTCCGGAGTCTCCGGTCCAAATCCGGAAAGTTGGCATGTCTGCTTTATGTTTGTTAAACTGATATTCACTAAAAGTAGATAGTGATACATACATATCAGGGAATTTCTGAAGATAGTATCTGGAAATCAGGGGAATATCAACGAATTTTTTTATCTGAGAGCCTGTAGCCACCCTGTAATAATACTATTTAAATATATTTAAATTTTTAAAATTATGAAAAACATAAATTTGATTTAATTTGAATATTTGTGAATATATAATTTTAAGTATTTAGTATTAATACGTTAATTGTACTTAGAAATATATTCTTAATATTTAAATGCTTATTTTCCCAAGATTTATTAACCGTTTCATTCCTATTTTAAATGTAGTTTTGAGACATATCAGTGACGAAATATTTTCACCTTCCCTATATATTTAATTTTATGTATAAGTATTGTCGAAAGCCCAGGTCGACCGGCTCATCCTAGGACATGGAGCAGTTTATTGGACGGCCGAATGTATAAGTATTGTGACGGAGCCAAAAATTCGAATTCGAAATTATGACGTAAGAACATTTCAAGCAGCCATGAACACAAATCGATCGTTTTTGAGGTGATGTCTGTGTGTATGTGTCAGTGAGTATGTGAAAACGACGGCTCATGAATATAATTTGGTTCAAAAATTGCAATCTGTGAATACTATAAGTTTACTGATTTTAAACGCAATCGACTGCTCGGATGATTCTTAAAATTTTCGAATGAAATGTCTAAAAAAAAATTAAATCACATTAAGTTAAAAACTGAATATTGTAAAATGTGTTTCTTTCATATTTAACATTATGCGACAAATTTGTTAACATAATTCTCGGGAATCTAGTTAATTCCATTTACGATACTAGGTATTTTGTGTTATACGTAGCTTTGTATTTTGACACCTAACGACAATTCGCCAACAATATATATACTTGGAAATACAGAAAATGTGTTTACATTCAACAAAAAAATAAAAATATATAAAATATGACTTACTTGAATAGAAATATCCATTGTAACAGTAGAAGTCTTGTCGTTCTTCAAACAATAAGTTTAACAAACGTCGAAATAACTAAGAAGAAAAGGCAGCTACTCTGACACAGGTCTAGACGGACAAGTGTATTATAAACTTTCACTTCACTTTATCAGTGCACAGCAAGCACAGAATAGTATAAAAAGGTTTTTCACTCGACCGCAGCGCCCTCAACCGCCAACAAAAATATCAAGGTTGGCACGCTTGGCGATGGTCTGTGACGGTTTTCGCCAAGATGTTCTGCTAATATAACCCTATTTGGCACTGAACGAAACACTTGGAACTTGGAAGAATATTGTTCTATCATCGCATGTTTACACGTGGTAAACATAATTTCACTGCTATTTTGGATTTTATAATCAATTATTTTATTTTTTATGGATTACTAAAAGAAAAGGAATTACGTTTACTAGGTATGTAATTTATTTGTATCTAAATAAAAATTTTATTTCTTATCCATCCCATATTTCATCCTATGCACGTGTTCATCATACGAAATTGGTGCAGTATTATCACTGCTGATGTAATGTGAAAAATG
Organism: Amaurobius ferox; assembly: GCA_951213105.1. Lineage (NCBI taxonomy): Eukaryota > Metazoa > Arthropoda > Arachnida > Araneae > Amaurobiidae > Amaurobius > Amaurobius ferox. Next base: position 15,115,859 of record OX578154.1, on the reverse strand, counting down.
ATCCTCCCCTTTCTAATTAACGATTGAGTTTGAAACTTTTCATAATGCATTTATGTAAATTTGTTATTTAGTATAAGAATATTAGTGTATTTAAAATATATATATACATATATATAATAACAGCATTCCAGAATAAATTAGGAACTAAGCAAGTTAACAATCAACACGTTAGTATACTTTTCAGGCTGAAAATATTATATAATATTTCAGTCTTTTCTGTATGTTAGCTTGTAATTTTTGGTGTATAATGATTTACAGTGATGCAATGCGTCAATTTTTTTATGTAGTACATGATTTCATGAATTAAATTTATATCTACGTTTATTTATTTAAATTTACTTAAACTAATGCATGTATTACAAATAAAAGTAATTTTAAATGCTCATCATGTTTATAGTTTAAAAAATTATAAAAGCACAGTTTCGTAATTTTTTTTGGGCCGCATTAGCATAAAATCGCCAATTGAACGATAGCCGCCAAATTTAGCATTCGAGCTTCTTAAACGTCATAGCTGCGATGGTTGGCTCCTCGAACGCTAGTGTCTATGCAAAATCCTATGTTAACGATGTTGCCATAGGTTCCTACGGGAGTGAACCCTCTGAATATAGTATTCTGTGACAGCAAGGTTTATAGAATACTACAGGTTGTCCCATAGGGGGAGACGGGACCAGTCCACTGAAAGGGAAGGAATGGTGTGACGCCAGAGTGGCTAAAGGCTGTTTCCCTGTTTTCTTTCACGTGTATCTGTCATGAGCGTTAATAATTTTAAATCATTTTCGAGTTTGTTTTTCGTGTATTTTTGGCAAAAGTGTTGTATTTGTAAAGTGTGATACCAAGTTGTGCATTTGTTAATTGCCATAATCATGAGAAATCTTGCGATGTTTGGATTGTAGTTTAAATCAAGATTGCTTAAAATTTTTTTTTGTCATATGAGATATGGGCCACACATTTGATCATCTTGGACCCAGTTAGTTCAAATTCCGATTACTTCTTTGGCTCCTAAGTGATCAAATTGGGCTGCCTTCTAAACACAGTAGCATAACAGAGTGTGAAAACACACATAGCCTCACTACTCCTTGTTTAAAAGGATTATTCCTTCAAGAAAAAAAAATATCCCAACAGAATTTTCAACTGCAATAAATTCAGAAAATAATTTAATTGAAAAATTTGTTATTGGAGAATGCAGCGACCTTAATCCAAATTATTCATTTGTTCATGAACAATGTTCTTCAGAGAAAAATATTGAGGAGAATGTTATAGAGTATATTGCTCCTTTAAAACAAAAAAACCCTTGTCCAAAAATATAGACAAAGAAGTTCGGTAAAATCTTGGATTACATTCTCCAATAGAGGCGGACTTACACTGCCCTCGAATACTTAGCCAGACACAGTCAAAAAATTTGAAATAGTTTTTTACAATATTCATGGAAATGAACTAAATAGGCAACCTAAAATAATTCATAAATTATTCTGCAGTATGAAAGTGAACTTCCCAGAAGTAAGCGATAAAACTCTCATTTCAAATTCGAGATTGAGAATATATTCGCTTTAAATATTTCAATAAAAATTTATTAAAACATGCTAATGAAAAAACTTTCAGCGCAAAAATGCTCAATTTTTAAAAAACAGTATTTCTATAAAAACATTTTTGCTTAAATGTTATTAAAAAATAAATATATAAATAAATAAAATAAAACAAAAATGCTTTGACAATCAAATTCTTAAATTCATGATAACTAATTCCCACTTTACCTTTTTAATCTATATTATGCAATTGTATTGAGTACTTAATATTTTATTGAAAAATAATTATTTCAATAAACATATTTTAAATGCTCTCAAATAGTGATCTATTTCTTTGAATTAAGTATTATTAAATAGATTTAAAAATTATTATTATTTTATTTTTAAACGTTGATCTAAAATTTGAATAAATAAACTGGCTAAATTGCTTTTAGAAGCATAAATTTGTTCAAATGTAAATGTGCTAAATATTCATATAAATGTAAATTAAACTAAATATTTGTATGAGCGTAAATTGAGCTAAACATCTGTATAAATATAAATTGAGCTAAATATTTGTAAAAATATAAATTGGGCTAAATATTTATATAAATCTAAACTGAGCTAAATAATTGCATAATTATATACTATGTTAAATATTTGAAAAATCTTACATGTTTGAAAAAATTTCTTTATTTGTATTTATGTGTATACATGTAAAATGGATTTTTTAATAAAACCGCGTTATTTAAATATAAAATACTAATTAAATGGTGTTTGTTTTTATTGTTATCTAATGTTCCGAATAAAAAATCTTACAGTAATAACAGTAGAATAATTCGGAGATAGTTCCAAATAAGTTCGGATTTTAAAACTTTACTAACCACTTTTTTTTTCGAACGTTTACGATGTTACGTATTAGTTAAAAGTTTCTGCCTTTAATGTCTATGGAAATAGTTTTAAACAGAATAATAAAGAGAACATATCAAGAAAATAAGTTTTTGTTTAATAAAATTTAATTTGGCATAAATTTTCTAAATATGAAAATTTTTTGATTTAAAATTACTAATTCACAACTGCCGTTGGCGCCATCTATGTATAAGTATTGTAAATAAAACACAAATTTAATATTTATGCTAAATAATAGTTTAAGATTTTAATGATAAATACTTAATTATTTTACGAAACTAATTACCAACAACGTTAAATTTCGGTGAAAAATTTTTTTTGAGATCTAAAATTAGATAAAAATAAAATTTCGGACAGAGAGAAGTAGAATCTCGGTTAGGAAGATATAAAAAGCGTCTTTAAAGAAAAATTAAAATGGGATACACTTAATTAACTTTATTAAATTAAAAATGCGTAATTAATTCAATCGATAAGAATTGCTTGAATAAAGTTATCAAATATGCAACAATTATTAAATCAAATATTAAGGAATCGTGACGGAATAATTCCAATTGATCAGTTGTTGTAGTTAAGAGATCGTATGGTGTTTGCTGTTGCAAAAGTTCGTTCAAGATATTATACGCAAGAAATTGTACCATTTATCTTCCATTTTACACAATACAAGTTCGCAGAATAATCTGACTGTTCAATTTATTGATACAATTTCTTGTATCGTTATATTTTGTTCTAATAAACTCAGTTTAATAAATTATGAAATTTAGAAAGAGAAAATGTATTTAAGTCAGTTAGGAAAGTCATGAGTTGGCCACATGATGTTTTTAAAATTTAAGCTAAGTAGAATTATTTCAAAAGGATTCAAGTTCCAAAAGGACTGTAGTTGTTACATCATCTAATAAAAATATTGAAATTGTTTTGAATACCGTCATTCGTTTTAATTTTACTCTTACCGAGGAATAGGGGAAAGTGGTTCTTGTATCAGGTACCAACTGTGATAGAAAATGGCCCAACAGATATGGAAATGTAGATGGCGAATAACAATTCAAGTAAATGTCTATTTCTGGAAGAATTTTTTTTCAAAGTGTTTCATTAATAGTTCATTCTCGTAATAAAATCTTAAAATGATTTAAAACTGAGTGGATAATTTTTTTATTCAATCTTTACATTAATGTTGCATTTTCTGCTTGTATTTGAGGGCTTTAGAATTATTTTAAAATCTGTTAATATTCGGTGCTAAAGTATTTGAACTGTGGGTCGACTTTCTCATGTACTCATTACATAAATTTTTACACTGTTTTATTTACGTTATTTTTTCTACTTGTGTGGATCATATATTGAAATCAACATTTGACCACACTTCTACTGAGCTGATTTTCTGGTTTTTCTATATGGTGTTTCGCTAACATTTGTCTGTCAGTCCAACCCATCCTACTTAGTAACACATTTATCGAATTTTTAAAATGTCGCCAAATTGATAAAATGTCTGTAAATCCATAAAAATATCTTGAAATTGATAAAATTGCGCTAAATAAATGAAATTAATTGTGTTTTGTTAGAGGATACTATTGTGATGATGTTTCCAATTGGGACTGCCAGTGCTACAATACCACTTGGCGAGAAATTCGGAGGTTTTTTAAAATTTCGCTGAATTGAGGAAAATATCACCAAATTGATAAAATGATGCTATATTTATCAAAATACACCAAATCGATGAAAATTCAGTATTTTGCATAATTAAGTACAATTTTCTAGATAATCTCTGTCGTTCTGTCAAAATTAAAAAATATTTTTTAATAAATGTGTTTACAAACTGGACCAGGATGCTTCGTCCTTCAGATCTGCCTGCGAAGATAATTTTGTATCTCGAGCCCAGAGGTTCTTGTAAATGTTTAGAAGAACTGAATTAAATACTTTAATAGAATATTTTGAATAAGAAAGTCATTTAGAATCAGAGTTGGCAGGTTGTTGAAGCATGACGGTTTTATCCTGTTTAATCCACTGGTTTTAACCATCACGTCAAAAACCTGAATGTCAAAAACTGTGAAAGTAAAAAGAATTGTCAAGTGAGAACGAAATAAACAATATTGCCAAGCAAAATCCTGTCCCCTCAATCAGTATCATAAATAGTTTTCATGTGCCCTGTGAAAGGTTTTACTTTCGGGTCCCATGTATTAAGGGGGGGGGGGGAATTAATAAAACAGATACAATAAAACCTTATATAATAATTGAAAGAGAACAACCCTATTTGTAAATTGTGCATTTAATTGATTTGAATAAATTTATTATTATTTTTATAATATTGTAAATAAAAATGAATAACCCCTTGAAAATAAATTTTGAAAGAAAAAAACCTTTTTGTCACCTAAAATGTAGGCCTATATGCTATTCTCTTTTTCCTAACTTGTACATGTTTTCTGGGCTGTGTGACAATGAATAAATTTTCTTCCCGTGAATGCCCAATACTGGGGACAATATGTTTTAATCACAGGCTGTGGTCCACAGCATTCCTTTCCCCCATCACCTTCTCTATAGACATTCCTGAATTCCGAACAATAACTACTGATAAGACTGGGCAATGCATACCCCTCTCCTTCTCTGCCCAAATCCCAGGCTAAATTCAACGGACAATAATCTGACTCATTCTTACTGAAAAATGTTCTTGGTCCATATCATTACACCTAAGGGGTAGGGAAGATAAAAGTTTTCCTCCCTTACCGCTTTAATTTAAATGGGAGCACCCAAATCCCAAAGGAAAGGAAGACAAAGATGACTTTAGCTTAGATTTCCTGCTAGTTTCACATCATTTGGAGTCTAGTTGTGGTTTGTCTTTTTTTTTAACAATTTCAAGCTGTGTTATTAATGTAAAGATATTTGTGTGTATTGAAGTTTTGATTGAATAAAGTGACAATGAATCCTGGTAGAAGGCCGATAACTACTGATAAGTCATCATATATATTCGTTGACCGTCCATATTTGAAAAAAAAGAGGGTAGGAACTCTACAGGTTCATATTTAAAAAATGAAGCGAGAGAGGGGGAGAGTTGCACACACGAACATAAGCAGCAAGGTATAAGAAAAATATGTAGTATTATGTTCCTGCATTATAATTATTTTTTATGTTCTCTCGACCTATTTGCGGGGAGCGCGTATGTGAAATAATGTGAAATAAGATACACTTACCTTCAAGACCTCAATTTTTCACAACACAAAAGACAAGTTATTTACAGGATAGTTTGAATCGCCAACAATGGACAACAATTTATTTCCCCACCACACGTCCTTTTAGCAAGTGACTACAGTTTTGCCTCCAGATACTCCTTTGCTCTAAGTGATCCTTTTAATACGTAACAATGCAAAAGTATAATAATCATTGCTGTAAAACCGTTAAAAATTAGTACAAATAAATCAGCTTATGATCTATTGATACAGTTTTAACATGTAATATCGTAAACTGAGGTAGTTTGGGGGTGCTTGCAGAACAGCCAAGCTTTTGTTCTTATATGTGAAACTAATGGCTTATGATAATGGCAATACAGGGTAATACAATAATGGCAATGCATGATCATATAATGATATTACAATGATAATACATGTTAAGACAATAAAGCAATACAGTAAAGGCAATATATGATAATGTATAGGGAAAGTGTTGAAATCATGTCGAAACTCGCAATTTGAGTTTTGACGGATCTGGAAGATTTGGGATCTCTAGACCACGAAAAGACTATTTTTAGTGTGACATTTGTCTGTCTGTGCAATGCATATATATACTCTAATTCAAAAAATATTGGATCAAATTTCAAAATAATTTATAAATCACTTTTGTGTGATCCTGTTGCTGAATATATTTTGGTGCTGTTTGGTATATAAGAACCAGCATTTTTGCAAAATGGCCCGCAAAAATGCTCAAATTTATCAACTAAATGTTTGTTATATACGTAATTTTTTACAAGGAAAATAATAAGGCCAACTCCATTACTCTATACGCACCGTTCTCATGATATATTAATTTTTCAGCATATTTGTAACGCCGACTTTGAAAAAATCTTCGGTTGACAAATAAAAACTAAGATTGGGTAAAAAGGGCAAATTCAGGGTAAATTTGCGCAATTAAACTAAATTTAATGAATTAAAATATAAATATGAAATTAATTTGAGTCTGTAGGGAGAGTCATGCGTTGGCCACAATAGATTATTTAATAACTCTAATTGTATTGCAAGTGGTTGTAAAAAGAATGTTGATACCGCATCCCGCTTTCGAAATTCAATAATTCATTTAAGATTTCGTAATTATCAAAAATTCCTTAATTTATGCATGGTAAAAATAAATGATCAAATAAATGCTCAAATTTGAAACTTTTACTAATTAGCAATACTTTCATTGACTAATATTCTTCAATATTATTGCTTAAGAGAAATTAATTTCTGTTTTAAAATTTTCTGTGGACGCAAGCTATTTAAGTTCAGAAGTAAGGAATCAATTTTAACTTTAACACGCATTATTTACTAATTCAATAAAAAAAATCAAGTAAATGAATTATGCCACAAGTATTACAGTACTCATTTTTTACTTAAAAATATTTTTGTAAATTTAAGATTTTTTTAGAACATTGGAAGTAATAAAAAACAATATTTAATTTGTCTTTCTGTTTTGCACTTTATATTTTAGAAGTGTTTGAGTTCCTCAAAGTACATAAAAAATAAATGATATTTAATATGATAAGTAGTTCACAGTTTCTTTCAAATTAAGATTTCAAATTCTGAATCAAATTTGTTTGCATTTCTTCTTTCGTCATATTTCTATAATCTGCAAAATGTACCTATATGCATACACACTAATATACAGGGAGGGTCTGAGATCAAAAGACCAGAATACCGCTATTGACAGTATTCCAGAGAGTGGACGTTATCGCCGCTCGTAACGTCACTGGTTTAAAAGGAGAAGTGCCAATTTCTCCGAGTAGTATTCAGTTTTATGGGAAAACATAGACTGTGTCAGTCGTTGTTTTAATATAATTTCTAATTATATCGTAAAAGTGAAATTTAAGTGTAAATTTGTGTATTATAGATGTGTATATATTAGTATTCTCACGTATATAAAGTATAATTTTGTTTAATTGTTGTATATAAATTGTGTTTTGTGAGCGCAAAAATGTCTGGTTGCTCCTCGGTTGCTTTGTGTTCAAATTATTATAAGAAGTCAATAGGATCTCTCAGTTTTCATAGATTTCCAAAAGATCATACACTCCAAAAATTATGGGTCGTAAAGTGCAAAAGAGGGGATAAAATAATCATTGCTAACGCAACTGTCTGTTCGAGTCACTTTTGTGATGAAGATTTTGAAGACGATTTTCGGGCTAAATTTTTTAATTTGAAGCCGGTTAAATAATTAAAACAAGCAGCCAACGGCACGAAAATCTAGCATACCATTAATACTGCAGTTAAAAACAATGTTTTTAATATAGCAGTATAAAAAATACTTAAGATTGACATGTTTCATTGATATGTAAAATAGGTGGTCCTCTAAGTAATTCAAAAACAAAATTAATAAAATAAAATCGACTTCATATGCAGTATCAAAAATATATAAAAGTAATTTATATTTCTGATACTAGCAATTATGGAGTTTGCTTTCTTTTTTGGGAGGAGGGGGGAGGGAGATATTAGCATTTTGTTAGCTAATTTACACAGTTTAGTTTATTGCAAAATGTATGTAAAGTTAATTTTAGAGGCCTTAAGCATTTTACTTTGTTATTAATATACATAATCATAAAACGCAATTCTTTAGTAATCATAATATTGACATTATATTCACATCATCTCAAGTTATGGGGCATTTCGTTTTGATATGTATATGGCTTAGAATACAAAACTAAAAGTTGAAATACAATGCATAAAAAATTTATTTACAATAAAACTAATATTCAACGCCAAATTTTTTAGAAGAAATAAAAAAGTGGGAGAATGCGTTTTTAGAAATGCATGGCGCATATATATCAAAAGAGAAATGCGTCATTAAGAACTTGCAGTCAAAGTTAGCAAACATTTCACCTTCTATATCACTAAAAGTCATAACTTTGTGGCATAAAAATGGTATGTATTGATTTATTATTTATGATCCATGTGAGCATTGCTTTAAAATTTTAAAACTGTACATAGTTTATATATTTAAATCTCTATAAAGTTTAATAACATCAATTTTGCATGCTTAAAATATCTTTGTGAAAACTGACGTATCCAGTGGCGTAGCCAAGAGTCCTAATATTCTACTAGCTCACAAAATGCATCATCTTTTTGTTGGGTAAATAAAATAAATCTACTGCCATTGACCATCCATTCGACCGCCAACACTCCCCTTTTCCCAAGATCAGATCTATGCTTTTTAATATAATATATAGTTATGTAACTACTAGATTGATGATATTTCATAGTCATCAATATATGTTATATGTATATGAGAATTTTACGCAATTAGACATTTTTGAAATACATATTTATATTACATGTTGAAAGTATTATCAATGTTTAATATAATGGATACTATATTTTAAAAAATCCGATGACCAGATATTTATTCATATCTGTATTAAACACTTGAAATGTAATTTTTATATTTACTACACTTTTCACGATATATTTAAGCTTGTATTATAAATAATATATGTGTTATAATATTTTAATGATAGCCCTATGCATGTATAAGTAGAATCATTTAATTTCATTCTTCTAAAATTTTACTACGAATGACCTTATCTCCTTTTCGAATTATAAACGCGAATTTGCTAAACGTATCTCTATGTTCCCTATTCTTGACTTGTAAGTCAGTGACGTCAAGCTTCAAGTTGTTCAGCCGTTCGTCTCATTCGGAGCTCAGACTTCGAAGTGTGAGGTTGTGATTTTGAGAAGCTGCTGCTTTTATCTTATGGTGACTTTCTTGCTTACGCTTGGGTGTGTTATATCTAGTTACGTTAGAGCACGTCGGGCTAAGTAATCTGCAACTTTATTGTGTGCGACTTTTCGCCATTTTGTGCTTTCGACTTTGGAATAACACGTGTGTTTTTCCCACGTGGTTCTGTTTTTTGTGCCTTGGATTGACCCTGCTGGACTATGGAGCTGGACAGAGAAGTTTTGGAAGTGACGAGGGATGTTGCAAGGGAACTGGATGGTGATGATGCTCGGCCTCTCAGGGATGCCATGAACTCTTATTTTGACTCCCTGCCGGACGATGGACTTTCTCACACGTGGACCCAGGAAGTGAGGGAAACAGTGAACTTCTGTGGATTACTGATCTACACGCTGACTCTGCATATCGGGGATATGCTCAAGAACGGACTCATCACCCAGGACAAGGACAAAGTCTCCCGGATTTTGGGTATGTTCAGTTTTGTGAATTCTTTTATGTTAGGCTGTGACATGACTAAATTTAGAAGTAGTGATATGTATTTAATTTTTAATTCATTTGAGGATAGTAATTTAAGATTAAACAACACTGAAATTAAATCTAAAATGTTAGAGATAGAACTAATTAAAGAGATCAAACTTGTTGATAAAACTGAAACGGTTGAAAATCCAAGTAAAAGGGCTAGGACAGGGGAGTTTCCCACTAAGGGAACTCCTACTAAAATCCAGACTGGAGAATCAAACTTAAAACCTAGTGACCATGATAACATGGATTGTAATGATGTAACTGTTAAGGATGTAAATGACAAAAGTGTAAATGCAAATGCTAATGAAGTAAATAAGCCTAAGACTTATGCTGAAATTGTCGCGCAACCTGTAGTGTTAAAAAGTGCACCAAAACCAAAAGCGGTTGTAAATAGTGGTAGTGATAAAAGTATGGAAGTAGAGAAAAAAGACCCAAAAGCGGAATGTTTTTTCATTAAGTTTAGAGATAACTACCAGGCTCTCTTTAAAAAGTTAAATGAGATCACAGGCAACAAAGTATCTGGCAAACTCTCAGGAGATATGCTTAAATTGATACCTAATGACGCCGACTCCTATAGGGTTGTTCAGCGCCATTTGACTAGTGAGAAAATCCCCTTCCACAGCTTAAACTTGAAAATAGAAAGGCCAAAAAGGTAGTTTTGAAGGGGCTACCAGCAAACTATAACATTGAGGAAATAAAACTTACTCTAACATCCATGGGATTAGATGTAGTCCGGGTTTCTCAACTGAGAAACACTAAAACGAGATTCCCCCTACCGATCTTCCTACTCAGCCTTAGGCCCACGGAAGACTGGCAGAGGATTTACAGACTGACAAGGTTAGGATACTTGGCTGTGAAGGTAGAGGCCTTCAGAGCACGGGGCTTCAAAATTTGCTACCGGTGCCAGCAGTTCAACCACTCCTCTGAGAACTGTAGTATGCCACCAAAGTGCCTAAAGTGTGCGGAAGATCAGTTCACACGGGACTGCCAGAGACCCAGGACAGAGAAGGCAACGTGTGCAAATTGTAATGGAGACCACCCGGCGAACTTCAGGCAATGCCCGAAGAACCCCTGGAATAGAGGAAAGGCACCGGGGTATGCCACTCCTCCCCCCCCAAAAATCAGATACCCCCTTGGAGGCAAAAGGCCCTCGGACTAAACACCCAGGCACCCCTCAGGGATCCTCGCACATAGTGCCACAGGAAAAAAGACACCAACCTTCAGCACCTACCAGATCGGTGCAAGAGCAGGCCCCCAAATCATCGACCTCCAGAGAATTGACCCTGGAGGAAGTAAGAGCCGCTACAGCTGCCATTAAAAAGAGATCGGAAATAGAAAAAGCCAGACAGGCAAAGGATAGGCTTGACAGGAAGGTTGAGGATTGGAAACAAAATAAACAGGAGTCAGGGATGAAGAGATCGAGCAAACCCAGCTGTTAGTTAAAACGGGTGAAAAAACGCAAAAAACTATCGAGTTCCAAAAGGACACTCACAAAAAAGTGCAAACCGCGGTTGAGGCTGAGGAAATGGAAGCTGAGACTGAACCGACTGATAAATCTGATGCTGAAAAGATGGAGGATGTCCTCAACCTCATCAGAGGATTTATTAGCATGTTCAATCTAGACGACATAAAACCGCAGAGTTAGTACAAAAAAAGAGCGATCTCATGGTAATGGTCTTTGAGGCCCTTAAAATAATCGCGGACTTTAAAAGTAACAGTGAGAATCAAACCCGTCATGGCTAGGTCCCAAAAAGAATCCTTAAAAATAATATTTTGGAATGCGAACGGCATATCTCCAAGAATAAATGAACTTAGGAACTATGTAAATGAAAATGACGTAGACGCCTTATTAATTCAGGAAACTAAAGTTAGAGAAAGTAAAAAACTAAACATAGCCAACTACATATGCTATCATAATCTTAGCTCAAATACTAATGCTAGAACGCCCCATGGAGGAACAGCAGTATACATTAAAAGAAATATTCCCCACGAGGAACTAAACAACATAAATCTTCAAGGTATAGAAAATACTAGTATAAAAATTAAAATTAATAATACTAGCCCGTTTATCCTAACCTCAACATATGTCAAAAATATGAGTAGAGTAGATGTAGCTGCGCAACTGGAAATGCTTTTCGCGCGATATCCAAACACGATACTTGCAAGCGACTTCAACGCGCACCACCGAGCGTGGGGCTGTAGGAGAGCCAATTCACGCGGTACACAGATACACAGACTGCTGAACACGACAAACACTAACATTATTGTACCGTCGACACCAACCTGCTTCTCAGGCGCCAACGGCTCATTTATAGACTTTGTCCTAACGCGAAACATAGATTACGCTCACACTATTAGTACCCTGGATGAATTCGACTCGGATCATCTGCCGGTACTGGTGACATTCGACCTGAACACACCTCTTCCAGCCTCTTTGGGACAAGAGAGGGTCAACTGGGAAGTATTCAAAAGAGCACTCTTCGAGCCGCACTTAGCAGTACCTAACATAATGAGCACGGCGGATATTGACTCTGCCACGCACACACTCACAACAGAAATCAAGAGAGCAATTGCCTCTGCCACAACACATCGTGAGTCTCCAAAAATGCCCACACTTTCCCACCATGTCAAACAATTAGTCAGGCAAAGAAATAGAATACGTAAGACATGACAGGCTAACAGAGACCCCGCCCTTAGAAGGGAGCTTAACAGACTCACGTGCAAAGTCAGGGAAAAAATTGTCGCAGAAAAGCAGCAACAGTATAAAGAACTAATCGAATCCCTTAGCCCAGAAGACGTATCGCTCGGGCAATTCGCAAAAAGACTCAGGAAACCTCAAATTAAGCTCCCGCCACTAATAGATGGTGCTAAAATCGCGTACTCAGACGAGGAAAAAACCGAGGCGCTCGCAAGCCATTATGAAAAACAATTCCAACCAAACCACGATCTAATGTGTCAGGACACCCTAAAAATGGTTAGTCAAACTTTATATAACTTCAGGAATTCCCCGGTAACGGCTGAGATTGACCCAGTCACCCCGCAGGGGATAGTAGAAATTATTAAAAATCTCAAAAACGGTAAAAGCTCAGGGCACGACAAAATCAGAAATATTGCGGTTAAAAACCTACCCTTAAACGTAATATGTTACTTGACTATCTTAATAAATAAAATATTAAAACTAACCTATTTCCCCAAAGAATGGAAGGAAGCGATAATTATAACAATCCATAAGCCTGGTGAGGATGCCACAATTCCAGCCAACTATAGACCAATCAGCTTACTACCGACACTTAGTAAAATTACTGAGAAAATTATTCTTAAGAGACTGAACACGCACCTTAGTGAGAATGACATTATCATTCCGGAGCAGTTTGGATTTCGGCCAAAGCACTCCACCACTCATCAATTGCTGAGAGTGGTAGAGTACATATCTTCTGGTCTCAATAACAAGACACCCACAGCTGCGATTTTTCTGGACATACAAAAAGCCTTTGATAAAGTATGGCACTGTGGATTAGCGTACAAATTGATCACTTTAAAAGTCCCTGACGCTCTTGTCAAACTTTTAATCTCATACTTAAATAACAGACACTTTCAAGTCAGAGTAGGAGGTAACTTATCCACACCCAAGCTCATTAAAAGTAGTGTACCGCAAGGTCCTATCCTGGGCCCGACACTCTTTAACATATACCTGAACGACATCCCTAGGACTCCAAACACAGAGCTGGCACTCTATGCAGACGACAGTGCGATACTTGCAAAACACCCATATGTCTCAGTAATGCACAGACAGCTACAACAACACTTAGACATACTCCAAACTTGGCTGGAAAAATGGCGAATAAAATTAAACCCCAATAAATGTCATTGGATTTATTTCTCTAGAAAACGTAAACCTCCGCCGCCTCTGTACATAAACAACCATGCCCTAAAAGCGGAAAAATCTACTAAATACCTAGGTGTAACGATAGATTCCCACCTAACCTGGAAACAGCACGTAACGAACTTAATCAAAAAAGCGTATTTGGCCACAGGAGCCTTATACCCAATGATAGGAAACGGAAATCTAAGTTATCAAAATAAACTCCTAATTTATAAATCGGTCATCCGCCCGGGAATGCTGTATGCAGCACCCGTATGGGGATATGCCTGTAAAACTACAATAGACCTCCTAGAGACAAAACAAAACAAAATACTACGGATTATCAGGAAAGCTCCCAGGTACTTAAGAAACTCGGTAATTAGGAATGACTTCAAAATAAAAACTGTTAGAGCCCAAATTAAAAAGCTAGCGCTTAAATTTTACAGAAATTTGCCATCCGTTCCAAACGAACTGTTATTCAATCTGCATGACTATGATCATCGCAAGGCCAAATCTCGTAAGAGACCCCGCGCTGTTCTAAACATCGATAATCGGAATTAAAAGATCCCACCGCAAACATCTGATGTTTAAATAAAACTCGCGACTACTATTTTATAAAAAAAAAAAAAAAAAAATATTCTAAACTCTAAACTGCCAAAACGCTAGGTAACCCTTAGATCTGCATCAACCCCCCAAACTGCTTAAACTCTAAATGTGCAACAAACTGCCACACTAGGAGCTAGGACAAATAATAAAAAGTAGTAAATAAAAACCTCGAACCTCCAATTAGTGTCACTGAATTAATGTCACAGTTTGACGATAAGAACCACATATTGAAACTGGAGATTAAAGGCGCTTCGCGCCTGGTGCTCTGTCTTGTACGACACTACGTTCTCCCGTTCGAAAAGCAACCCCCTCTCTCTGACCTACCATATGTTTAAAGTACCTTGACTAATATACACGTACGCAGATGTCGCTTCACCTATCTTACACGAATATCCAATTCAGGGAATGTGATAGACGCCTCAGTAGGATTAGTGCCTGTCAACTGACCAGGGAAATTTTATTGCATTTTGAATTCTGGACTGAGAAGGTTGGATGTACCTTGTTGCTGCACGTATTTCATTATAGATTGACTCTTGGAATTAGTAGAAGATTCCTTTTGAAAATTCTCCTTCCTATCTGACGTTCTAGTAAGATTTTTCAAAAATATGTTTATGTATTTTTAAGATTTGAATCATGTGTTAGCTGTTTGATGTATAATCCCATGTTTTAAGTAAGCACATATGAGCTACGTGTTTTAAGTAAAATTAAGCATTCCCAGCTGCAATAGATATTAAATATCACATACCACTGTATAGAAAACATTTTAATGTTACCAATTTCGTATTGTATAGAAACATATTAATGTTATATCATCTTTTAAAATTTCTGGAACACTATTAGAAATATTGTATTAATGTCGTTTTTTGACAATGATTAACTATACATGTTAACATACATGTTACCTAACTATACATGTTAATATATAGAGAAAGTATTAGAATCGAGATAGAATATAGAGAAAGTATTAGAAGGCACCTGAATCCATGGATGTATCTTACCTGCTTTCGTGTTGTTAATATCCTTTAAATTGTATTAGAATGAAAATTTTCCAAGAAAAATATTGAGTAAAAATCGTATGAATGAATATTCAAAGACCTCAGTTCAGAAGACATGTGTCATTTATTTCGATTAAAGGAATTTCTTACGCATTCAACCCCTCTTTGATTTTGAACACTGTTGTGTTTGACCTCAAAAGATCTGTGCCAAAAAGCTATTAGAGGTATCTTTATATATTAGAGGTATCTTTATTTCTCATCGAAGATCTGTGCCGTCGGTAGTCTGATTATAAAATAGAGTTGTTTAAATGTTAGATCACACATTCTCGACCTAACTGTTCGAAAAGTGACAGTATTGTTTAGAATTTTTTTATGACTATGAGTACTATGAACGTATTATCATATCTAGAATAATCTCGCTTAAAATAAGTTGTATCAAATTCATTGGGGGGAGGGGGAGAACTTAATATTACCAAATAAATATGCAATGGATGCGTTCCTTTTCAGTGGGTGCGAAAGCACAATTTCTTAAAATGAAGTTCAAAATACATATATTAAATATTTGAACAATATGGTTGCGACAAAGAATAGCCCACCAAAAAAATACTTGAGGATTGACGAGCTTATTTCAACGATAAGAAGCTTCAGTTCCGTCCCAGTAGCTGAACGGAAGAGCGTTTCATGACCAGTATGGTTTATTTCCATTTCGTTCCGTATGTGACCCTCTTTAGTAATAGTAGCAGGTTGTGTTTTATCCAAACTACTATACCCAAGTTGTGGGGGGGGGGATTTCCGTAAACATTATATACATGTAGTAACTATGCAAATTACTCCTCAGGGGATGAGTTCAATCGTGCTTCGTCCCACCTGCGATCAGTATAAATAAAATGTGTCATTTGCAGGTGTCAGGGGAGGGGAAACAAAACAAACGCCAATCAATGCCACCTCGATTTTGAAAAGTATTTTTTTAATATTTTAAAATATGATTATTTTTTAACAATAAGTGTGCTTATTTTGAATAAAATATGCTTACTTTGTTAATATTATTAAATTTCCTCATTTTTATAATATACTAAAATATGCTTATTTTTAAAAGTTGAACGTGCTAGCCATTAACAATATTTATATAAGGCCTGAACAGAACAAATTCATTTAGTTTTCTGTTTTAAATTGAAAAATCTTCGTGAAACCGAAATTGACACAATAGTAAAATAATAATAATAAAGTGTGCAACTAACCAATTTAATTAACGCCGACTCCATTGCAATTCACCATTTTGACACGAGCGGAGATTATGAGTGCATCAAACAATCCTATGTAGCCTATTTGCAAGGATTAGTTGGTCAACTTATGCATCAATTGTCTATCATCTGATAAGTGAGAGGTGACGAGGTAAAATGGTGTGCTAGCATCTTGGGTGATGGAAAGAGATTAGATTCTTTGTCAAGAAGGGGGAAGTAAATGGGTAATTTCCAAGGTCTCTCCCGTTCGTCGTCGTGGATGAAGCACTTGGAGTTGCCGCCTTTATCTGCTGTGGTGTAAGATTCCATGTGTTGTAGTTTTGACATTTTTTGTATTCACAAAGTCCGTTGGTGTAAAATGCCCCCTGATGGGCGGGGCGTCGTCGCAAGAGCTGGCGCCAATACATCAAGGTGTGTGAGGCACGTGGGAACAAGTCCATACGCAATCATCAAGGTGTGTGAACACGTGGGAAAAGTCCAAATGCATGAATAGGCGATGAGGGAAGTATCCATAATGAAACTTCACTGCTAGCCAGCCAAAAGAAAGTAAAATACATAGATTTGGGCGTTTGGGTTTTGATAATTTTAGCTACCATGCCGACAATTTGAAAAGTTTTGGTCATAGCGTCTTCATCGCCTTTAAGAATTTGTACTATGTCTTTTAGAATGCTGCTAATTTTGCTAATATCAATAAACATTTCGACCTCTTTATAGAGGCTCAAGAATTCAAGAAAAGTATTTGCATTCGCGGTTTGAGGGATTTTGTCCCACACAGGTTGCGCATGGGCTAAGTACTCGCCGGTAGTTCCTCTTACCGTCTCGGCACTTCCTGCACAGCGGGGGGGTTCTCTTAGTGGGAAGGGGGGAATTATCCTCTCCAAGGGTGAAGTTTTAGCAGTTTGTTGGAGTTTTTTTTAATTCTTGGTTTTTTTACGAAAACAGGGGTTTTGGGGACAGTGCCTAAAATTGGCGGGGTGTGAGCCTGAGTAGTTGGCGCATTTCGCCGGGGTGTCCCTATTCTTAGTGCAATCTCTCGTTGGATGCCCCTCGCCACATTTGAGGCAGCGGGAGGGGAGGGTACATTGATCAGAATGATGATTCCATAACTGACAATTATAACACATTTTATGGCCTCGCGCTTTAAATAGCTGGACTTTTATCTGCATAGAGAGCAGGGTTTTAACATCATAAATCCTCGCCCATCCCTCCGCCGGCTCATGTCCGACCAAGAAGATGGGGAGGGGGGTCCTATCACGTCTGTTCCTCAGCTGCGTGATCCTAACAATTTTAAAGCCAAGTGTGGCAAGCTCATTTTTAATCTCCTCAGCATTAGTATTGGTGGGCAAGCCCTTTGTACCAATTTTCCTCGGCCTATCCGTTTTCAAATTTAAAGAACTGAAGGAATTCCCTTACGGGTTAAGTGAGCCGCACACTCCTGTAGTCCTCAACGGACCCAGGAGTGATCCGGATCACTCTCCCCATGAGAAGACCCTGAACATTACAATATAGAGTTTTGTTTAAGTCCTCTATGAGGGCTCCGCAATTAATTGTGGAGTCCACATAAAAAGACGCAACTTTTTCCTTGAGGGGGGGGGCGACTCAGTCATTTCGACTTCCTCGACGTTTAATTTGCTAAATTTATTTTTGGTTTGGATGTCCTCAGAGGGTTTACTGCTATCAGAGATTTTTAACTTTTTTACTTTTAGGCTGGGTGATGTAACCTTCCAATTTACCGAACATTTCATGTTTAAATTTGAGATACAAATCATACTTAGGTTTAAGCTTCCTATCCTTATAAATATCATAAATAAGACTATAAGAAATTCTATTAGCAAGAGTATTAAGATTAGGGTGGCTGGCTAGCAAATTAGAATCAGAAATGGTACCTGCTAAGATTGTCTTTATCATCTTGGCTCGCTCGAAGTCGATCCCATCCTCCTCTAGTCTGGCGATGATCCAGTCGTAGATCTTAAAGTGGCTGTATATTTTCCACTCCGCGGAGTCTTTTTTCAGCTGGTCGCTCTCACATCCCAGGGACTTGATGTAGGCTGCCTCGTAAACGGCTGCAGTTTGTGTATCCTCGTCATCCGATGAAGAAACAGTCTCTCCTTGTTCCTGGTCCTCCTTGATTTCGGCCCAGTCCTTCTTTTCCTTTCTCACCCGCTGCTTAGCGTGCTTGTCTATCACTCCATGTTGCGCCATTTTCACGACAGTTGCTTCCACAATCTTTATATTGTCCATGTTGAATCGACCCTTCTTCGGGTCTATAGCATTGTCTATCATCAGCTGTTTCCAGCCCAATCTACCTCTCCAGTCTCTCAAAATTTCCACATCATACTTTACTGACTCAGCAATCTGTTCACTTGTGTATCCGCCATGATGGATCCATAATTCTTTCCAATCTTGAAAACCTTTTGCTTCCACTGGTGATATGAAAAGCTCCTCCACTCGAGTAATAACTCTCTGTACATCCATCGTAAATTACTTTGCCCGACGCGGTTTACTAAAACTTAGTACACACACGCCCAAGCTAAAGCAAGAAGAAACAAGTAATCCCACGTGGTATCTGCGACGAGCGTCTCAGAAGGTGCGAACAGTTCCGCTGCCTGCGAGGGAATGAAGGGGCGAGGGATTCCAAGGCAGTAGGTGCCGCTTAATGTGATCGCTTTGGGACAGATGCTATTTGATAACAATAACCGATTGATAACAATAAACAAAAAGTATCAGAAACATAAAATTTTGATTTTAAAAATTAATATTTACTGTATTTTTGCAGCTACTACAAATTTAAAAGATTCACACAAACACTATTTTAAGCAAATCGTTAAAATAGATCAATTAAAGAAAGTCTTTCAAAGTTGTCTGCCTTGTATTTTGTCTCAGCAAATTATTTATAAAACTTTCATATCTGTACTGTTCGCGAAAGTCCCCAGCAGTGCCTCTGTGTTGCACCCCGAGTCCCAAAACACGGAGAGCCTCTCTCATTTCAGTAGCAGTTGGAGGATTCTCAACAAGGTTTTCAACTTCGTCCTCATCTTCATCCGATGCTTTTTCATCGTTTTCTTCGATAGAACACGATACAGCTCGGCATACATCTTCATCAGTCATTGTTGTAGCCACTTGGGCATTCTCATCTATAGACATCCATTCTGCAAAGTCATTTTCAGTCATGTCGGATGGTACACATACTGTTTCATCGAATTCCGGTACATCCATACCTTCGTCCGCTTTAACGAATCCACCGTGCGAGAAACAGTTCTTAATTGTATTCTCGGACACTCGATCCCACGACATTGTCAAAAGATGGAGAGCCTGAAGGACATTCGTCTTCTTTGCTAACGCGTTTGCACTCAGTTGTTCCGTACTTCCATATTTTCCAAAACCCTAGTGCGCATTTATCCACGGTAATACGCTGTCATTGCACGAATTATTCCTTGGTCACATGGTTGGATAAGTGATGTAGTGTTGGCAGGTAGGAGAATGATTTTGATATGCTTTAATGTGACATTTACATCGTGGGCTCTGCAGTTATCGATGAGTACGACGATATTGTGATCTAATTCTTTGTCCCACTTTAGAAGCCATTCGCTGAATAGAGCAACTGTCATCCACGCTGTTTTATTGGCAGCATAATCAACAGGCAATTTTTTAACACCCTTAAAGCATCTCGGCTTTTTGGTTTTTCCGATAACAAAGAGTTTCTTCTTCTTTCCAGTCATGCTCGCACAACAGAGAACAGTTATACGTTCTTTTGAAATTTTGCATCCCTTAGAGCTCTCGTTTTTGAACAGGTACGTATGTTCTGGCAAGGCACGAAAATAAAGTCCAGTTTCGTCAGCATTGTAGATGTTTTCGGGTGAATAATCAGCGATTATTTTCGGCCATTCTTCGGAAATCCATGCCTTTGCAGCTGGAAAAGCGGCATCCTTTTCTTCCCCATGGGTACGTTTGAACACAATGTTCTCCCTTTTCCTCCAGCGATTAA
This sequence comes from Amaurobius ferox, assembly GCA_951213105.1. NCBI lineage: Eukaryota > Metazoa > Arthropoda > Arachnida > Araneae > Amaurobiidae > Amaurobius > Amaurobius ferox. The sequence goes on along the minus strand of OX578154.1, from coordinate 15,095,337 downwards.
ACCACCCGTCTGTTGCGACGAAATTTTTTTTGCCCATTTCAGAAGCAAGATCTTCAGCTTTCTGCCGCATTAAAGGACCGTTTATGCGTGCATCCTTTTCCCTAACATTGGCAAACCACAGTGTCAAAGCCGATTCGACTTTCCCAGTACGTCTTCGCTTACAGTTCAAATTTGCGTTCAACTGCGCTTTATTTTCAATCTCGTCGCGATTCTTTAACATTTTACAGAGTAATGGCTGAAAGATTTTTAGTGCAGCAGCAGCATTTCTTTGACTCATCTTGGGTAAATTATCAAAACGTTTCAAAATGTCAATTTTGTCCTTAACAGTTAAATCATTGCGTTTTTTTTCCATTGCTAAAATGCTTGACTATCTGCAATAAAGTTTGAAATGCAACTTTACAGAGAAAAAAAATTCTACAGCTTACAACAGTCCAAGAACTTTGCTTACTGATAAGAAAAGAACTCAACGCTTTTCCTACGCCCCCAGTTCAAAGGGGGTTTTTCATTCTCAAAGGGGGAAAAGGGGGAGAGAAATCACCACCTGCAGAGCTGGCGCCAAGGGCCGGGATTCCTGCACGTGCGATTTCTGCACAAAGGGCCCCTGTTTGGGGATTCTCCCTTTACTTTTAAGTCTATGGAGTTTGGATTTTTTGTTGAGAGAATGAAAAAAAAAATTCGAAAATGGTACAAGAACGACGAAAGTGAAGTGATAACAATAAACGAAGGCGCTGATTACAAAAACCGATTTTTTTAACATGTGTTAATATACAAGCGTTCGGGACTTCGCGATTCTGATAACATTAAACGAATGATAACATTATCCGCGATCACATTAAGCGGCACCTTCTGTATTTAGAAAGAATGTATCCACTCGAACTCCAAATCCATTGGACCAAATATCATAACATTTTATAGATAAGTTACTTGTGGGTTACCCTGGTGCTAATCACACTTGGGTACAATTCGCGATAAATACTGTTTTTTTTTCTTGCAATGCGACCCGCAAAAATCGTATGTATCCACTCTCTAAAAATTTAATTCACTGACTTTCGCAAAATTTGGTAGATACATCACTTATGGCTTACACTGGCGTTGTTTAAATTTTGGTACGATTTTGACGTTGCAAAAACAGCGTGCCTTGTTTCTGCAAAGTGGACCGCAAAAATTGTATGTATTCACTCCAACTGAGAAACTAATTGAACAAATTCCATAAAATTTGGTAGATAAGTGGCTTGTTGGTACGGATTAGGTTTTGGGTTAACTTTTTTAGCTAAATGGCCCGCAAAATTAGTTAAAATCTAAATAAAATATGCATTCATGTTTTTTTCTACAATTGAACTTTATTTAATACATTATAAAATAATAAATAAGAAAATGAATTAGAGCTGTAGGGAAAGTCATGTGCTGCCCACATCAGAATTTTTATGCATACAAGATCATATATCCAAGATTTGATACGTCCTTACTTGCCCATGATTTTACAAGGAGTTTGAAAAAAGAGATTATGGAGTTTATTTCTTTACATATTGAACTTAAACATTTTCTTGCAATTGCGAAGTACGAGTATCTTAATATAACATGCCGAATGTAATAACAAAAAATATCAATCATGCATAAAGTATTGATCATGGAACACGTTCAAACTGAACTGCAATTTTATTCACGCATGAAATGCAATAATATTTAGTTTAATTATATATTATTAAAAGTCACTCAACTTCAAAATTCTCAGTGCTTATTTATAACGAGGAGAGTAAAAACACAAAACAAATCCTTGTATACCACCAAAAACTTTTTTAAATATTTCTAAAATGTGATGCATTCAACGCATTTTTTAAATTATTAGAGTACTACAGTAATTTATTGTACTTGAAACTTAAAACTTCATCAGAAAAGACAATGCTAGTTACATAAAATGGACTTTAGTCAAAAGACGTCCTCAAAAGTATATTTACGATGCTTTTGCGTTTAATGTTATGTCATAATTATATAATTATTCATTTCTATATAAACTATATTTTTTGCTTATCTCATGTTAAATCGTTTCTCGAAATTGTTGTAATTATGACAAAACTTTTCATTTTATGAATCGTCAACTTCTCTCTGTTGAAGACCCAGACCGTCCGACTCGTCCGAGGACTTAGAGCATCTATTTGGACGACCGGGTCAGCTTCTCTGTGAAAGCCCCAGGCCGTCCGGCTCGTCCAGAGGACTTAGAGCAACAAATTGGACGACCGGGAAGCGGGTCAGCTTCTCTGTGTAAAATCTAGAAATATTGCATTCATATAACTTAAGTTCCAGACTCCAGGGCAAAATAATTTTATATGAAAAAAAAAATCAGCAATTCTTATACAACTCACCTTACAATTGCTTGATTTGTTTACATTCTGTATTCTATAGTATAGCGTTAAAATTTGGCTTTTGTTTAAAGAATAAAGAAAGTTCAGAGATAATTTAAAATGAAAATTTTGCAATTGCATTGGTACAGAAATTAAATTCACAGATATTATACAAAAATAAGCGGTTTTATGATGAATACAACACTATAAATTTAAACATCTACGGTATATACAGCGGAAAAAAAATGAAAGCCATGTTTTATATTGCAGTGAGTCACGCAATCTCTTCATATATCGGTTCATATAATATGAGTGTAACTGTTATTTCAATTTTTATTTTAAAAACTACCTACCATATTTTGCTGAATTTTTTTTTACACATTTAACGTGATAAATTAAATATTCTCTAAAATGCTATTTGGATGAAATAATGTTTACGGAAGTTGTCGTGAAAAGGGTTAAACAGAAAGACCGAAGTCATAATCAATTCTCAATTATGTTGGAAAATGTTAAAAACAGTCCCAACTCCGTGGGTGGAATTTCTAGACAATTTCAAAATCCATCTTTTTATATATGCCTCGTAAAGTAAAATTTCTTAGAAAAATGTTACTTACGACTCTATTATATAAAATAAAATGCTTAAGAGGAATATTTGCATCTAGCTAAGTTGGAAAAAAATTGATTTTATTTTTAAATAATAAGATCACTCAAAACTTATTTGTTCAAATTTCATAAATTCATAGGCATTGCCAAGATGTAGAGATTATATTGAAACAAAAGATCATGAAACTGCATTCTCAAAAATTTAAACGCGATTTTATTGAAATTCACCTTTTGAAAATCGACTGTCATGATATCTCAAATTTCTTTAACATTGGTTACCTTTCTTCCAGACAGAAATTTGCAACTAACTGCATATTCGATTTGCGACAGACACAACAATTGTATCGCCATTTATTGACAGAGAATTCGTTGATTTTTTGTTTGCCGGGCTGCTACTTCTTCCTACACTATGTTAGATGTGAAAAAATTTCTAGCGTGCTAGATACGTATAATCCAGATTTTTAGGATTTATTTTAATTTTTTGATTTCAGTTAAAATACGAAGAAGATATCCAGGACAGTAGCGAAAACAAAACGTCCGACAATAATCGCTGTCATTTCCAAAAGTATTTTTTTTCAACAAAACTTTGATTTCGTTTTATTAAACACATTTTTAAATAACTAAAGCATTTAAAATTCAATTATCAATTTTTCGCTAACAAAGTTAAAAAAAAACAAAAAAAAAACTTTTTTTATCCGGGCTCCCTTATTTGTTCCCAAATAAAAGTTTTCACACTTCTCATACTAAAAATTCTGTAATTTTTACTTTTCATACTATAAAACATAGTATCGACAACGTATTGTTTTCACGAAAATTTTCGATTTGCAAGATTTTGATGCCAGTATATATTTTACGACACCCTGAACACGTTTGAACTATTTTTAGAGTGATGTCAATCTATCTGTCTGCGGTTAATTACATGATAGACATCACAAGTATTGATCGATTTTCACGAAACTTTATACATGACTTTGTCATCCAAAAATTTTGAACTACATAAATGTTTTTGAAATTCGAGCCAAAACTTCAAAATTTATTTGAAATTTTATGTTTTCTTAACATGGAATCATAGGGAAACATTTGATATAATTCGGTTCCGGACATAATCCCGACAGCCAAAATCCCGACAAGCCAGAATCCCGACAGGGTCGAAATCCCGACAAGTCAAAATCCCGACAAGGTCGAAATCCCGACAAGCCAAAATCCCGACAGCCGAAACCCACTTCATAGAGTTTCGTCCAGAACAGAGCACCAGGCGCGAAGCGCCTTTAATCTCCAATCTCTAGGTGTGGTTCTTATCTTCATACTGTGACATTATTTCATTGGTCCATAGTTGGAGGTTCGATGTTTTTGATTTACTGTTTTTATTATTTGTCCTAGCTCCTAGTGGGGCAGTTTGTTGCACATTAAGAGTTTAAGCAGTTTGGGGGGGTTGATGCAGATCTGAGGGTAACCTAGCATTTTAGCAGTTTAGGATTTTAAACATTTTGTAGAAAACCAAAGATCGCGAGTTTTCTTTAATATCAACTGATTAAGGTGGGACGTTCCTAGTACCGAATATCAAAGTTAAGTACCGAGCGGGGTCTCTTACGAGATTTAGCCTTGCGATGATCATAGTCATGCAGATTAAATAATAGTTCATTTGGAACAGATGGCAGATTTTTGTAGAATTTAAGCGCTAGCTTTTTGATTTGGGCTCTAACAGTTTTTATTTTGAAGTCTTTCCTAATTACCGAGTTTCTTAAGTATCTAGGGGCTTTCCTTATAATCCTTAGGGTTTTGTTTTGTCTTGTCTCTAATAAGTCTATGGTAGTTTTACAGGCATATCCCCATACGGGTGCTGCATACAGCATTCCCGGGCAGATGACCGATTTATAAATTAGGAGTTTATTTTGATAACTTAGATTTCCGTTCCCTATCATTGGGTATAAGGCTCCTATGGTTATATACGCTTTTTTGATTATGTTCGTTACGTGCAGTTTCCAAGTTAGGTGGGAGTCTATCGTTACACCTAGGTATTTAGTAGATTTTTCCGCTTTTAGGGCATGGTTGTTTATGTACAGAGGAGGCGGAGGTTTACGTTTTCTTGAGAAATAAATCCAATGACATTTATTGGGATTTAATTTTATTCGCCATTTTTCCAGCCATGTTTGGAGTATGTCTAAGTGTTGTTGTAGCTGTCTGTGCATTACTGAGACGTAAGGGTGTTTTGCAAGTATCGCGCTGTCGTCTGCATAGAGTGCCAGCTCCGTGTCTGGGGTCCTGGGAATGTCATTTAGATATATGTTAAAGAGTGTCGGGCCCAGGATGGATCCTTGCGGTACACTACTTTTAATGAGCTTGGGTGTAGATAAGTTATTTTTTACTCTGACTTGAAAGTGTCTGTTATTTAGGTATGAAATTAAAAGTTTGACAAGTGCGTCAGGGACTTTTAGAGTGATCAATTTGTAAGCTAATCAACAGTGCCACACTTTATCAAAGGCTTTTTGGATGTCAAGAAAAATCGCAGCTGTGGGTGTCTTATTATTAAAACCAGAAGAAATGTACTCTACCACTCTCAGCAATTGATGAGTGGTGGAGTGTTTTGGCCGAAATCCAAACTGCTCCGGAATGATAATGTCATTCTCACTAAGGTGCGTGTTCAGTCTCTTAAGAATTATTTTCTCAGTAATTTTACTAAGCGTCGGCAACAAACTGATTGGTCTGTAGTTGGCTGGAATTGAGGCATCCTCACCAGGTTTATGGATCGCTATAATTATCGCTTCCTTCCATTCTTTGGGGAAATAATTTAGTTCTAGTATTTTATTTATTAAGATGGTCAAGTAAAATATTATATTTAAGGGTAGGTTTTTTACCGCGATATTCCTGATTTTGTCGTGCCCTGGGCTTTTACGGTTTTTGATAATCTCTACTATTTCTTGCGGGGTGGCTGGGTTAATCTCAGCCGTGACCGGGGAGTTCCTGAAATTGTTTAGAGTTTGTCTAACCATTCTTAGGGTGTCCTGACACATTAGATCGTGGTTTGGTTCAAATTGCTTTTCGTAATGCCTAGCAAGCGCCTCTGCCTTTTCTTCGTCTGAGTACGCAATATTAGCGCCATCTATTAGTGGCGGGAGTTTAATTTGAGGTTTTCTGAGTCCTTTAGCGAATTGCCAGAGCGATACGTCTTCCTGGCTAAGGGATTCGATTAATTCTTTATACTGTTGCTGCTTTTCTGCGACAATTTTTTCACTGACTTTACAAGTGAGTCTATTAAGCTCCCTTTTAAGGGTAGGGTCTCTGTTAGCCTGCCATGTCTTACGCATTCTATTTCTCTGTTTAACTAACTGTTTGACATGGTGGGAAAGTGTTGGCATATTTGATGACTCACGATGTGTTGTGGCAGATGCAATAGCTCTCCTGATTTCTGTTGTGAGTGTGTGCGTGGCAGAGTCAATATCCGCCGTGCTCATAATGTTGGGTACTGCTAAATGCGGCTCGAAAAGTGCTCTTTTGAAAACGTTCTAGTTCACCCTCTCTTGGAAACCCACTCTTGCACAGACTAATGCAGCACTAAGGCGGTCATCGCAGTGACGTCACTAGGATTAGAATTTACTAATCAGCACCCACCCACCCCACGCACATGCGCTGGACTCACGCTGGGCCCACGCACATGGCTCTCTACGCCTATATGTATAGCTTGATCAAAATTATCGGCGTTTTTACATCTCTACATTTTACAAATTAATAGTTTTAATCACTAAATCATAACAATTATGCCATTACTGAAATAAATTTTGGCAAACTGAAATGACAAAGTTTAAAATGATATAACAGGTCGGTATAAGATTTAGGAAATTCATTTTATTAAAAAAGAAAAAAAAACACACATTCTGCATACGTTTAAATAGCATATTCAAATAGCATATGGCCATTGTCGTAGCAAGCGGATGGAGCCAAGAGGGAGCGTGAGTCCAGCGCATGTGCGTGGGGAGGCGGTGCTGATTAGTAAATTCTAACCCTTGTGACGTCACTGCGATGACCACCTTAGTACAGTGGCTAGAATAGATAGTGTGCCGACCGAGGCGAAAAACAGGTTCCCTAAAAACCGCCTACGCCAGACGGCGTTGGTATCAAATAAGCGGTCTAAAGCGGAGGAGTTAACATTGAAACTAATGGGAATTTAATTCAAACGAAATGATTGATATCTTTGGAAATAATTGAAGAATTTGTCTGAAATTTGGTGTAATTATTGCAAGTGGTATACACAAAAAGTCATTTGATTTTCAGAGAGATTAACCTAGGGATATATCCATATTTTAAAATTTTTATTTAGCTTTATCTGTGGTCGTTCAAACATTTGAGATCCAAAATAATCAAATTCATTCATCACAGTAACATGAAATTCGGTATGACGTTTTCTCTTGTGGTACATTTCAAGTCTTTCGATTTTGAAGCTTATCGGGCTAGCCCGTCCTGGGCCCGCCATATGACTTTACTTTTTGGTATAACTCGAGAACAGGTGTATCTAAAAATTCGAAGTTTAGCATATGCTTGTCATTTGCTGTATATTTTAACTCTTTGGATTAAAAATCTTATCGGGCTAGCCCGTCCTGAACCCAACAAGAGGAATATATCGTTTTTTGAGAATAACTCAAAATTAGAAGCATCTACAATGTCTAAATTTAATATATCATTGTCTTTTGTGGTATATTATATTTCATCGCATTTCGAACCTTATCGGGCTAGCCCGTCTTGGTCCGCCAAAGAAATTTACTCGCTTTTCAAGAATATCTCGATCAAACGAAGTAGCTAAAGAATGTGAATTTTGTATATCATTTCCTTTTGGATGGATTTTAATTTAGATTTTGAAACTCATCGGGCTAGCCCATCCTGAGCCCAACAAAAGGAATATATCGTTTTTTGAGAATAACTCAAAATTCGAAGCATCTACAATGTCTAAATTTAATATATCATTGTCTTTTGTGGTATATTATATTTCATCGCATTTCGATCCTTATCGGGCTAGCCCGTCTTGGCCCGCCATAGAAATTTACTCGCTTTTCAAGAATAACTCGATCAAACGGAGTAGCTAAAGAATGTGAATTTTGTATATCATTTCCTTTTGGATGGATTTTAATTTAGATTTTAACCCCATCGGGCTAGCCCGTCCTGAGCCCAACAAAAGGAATATATCGTTTTTTGAGAATAACTCAAAATTCGAAGCATCTACAATGTCTAAATTTAATATATCATTGTCTTTTGTGGTATATTATATTTCATCGCATTTCGATCCTTATCGGGCTAGCCCGTCTTGGCCCGCCATAGAAATTTACTCGCTTTTCAAGAATAACTCGATCAAACGGAGTAGCTAAAGAATGTGAATTTTGTATATCATTTCCTTTTGGATGGATTTTAATTTAGATTTTGAACCCCATCGGGCTAGCCCGTCCTGAGCCCAACAAAAGGAATATATCGTTTTTTGAGAATAACTCAAAATTCGAAGCATCTACAATATCTAAATTTAATATATCATTGTCTTTTGTGGTATATTATATTTCATCGCATTTCGATCCTTATCGGGCTAGCCCGTCTTGGCCCGCCATAGAAATTTACTCGCTTTTCAAGAATAACTCGATCAAACGGAGTAGCTAAAGAATGTGAATTTTGTATATCATTTCCTTTTGGATGGATTTTAATTTAGATTTTGAACCCCATCGGGCTAGCCCGTCCTGAGCCCAACAAAAGGAATATATCGTTTTTTGAGAATAACTCAAAATTCGAAGCATCTACAATGTCTAAATTTAATATATCATTGTCTTTTGTGGTATATTATATTTCATCGCATTTCGAACCTTATCGGGCTAGCCTGTCTTGGTCCGCCAAAGAAATTTACTCGCTTTTCAAGAATATCTCGATCAAACGAAGTAGCTAAAGAATGTGAATTTTGTATATCATTTCCTTTTGGATGGATTTTAATTTAGATTTTGAACCCCATCGGGCTAGCCCGTCCTGAGCCCAACAAAAGGAATATATCGTTTTTTGAGAATAACTCAAAATTCGAAGCATCTACAATGTCTAAATTTAATATATCATTGTCTTTTGTGGTATATTATATTTCATCGCATTTCGATCCTTATCGGGCTAGCCCGTCTTGGGCCGCCATAGAAATTTACTCGCTTTTCAAGAATAACTCGATCAAACGGAGTAGCTAAAGAATGTGAATTTTGTATATCATTTCCTTTTGGATGGATTTTAATTTAGATTTTGAACCCCATCGGGCTAGCCCGTCCTGAGCCCAACGAAAGGAATATATCGTTTTTTGAAAATAACTCAAAATTCGAAGCATCTACAATGTCTAAATTTAATATATCATTGTCTTTTGTGGTATATTATATTTCATCGCATTTCGAACCTTATAGGGCTAGCCCGTCTTGGCCCGCCATAGAAATTTACTCGCTTTTCAAGAATAACTCGATCAAACGGAGTAGCTAAAGAATGTGAATTTTGTATATCATTTCCTTTTGGATGGATTTTAATTTAGATTTTGAACCCCATCGGGCTAGCCCGTCCTGAGCCCAACAAAAGGAATATATCGTTTTTTGAGAATAACTCAAAATTCGAAGCATCTACAATGTCTAAATTTAATATATCATTGTCTTTTGTGGTATATTATATTTCATCGCATTTCGATCCTTATCGGGCTAGCCCGTCTTGGCCCGCCATAGAAATTTACTCGCTTTTCAAGAATAAATCGATCAAACGGAGTAGCTAAAGAATGTGAATTTTGTATATCATTTCCTTTTGGATGGATTTTAATTTAGATTTTGAACCCCATCGGGCTAGCCCGTCCTGAGCCCAACAAAAGGAATATATCGTTTTTTGAGAATAACTCAAAATTCGAAGCATCTACAATGTCTAAATTTAATATATCATTGTCTTTTGTGGTATATTATATTTCATCGCATTTCGAACCTTATCGGGCTAGCCCGCCTTGGCCCGCCATAGAAATTTACTCGCTTTTCAAGAATATGTCGATCAGTCGGAGTAGCTAAAAAATGTAAATTTAGTATATCATTCCCTTTTGGATGGATTTTAATTTATAATATAGTATTCTCTTTTGGGATATATTTTAATTCTTTGGATTTTAAACTTTATTAGATTACCCCATCTTTGCCCAGCCTTAGGAATGCATTCGTTTTTGGAAAATAACTCGAAAATTGGAGAAAAATTATCATTTACCAAACAATTAAACAATTACATTAGTTCTCCTTAGGGATTATATTTGAGAAAGTATTTTGTGCTGTTGTGTAAACCCACATTCGATCGTCGACCCCCCCCCCCCCTCTTATCCTAGATCTTGCCTACGCTTATATGCAAGAGAATTAAATAATGCGAAACCAGTCCACGGTGCACTTTAAAGATTCATAGTAATATAGTGATTCGTACTACATAGTATAATACAAAGAAAAGTCTTGTGACGGGATTTTGGGATGCTGAAATTCGCAGATTATGAAATGTTAAACTATTTTTTAGCCTATTCGTCGAAATGAAAAATACAGTAATATGCTGGATGAATCGAATTAATACATTTTTCTAGGCAATTTTACACAGAACAGGCGATAATGGTATAGCTATAAAAACAGCCCTTTTTAATCCAAATATAGATTTTCAACGTCAGTTACAACAAACATCAAATGAGTGAAAACTTGCTGCTTACAATTTCGAAAAATCTTTCTTTCTGAGTGGGTCCATCCTGTCCAATTTTAGAACGAAAAAGAATATTGTACAGGTGACGGTTCTTAGTAAAAACAAATTCGATCTCAGATGACCAATGTGCTAATGAGATACTTCCTATTTTATCTAGAGGCCACCCTGAAGGCAGTACAAAATGCCCTTCCCTGGTGTTCTACCCATTTCCAGAGCCCCCGCTGATTTGCGGATCTTTTGAGCATTGTTCGTGTAAGAGATGTGGCAACTTTCGGAAACGTATGTAAAGGAGACGCGCCTGTCGAAATAAAATAGCGGTCAATTACATGTCCACCCTCAATCGAAATTCTTATCAGCGCTATCTTTCACCGTACAAAGAGACAGCACTTGTAGGCAGACCCCACCTTGTTCTAATGTTCAAGCGGCAATGGTGTTTCATGTTTTTCTTCCAAATTCACAGGGCCACCCACAGGCATTTTTCCTAGTAGACGAACATATGAGATAAAACAAAATATTTGCCAGACATTCTCATACATTCTTTTTTTAGGTTTACATGGTAATATGTATCAAAATGCAAAACAAAAATTTGGTTTTAAAGCATTCGTTCAAGTTATTCATATAATGCTTTTAAAAATTATTGAAAAATTTCAATTTCAAGTAAATAAAATCAATACGTGCGGTCCAAATTTCTGCTAAAGAAATAAAATTATCTTCGTAAAAAGCAGAATACCACTCAAAATACTAATATCGACCGGTTTCGAAGGCATAAAACCTTCTTCGTCAGATCACGCAGAACCGTAACCTTCACTCGTACTCCCAGTGCACCGACCCAACATCCATGGACAAATTTCGCACTTCTTAGCTCATTTGCATATGGATGTAACTATGTATTTAGGACACAAGGAGGTCGACGATCGAATGGAGCTTATAATACAAAATTCATTTTTTTTAAATATAGACAATTTTGAGAACTAATGTAATTGTTCGGCAAATGAGGTTTTTTACCACACATCCTATCTCCCATGCCTACGCCACTAATTATAATTATATATACGCCGAAAATATTAAATTCTACCCGAAATGGAAATAATATACTAAATTTGAATTTTCTATCTGCTCCAGTTTTCGGGTTATTCTAAAAAATGAGTCTATTCCTATAGCAGGCACAGCACGAGCTAGCTGAATGAAGTTCAAATTCGAAAAAATGAAATATATCACAAAAGACAATAGCATGCTAAATTTGGAATTTTTAGCTACTCCGGTTCTCGAGTTATTCATCAAACACGATCGCATTCCTAAGACGGACTCAAGACGATGAGGTTCAAATTATAAATTATGATAAACCCGAAAAGAAATTGATATACTAAATTTGAATTTTTTAGCTGCTCCAATTTACGAGTTATTCTCGAAAAATGAGTACATTACCACTCTGTCGGGCCCAAGACGGGCGAGTCTGATAAGGTTCAAAATCCAAAGAAATAAAATATACCCTAAAAAACAATGATATACTAAATTTAGATATTCTAGCTGCTACAGTTTGAGTTATTCTTAAAAAACGAGTACATTCTTTTTGTTGGGACCGGGACGGGCTAGCCCGACCAGGTTTTAAATCCAATGAGCTTAGACATACCGCAAATGACAACGACATTCTAAACTTGAAACTTTTTGATACTATGCTTCTAGAGTTATTCCACTAAAACAATGAAATTCTAAGTCGGGCCCAAAACGGGTTGTCCCGATACGGTTCAAAAACAAAGGAATTAAAATATTCCCCAAAAGATAAGGATGTACTAAATTTATATTTTCTAGTTTCCCCGATTTTCCAGGTATTCTAAAAAACGGGTCCATTCCTATGTCGGGCCCAGAACGGACTACCCCGATAAAGTTCAAATCCGAAGAAACTTAGATATACCCCAAAAGCCAACGACATGATAAATTTGGAATTTTTAGCTACTTCGGTTCTCGTCTTATTTTTCAAAAACTAATGCATTCTTCAGCGGATCCAAGACGGGCTAGCCCGACGAGCTTCAAAATCTAAATTAAAATCCATCCAAACGGAAATGATATACTAAATTTATATTTTTCAGCTACTCCGATTGATCGATTTATTTTTTAAAAGCGAGTAAATTTCTATGGCAGGCCCAAGACGGGCTAACCCGATACGGTTCGAAATGAGGTGAAATGTAATATACTCCAAAGGACAATGACATATTAAATTTATACATTCTAGATGCTCCGAATTTTTAGTTATTCTTAGAAAACGATATATTCCTTTTGTTGAACTCAGGACGGGCTAGCCCGATAAAATTTTTATCCAAAGAGTTAAAATATACAGCAAATGGCAAAGATATTCTAAACTTCGAATTTTTAGATACACCTGTTCTCGAGTTATACCGCAAAAACGGGTGAGTTTCTAAGGCGGGCCTAAGACGGGTTAACCCGGTACGGTTGAAAATTGAAAGAATTAAAATACACCCCAAAGGAAAACGATATATTAAACTTAGATTTCCAACTTTCTCTGATTTTCGAGGCATTCTCTAAAACCAGGTAATGTCCTATGGCGGGCCCAGGACGGGCTAGCCCGATATGCTTCAAAATCGAAAGAACTGAAATGTGCCACAAGAGGAAACGTCATAACGAATTTCGCGTTGCTATGATAAATGAACCTGATTATTTTGGACCTCAAATGTTTGAACGAACACCAGATCAAGTTAAATAAAATTTTAAAAATAAAAATATATCCCTAGCTCAATCTCTCTGAAAATCAAATGACTTTTTGTGTATACCACTTACAATAATCACACCCAATTTCACACAAATTCTTCAGTTATTTCGAAAGATATCAGTCATTTCATTTGCAATAAATTCCCATTTGTTTCAATGTTAACTCCTCCGCTTTAGACCGCTTATTCGAGACCAACGCCGTCTGGCGGAGGCGGCTTTTCAGGAACGTCTCCCAGCATTGGGAGGTATAGGCGGTCGGCACACTATTAGTTCTAGACACTGTAACCTTAGTGTTGTATTAGTCTGTGCAAGAGTAGGTTTCGGCTGTCGGGATTTTGGCTTGTCGGGATTTCGACCTTGTCGGGATTTTGGCTTGTCAGGATGTCGACCTTGTCGGGATTTTGACTTGTCGGGATTTCGACCCTGTCGGGATTTTGGCATGTCGGGATTTCGGCTGTCGGGATTCTGGCTTGTCGGGATTTCGGCTGTCGGGATTACGACCCAGCCCCGATATAATTATGCATAAGAGATTATTTATGGCTGAATGATCGGGAAACTTATACATATACATATCGGGAAACTTATTACATATACATATATATAACATACATATATATGTAATATATATGTATATGTAATATATATATATATATACATATATATGTAATATATATGTATATGTAATATATATATATATATACATATATATGTAATATATATGTATATGTAATATATATATATATATATATATATGTAATATATATGTAAAGTTTTGATAACTGTAGTAAAAATAGCTTCGATACAACTTTCGTGCTAGTTACCTTATTGGTTCTCCATTGGAGAGAACAATAACTCCAACCCTATGGGGGTGCATTATCAAAATTGGTATAAATCAAAAGCTCTTAAGTCCTTTTAAATGATATATCTATTGTAATTGTAATATTCTATAATTACGTGCTATAATTGTGATTATTTAGACCAACGTAAACATATTTATCAATATTTTTTTTCAAAATTTGCAAATAAAAAGAAAAACTATTCACAATCTATTTAAAAATGCATTATAGTTTTCAAATTAAACTCTACTCCTGTTAATATTTTAATGATAATCACTAAATTTATCTTCAAATTTAAATCTGTAATAACCATCTTGGTGACTTGACATTTTTTTTTTCAATTTTTTGTGGATTTCAGCTTCAGTAATTTCGAAAATTGTTTAACTAATAAAGTCAAGAGAAACATTCTACTACTTAGAAATTTTACTCTACAGAGCATGTGTAAAGTTTTTTTATAAACCTACACCCCCTCCCTTCATGGAGATTAAACTGTACAATTCTAATTCTTTACTTAATGTTCAACGCATTTCCAATTTACATTATCTATTTTTCTCTAATAGGTGAAGAATTAAATCGGATGACCACCTTTTTTAAACATTTCGTACAGCCAATACCAACGACATACCCGAAATTGCCCGGGTTCTAAATAAGCCCCAGTTACTTTAATAGTACAGATACGGATAAGACCACTCAAATTTCCAAATCACCTCTTTTGAATTAAAATTATCCCAGCTCTCCGTTTTCAAACGTGCAACCACGCAACTTGTACGTCGCGGAAGCAATTCGCCACGTATGGGCATAAACATCTTGTCAGTCTTGTGTTAGCAGCACGACACAAAAATATCCTTTAATAGGGGGTTTCGGGCTCTTGTTCATTATTACACTAGAACTCTGAATGGATGACTCAATTCGTTCGTAGTAGCATGTCTTTTTCCAGGTGCATTAGTGTGGCTTGCTGTCACTACTTCAACGCAGTTTGATTGGAGAATATGTCCTAAATTGATACTAGCGCTTTGACACGTCCTTTATTAATGATACATATATATGGTAGACCATATATATTTTTATTCCTTTCTTATATACATAATGTATAAGGAAAGTATTGTGACGGGGTCGAGAATTCGAATTCGAGTTTTCGACGGGAGAGTACGTTTCAAGCAACACTGATCACGAATCGAACATTTTTCAGGTGATGTCCGTGTGTATGTGTGTGTGTGTGTCAGTGAGTCTGTCGAGACGATATCTCACGAACGAATGGAGCGATTCGAATGAAATTTGGTACAAAAATCACAATCCATGAATACTGGAAGTCTATTATTTTAAAGCACTATCGAATGTTCAGAAGCCCCCTAAATTTTCGAGTGACATTTTGAAAAAATCATAAAAAAAATCGAAACCTTTAATAAAGTTACGCAAATAGACATTTCTTATGCAATTTTTCCTTAGAAAACGATTGGCATAAACTTTAGAACGATAACATGAACCGTTCTCGAGATTTTGCACATTTTTCAAATATAAATTTATCAAAAATCCCATAAATTGAAAAAAATATTAACTCTTGAAAAACATGTTAACTTTTCATATACAGTATCATGCAATAAATTTGGTGACATTATTCTCATGGGTGTAACTCGATCCATTCGCGAGAAAAGATACTTTGAGTAATACTTTTGTATTTGAACGCCAATAGCCATTTAACTGCTGTAAGAATAACTTATTTCTCCGTCCATAACGCTTGGCGATATTTTGGCGACGAATTTAGCGGAACTTAGGGATATTTTTAAATGTTGCCAAATTAACGAAAATCCCGCCAAATGTGTAAAAATGACGATAAATCAATGAAAATGACGGCTAATTGAAGAAAATTCAATATCTTGGAAAGAATATAAATATCTGCTATAAGAATAAATTTTCTTTTTAACTGTAAAAGTAGTAAATTCATTGCATTATATAAGGAAAATCATGTGTCGCCCACATCAGATATTTTACATATATGTTTTCGGGTTCCATCTTTCATAATTTAGAGCATGGAACCGTCAAGCCTGCATCCATCTAGCCTCCAACGGCTAAAGTTTAAGAAAATCATCAGTTTGGAAAATTGTGGTGTTTTACTGTTTTCTAACTAACTAATTAACTCTCTCCGACCAGGGGAGAGGAAAACTGAGACGTGGCATTCCGCCTTTTGTCTCGAAGGAAAAGGGAAAACAAAAAGGAGAGAAAACAGACTCAGAATCTACAGATCAAAGAGAAAAACATAGAAAGCTCAAAACACACATCATCCGAGAAGTTCTTCATGAGTTCATGATGAGAAAGCTGAATCTTGTGATGGTTAAGACAATTAAGAAGATTAATACGAGCATCACAATAAGAAGGGCAGGTAAAAAGGAAATGATCGAGAGATTCATAGACGTTGCATCGGAGGCAGTTCGGGGTCTGTAACATCCCCATCTTATGCAGGATAGGATTGAGTAAAAGCGTGTTGGCGCGGACATTTTGAATAAGAACTTCATTCTTTCTGTTGAGGTGTCTCCTTTTTTAAACCACAAAATCTTCGGAGCAATATGAGGGAATAGGTGTTGCTTCGGGTAGACTTGCCAAGCTATAATGTTATCTTCGGTTGCTTTCCTATAGGTTCTGTTTATAATATATTCTCCAGCAATTCCTAGGATAGTATTGTGAGGGAGTGCCTACTTAGCAGCAGCGTCGACTTGAACATTAATAGGTACTCCTTTATGACCATTGGTCCATATAAGTTTGATTTTACTTTCTGTCGCCTTCTTTGTGATAATGTTACGAATGTGTAGAATAATGGAGGGGGAGTCTTTCTTTATATTTTTGAGGCTGGTGAGAACGCCAAGGCTCTCCGAAAAAATAATATAGTTCTTTTTCCTTTCAATCCACTCTTCTACTGCCTTGAGGATGGCGAGGGCTTCTATGGTGAAAATTGAGTTAAATTTTGAAGTCGTGTAACGTTTTTGGATTTGTATAGTTGCGGTATAACTATCCCTAGTGCGCTGGACTGGCCAGTCTTAGATCCGCCAGTTCCTATATTAATATAGAGCTGGTGATTATCCAGGTCGTTCTGAAAAAATGCTTGGATCATCATTTCCGGCAAATTTTTATTTTGAAGCACTTTCTCTGGTTTCCAACATCCGAAGATTTGCGGCGGAGGGGTTCCACATCATTTCCTGAAGAGGGGATCACTTTCCCAGGTAGACGTTTTTAATGTAAAATTTTTTTATCAGGATGCCATGACGAGCTTGGAGAGGAGTTGCATTAGTTTCAGCTTAGAGAATAGGGAGAGGTGTGCATTTCGGCAAGCCAGTGGCGATTCGAAGCATACTGTTGCAAATGGTATTGATTTTTTTATATTGGGATTTAACAGAAGAGCTAAAGATGGGGGCAGCCATACTCCAATTGGCTCCTTATCGTGGAATTGCCGATCTTCAAGAGGTGTATAGAATTCGCTCCCCACATCTTAGAGGCTACAAAATTTATAGGCATTTAGAGCTTTGGCACTCTTTTGTTTCATAGAGTTAAAGTGAGAATTCCAGGTTCGGTTATTGTCGAAAATAATTCCCAACACTTTCATTTGTTTTACTTCAGGAATGGTGATGTTATTAATATTTATATTGCAGGGCGGCGGATTTTTTTATTTGAGAAATTTATTATATGACTTTTATCAGGACTAATCGAGAGTTTACATCTATTGCACCAGTTATTGCCTGTGTTTATCGCATTTTGTAGGTTTATGATAGCTTCCTTCCTGTCTCTATGCTCACTGTAGATGAGAATATCATCTGCATATATAAGACACTAGCAGCATACCCGTTCTTCGTACGGAGTATATAATATAAAGAAACTTATAATTCGCAATCATGTGCAAATTCTGTTAAAATATTAACTTTATTGCTCTTAAAGAGAAGTTTAAGAATATCTGTTCTCACTATGCAAAATTATCTTCACTGGCAGATTTGAAGAATAAAACATCCTGGACCCTCTTGTAAGCAAATTTAAAAAAAAATAAAATAAATAAATAAAAGGAATTGAATCAATATATGCAACCCCGTACTACTTATATTGTCGCAGATTAGAAAATATGCCAGTGTGTTAGTGGAAGATTACCCGTATTATAATATAAGTCTCAAAAATATTTGCCAAAATAAAAGAGATGACGTAATAAATTGAAAATATCAATAATCCCCGTGCTCTTTATACCAGAAGATCGTAATTGATTCCAATATATGCCAATATATATCAAATATATGCCAAAATACCTGTACTACTTATATTCTCGTTGATTAGAAGATGTGTAGAAGATTAGATCTCTTAGATCCTTGCATTTGTGGAAGATTACTCGTACAACGTACTATATATGAGTTTCAACAATTTTCGTCATAAATAAACAATGGCATAATAACTTGAAAATATTAATAATCCCTGAATCAACAGTTCCCGAAAATATCAATGACAATATTTAAACCTGAAGACCGTAATTGATATTATACAGTCAAAAATGCAATGTCATGAAATTTATTTTATATACATATCTTTATTATTCAAATCGGGAAAGATTTAATAAAAATCGTATGGCACATAACACATTGGATCCGTTGTTAAGCGACATGTCATTTGCTTCAAATAAATTGATGGAAATCATATCGTCTGAATAATGCTATCTGCGTGGAAGGTTTGGTGACATTTTCGTCAATTTAGCGATAACTTAAAAAATCGCCAAATTTATCGCCAAGTGGGACTGTAGAACTGATAGTCCCATTTTGCGACAAATTGATGAAACTTCATCACAATACTATCCCCTAACAAAACACAATTTGATTTATTAAGCGCAATTTTATCAATTCCATAATATTTTTATGGATTTACAAATATTTTTATCAATTTGGTGATTTTAAAAAAATCGTTAAATGTGTTACTAAGTAGGATGGATGGACTAACCGACAAATGCTATCGAAACATCATTTCAGTAGTCTGTTCTAAAAAAAACAAATTTTATTTCATTGATTTGCGTCATTTTTATCAATTTGGAGACATTTCAGATAATTTGGTAAAGTTTAAGAAAAGTTACCAAGTTAGCGATATTCCGCCTAATTCGTAGCTCTGAATTTGCAGATCTGAGGAATAAAACATCCTGATCCCGTTTGTATATACTAAATGCAAACACTAAAATTGTATTAGAAGATATACCCTTTCTACTCTTTTTCTGTTTCAACAATCGGATAAATGAGTTTATTGGTAAACACAATATGAGTTTATTAGAGCACAAATTTCATCAACTTCGGTTCAGCCGATCATCCGTAATGACGGAACAAACAGACAGATTTTCAATTTTATTTATATAGATTGAACATCAGTAGGAATGTGTAAAAGGAGATCATTCATGTATAGCATAAAAAGAAAAGGACTAGTTATGCAACCTTGTGGCAGACCTTGATGACTTGAAACAGAATAGGATAGCGTATTCCTCCTATAAAATCGGAGGAATTCCGGTATCAAATTCGGTATAAAATTTTCCCCAATTGAAATTCGTTATACAGTTATTTTTGCGTGAAGTAGTGTGGTTGATTTGAATCTTGATGGGAAAATGATCACTTCCCAAATTATCTGAGAGAACCATTCAGGAAGTATTGGTGGCAAGGTCCGGAGTACAAAGGGTAAGATCGATGGCCGACTAAGAACCCTTCGCGTCAATTCAACTGCCTACTTTATGGTTTAAAAGGTAAAGGTGATGATTATGGATCCAGTCTAATAACCGTTCTCCACTAGTGTTAGTAGAATATCCCCAATTAATATGCAATACATTAAAATCTCCCGTGATAAGACAATTGGTGTTGGCGTCAAACTTGATTTCTTGAAGGTTATTAGTACTTAAGATGCCTTTCCTACAGTGAATGTTAAAAATATTAAAACTATATCTGGGCTTAGAGATTTCAATTTCTTGGAATTCGATGTGCGGCAGGAAATTTTGGTTGATAATCCTTGCACTGAGGGGTTTTTTTACCGCTATTAAGAGACCACCTCCTCTATTTTGATTAGGTCGGTCAAAACGAAAGATAACTGTCTCTCAAAGAGAAAAAATGATGAGATTTGAGAAAAGTTTCTTGTAATATGATGATATCCGCCTGGCGAAAGTAATGGAGAAAATTGAGGTCCAGACGGCGCACTCTGGCACCGCAAATATTCCATTGGATTATGGTTAGGTCAGCGAACAAAACACAGGAAAAGAGGAGGAAAAACCAGGCCAAAACAGCCAGAAAAAGTGTTAAAGTCATATTTTAATTTTCTTCATCTTCCCTGGATTTTTCTGGTTCATATATCTTAACGTCTGGTTTTTTTTGGGGGGAGGGGGGATTCTTCATTAGTGCGTTTAGTTTTTTGTTGATTTTTCCCATTTTGTTTCCCGGTATTTGTCAGTGTCTTGACTTGTTCCGTTTGTCTTGATTTCATTTTTTCTGGTTCAGCCAGTTCTTCATTTGATGGGCTTTGGTTTATATCTCCATTTTCTAAGGGATTCACATGTATAATTTCACAGTTGATCAGACGTTGAATCAGCCAGTTTTGTGCTTGCATAATCTGATTTATGTTTCTATGATGGGTTGGATTGTTTCCATGACTATTTTAGTTATGGTTTCCACAGGGATTTTATTTGGAATCAAATCACAAGGTATGTGAATGTCAGTATGTTTAGCCTTAATTTTTGTTTTCTCCGCATACGAGGAGATTAATTTTTCCTTAGCCTCCCTGTATGATATTCTTCCCTCTCTTTTCAAACGTAGGATGGTTATTTCCTTTTGTTTGGCTTCGCAGTTTTCGGAATCTGCTGAGTGTTCATGTTTACAGTTGCGACATTTTATAATAGAAGGGGTAGGGCAACTGTTGGCTTCATGAAAACCTGCACATGTTTTGCATTGAGTTGAGATTTACAACCATTTGAGCCATGACCAAATATCCAGCACTTTTGGCATTGTCGAGGATTTTCCTAGAATTCTTTTATAGGGTGCAGTATAAGCATGCCTATATGTACTTTAGCAGGGATATTTGTCTTGCAGATGGGGTGCGAAATTTTATTGTCTTTAGTAGAATCATTTCATTTTCTATCCTTTTCATAAATCTATAAATTTCGAAAAGTTCAATGTTCTGCTCTCTTAAATCCTGGGATACTTCTTCTAAGGTTATTTCTTGATCTATGTTATTGATGACGTAATCAGATAGTATGTTGTCATAATTGAGTTTCACCGTGTCAGGAATGTTTTGAATTTCTTTTATTCTCAATATTTCTAAAGCAGTGTTTTTAGTGTAGGCAGTGAGAATAATGTTTCCCGCTCTAGTTTTGAAAGGGGTGATGTCTCCTTGGGAGCTGAAAGGTTGCTAAGAATCAAGGTCCGTAGAATATCTCATACATAAGGTTGTCTCGTTCGAGGAAAAAGTTGTCCCGGGAAGGAAAGACGAGTGACGTCACTGGTAGACCTAAGGATCCTCTATATACGAGCCGACTCATCAAGTATATTGAAGCTCACCCTAGCTGGAAGCGCAGTTTATTAACAATAACTTTATTCGTATTTTCACTTTAAGAAGTATAATTGAAATAGTTATGAGTGGTTGCTCTGCACCGAACTGCTCTAATCATTCTATAGAAAGGGTTTTAGGCTATTTCGCTTTCCTAGAAACGAAGAAAGAAGAAAACAATGGCTAATAAATAATTGGATACCCGGTAATGGAGAATACTTGTGCGAGCTAAATTCTACAATATTCTAATTGAAACTTCTTTTTTTATATAAAGTATTTATTTCAAACACTTATTTTATAATTTCTGTAACTATAGTATGGAACCCAATGGGCTTCAATATGCTTGATAAGTCAGCCTGTAGTAGAGGAGCTCTATGAAGGTCAATGACGTCACGAACAAAAAATATTATATCGCGGCAATTTTTTGCATAATAATGATTAAAACTATAAGTTCTCGTAATCACTGTGGAATAAATATCCCCTTTTATGCATGATTATGTCAATTTTGTCGTATTCTGACATGTTTAAAAAATATAAAATTTGGAAGTTTTTGCTCGAATTTAAAGAAAAAATTATCTAGTTCTAGATTTTCCAATAACAAAGTTTTGTGGAAATCCATTAATATTTGTAGCAGCTATCATATACACAAAAATTCGACCACATACAGATGGACAGACATCATTCCAAAAATAGTCAAAATGTGTTCAAAAGGTCCTAAAACATTATGGCATCGAAATCTCGAATTCGAAAATTTTCGTGAAAACAATGCTTTATCTATACTTTTTTACATAGTCTGAGAAATTAAAAATAAATAAAATGTTAGTCTTTACAAGTACCGTGGAAGTGCTTTTATATTTAAATCTTTGCCCGGAGAGTATCTTATGTTCAAAATTTAAATGGCACATGAGTAGTTTATATACAGAAATTATATTTTCAAACATGAATTTACATATGATCAGGGACACTAATAACTAAAGAGATAAGCTGAAAAATATGTTCCAAAATCACCTGCTCTTTTACTTCCTGATACTATAATTTAGTATAGAAAAGTACTGTTTCACGAAAATATTCGAATTTGAGATATTTATGTCAATATAACCTAAGACCTAATGAACACGTCTTAACTATCTTTGGAATGATACCCATCTGTCTGTCTTGCGTCGAATTCTTGTGTTCCGGATAGCAGAGGCAAATATTAATGGATTTTCACGAGACTTTATATCACGTTTTCTTATAAAAAAAAAAGTTAGAACTAGAGAGATTTTTTTTAATTCGAACGGAAACTTCGAAATGTATTCGAATATTTTTATTTTTTTAACATGGCAGCATAGAACAATATTTAACATAATTATGCGTAGAAGGGTTTATTTATGATTCAATGATCACAAGACTTAATAATTTCAATCATCATTGCAAAAAATAGCCGTGGTATTTTTGTTGGTGACGTCATTAGTCCCCATCCCTCAGAGGGGGGGGGGAGTAGAGGCAAGTTGTATACGTCTGAGTTATCCTCTAGGGAGGAATAGATTGTCAAGTAAGCTATCAATCGAAAGATTTTTAAGCCATTAAATTCAAGGGTAACAAGCTGCAGTTGTAATCAGTTAGTCCCACGATGCCGATTTTTTAAATATTTTCTTACAAAATCTGAAAAAAAAAATGAATTCAGGAAAGAGAACGTCGAGTTGAGCAACACTCCAGTTAAATTCATATTCATATCATTGTTATATATATATATATATATGCGAAGATAAGTTTTTAATAGCATGAAAGATCAAGAGCATGAATCTAGATAAATAAATCGGTCATGAAAATGACAGCAGTAGTCTGTAACGTAAAAAAATTATCTTAGTTATGCATACCAAAAAACACTTTATTTTATCCCCAGTATAACATACAAAAATGAAATTATATTATCATGACTGACGTCAGTACACAAATTCTCAGTTTACAATAGGCGAAAACGTATTTATTTAAGGAATTATTTTACGTACATTGAGTCTCATCTGAGTTAAGTGACGTATGAAATTTATAAAAATTCAAATCAAAAGAATGAGAACGCATTGCAATGAATACAGACTTGCATAATTTGAGTGATTGCAAAATTTCATCCTATCGCAAAACAAAGAAATACAGAGAAAAACAATTGTTACTATATTTACCATTAAAAGTTGGTAACATGTCTTTCTTTTATAAAAGTTACCGCTAAATTATATATTTAATATAAATTCATAAGTTAGAGCAACAGATTTATTCGTACGTGTCCTAAAATTAAAAATTATATTTTATGTGATTAAGAACGTAAAAGTACAGCTATGTATCATGCACACACAATATAATAAAATGAACTAATGACAACAATCATGAAAAGTGACAATATATGTGCAAGAGAATTACACTTTCAAGTGAATAAAATGACTTAAAAATCGTGAAGTTTAAAATTGTTTGAGCTAAAACAAATACAGGATGGTAGTCACAATTAGCCTGTGTTAAGAACCTTCTTCATACGTATCTGACATACAAAATTCAACCAAACTTAGAAGGGATATTACTCAATATATGTGACAGCGATATCATCGAGGGGCTATTGGTTGCAGAAATTTTCACTGAAATGAAAATCAATTTATATATGACACTCAATAGAGACAATTAAAGCTTTTAGAACTCGCTAGAGGATGTTATATGCAATTTTTGCTTACAAAAAAGCACTATAGCTCCTAAATTTTGATAAAAGGGCTTTTAGGGAGCAATTTTAATAAAATCAATGAAAATTAGCTTGCTCTGCTTGGGAAAAACAATGATTAATAGAGAAATATTGATCAAATTTTAAGCTTCAACATTCTAGCTCACTTATCTCGATATAACAAAGTTCGAGTTCATAGATTTTCGGTGTCTTTCGTCACTTTTAACGCCAGATTGCTTTTGGTGAATTTTTTTAAATATAATTTTATTGAATGTATTCTTTGTAATTTTCCAAGTTCAGCTAATTATAAACTTGGGTAATAAATATGAAAAACACATGAATAATAAAACTTATGTGATTAAAAATGTAACACAGTAGCTACGAATTATATGACAGCTAGCATAAACTGAATCAGTGAAAATAAACATAAGTTCTAACAAATTGTCTATTTAAATTATATTTTTAAATTAATGCAATTGCTAAAAAAAATCATCTTTCAAAACGATTGGGATTGAAATGACAAATACTGGATGGTCATATAAAGTGTTATATGGATCTAAAAGAGGTAACTAGAGTTTTCTAAAAGAGGTAACTAATTATCCATCCTGTCAATTATTTCACATGTCTATCAGGTTCAAAGAGTTACGATCTAGTCAAAAGATCACCTGATAAAAGTTATCAAATGATACTGCATCTGAAGAAGGTATTTTCTCTAGAACCATGATGACGCTTGACCCTCTTCTCATTGCTTGTCTTCAGACGATCTCCATGGTACAGCATTTTTCAACCAGTTGTCAACTTGCCACAAAGTCAATTTTGTCTCTTTGACCAATTGGACCTTTTCCTCTCGAGTAGGATATGGATTTTCCTTGTGGTCATCTAAATATTTTTGGAGAATCTTTTTAGCTTCCGCAGGTATACTTCTCGACTTCTCTTTAGGTTTTCGAGGCATGGGCATTTTACTTTCAGATTGAGGGCAAGCATCCATATTCCCTGTAGAGAAATGTAGTTCAAAGTCCTAAAATGAAAAAAAATTTAATGACATAAATATTGATGCCGTATTTGCAAGATGTTTTCATGACACGATCCAGTAGAGAGATCTCCTGGTAAATGTCATCAAATGATCTTTCTCCTGAACTTATTTTCTTATGCCTGACCTCTTTGCTGGTCTTCGGGGGAAGGTACCGACGACGACCATTCATCAAAAAGTGCTCAACTTGCCGTAAAGTCAATTTTGTTTCTTTGACCAGCCGCTCCTTTTCCTCTAGAGTAGGATATGGGTTATCCCTGT
This sequence comes from Amaurobius ferox, assembly GCA_951213105.1. Classification (NCBI taxonomy): domain Eukaryota; kingdom Metazoa; phylum Arthropoda; class Arachnida; order Araneae; family Amaurobiidae; genus Amaurobius; species Amaurobius ferox. The sequence goes on along the minus strand of OX578154.1, from coordinate 15,069,651 downwards.
GGTCCTCTAAATATTTTCGGAGAATCTTTCTAGCTTCTGCAGGTAAATATTTCCTCGTCTTCTTTTCGGGTCTTGCAGACAGGGACATTTCATTTTCAGATTGAGGGCAAGCATCCATATTCCCTGTAGAGAAATGAAGTTCAAAGTCCTGAAATGAAAAAAAAAATTTAATGACATAAAAATTGATGCCGTATTTGCAAGATGTTTTCATGACACGATCCAGTAGAGAGATCTCCTGGTAAATGTCATCAAATAATCTTTCTCCTGAACTTATTTTCTTATGCCTGACCTCTTTGCTGGTCTTCAGGGGAAGGTACCGACGACGACCATTCATCAAAAAGTGCTCAACTTGCCGTAAAGTCAATTTTGTTTCTTTGGCCAGCCGCTCCTTTTCCTCTAGAGTAGGATATGGGTTATACCTGTGGTCCTCTAAATATTTTCGGAGAATCTTTTTAGCTTCCGCAGGTAAATATTTCCTCGTCTTCTTTTTGGGTCTTGCAGACAGGGACATTTCATTTTCAGATTGAGGGCAAGCATCCATATTGCATGTAGAAAAACTTAGGTCAAAGTCCTGGAAATGTAAAGAAAAATTAAATTACATAAATATAGATGCTGTATTTGCAACAATTTTTCATGACACTAGCGTATTTGAGTTAAGATCAAGTAGTTTAACCATTGCTTTCTAACAGAAACTAGGAAACAGTAGTTTCTCTTTCAATTAAATCAAATATGAGACTCATCAAGTGTCTTATAGATGTGCAAGATGTGTATAGATCATACAAGACTTATAGATGTGTTGTGTATACTACTTTAGCTGACCTGCTGTCTAAGTTAATCTTTATTATAACATTGTTAGGAACAGCATTAACATGCGATTTAAATTATCCATTTATTTCAAATAACAAATTAGGTTCTTCAAGATAAAAAAAAACTTGTCAAGATCTAAAATAAGATATAATAAATGCTTCAATTAAATGCATCTTTTATACATAATTTTTGATGACGAAAGAATAAGATCAACACTATTTCTCTGAGATTGACCATTCTCGAGATATTAACGTGTTTTTAATTGGGGGACTGGAGACGTTTTTCACTGTAGTTAAAAAACATTTAATGAGATTTTCTAAATTTCAGTTGTTGAATTCCTCAGAGGATTTCTTTTTATGCTCATTAGATATTGGCGTGATTCAAAAAAAGACTCTTTTTTGCGAAATGGCCCGCAAATATCGTGAGTGTTAAATAAATGCTAAAATTACTGCAATATATTAATTAAGCGCTTGTTATTCATGTAAATTTTGAACAGCACAGCGAATAAGACTGACCGCATGGTTCTAGGATTACCAGATTTAGTGATATTTTAGTTTTATGGAATTTTGAAAAGCTGAAGAGTTTGAAATGCAGTATGTTGCCAAATGAAACGATCGTGCAAATTGGATATAATATCAAATTAGTACTCATGTTATTTTCAGCAATAAAAATCAATTTAATGCATCACGAAATAAAAAGACAATAAATAAGCATTTGAAAGGAAAGTCATGTGCAGCTAGTTCACATAGCATTTTTTAATTCAAACTAAACAATAGAAAGAAATTTAGAAATTTTACATATTTACATTAACATTACAAACAGTAATATAAGATTTTTAAAAGTTTAATCATCACAGTATTTTTAAGATATTGGTGTAGCTGTCAGACACTAAATCATTTAATAAGGAAACTATTGGTGTTCTGTTGTCCAATTGTTATCTAGTATAAACAGATGAAGGTAGCTTAAATAATTCTTTTTGAAGTCTATTGACTAGAAAATTAGGGAATAAGAATTGCATTGTGCCATCACTCATTTTTATTATGTTATAGAAAAAATAGTACTTCATACTTATGTAAAGTGTAAAGATATAAAAGTTCTGTTTATCTAATTTGAGAATTTGTCAATAATAAGATGGACGGAAAAGCATGTTTTAACACCACACGGGAAATTAATCTATTCAAGCGAATTGCTCTTAAGAAATTATCAATATTTTACAAAAATACTACTTAATACTGAAACATACTACAAAGCAATGAATGTTGTGAATATTTTTATTCACAATATTTACATACTTGGAAACTAAACATGGATAGGAAAGAATGTTTCAACGTTATTTCAGGATGTATCAACATTGTTTCAGGTTATTTCAACTGGTAAATGTAATCTATGCATGTGAAAGTGCAATTATTTGAAAAAATATCCATTTATAAATTAAAAATTGTGCAAGTTGAGAAGCTAGTTTTAGGCTTATGCAAGGTAGGAAAATAATGGTGGATACAAGTTTGATCGAATTTTCTTTGCAAGAGAATTTATTGAAAAATCCCTAACTTTAGAGAAGACGAAAACAAGGAAATTTTCATTAAAATTTATGAAAGAGGGAGAAATGTTCAAAAATCGAGAGTTTTTCCGAATGGCCAACACAGTTGCAGCTATAAAGAGGGTATCATTAGAATTCCAAGTATATATTAAGCCCTAAAGGTGTATATGTATGTGTGTATAGGGTGGTATTTAATATCCACAGGGATCCTTCGCCAAGCGTGATTGAAAATTTTTAATAAAACTATAAAACTGAGTGAGCTTCCCAATATTTAAATATAAAATATTTTGCCTTAATATTGCAAAATAAATTTCTTGTTTGAAAATTTTCCGAAAGCGGTGACCATATACGTGTCAAAAGTTTTCATATCTTATTCGATATAATTTATTATTATATAACCCTGCTAAAAACTGAATTTCACCATAAAAAGAAACGTAATGCAAAATGAATTAAGTGAAGCATTTGTTTCACTAAAGAAAAAAAATCTGATGTGGGCAATACATGACTTTTCTTATATAATGCAATGAACTTACTACTTTTACAGTTTAAAAAAATGTTATTATTATAGTAGATACTTATATTCTTTCAAAGATATTGAATTTTCTTCAAATAGTCGTCATTTTCATAGATTTAGCGTCATTTTTATCAATTTGGCGAGATTTTTGTTAATTTGGCAACAATTAAAAATGTCGCGAAGTTGGCGACATTCCGCCAAATTCGTCGCCAAAATCTCGCCAAGCGTTATGGACGGAGAAATAAGCTATTTTTACAGCAGATAAATGACTATTGGCGTTCAAATACAAAAGAATTACTCATAGTATCTTTTTTCATGAATGGAACGAGCTAGGTCTATGAGAATGATGTCACCAAATTTATCGCATGGTATGACATATGAAAAGTGAACATGTTTCTCAATAGAAAATATTTTTTATTTTATATAACTTTTTGATAATTTTTTTGAAAAATGTGCAATATCTCGAGAACGGTTCATGTTAGCGTTCTAAAATTTATGTTAATCGTTTTCTAATGAAAAATTACATAAGAAATGTCTATTTGCGCACTTTTATTAGCGGTTTTGATTTTTTAACAATTTTTTCAAAATTTCACTTGAAAATTTAGGGGGTTCTGAACATTCGATTGCGTATAAAAACAATAAGCTTCCAGTGTTTATGGATTGTGATTTTTGTACCAAATTTCGTTCGAATTGGTCCATTCGTTCGTCAGTTATCGTCTCCACGGACTCACAGACTCACTGACACACACACACACACACAGACATTACTTCAAAAATGTTTGATTCGTGATCAAGGATGCTTGAAACGTGCTTTCCCGTCGAAAACTCGAATTCGAATTTTTGATCCCGTCACAATACTTTCCTTATACATTATGTATATAAGGAAAGTAAAAATGTTATTCTTATAGTGGATACTTATATTCTTTCAAAGATATTGAATTTTCTTGAATTAGTCATCATTTTCATTGATTTAGCGTCATTTTTATCCATTTGGCGAGATTTTCGTTAATTTGGCAACATTTAAAAATGTCGCCAAAATCTCCCCAAGCGTTATGGACTGAGAAATAAGTTATTCTTATAGCAGATAAATGACTATTGGCGCTCAAATACAAAGGTATTACTCAAAGTATCTTTTCTAGTGAATGGAACGAGTTAGATCCACGAGAATGATGTCATCAAATTTATCGCATGATATTGTAAATGAAAAGAAAACATGTTTTTCAAGAGTTAATATTTTTTTTAATTTATGGGACTTTTTGATAAATTAATTTGAAAAATGTTCAATACCTCGAGAGCAGTTCATGCAAGCGTTTTAAAATTTATGTCAATCGTTTTCTAAGGAAATATTACATAAGAAATGTCTATTTGCGTAACTATATTAAAGGTTTTGATTTTTTGATTATTTTTTCGAAATTTCACTCGAAAATTTAGGAGGGTTCTGAACATTCGATTGCGTTTTTAAGTAACAGGTTTCCAGTATTCATGGTTTGTGATTTTTGTACCAAATTTCATTCGAATCACTCCATTCGTTCGTGAGATATAGTCTCTACAGGTTCACTGACACACACACAGACATCACCTCAAAAACTTTCTATTAGTGATCAGGGATGCTTGAAACGCGCTCTCCTGTCGAAAACTCGAATTCAAATTTTCGACCCAGTCACAATACTTTCCTTATACATTATGTATATAAGGAAAGTAAAAAAGATTCAAATCCCAAGAGCGGGCGTAAAATCTGAGAATAATTCAAAAACGGTTTGTTTTAGCAGCTTAAAAGTGATTTTATTTGCTTCTTTTGGTCAAAATTAATATACAATGAATTTTCGCGTGTACAAATTAAGCATTTTAATTTTTTTAGTTTAAATTCAAACATTTAAAATTGGCCGCCATTAAATGTAGCTTAGCCAGTGCATTTTATTTATTATTATTATTTTTTTTACAGAGGACAACCGGGAAATTTTTATCATCGTCTGAGGTATAAAAATTTGGTGTCGTAGGTTCGGGCTGGGGGTTACGTGAAGTCACCCAGGCTCCCCTACTAATTCATAAGTATGTCAATTAACAAGCGTCTTGCGATTGTTTATCAGTAGAATAGAACACCTGGGTATGATTTGCATATTTATATGTGAATTATATGATATTTATATAGGAATTGTCAAAAGTACAAATAATGAGTTTTAATGAAAGTAGTAATTATTTTCTTCGAATTTCTTGAAAACAGTTTCTACGATCATTTATACAATCGATAACATTGAATATTCTTAACTAATCTGAAGCTATACATAAATCATCAATGATTGACGACTACATTTCTATCAAAGATTAGCAGTTGACGACATAAAAAGAAAAATAAATTGCACCCTCGTTAAAAATATTTTAGGGCGTTACTGAGTGTAAGCACTTTATAACTTCATCTATTTTCTTTTTAATAGCATCTTAGAACAGAAATAAACAGGGCATACAAAATAAATAAAATTGCATTCGTCATAAAGTTTCTAAAACTGCATTAAAATAACTCTAAATATATAAAACTGAATAGTAAAAGTAGATATAAAAGTACTTTTGTACCAAAGTGCATGGATGTACGACGCTTAGCCTTTCTGCTAAAGATAGCATTAAAGTACCAGCGCAGAGCATCTGGACTCTAGGCATCTGAGGAATTTTTGACAGTATTGTTTTCACGAAAATTTTCGATTTCGAGATTTTGATGCCAATGTATATTTTAAGACATCCTGAACACGTTTTGACTTTTTCAAGTGATTCAGTTTGTCTGTCTGTGATCGATTTCTTGTGTACCCAGTATCGGTCACAAAGAAATATGGATTTTCACCAAACTTTATATCCGCCCTTGTTATAAAAAAAACCCTAGAACTAGACATAATTTTTTTAAAGTCGAGCGAAAACATCGAAATTTATTTGAAATCATTTATATTTTTCATATAGCAGTATAAGACAAAATTTTACATGATCATGCATAAAAGGATTTATTTATGGCTCAATGGTCACGATACTTTATAATTTCAATCATAGTTGCGATAAATAGCGGTGATGCAATCTTTGTTCGTAACGTCATTAACTCCCTCAGAGGAAAGGAGGGGGGGGGGAATACATTGTCAAGTATGGCATCAATCGAAAGATATTTTCAAGCCCTTTAAAGTAAAGGGTAACACGCTATAGTTATAATCATTTGAATCCATGATACCGATTTCAAAACACATTTCTCATAAAATTTCAAAAATATGCTACTAAAATTGATTCTGGTACGAAGAAAGTCGAATTGAGACACTCCACTTAATTTTTAAATAAATTAGAAATGCCCAAATTTTCATAGTGCACACAATAAATGTATTAAACCATATTCGTTTCGCTAATATTTTAATAACATGGACTTTCTAATTCCTTGCATATACAAGCTTTCGAATAAAAAACTGTGCATAAACATCAAATCTACCGCGTAATTACTATAATTGCCTACAGCAAACTTATTGGAAAATTGCACAATTTTTATTTTTTTAGTTTTAGAAAATCAATTCTTTATTTAATTAGATAAGATACTTTTTAGTATCTTAATTACTTTCAACACCTATCATCCAAATCATTTTGTCTTTTTGAAAGACGAGGTGGATTATTGGCACCTTTATCACCCATCCTTAATATGCTATTAATTCAAACGACCTTTCGTCAAGTTATTTGCGTAACATGGAAGCTATTTGTTTAGCACAAAGAACAATCTACAAACTATGGCGGCAACATGTGAAAAAATACTATATCTTATGAACACATTGAGTGTAGAATTATAATATTGTATCCCAATACTATGCCAAAATAATATCCTATACCGAAGTTTGCCCATCCGTACACACATTTCCAATATTCTATAACATCTAAAAAATATGATGTGAAAACAACGTGCTTCAGAAACCTTGTCACTTGTTATGCGATGCTTCGTTTCTGTACCAAATATCGTAGTAAATGCTTGCAGAAGTAAAGAAGGCGCTTATAAGAGCACAGGTGGACAGACAGATCACACAAGACTTCTGATCCCTCAGATATTAGGTCCGTTTGAATCTTCTTCTTCTTCTAGGTTTCGATTCTTTCTTTTTCTTTCTTTTTTCCTTCACCTTCGCGAAGGGGGCTTAACGGCAGCTTGCTGAAAACACTTTAGCTGCCCAACAAATTAGATGAGAGATTGATTCCATAGAAACTAGTTAGTTGGTTAGATACAAAGTAAAACACTGAAAGGACAAGGTCCGTAAGATTAGTTGATATTTCAAAGATAGTCTACATCGAGAAAACCGACTTGCACCTCTCAATATCATAGATGTATTTCACAAGGTATTTAGCTGCTCTAGCAGGATCAAGAAAGTTAAAAATGTCAAGATTCTGATCAAGTACAGTTCCTGGTTGTCTTTTAAATTTTTTAACATTTTCCTCGTACTTTCTGCGGATTTCGTTGTATTGAGGACAGATCTGAATCAAATGTTCAAGGGTTTCGGGAACTTGGCATTGGTTACAATATGGGTTAATGTTGGGGTCCCATTTAGCTCTTAAACTGTTGGTGATGTAGGATTTAGTCCGCATTTTCATAAGAGTTGTGGAATCCTTTCTCGATTCGACTGTTTTGTAAGCCTTTTTACTAAACGGGTTTATGTATGAGAATTTTGAGTGAAATTTCGAGTTTTTCCATTTTTGATCCCAACATGTTCTCTGCCTATATTTTACCAGTTTCTTGATGTCTGAATACATGCATATTCCCAGAGTAGCACATTGCGTGTTATTAGCTGCATTTTTTGCCAGTTCATCTGCTTTTTCGTTTCGGTGAATTCCAGAGTGTCCAGGTACCCGTATTAGTTTGATTTTCGCCTTTTTTGATCTTGACTTTATTTTGGCTCTTGTATATTTGATAAGGTCTTCAGCTTTTTTGTTGTCATTTGCAAGCGCTTCAAAGACACTTTTGCTATCAGAGATGATCGTATATTTTCCTTCGTCTATTAAGTAGTCAACTGCATAAATTATTACTGCGAGTTCTGCGGTAAATATGGAGCATATTTTGGGGAGGCGAATACTTCTCGTGATTTGTTCACTTTGGTATATACCGAAGCCTGTTCCTTTTATGCTTTTAGATCCGTCTGTTCCGATCCATTGCGTGTTTCCTTCTTCTTCGTTCTTAAATTTGCTGAATGGTATTGGTGCTTCCGCTGCAGAAGATTTTTGGAAATCGAATTTGTCAATGTTTATATCTAAATGCTGATCGTCCCAAGGTGGAATTGGATCAGGAAGGTAGTTCATGTTCGCACCTAGATTTTCTTCTTTTATCAGTGTTATTATGTTATCCACCGTTCTGTTTGACCACTTCAGATTGCTTAATCTTATTACTTGCAACTGTTGATGAATTGCTTTAATAAACCCTCTTTTCATCCTTATGAGTTCTTCTTTAAGTAAGAACTTTTCATAACTTGAAACTTTCCTCAGTTCGTATTCTGGTATGTCTGCCTCCATACGCATTGCTTCTATAACAGTCATCTTTGGAACTCCTAATGCTAATCGCACTGCAGTATTTTCGAGGATATTATATTTTCCAACGATATTATTTGTTTCTTCCATGCGAACGACGTTGGAATAGTCGATCTGAGTCAATAAGACTTGGCGTACTATTGTTAGAAGGCATTCAGTGTTCAGACCCCATGTCTGGCTGGCTAGCATTTTTATTGTCTCAATAATATTTTCAACCTTCTTTATTATATATTCCTGATGTTTCTGCCATTTCCAGTTTTCGGCAATTACTAGACCCAGAATTTTTATTTCCTTTACCCAAGGTATCTTTCCTGTGCAAAAGAATATGTCTGGCTTGAGTATACCTTTTTTTGGTGTAAGATTCATTATTTTCGTTTTCTCTACTGAAAATTCCATATCCCATTCTGATCCCCAACGTTCCAACTTTTGAATTACTTGCCTTAGTTTTTCGATGCATCTATTTTCCTTGTTGTCACCGATTATAACTGTTGCGTCATCTGCATATTGGAATATTTTCCCGTTTTCTCCCAAGCCATTTCCCATATCACTTGTGTATATGTTGAATAGAAATGGGGACAGCACCGACCCCTGGGGTAAAGCAATTGTTGTTGTTTTGTTCCCAGTTTCTACTCCTCGCCATTTTACTTTAATTTTCCAATCGGTGAGAAAGTTACTTATCCATCTATTCATATATTCTTCACACCCCTTGTCTTTTAATTTTTGTAGCAATTTTTCGATGTTCACATTGTCGTAGGCTCCTTTTATATCCAAAGATAAAAGGATCACATGGTTTTTCGCTCCTCTCTTTTCTCTTATGAGTTGCGCGATGTCGAAAAGACAGTTAGTTGTGTCTTTTTTCGGGCGAAAACCATAAATATGATCGGGAAGAATGTTATTGGTAGCCACCCACCATTCCAATCTCCGTAGTAAAATTCGTTCCATGACTTTGGCAACTTGTGATGTGAGAGAGATGGGTCTATAGCTACTGAGTTTGCTTTTATCTTTGCCGTTTTTATAGATTGGATCAATAATAGTACTTTTCCAAGCTTTTGGAACATCTGATTGTTTCAAAGACTAGTTTAGCATTCTTTGCATCCAATTTTTAATTTCCGTTGTACTATATTTTAGAGCTTTGGATTCTATCCCGTCTGGACCTGGGGTCTTGTCTTTTAAGTTTTGTATTGATGTGTACAGCTCTTTTTTGTTTATTTCCGGGTGACTCATTTGATTGGTGTGTTTTTGCCTGGTTTGCTTCACCTGTAGTTTTCCTTTGGCATAGTGTTCTAGAAATAAATTAGCTTGAGTTTTAGGATCTACAATCTCTTTTCCGTCTTGATATAGTATCCAATTTGTATCTTGCAGCACTCTGCCACGCCAGTTTTTGAAGTCGTTGAAAAGACGAAAATAGTCCTTTGGGTTTGTTATCTCCTTGAATTTATTCTCCCAATAAATCCTTTTAGCTTTCTTCAGAGTCAACTTATATTTAGCCAAGGTTCTTTTATATTCAATCCAGGTGTCATCACCAATGTTTCTTCTAGCTTTGCAAAAAGCCCTTCTGACCATAGCTCTCTGGCGAGAGCACCCTGGAGTCCACCAGTCAGAGTTTTCTCTGTATCGCAGGCCCTTTAATTGTTTTGCACAGATTTCTTTAGCCTTTGTCACGCTCTCGTTAAAATTGGTAATGTCTGTTTCAATATTCTGAGCTTCCTGAGTAGGTTTAAATTCACCTATTTTTTTGTGGTAAGCTTTCCAGTCTGTATATATTTTCAGTCCGTGCTGTCTTCTATTCTTTTCATGAGTGGATTTTAACAGTACCGGAAAGTGGTCACTGCCGTATGTCAATTCCAAAGTAGTCCAGTTGAATTTAGGAGCTATTCTCGGCGAGACGATGGTCAGATCGAGTCCTGACACTTGTGATTTACTTCTTATATAAGTGATGGTATCCGTATTTAATAGCACGCAATCGTTTTCGTTTATCCATTTTTGCATCCTCTTTCCACTAGGATTAGGAACATCATTACCTTTGCCTTCGATTTTTACTTTTAAATCTCCACAAAGGATACAAGGGGACTCCCAGGCATTTTCCAATATTTTTAATTCCTCCAATTGGAGAGTTTTTGGTCTCCTGTAGACATTTAAAACGGTGTATGAGTTTTTCTCTACAGTGATCTTAATTTTTTGGATTTCCATATTGCTGTCTGATGGTACGTTTATGGGCTCGATTTTGAAGCTGAGGTTATTCTTTACTGCGATGAGCAAGCCACCCCCTGGAGTAATGCCCACCCGATTTTTCTGATAAATTAAGTAACCTCTTAATTTAAAGGTTGATTTGAGACAAGTCTCCTGTACCGCGATGATTTGTGAGTCGTGCTCATCAATTAAATGTTGCAAACTGTCTTTGTTGGCAGCGACCCCTCTAATGTTCCATTGGAGAATACGCATGGTCACAAAATCCGCGAGTGAACGTATACGCTGATTAGAGGCTAAGGTAGGGGGGTGCCACTCCTCTGCCACGAACACTATCTGTGACGTCAGTTGGAGTTGGAGTTTACTTGCAGAGCGCGGCACAAGATAGCGCGCGGGGTTTTTTTGTTTGAAACAAGTGTATTTTTAAAGTGTTTATCGGTTTCGAAGACTTCTTACAAGTTCAACTAGAATTTTAATCAAAGATTTGCATCTTAAATTCCAGGCAATGCTAGCTTTTTTTTATGTGAATAAATAAGTGTTCTTTTCGTAATATAATGTATATTTTAGAGTCGTGTTTCCCAGCCTCAGATTCATGCAAAAATTTCAGTATTGAAGAATAGGACTCATTTAAATTCGTTTATTAAACCGAAGATATTTTTTATTAAGAAATTAATGACTAAAAGCACATGTATATTTTCAAAATTTATTTATATTCCTTTTTTTAAGGTTGAATAATGCAAATTTTAATCAAAAATTTTCTTTTAAAGTAGTCAACATTGTAAAATTTATATTAATTTGGGAAAATGCACTTCTTTCTTGAAACATTAGTTTAGTTCATGAAGTTCCATTATGTAGGATTTTTAAATCTTAAAAGATGAAAGTACAGTATACTCATTCATTTCATTTTACAGCAAGTTATTTGTATCTTTATATATTTTCTAATGATGTTCTTGTAATGTTTGAAAAATCGAACAGGATTTAATCTCGCACATTTTATATTAATAAAATTTTATTACATTACATTTTATTAGTTAAATTTTATTACATTACATTTTATTAATTAAATTTTATTACATTCAAAAAATGGGGGGGGGGGAGTACGATTCAAAAGAATAAACAGGCGCGGGTTTTCAAGGGGATAAAGGTTGGGAACCGCTGTTTTAAATCAGATTGCAAGTTGTGTACATGTATGTGCATGCAAATTGTGAACAAAATTCATATAAATTATAGAAGCATCACTTAAATCATTTACTAGTTAGGCATAAGTACATCCCTCCCCCCCCCCCTAAAAAGACATAAAACTCTTAGTCTTAGCGTTTTAATTATTGTTTTAAATTTTCAATTATTAGAGATAACATAATCGAAAATAACATTATTTATATGCATTTAGTAAGAAATTACGCAATGTTTATTTGTGTATAATGAAAATTTTAGAATTGCTTGTTTAGAAAACTTTCCGAACATATTTCTGTAAATTCGCGTATTTAAAACAAAAGTCATATACATTATAGAAACATCGCTTAAATCGTTTACTAGTTAGGTATAAGTACATCCCTCCTCCCCCCCTAAAAAGACATAAAACTCTTAGTGTTAGCGTTTTAATTATTGTTTTGATTCAATTTCGCACATTTTATATTAATTAAATTTTATTACATTACATTTTATTAATTAAATTTTATTACATTCAAAAAATGGAAGGGGGGGGGGGGTACGATTTAAGAAAATAAACAGCTTGCCCGTATATATTTCATCATGAATCAATATACTATAATACATTTAATTTATTATTCTGAAAGTATATCATAGTATGTGTGTTAAACGATTAGTTTCTATATTTTTATATGTTTACATTGAATTTCGATTTGATATAAATTATCTGTTTGATCTAAAAAAAACTAATAAAATCAAGCGTTTAGCAATAAGTTCTTCACTATAAAAGCATCACTTAAATTGTTTACTAGTTAGGCATAAGTACATCGCTCTCCCCCCCCCCCCCTAAACAGACATAAAATTCTTAGTGTTAGCGTTTTAATTATTGTTTTGATTTTCAATTATTAGAGATAACATAATCGAAAATAACTTTATTTATATGCATTTAGAAAGAAATTACGCGATGTTTATTTGTGTATAATGAACATTTTAGAATGATTGCTTGTTTAGAAAACTTTCCGAACATATTTCTGTAAATTCATGTATTTAAAACAAAATTCATTAAAAATAACATCGCCTCCTGTAATAACATTGACTGGTTTCAAAAAGCGAAACGAAACTTTCAGATGATTTGTATTTTTCAGAAAGGGAAATACAGTTTTATTATATATGTACCCTTCCAAAAAAACCCTGTACTGCATATTTAAGTTGTGTTCAAGTAAAATTAATGTTATTTGAGTATTTATTTCATATTTTAAATTAAAAAAAAGGATTAAATTAACTTTGTTAGCATCCTTTAACATTGGAGTCTACCGGGCCGCTCCTGACATTTAACTCCAAGTGACGTTGCGTCTTTACGTGCTCTCATTGGCTAGAGCTGAAGTGGCGCAACCTTATAGATATAGTAACCTTGGGCTAAGGTTTCGATTGAAACCGACTTTTTACGGCAGCACAGTGGCGGAATGGAACCATCAGCGCCCCCTAGCGGCGGAAAGCGGTAATATTAAGGACGATACTTAGCAATTTTTTCCCTTAGGGATTTTTTTTCTAAGTATTGGAGAAACTTTTGAAGCGGTGGCAACAAGGTAAACACGCAATAGAAACTTTTTAGAAATGGCAACGGCTGAAGTGAAATGGAACCACCAGCATCCCCTTGCGGCGAAAAGTGGAACTATTGAGATTTAACTTAGACATTTTTTATTTTATTTGGGTTGCCATAGCAATACATGGGGGATATAAACTTTTTGGGATGGCAACACCTCGGCTTCTGCGACAGTGGCGGTATGGAACCATCAGCGCCCCCTAGTGGCGGAAAACGGTACTATTCAGAATGGAACTTGGTATATTTTTTCAAGTATTGGAGAAACTTTTTAGTGGGTGGCAACAGTTCCGCCTCACCACCAATTGAGGTATGGAACCATCAGCGCCCCCTAGCGACCGAAAGTGGAACTATTGAGGAGGATACTTAGCAATTTTATCGCTTAATGGACTTTTCTTCCGAATATTGAAAGGTGATACTTTTATGCATGTTTAGCATTAAGCTTGCAGTACCTATGGTAACATTAAGTTGTCTGTGGTAATAATTAAATTATATTAATTAAAATTTAGTTAATTAAATTATGTTTGTAATATTGAATATCCTTGCGCCAAGTGTGTACCAAGGTCATTTCTGAGGAGTTCTTGTAATATCCCTTCGCTAAGAGGGAAAAAAGAGTTCTTACGCTATCCATGTGCCAAGGGCATGCCAAGGTAACTCCTTAGTCATTTTAAAGACGGTTACGAACTGTGAAGTTAACTGGGAGAATCCCTCGTCATTGTGATAAAGGGAGATAGACGATACTTGAGAATTTCTTTAAACACAACTGTAAGTTTTCGAACTTGCAAAATTTAACAAAAATATTTCAAAAACTGTAAAAAACAACCAAAATGTGCGTTTTTTTTAATAAGTTGAATTTCGGGGATTGTGGAATTTTTCTATGGGAATGAACATAGGTTTTCACACTTTTGCAATTTTTTCACAAAGAAATTGTGCTTTTGCAAAAATGCGACCAAAAATGCGTGTTTTTGAACTAGCTATATTTGATGAATTGTAGAATTTCTCTATGTTAAATAACATGGGTTTTCGCACTTCTATCAATTTTTTGCAAAATTTAGTAAAAAATTGCGTTTTTATGTTTCAAAAACTGTAATAAACAACCAAAATGTGCGTTTTTTGAATAAGTTGAATTTCGGGGATTGTGGAATTTCTCTATGGGAAATAACATGGGTTTTTGCACTTTTGTAAATTTTTTACAAAAAATGTCCGGTTTTTGCAAAGAAAAACGGCCAAAATGTGTTTTTTCAAAAATGCGGAAAGGGCCGATTTTTTTAAAAAAGTAGAATTGCTCTATGAGAATTTACGAAGGCTTTCACACTTTTGAGATTTTTTCACAAAAAATGTGCGTTATTGCAAAAAAGCAATAAAAAATGCGTGTTTTTGAACTACCTATATTCAATGAATTGCACTATTTTTTATGGGAAATAACATCGGTTTTCGCACTTTAACAACTTTTTCACGAAATTTAGTAAAAAAAATGTGTTTTTATGTTTCAAAAACTGTATAAAACAACCAAAGTGTGTGTTTTTGAACAAGCTGAATTTCGGGAATCTCCGGATTCTCGAGAATCTCGGGAGTTTGAGAGGGTGTGTGTTTACCCAATGAGGATGGGGAAGCTCGTAGGCTGTTTATTGACAATTCGCGAAACACGTAAGTGGAGAGTGTTGCATTCATTTCAGTCTTAAAATTCAAAGTGATCAGGATAAAGCGAGATAGATTTTGTGAGGAGGTATGCATTATAGAGATACCAAAAGATAAAGATCGCAAGGAATTCTAGGAAAGTGACGGCCAGCGTTTCCGAGAGCGCGTTTTAAGGTTTGGAGCTATTTTTAAATCTCTATATAAGAGAGGCAAGAAGAGAGATTCGATTTTTAGTAGCAAAATTTCGTAAATGCAAGAATTTTACTTATAAATTTTAGCAACTGTAAGTTTCTTACTTTTCAGAAACCACACATGTGTTAATTTCTCTGTGAGAATTAACATGTGTTTTCACACTTGTATAAATTTTTAGCGTTTTTTCGCAAAAACGTGTTTTTTTACTTGTAAAAAACTAACAAAAACCTGTTTTTAAGCAAGTTAAATTTCGGGAATCTCGGGAATCTGAGTGGGTGCATATACCCAATGAGGGGACCCACAGACTGTTTATCGATGATCCGCGAAACATTTAAGTGAGTAATGCTACGAATCCCACATTCATTTTAGTCTGAAAATCTGGGAAAGCCCCAGAGAATATATTTATTTTAAAAATAAGTACTTGAAAAAGGGATTAATGTCTCAGTTTATACACATATTATGTCTTATTTCTCTAAACCCCAGCATTTTCCAAAATATCAGTATATACTAGAGCCCTCCGCGTTTTAGACTCGTAAAAATGATATAAGTACCAACACTCCCACCCAATCCTTTGTGCACATCCCCGGCACTAGGAGAATACGAATACAGTGGGCGTTCACACGTGTCATAGCGCCTGGTGAGGAATTGCTTTATCGGGAATACGAGTAAGTCTGTATTCAAGGGATATAGCGCTGAAAAAATATTATCTCGTGATTTTCATCGTTTAAAAAACAACATGCGAATTAATTTCCCTACGGTGAATAACATATATTTTTGTATGCATTCTAGTTTCAAGTAAAATTTAATAAATACAAGTATTTATCTTTAAAAAAACAAACAAAAAAACTGTTAAATACAATTTGTAGTGTTTCAAAACTGCTAAACATGATTTTGTACTTCGTATAATTTAACGCAAGGCATTATGCGTCCAATAAAAGTACGTCCAATAAAAGTACGTTTATACGTCGTACAGATCAATACAGAGTCAATTGGTGTTTCCTCTGCGGACGGTATGCAGAAAGTGCACGATACCTCAAGAAAGAACTTTATCCTGCAATGTGTGGGGGGTGCCTTCGTATTCTCTTCATTAGTGATGGTACAAATGTCATAACGAGCTTAAGGGACAGAAAAAGATAATGAAACGTGCTACACAATAAGTCGCAGTCCCTACGGTTATATAAAGCCTATGTCATTAACTATATTTCAGTTAATAACCAGTACAGGGCAACACGTATAAACATTTCTAGGTACAGACATTCCCACGTGCCAGTCAATTTACATGTTCCAGTTTGGTATACAGAGAAAATATTCCCAAGTTCCAGTCATCTCTACAGTACAGATGGTTCCATGCTTTACTTATTTCTACAATACAGATGTTTCCACGTTTCCAGTTACTTGTACTGTGCAAACAATTCCAAATGCCAGGCAATTGTATGCTGGCAGACAGCGAACTTTGTCTTTCATATTTGACTATTGGCTCAAGGAGCAGTACACAAAGACAGTCCTCGTCAATGCTTTTAATCAAGAGCAACACTTTCGATAAACTTTCTTCAAATCGATAGAAATTCTATAAACAATAAACGTATGCATGTAGGGTAAATCTTAAATGAAGACGTGGCCAACGAAATACATCACGTAGTGTACTATATTTAGGGATACCTAATCCCAATGACTTTTTCGTTGGTGGACAGTGGTCAAAAACTTTTGGAAAACCATAAAAACATGATCAAGAAAAAAGTTATATAGACTGGGTGACTTTTACACCATAGTGCAATACATTTTTCCCAGCTGCCCACCTTGCTGCTCCATGTCTTCGGACGAGTCAGACGACCTGGGCTTTCGACCCTAGTGCAACAGGGAAGCCTAAACTGCTGCTCTTAGTCTACGGATGAGTCGGACGGTCTGGGCTTTCGACCCTAGTGCAACATCCCCCACTTTGTTCCGGTCTAAATTAGGTGGCAATTCCCGGCTGTCCAAACAGTTACCTTACACCTTTCTGGTAGGTCGGACGGTCTGAGACTCAACAACAACAACCCTAGAGCAGCACAAACAACAGACTGTCTGATTTGTTGTTTTCTTAGTGAATAGGTAAATTTGTTTTATATTTTATTTTACTGTATTATATTTATAGTGGTATTTATTTTTTAATTTGCATATGATGTTTTATTTGGTTCTAGCTTACAGGAAGAAACTTCAGTTTTTAGAATTTGTTTCATGTTACTGGAAGGAGGGCGTTTTGCGCCCCAGCACACTTTGATTTTCATAATGTTTTTAATTCTAAAATTTTTAATTTTTTTCGGTTTTGATTCTTAAATTTTTTAAAATTTCGAATTTTTAAATTTTGTAATTTTTTGAATTTTTTAATGGGGAAATGGAGGTAATATTGTCACATGACGAACCCATGATCCAATATTTTGGGGGTTCGATCTAGAGTTAACGAATTTATTTTTGGGGAGCAGCCATGGATACCAGATGCACTCAAACACAGGATGTAGGGAGTTTTCTTTGGAGATAGCATTTTTACCGAAATATGCAACTTTGTTCAAGTCGGACGGAATCATAGGGCTGGCGGACCTTTTGAATTAATGGTCGAAAGGATATCGGTTCACTGGGGCTTGGTAAAGTGGTTTTCGACTGAGGGGTCTAAAAAGACAATGATGCGGTTTTCGGGTCAAGGGGTTATGCCCCAGAAACCAATGAGAGGGTTTGCAGCGCGTTTGCAGGAGTGTTTCAAAATCTTGGAGAGAGAGACAGTTTCAAAATTTTGAAAAAGGAGATGAGAGAATTGGATCCGACACGAGAGAGGAAAGACTTTTTTGATGATTGGCTCCTAACCAAAGGGTGCGAGATCGACGACGATGTCAAATAATTGGCAAAATTGAAGAATCAAATTTAAGTATATCTTAAATAATTTATCTTGAGAAAAAAATCAAATAAAAGTTTAAAAATTCATTATTAATTTTATTATGCGACAATTATAATCTAAGAATTTATGAGGGAACGTACTGAATTTTGAACCATATGAAAATTGAGCAGTAAAGATTTTTGTATTGTGCTATTTTCATGTGAATCTATCGCAATGCTAAATCTATAATAACAGTAAAAGAAATTAAAATTCTAACCCGCCACTAAATTCTGGTCAGCTCTTCCCTCTCCACTTATATTTTCTGAATATTTTTTATATAATTTATATTTTGGTCCCTCTACAACTCTGATCCCCCCCCCCTCCCACAACCACCATTCTCTTACATTGCAAGGTTAACCGGTTTTGTAGTTTTGCATCTTCAGGTTCCAAGGTATTTACTATTAAGAGGATTTATTGTCAACATTTAATTAAGGACGCAACAGTAAGAGTAGTAGAAGAGAAATAAGAGTTGAGCCTCCGCAGGAGGTGCTGCACCCCCTGCCTCTTTTGGGAGGAGGAGGTCCCTCTTTTGGGAGGATGCCTCTTAGAGGGTCTTGAGACCCCCAGGAGGATCCTCTTTGGAGTGAATCCTCTCAGAGGGTCTTGAGACCCCCAGAAGGATGCCTCTTTCGGAAGAGGGCAATTGCGAAAGTCTTTCACAGAGGCATGATGACTCATACGGAGTGAGTTTCACTCGGAGTCTTGAGAGGGAGTGTCACAATCGCTGACTGACCCTTGACCTGAGGAAGAGGTTTCAAGGGATTTCGCAATCTGGAAATGACGTGTCGACCTTAGAAGTGACCTTTGACAAGAACACACGTCCTCCCTCTCTGCTGGTCAGCGACAGACTGAAAGATCTTATCAGCGGGATGTACTTAAAGCGCCCTCTGGCTAATTTTGATGAAGTGCTGCCATCTATCGGCATTTTTTTTCCAAAAGAAATGAATGTCTCACTGGTCAGGAGCTGGATTCGAACTTGGGTCCAGCCGATTACAAGCCGAGCGTCTTACCGCCGTGCCAAAGCACCCGTGCTATATAGTAAGTTATCTTCGAAGTGTACCTTATCAGCGGAAGTTAGATTATTTTTCGAAGTTCATTCGAATCGCTCGGTGAATAGCGATGTGTTTTAAAACAGAATGCTACGGAGTGAATATAAAATTGCGTATTATAATACTATGATTTTTTAAAACAAATTGTGTTCATTGGACAGGATTCGACCCTTTTAAGTGTTGTGTATCTAAAAACAAATGTATACACGTACACAAACTTTAAAAACACGAATGTAATAATTAGCTAAAATTGTATTCAGTGGATTTTTTTTTAAATAAATCTAACTATCAATACGATTTTTATAATAATAACGAAATGATTTCGAATGTTTAAAAACAAATTGATTACGGATTTCCAATGAACACAAAAATTGTGTTCAGTGAATAGGATTCGACCATTCTAAGTGTTGTGCATCTAAAAACAAATGTACACACATACACAAACTTTAAAAACACGAATGTAATAATTAGCTAAAATTATATTCAGTGGATTTTTTTTTTTTAAATAAATCTAACTATCAATACGATTTTTATAATAATAACGAAATGATTTCGAATGTTTAAAAACAAATTGATTACGGATTTCCAATGAACACAAAAATTGTGTTCAGTGAATAGGATTCGACCATTCTAAGTGTTGTGTATCTAAAAACAAATGTATACACAAACTTTAAAAACACGAATGTAATAATTAGCTAAAATTGTATTCAGTGGATTTTTTTTAAATAAATCTAACTATCAATACGATTTTTATAATAATAACGAAATGATTTCGAATGTTTAAAAACAAATTGATTACGGATTTTCAATGAACACACAAATTGTGTTCAGTGAATAGGATTCGACCATTCTAAGTGTTGTGCATCTAAAAACAAATGTATACACATACACAAACTTTAAAAACACGAATGTAATAATTAGCTAAAATTATATTCAGTGGATTTTTTTTTTTAAATAAATCTAACAGTATATAACGAAATGATTTTTTTTTTCTTTTTATAAAAATAATAATGAAAATTAGAACGACATCTTCACAGCTTCGCGCGTATAATAATGTAGAACTTAGAAGTGAGTGTACATTATTTGTACACAACATCATCATCACTTTTAAAATCTATTGCAAGTTTGGTTTAAAACCTTTTTTAAAAATAAATCTAACAACGTATATGACTATTATAATAACGAAATGATTTCAAAGGTTTAAAAATATAATAGATTACGGATTTCCAGTGAACACACAAAAATTGTGTTCAGTGAATAGGATTCATCCCTTTTGTGTGTTGTGTATCTAAAAACAAATGTATACACAATATATTTGCTATGTTTTAAAATTTAAACGCATTCGATAAAATTGTGTTAAGTCAACAAGATTGATCCCTTTCAAATGTTTAAAATTTAATGTATTACTACATTGTACTTAGGCATTTTCAAAAAAAAATGGTGCGACAATTGTGCACTCCGCACAATCTGAAAAGAAAGTTTCCACTAGAAAATATATGTTATTATGTACTGTTACATATATACTAATATTTAATTAAATGGAGTTTAACTGCATTAAATAACACACATAATTAGTTAAAATTACAATGACGACCCAAAGATTGAGAATATATGTAAATAAAACACATCAGAGAAGTAGATATGAATTATGTTCGAAAATAAAACTATTCAAATTCTAGAAGCTCATCGAATGTTCCAGCTTATCGGAAATCATGTGCTTCTGACTTTTCGGAGGACGCTGTTTGTTTAGCACAAAGCAAAGGTCCCCTCGGAAAAGGATATAAAATGCGGTCCTTATCGAGCTATGGTCAACTGCTCTTTTTTCAGCCAGTGCTTTGCTTTTAATTTAAATACGATAACGAGAATATTTACGATGTCTTCCTCCCGTGCATTTGAAGTAAGTAAAATTTTGATTTTCATTATTTTATGATTTATTATATATGACATTTTATGATTTATTATATATGACGATTAGCACTTGAATTTTATATTAATTATTTTTTTTATGGATTTTCAGTTCGACTTCGGTATCCCAGTTGAGGAGATGAGTATTATATGTGCAAACAATCCCACGACCAAAGACGATATAAATCAGGTGAGTTATTTTAATAATTTTTTTTAATTGGAAAATGTATTTGTTTTAATTTTACGCATTTGTGAAAATATTGTTCAATACAGTTCGAAATTAAACACAACAATTGAATTGAACCTTGAAAAATATATAAACTTATTTCACGCTCCATCTGAGCGAAGCCACCGCTGACTTTATTAAAACATTTAATAGGACCCACACATATTTTTTAATGTTTCACATATTGAACCATTCAGTTTAATTGTACTTTGAAAAATATAACGTTATTTCCATCGGAGTGGAATCATTTTTTTTTTAGTGATAGATTTGTGTGGGCTTCCAAAAATTATACCTTTCAACTATAATTTTTTTATATCAACATTTTAGTATATGGTTTTAATAACACTTTTAAATTCAAATAAATAATGAGTTTAACACATAACTTAAAATAAAACTAAGAATGAAGCAACGTTTAAAGAAAAAACATTTTTAATGAAAGCTAAATAGTACATAGATTTTTACAAAAGTAATATTCTACTAACTTGTATTTCACATATGGAACAGCGCAATCATCGCTGTATAATACTCCTTTACACTGAGACTTTTAAAAAATTCAGGTGAAACATTGTTTTCATTTGTTTCACAAAACTCTCGCGCAATTTCTTGAATGTTTATCATTAAAAGTTCGTGATCGACTAGTTGATAATCCACAAATTGCATATGAGTGGATAGCGTACAGCACTTGTGTTCAATTCATAAAATTCATAACATAATCATCACAATAAATTCTGTTATCATTCATAACACAAGAACTTTTAAAATGTACAACCCAAAAATTAGCTTCATACACATTTCACTCTTTTACATGTTCTGTGTTTTTAATATTTAGGATATGACTGTGAAAGCTTCTGTTACACCAGTTGTGGAAGGTGGTGTATTGCCTGTGGTAGCACCGACCGTGGTGGGAGAGGCCGGACCTAGTGGTGTTCACGTAAGTTATTTTATTTCATCTTTTGGTGGAGATAGGGAAAATCGGCTGTTTTGGGGAGTATAGGATTGTATCGTATATATTTCGCATTTCAGAATTTTAAAAATAAACAGCTGATTCATTATCTACGTCATTTTTAGATTGCATTTAGATAGTTAAATGTTTGAAGCACACGCTAATGTTGGGCTTTTGTCTGTTTTACAGATGTGTCCCACCTGCCACAAAGTCTTCACTGCGAAGCGTAGTTTAACACGCCATATGAAAATTCACAGTGAAGAAGATTCTTTTTCTTGTGACATCTGTGAAAAGGCATTTTCGAGGAAGGATCATTTGGACAGGCATTCCAAAACCCACACCAATTCTAAGTCACTCCAATGCAACATTTGTAATAAAACGTTCACGAGGGAAGATAATTTAAACGCACACAGGAAAATACACGTACAGATAAAGACATATCCCTGTTCCCTTTGCGAGAGCACGTTTACGAGAAAGGGGGACCTAGCACACCATGTGCGAATTATGCATAAAACTCCTGCCCCTGTTGGATTGAAACGCAAGATCACTGATGTGGCTTCCGCTTCTAGGAAGCGTGTGAAACATAGTAATAGGGCTTTGGGGGTTTTCTTAACAGAAGCATTGGAACCCTCCGAAGAAAATTGCCACGATTTACTACTATCCCTGGAAGAAATGAAGCCGCATATGGAAAATCTTATCCTGACAGAGTTGAATACGCGCCAAATTAAATGGTATGCCGTTCTAAATGTCAGGATGAGCCGAATGAATTCTGATGGAGAGGAGGAGTTTGCTACACCGCATTTTCGCACAAAGTGTGCTATATCACTACAAGAGTACAACGTTGAGGAGCATGTGAAACAAGGCATTCAAAAAATTTTGAATTCTGTGGAAGACTTTCACCAGCTCGGATCCGGATGGACCTTGGATCGAGTATTGAATATGGATGTCTACATCGGGTCCTATCGTCCATTGCGTCCGTCCAGCTTCATTCCGCTACCTCCCAAAATAATGGCAAAGAAGGCAGTTCTGAACATACAGAACGAAGACCAAAAGTGCTTCGTGTGGTGTCTCATCGCACATTGGAAGAATTTAGACTCTTCTAACAATCCTAATCGCGTGAGTCACTACTTGCCATTTGAAGGGGAGGTGAATCTGGGAAACGTGGAGTGTCCAGTGGTAGTGTGCAAGATTCCAATTCTCGAGAGGCTGAATGATTGTCGCATTAATGTGTTCGGATATGAAAAGGGGGAAGTTTTCCCCCTCCAAATATCTGAGCGGGAGGATTCCGACGTTATTAATTTACTTTTAATCAGCGACGGGGTCCAACAGCATTATTGCCTTATACGCAATTTTTCACGCCTTCTCGGGGATGTATCAGCATATAATGGAAAGACCTTTTTATGCTACCGGTGCCTCCATAGATTCTGCAGGGAAGATCTTCTTCAGAAGCATACACCTTTTTGTAAAGAGCATGCTCCTCAGCGGGTTTCGATGCCAAGTCCTGACAAAAGTATTTTAAAATTTAATATGGAGCACTACCAGCATCCCGTACCGTTTGTATTGTATGCAGATTTCGAAGCGCTTCTGGTAAAGTTGAACAGTAGTGAACCCTCTCGTGAGAATGCCTTTTTAGAGAAGATGGCTGTTCACGAACCCTGTGGATATGCTTACGTAGTGATCGATCCGCAGGGTAAGTGCCTCAAAGACCCCAAGGTATACCGAGGCACTGAAGCAGTCATTAACTTTATAGAAGATGTCTTGCGAGAGAAGGATGAATTGATCCCCAAGATCAAGGCCAACAGGCCAATGAAGCTCACCAGGAGTGAGGCAATTGCATTCAATCAGAGCATAGAGTGCTATTTATGCAAGAAGCCCTTCAAACATGATGGGGTGAAGTATGTAGGGAAATATAGAGACCACGACCATGTGAGTGGTGCATATCGAGGAGCACTCCATGTGGCGTGCAATCTAAGATTTCGTCTCCCTACTACTATTCCGGTAGTGTTCCACAACTTGAAAAATTATGACGGTCACCACCTGATGTCGGGGCTTGGCAAATTAAAAGATTATGAAATTACACCCATTGCAGTAAACATGGAGAAGTACATTTCGTTTACCCTTCAGAAGAAAGGCGAGGGTGTGAGGCTGCATTTTATTGACAGTCTTCAATTTTTAAACACCTCCTTGGAAAAATTGGTAGCCAATCTACCCAAGGACAAATTTACAATTACGTCTACAGCTATACCATCCAATACAGATCTGCTGCTACGTAAGGGGGTGTACCCATACGAGTACATGGACTCGTATGGAAAATTTGAAGACCAGATGCTACCTCCACCTTCGGCCTTTTACAGCACACTGACAGATGAAGACATATGTGAGGAGGACTACAAACATGCTCAGAATGTATGGAGGACATTCGATCTGAAGAATCTTGGCGAGTATCATGATTTATACGTCAAAACGGATGTCCTTCTGCTGGCCGACGTATTTGAGCATTTTAGAAAACTGTGTATGACATACTATGGTCTAGATTGCGCTCACCTGATGACTGCACCGGGGCTGGCGTGGCAGGCCTCCCTGAAGATGGTAGATCAACCCTTGGACCTCCTGACCGACATTGATATGCATCTTTTCGTTGAAAGGGGGATTCGAGGGGGAATATCTGTCATCACCAAACGGTGGGCGCGGGCAAACAACCCATATATGGCCGAGTATGATCATACAGAGCCCACCCGGTATTTGATGTATTTAGACGCCAACAACTTGTACGGGTGGGCCATGTCTCAGCCCCTGCCTTATGGGAATTTTGAGTGGGTGTCACCATCCATAGCAAGTCAAGAATGGATTATGAGTCTCCCCAGCGATGGAACAGATGGGTACATATTAGAGGTGGATTTAGATTACCCATCTGAATTACACGACCTTCATAATGATTATCCACTAGCCCCGGAAAAGCTGAAGATCTGTGAAGATATGATTTCTCCATACACGGTAGAAGTTATGAAATCCCTTAAGATGTCTCGGTTCCAGAGTCAGGAAAAGTTAACCCCTAATCTTAACAATAAAAAAAACTACATAGTACATTTTCAAAATTTAAAGTATTATCTGGAATTGGGACTTAAATTAAAAACCACCCATAAAATTTTAAAATTTAAACAGCGAGCCTGGTTGAAGCCCTACGTTGACTTCAACACTGAACATCGCAAAAGGGCCCAATCAGGCTTCGAAAAAGATTTTTTTAAGTTAATGAATAATGCCGTGTATGGGAAATGCATGGAGAATTTAAGAAACCGGGTGAAGATCGATCTTGTGAAGGACGAGAAACGTGGGGAGAAACTTATGGCGGCACCTACATTTAAATCTTTTAAAATTTTTAATGAAGATTTGGTAGGGGTCGAGAGACTGTACAACAACATCTTGCTGAATAGGCCCATATACGTCGGTTTCGCCATTCTGGAGCTTAGTAAACTCCTCATGTACAGATTCCATTATGGATATATAAAGAATAAATATGGATCAAATGCAACACTTTTGTTTACCGACACCGACTCTCTCACTTATGAGGTCGAGTGTCGGGATTTTTACAAAGACATAGAAGAAAGCGCCCACCTCTTTGACACATCGGATTATCCGACAGATCATTCCGCCCACAATGTGTCAAACAAAAAGAGGATAGGGTGTTTTAAGGACGAGTTGAATGGAACACCTGGACTTGAGTTTGTGGGGCTCAGGTCCAAAATGTATTCTCTCCTCTCCACACAAGGGGAAAAAAAGACGGCTAAAGGTGTTTCCAAAACATTTGTAAAGAAGCATGTAAAACATCAACATTATGTCAAATGTTTAAAAGATGTACAAAGCACCAAATCTTTTCAACATCGTATAGGGAGTGAATGTCACCGTTTGTATACACTTAAACAAAGTAAGGTGGCACTCTCCCCATACGATGACAAACGCTATGTATTGGAAGATGGCATTCACACGTATGCACATCCGGTCGTCCATCTCGTTGCTCTAAGTCCTCTGGACGAGCCGGACGGCCTGGGGCTTTCACACGTATGCACATGGACACTGGAAGATATCCAAGGAATAGCCACTCCATTCTTTTTTTTTTCAACATTCAAGACCATTCCAAGATTTTTACATTTCTATTCAAGAACTTTCCGCGACTTTTTCACGTTTTTATTCAACAACTTTTCACTTTTTTAACACAAGAACTTTCCACGATTTTTTTAAAACAAGTCCTTTTTCA
This sequence comes from Amaurobius ferox, assembly GCA_951213105.1. Lineage (NCBI taxonomy): Eukaryota > Metazoa > Arthropoda > Arachnida > Araneae > Amaurobiidae > Amaurobius > Amaurobius ferox. The sequence continues at coordinate 15,043,233 of OX578154.1, read as the reverse complement.
AGATTCAAGAACTTTCCACGATACATGAACTTTTCACGATACAAGAACCTTTCAAGATTCAAGACCTTTTCACAATACAAGAACTTTTCACGATTACGAGACCTTTTTACTATTTTGAATATATGAATTTTTCAAGATTTTTTATCATAATTCAAGAATTTTTACTATTTTGAATATATGAATTTTTCAAGATTTTTACCAAGATTTTTAATACATGAAGATTTTTCCATGTTTACTGCAATAGACCTTTTCAAGAATTTGAAGACAAGAACTTTTTACTATTTTGAATATGAGAATTTTTCAAGATATTTTATCACAAATTTTTACCAAGATTTTTAACACATGAAGATTTTTCCATGTTTACTGCAATAGACCTTTTCAAGAATTTGAAGACAAGAACTTTTTACTATTTTGAATATGAGAATTTTTCAAGATATTTTATCACAAATTTTTACCAAGATTTTTAACACATAAAGATTTTTCCATGTTTACTGCAATAGACCTTTTCAAGAATTTGAAGACAAGAACTTTTTACTATTTTGAATATGAGAATTTTTCAAGCTTTTTAACACAAGACAAGATCCTTTCAAGATTTTTAACACAAGAAGCTTTGAAGATTTTTCACACAGTGTATTTTCCTGTTCTTCCCTCGTGAGAACTTTTGAAGATTTTTAACACAAGACAAGATCCTTTCAAGATTTTAAACACAAGAACTTTTGAAGATTTTTCACTCAGTATATTTTCCTGTTCTTCCCTCGTGAGAACTTTTGAAGATTTTTAACACAAGACAAGATCCTTTCAAGATTTTAAACACAAGAACTTTTGAAGATTTTTCACACAGTGTATTTTCCTGTTCTTCCCTCGTGAGAACTTTTGAAGATTTTTAACACAAGACAAGATCCTTTCAAGATTTTAAACACAAGAACTTTTGAAGATTTTTCACACATGACCCTTTACCCGGCCATCCAAACGGTTGCTCTAAGTCCTTGGACGAGCCGGATGGTCTGGGCTTTCGACACATGACCCTTTCAAGATGTTCATATAGACTGTTTTCAAGAATTTTACTTTCCTCGAAAGAACTTTGAATTTTACTCTACAAATTTTGAATGAACTCTATTCATTTTTAATGGGAAAATAGGTCTGCCAGTGTGAAGTAATCTAAACTAATAATATTTAACTTAAAATTAATTCTTATTATAATTTTCTAAATTTTTTTTTTTTTTTAATTTCATTCGTTCTAAAATGATAACTCATTCCTTAAAATTAATTGTTATATTCATTTCCTTTTCTAAAGCATTTATTCTAAAATATTAAATAATCCTTCCTTAAAATTAATTGTCATAATCATTTTTTTTTCTTTAATTTCATTTATTCTAAAATAATAAATTACTTACTTAAAATTAATTGTTACATTCATTTTTTATTATGTAATTTAATTAATTAAAATTATTTCACGCTGGTGGAGAACACTGCCCGAAAGAGTGAAACGACAGAGTACACCACCTCATGGGGCTGTCGGAAGTGTACAAACTTTCTCTGCTTCTACTAACATTTCCCACTTTTTCTAACACTTTATATAATTTATAATATGTAACAGTTTTTAATAACGTATATTTTCTAATGGAAACTTTCTTTTCAGATTGTGTGGAGTGAGTAGCTTGTCGCACCATTTTTGAAAATGCCTAAGTACAATGTAGTAATACATTAATTTTTAGATACACAACACACAAAAGGGTAACACTTAACACAATTTATGTGTTCACTGAACACAATTTTTATGTGTTCATTTGAAATCCGTAATCAATTTGTTTTTAAACATTCGAAATCATTTCGTTATTATTATAAAAATCGTATTGATAGTTAGATTTATTTTTAAAAAAGGTTTTAAGTCAAACTTGCAATAGATTTTAAAAGTGATGATGATGTTGTGTAAAAATAATGTACACTCACTTCTAAGTTCTATAATGGTAGTAAAATTACGATGTGAAAATGGTCAAATGATATTCATTGGGTTTTATATAAACTGAATGCTAAAATTTTGGGGGTGAAAATTCGTTAGCTTGTTAAATTCTAAACTTCGATATTTCAATTACACCCACCACTTTAAAAAAAAATGGTCAAATCATATTCAATGCATAATATCATTAAAATGATGTGTTTCAGATTACGTGTAGCAAATCAGACCGTTGAAGTATCCAGTTACTAGAAATATATTATTAGAAAAAATAGGTGGCAACACCTTATACTGCTGACGTCATTATAGATAAGATCTAATTTTTAATAGCGTAATGAGAGTGTATCACTCATTTGGAGTTTGGCCAGCGGATAGTGAAGATGTCGTTCTGTGAGTTCTAATTTTCATTATTATTTTTATAAAAAGAAAAAAAATCATTTCGTTATTAGTCATATATACTGTTAGATTTATTTTTAAAAAATCACACACACACACACTTAGAATGGTCAAATCATATTCAATGCACAATATCATTAAAGTGATGTGTTTCAGATTACGTGTAGTAATGAGAGTGCCTCACTCATTTGGTATTTGCCCAGCGGGTAGTGAAGAGGTCGTTCCGTGAGTTCTAATTTTCATTATTTTTATAAAAAGAAAAAAAATCATATATGCTGTTAGATTTATTTAAAAAAAAAAAATCGTAGAATCCACTGAATACAATTTTAGCTAATTATTACATTCCTGTTTTTAAAGTTTGTGTACGTGTATACATTTGTTTTTAGATACACAACACTTAAAAGGGTCGAATCCTGTCCACTGAACACAATTTTTGTGTGTTCATTGGAAATCCATAATCTATTATATTTTTAAACATTTGAAATCATTTCGTTATTATAATAGTCATATACGTTGTTAGATTTATTTTAAAAAAAAAATCGCATTGCTATATATCACTGAATACAATTTTTGTGTCCACTGAACACAATTTGTTTTAAAAAATCATAGTATTATAATACGCAATTTTATATTCACTCCGTAGCATTCTGTTTTAAAACACATCGCTATTCACCGAGCGATTCGAATGAACTTCGAAAAATTATCTAACTTCCGCTGATAAGGTACACTTCGAAGATAACTTACTATATAGCACGGGTGTTGTGGCACGGGGGTAAGACGCGCGGCTTGTAATCGGCTGGACCCAAGTTCGAATCCAGCTCCTGACCAGTGAGACATTCATTTCTTTTGGAAAAAAATGCCGATAGATGGCAGCACTTCATCAAAATTCGCCAGAGGGCGCTTTAAGTACATCCCGCTGATAAGATCTTTCAGTCTGTCGCTGACCAGCAGAGAGGGAGGACGTGTGTTCTTGTCAAAGGTCGACACGTCATTTCCAGATTGCGAAATCCCTTGAAACCTCTTCCTCAGGTCAAGGGTCAGTCAGCGATTGTGACACTCCCTCTCAAGACTCCGAGTGAAACTCACTCCGTATGAGTCATCATGCCTCTGTGAAAGACTTCGCAATTGCCCTCTTGGCCTCTTTCGCAATACTAGGAAAGAGATCTCTTTCGAAAGAGGCATCCTCCCAAAAGAGGCATCACCAAACTTCGAAAAGAGGGGAGGGGGGCAGTGAGAGGCATCCTCCTGGGGGTCTAAAGACCCTCTGAGAGGGTCCACTCCAAAGAGACATCCTCCCAAAGAGGATCCTCTCAAAGAGGCATCCTCCCAAAGAGGGACCCTCCTCCTCCTCCAGGCGGTGCAGCACCGCCTGCTGGTGTTCAACTGTCATTTCTCTTCTACTAGTAAGTCATCTTCAATAGATTAACAAGAAAGATCAATCATGCTTAAAGCATTGATTATGAAACACTTTCCAACTTCAATGCAATTTTATTTAAACAAGTCTAAAATGCAATACATTCCTCGGTAATATTTTGAAACTTATCACAATACTGCATTAATTTATTATACTTGAAAACTTAAACCTTCATCGAAAAAATGAACTTCATTCAAATGACGGCATTGAAATATAAATTGCCTGGTTTAAACATCTCTAAAATGATATACATTCTTCGGTAATAGTTTTAGAATTATCATAATACTACGATAATTTATTATATTTGAAAACTTCATCGAAAACAACTGAAATTAATTCAAATGACGTCACAGAAAAAATAACACGCCTGGATCTCTCTATAAAAACAGGATTTCATTCATGACTTTCTCCCATTCATTTCATTCATCACAATACTATAATAATTTATTTTATTTAAACATTTTGTTTAAGACCATAGAGCTACAAAAAAAAATAAACTCCATGCTTGAAACTTCATCGAAAAAAATCGTCCTTCTCTTTATGAAATCAATTAATATTTCATTCATCTCAGCCATGCAGACTCCATGGACTAAATTATTTTGTGTTAAAAAAATACAGGAATTCTAATACAACTCATTCTATATATTTTGCTGTTTACATTTTACATAGGTGAAAAATAGGCTTAGTTGTAGAAATAATCAAATTTAGATGAGCATTTAAACTCAAATATATTGTCATTGCGTTGTTTCAGTATGTAGATGCACAGAATTTAAGCAAAAATAAAGTAGTTTTAGGACGGATACAACACTCAATATGAATTAAAAGGAACTTAAAAAAATCACGACTTTAAAACAAGACGAATGCCATATATCATTTTGAAGTGGGTCATGTGATCGTTTCATATCATGGTCACGTGATCGCTTCATGTAAGAGGTGTAATTATTATTTTAATTTTTATTTAAAAAACCACTGAATATATTTCGCTGAATTTTTTTTTTATATATTTTATGGAACAATTTGAATATTACCTAAAATTTTCGAAGCAATTTGTGAATTTTAAATCCGCTTAAAAAATGTTTGAAAAATTAAGTCCCATAGGGCTCAATGTATTTCATTTTTTCGACCCGGGTTCAATCCAAAAGTAATTGGGTGATATTATTCATTTATATTCCCATAGGTTCTACAGACCGTCTGAACAACATACTAAAATTTCATTTTAATTAAGTAATTTTTACGGCAGTTATCGTGCAAACGGACAGACAGACAGGCAGAATGAACAAAGTCATAAACACTTTTCAACTTTGTTGTAAAGTGTTAAAAATGAAATTTGTGTTAATTAAATCATATCTTTGGAGAGTAGTGGTTGTTTAGATGGATGTTTTAAAAGTACATTATGCAAAAGTCTTGGGATCTGATTAAGAACTATAACATAACATCACCCAAACCCTCGAGGGCGGCGATAAGTGAAAGTAAGGAAGTTGGTGGCTCTTCCCCCCCCCTCTCCCTCCCAAGGATATCTTGTTATTATTGTATTTATATAATCTTTTTTAATCGTATTGCCATCATTAAAACAATAGTCCATCCATTTTTGCACTACCTCTAACAAAGTTTATAGTTGACATATATCTTGATCAATGCCGGATACATATTATAGTAACACATAAATAAATCGCTGTTTATTTTGAAATCTATAAAATGTAAGTACGTTTTCAACTTAAAAATACAAATTTGGATATTTTGAAAAATTATACAGACATTTTGGAACAGTTGAAAATGTATTTCATTATAATTCTTGTTGTTTTGAATTGAAATAAAAATCTAAAATATTATGAAAATTTCTAAAAATGAAAATCTTAGAGTCTCTTTAACGACCATTGCAGTTTCATTATTTTTTAGAATTATGATACTTTATATAAAATATATGAAAAAAAATTGCCAAATGCTGCAAAAAATAAACTGAAAAACAAAAAAAAAACTTCGTTAAGTAAAGCAATTATTTAGTAAACCAATCTGCTTAAGGGACAAAAAGTTCTTGAATTGCAACGCTACTGTATGGCAACGATATTTAGTTAGGTTTACATTTGTAAATCTGGCTGCGCTGTCTTGTTCCTTGACGAAGGAGGCTGTTTTTGGCTCCTACAATCGGGTCATCTCCTACAATCGGGTCATATTTATCAGCAATTTCTATTCAAACCGATATATATTTTTTTCAATTTAATATCTTATATAACTAATTATAGATATTAAATTGAAAAATAAAATAATAATAATAATAATAAAAATACAAAAATAATGAAAATGTATATCTTTATTCAACGAAATTCACAATTCGCGAAGTGTTAGACTTCGTTTTGTTATGATTTCCTTAAATAGAGATTCGACGGTACATTTAATGAGGAATGTCAGTAAAAGTTGACAAACAAATAACATGATTGATGACATCATTGATTAAATAAATAAAAATACGCTGAACACCGGCGAGTTTATAAAATATGATTTACGATTGTCTCGAGATTACTTTTGACTTCGCCCATCATTTCCATCACTAGTTCTGTCTCTTCTATTTCCACCGTGATTCTTCCAAATTTCTGGACAAACATATCATTCATAATGTGCCTAGCTACAATAGCTTGAGTGACGTAGGCGTAGTAGACCTCGCAGATGACGCCAAACTCACACTTATCGTTGATGAACTGGTGACTTTCCACGGTGCCACATTCGAAAATTTCTTGTTCCACCAATTCTTGTTGATCTGGATCAAATGATCGCTTGCCTTTGATAAAGACACGTGTGATACTTGCTCCAGCATCTAATTCTATTTCTGCTTCAGCCAGTAGGTTAATGAAATCCGAAAGCAAGATTACATTCATCGTCCTGTAAGACGAATTGGATATTAGATATCTAGTAAAGAAATTTATACAGTAACAAACATGCAAGAGGCATATACAGGCTGTTAAATTGTGAGAATTGTTTTAAAGCTGTGATGCAATTAAATAAACCTATACCACGTATACCTCTATCACGTATTTTGAATCGCTAAATGCTGTATTTAATAAGTAACAACAATAAAAATATTATCTTTATGCATTTAAAACATGAATCAATTTAAAATTAAACGATCAGAAACTAATGTGATAAAAACTGAATATAAAACCATCGTAAATCCAACGTACACAAATATATAGAGGTAAAAGTCACGTTAAGTTAATACTGATGAATAAATTAAACCATGTAGGAATAAAGAAATAGCTGAATAAACGGAAAGGAAACAAGGTGATAAGGAAACAGACATCAGAGTAGATAGAAACAAGTCAATAGTGGTTAAACATATTAAAACTGTAACAAAAGAAAGATGACACATTTCAGTCAGCTGTAAAAAAGTACATTCAAGAACAATAAGTAGAAAATAGTAGAGTTATACAAGTAGATTATGTTATTTATTTTGTTGAAATATATTTTCATATATTCCATGGAATGTATAATAAGACGGTTCAGGTTCTAAATAAGAACAGTTGGAGTATATAGACTCTGCTGTAAGACCTTAGACTTTCAGATATCTCACTAACAAATGGAGCGTTTTGAAAAAAATAATTGATTCGTCTATTACAATAAATAGGTGAATACAGAATTGATTTGAAACGCGATCAAACGTTCTGAAGATATCCAATTATTATTTAATGTTTTTTTTTAAATATTAAAAAAAATTCAAAACATTCAGTAATATTAAATAAATAATCATTTTGGACCTAATGTTTTATTATGAAATGACTGACACAAACTTTGAAACGCTAACTTGATCTGACTCCAAGATATTATAATTTTCTTAAATATATCAATCTAAAATTACAGCAGATTGAAAAGTTTTGTTAGTAGTGTAGAATGTGTAGCACTTTGCGATAAATTTAGCAACCTTATTGACTAATTTGTAAAATATTGCCAACTTGGCGACAATTTTAAAAGTGGTGCCAAATTACGAAAATGTTTCCAAAATGACACTTAAGTTACTAAAATGATCCTAAGTTTATGAATTAATAATTAATATATTTTTATGTAATATGGGCATTGCTTAGCAGATGCTTCCAGTTCAATTATCATATTTGAAAAAATTGTAAAGTGGGACAGATGGAAATGGCCTCTCGCAAATTAAATGTGCAAGAAATATAAGTTAATTTGGTACTTCGAAAGATTTTTACTTGTTGATCTCCGGCAAAGGTGATCCAGCGAATCCCCTAAACAGGTAGATGCTAAGATGCAACCGAACTTGCGTTTAATTAAGTTGCTCCAATTTTTCAAATTGATAACCAATATGTTACACAGCATAGATAAAATTCAATATTCAATACGCTTTATTATGCTTGAACTTACCTCATATGACATATTATGTCAATGGCACATAACCTGGCATCCTCAATCCGGGAAAATATTGCCACAGCACCACCCCAAACTCTTTGTGAAGGAAACATTTCGTTGGATATCCATTTGTTCCGCACGACCACGTGCCTGTCGTATCGGCCGAGTATTGACACAATCGCATCATGTCTCATAATTTCGCTCGGACTCCAAACGATGATAACATTTTGGAACATCATGCCTTTAATGAAAAGATAAGATAAAGCATTATTTTGGGTGTGACATAAATACACAACACATACACAATTAAAAATTACTTATAAAATATAAAATTTCATCTATATCACATTCACAGTTAAATAAGTCAAAAAAAAAAAGCCGAAACAAATAAGCAAAAATGAATTAGATTCAAATGTATCATTCTCATATAGCGTGCACCGTTGGAGGATGATTTTCTGCTTGCCAGATTTGAGTCAAAACTTGGGAGCTTCAGGCTCGTGCATAGGCGTTGTATGGATCTCAAAAAAAAGGAGGGGGGGGGAGGTTATAGTACGGAATATTGTTTTCAATATGAGCCCCGTGAATTAATCTAATTTTCTACTAATCAGTGCTTCTCATACAAATTGGGTGCCTCCTACAGACAATTAGCAAAGTCTTCTTAATATTTAACTATTGCTTTTCCTGCAAATCTATCCTTCCATAAAAGAGAAAATTAATCGGGTGCCCACTCCCCCCTCCCCTCCATGCCATCGGACCTTCTCACTCGAGTGGTGCACCAATGTATTTCTTGGACTGGTGCCCGTTTACCCACATGGACATACCTGCACGTGGATTGAAAGAGGTCGTTCTTTTGTTTTGTGTATTTGTCTGCATCTGTATGTAAACTTTGTTCTGCAACCGTATTCAAATAATTTCAATATTTGCTCCTTATAATGACTAATCCTCCATTCAATAATCTGATTTAATATTTATGTAAGAAATAATATCATACCTTCCTTGATCTTTTCTCGTCTTATATTCTTTGCATTTTTCCATAGTGTTTCCACGTCTGGAATTATCTGAGCATCTTGCACATAATTTTCACTTCCTGGAATTTTATTTGGCGGGACATTAATACAACTGCTATTCTGCATGCATCTGTCATCGAATTCTCTGCATCTTGCCATTTTTACTTAAATGACTGCAACTCCCTGTTATCTGATCCGTTGATATCCTTGTTATTTTCTAAATACCTGTAAGAAGAAAAATGAAGTTTGTGTCTAGTTATATAAAAAGCAGTATCAGAATTCTTGTTCAATCTCTTCCAACAATTTTGAAATAATCATTTTAAAGGTTAGTAAGTTGACTTAATATTTTATTATATTAAGTCGTCCCCGAATATGGAGTCAATCAGATCAATTCCTAGGTTACATTCCAATCGTAATTACTGTCGATAGAGCTAGTAACAGTAATGTTGGAAGCAAAAAAATGATAATGTTCATCAAAATGCAATATAAAAAATTTATCTACATTTTATCTGTATCTATCAGTGGTTTAGTTATACTGTATTTTAACACATAAATGATATTTCACGAACAAAGTGGACGTTTTAAAAAATAAATAGATATTGGTACATTTATATTGCAGTAAATGAATTCTTAAAGCCTTTTGAATTTATAAGCGATCGAATGCTCTAAAAGACCTTCCCCTACACGCTTTCCATTCAATTTTCTAATGATTATTTGAAACAGTTATTATAAATTAAAAGACTAAAATTATATTTAAGTAATCAATTTATATATGAATTTTTATTAGAAAACGTATGGCACAAATTTAAAAACACTAGCTTAAATCTTTTTCAAGATATTGCAAGTTTTTCAAATAAATTTATAAAAAAATATTACAGAAACTTAAAATGTATTATGTAATGTCAAGTATGTCTTCTCCATATTCAATAAAATATGATAAATCTGTTAACATTGTTCTAGCTTTCCATTTACAAAAGAATATCCTTTTTGCAGTTTTGCTTTTTGACGCCCAACAATTCGTCAATATTTAATATATTTGATAGAATTTTAATTAAATATAAATTGTATTTTGATTTGGATTTTGCACTTCAGTATGAAAAAAATCAATCGACCCATAAAGTAAGCAAAAGTACCAAACTATGATTTATATTGTAACGTACTGTTACTAGCTCTTTTCAATGGCTTTGGAAAAACTACCATGAAAGGCAAAGATATTTTTCTCGTACACACGTCCCAGTGTCGACCAAATTCATGTATAAGAGAAGGTTTAGATTTTCGCAGCTTTGGTGCTGGAGGTTGGGGTACACCGGGAAAGGGAATCTTGGGACTTCATTTCATTTTTCGGACTGCTGGAACCGCCCCCGAGAGCCGATACTTAAAATGAATATGCAATTACAATTCTCCTATTTGTACATAATTGTAAATATTTCTGTTTTAAGCATTAAAGTCTTATTTTAAAAATTTAATCTGCTGTTCCTCGAGTGCTCCTCGGCACTACAACGCTACTACGGTACAGCATATTAAAAATGGTGGCAGCGGTGACAATATGATTGAGCTGTGGAAGTGGACGGTCATCGAAAATCGACTGACCAGAGCATAAGCCCAGTTACGCTGATGAGGATCGCCATGATCCGTGTGAAACAACTGTTCCTATGCTATAGTGGACATCTGTCCTGAATTGGATCGCCAAGATCCTATGCTAAAGTGGACATTAGTTCCTGTGTTGGATCGCCAGATCCCTTGCTAAGAAAGGAAATCTGTTCCTGTTTTTATTTTGGACATCAGTTCCTGTGTTGGATCGCCAGACCCCTTGCTAAGAAAGGAAATATGTTCCTGTTTTATTTTGGACATCAGTTCCTGTGTTGGATCGCCAGATCCCTTGCTAAGAAGGACATCTGTTCCTGTTGTAATTTTGAGACATCAGTCCCTCGTTGGATCATCAGATCCCGATCCGAGTTGTGAAGAGAAGACATCCGTCCTCTGTGTTGGGAACACCCGCTCCAAAGCCCAGTGGAAAAGGCTTACTTCTGTGCCAGACATTAGTTCTGTGCGTGTTCTGTGTTGTGAGTAGAAGAAATCCATTCTTCTACAAAGTGGGAGCATCTGGTTCCAGTCTCCTTCTGCGGATCGCCCTGATCCTAATTGGGTGTAGTGTGTGAACTTTTCATCGAGATTCATTGGAAAAATTCTTACCTTTCAAAAAATAGTGGAGGTCAACGTCTTCAAAAGGGTGAGTACCTTGATTTTACATAAAGGCAGTGACAGTAGTTAATTTTTATAGAAATTTTGAGCATATTGTCAGATTTAGTTTAAATTATTGACATACATCTCTTAAATATTAAAATCTTAAAATTTTAAGGGATAAGAATTTTGCTATGCTTTGGTTATTAATTTGTGAAGAGTAGAGTTGTATTGAATAAGTAACATTTAATAATTTGAAGTTAATATAATTCATGTATAATAATCAAATCTGTAATTCTTTAAAAAAAGTGTTTTAGTTTAAAATAGCATTGAAAGTTTCAATACTGCCGAATTGTTGATACAATTGCCATTTGTTGTTTAATTCTAATTGTATGAAATCAGTGTGTACAACGTAGAAATTGTTTATTTTGTATCAATTTGCTAAATTGAAAGGGGGGGAGGAAATGTCGTTTTGGGGAAAGGCTAAGAAAGAGGATTCTCATTGGTACCTGAGTTAGAAGAAACTGCCTCTTCAGATTTAAAGGTAGTGCATTTAAAAAGCAATAATCACTAAAAGTGATAACTATGAAGAAGAATTTGTTAAAGCTCTTCTGGAGACTATTGTTAAAACTCGTGTAGAGAAAGAAGAGTTAGAAGCAGAAATTTGACGTGAAAAAACAGCCGCAGAAAATCGCAAAGCGGAAAGGAATTTGAGCTAGAAAAATTGAGAATTTCAACTGTAGAAAAAACAGGGAATTCAGCAAAGGAAAATAAAAAAAATTCAGTTAGACTTGCAAAAATTAGTCCAAAAATTTGACCCCAATTTAATTGATATTAGCTTGTACTTGATCATGTTTGAAAAGGCAAGCAACGCGAGTTGGTATTGAAAAGTCAGAATGGGTTTCGCATTTGATGGCACTTCTGCCCATCGATATTGTTCAGATCATTATGAGAGAGCCCGAAGAGCAAACTGAAGATTACAATTTTGTTAAGAAAATATTATTACAAAGGTTTAAACTAAGCTTCGAGAAATTTAGAGTTAAATTTACGCAATATCAAACACGATCGGATAGCACGTGGAAGGATTTTGTTTTTGAGTTAAAAAATCATTTTGAGGAATGGTTAGAGGGTTTAGAAATTGATAGTTTTGAGAAGTAGTAGAGTAACGTAGAGTTAGTAGTTAGTAAACGTAGAGTTAGTAGCGAAGCTCGGAACCACTTCTTAGACCAATGGACGAAATTCACTTCCGCATCTGATTTAGCTGATGAATTAGACGATTTTGATAATGTCCGGAGGGTTGTAAAGAAACCCATGAAAAGTGGATTTTATGAAGAAGGGAAAATTGAGGAATTTCGTAATGAGAGAGATAGGAGACGTAATTATCCGGAGGATAAACAACGTGCGGGAAAACAAAGTAATGAAAAGATTGAGTTCTTCGATAAACGTAAGGAAACTCGTTGTTTCGAGTGTGGGAATTTAAATCACCTGAGACCGCAATGTCCTAAACTGAAAAGAACAATTCCCGAGGTTATAACTGTAAATCATATTCAAAGTGATAAAACGCAGGAAGATTGTTCATCCCCTTATATCAGTAAGGCATATGTAAATGGACATAAAATGACAATACTCCGAGATACAGGGTCAAATATAGATCTCGTGTGTCGTAAATATATCACACATGTAATGTTAACAGGAGAGGTTGTTTGTTAAACAGCCATTAGATGAGAATTGTAAGTGTTTACCTCTTGCTACTGTAGAAATAAACGGAGAATTTGGGCGTATTAAGACAAAAGCCGCTGTTTTTGCTTATAAATTAGATTCACATCGATATTTATTGGGAAATAGAACCGCTGCTTTGCTAAAATATAGAAAAAGTTGTAAGGCACTCCAGCTTGAAATGCTTCCTGCAATAGAGACTAGGTCGAGGAAGTTGAAAAATGAAAATAAACAAGCATCGGATGTAGATCCGCAGGATAATGAAACAGAAAATGAGAGTGTTCGGCCCCCCACTTAACTGAAAATGTGAGTGACCAGTAGGGAGGGTCAGAGATCAAAAGACAAGAATGCCGCTGTTGTCAGTATTCCAGGGGGGGACGTTATCGCCGTTCGTGATGTCACTGGTTCAGAAGGAGAAGTGCCAGTTTAGCCAAGTAGTATTCAATTCTATGGGAAAACATAGACTGTGTCAGTCGTTGCTTTAATATAATTTGTAATTCTATCGTAAAAGTGAAGTTTAAATGTAAATTTGTGTATTATAGATGTATATATATATTAGTATTTTCACGTATATAAAGTATAATTTTGATTAATTGTTGTATATAAATTGTGTTTTGTGAGCGCGAAAATGGCTGGTTGCTGCACGGTTGCTTTGTGGTCAAATTATTATAAAAAGTCAATGGGAGCTATCAGTCTTCATAGATTTCCAAAAAATCCTACACTCTAAAAATTATGGATCATGCAGTGCAAAAGAGGGTATAAAATAACCATTGCTAACGCAACTTTCTGTTCGAGCCACTTTTATGATGAAGATTTTCGGGCGAAATTTTTGAATTTGAAGCCGGTTAAACGATTAAAACAAGGAGCCAATGGCACAAAAGTCTCACATACCATTAATACCGCAGCTAAATATAATGTTTTTAATAGAGCAGTATAAAAAATACTTATGATAAACATGTTTCATTGATATGTAAAATAGTTGGTACTCTAAGTAATCCAAAAAACAAAATTAATAAAATAAAATCGACTTGATATGCGGTATCTAAAATATATAAAAATAATTTATATTTCTGATACTATCAAATATGGAGTTTTTTTTCTTTTTTTGGAGGAGGGGGGGGAGATATTAGCATATTGTAAGCTAATTTACACAGTTTAGTTTATTGCAAAATGTATGTAAAGTTAATTTTAAATGCCTTAGGCATTTTATTTTGTTATTAATATACATAATCATAAAACGCAATTCTTTACTAATCATAATATTGACATTATATTTACATCATCTCAAGTTATGGGACATTTCGTTTTGATATGTAAAAAGCTCAGAATACAAAACTAAAATCATCAAAGTTGAAATATAATGCATAAAATTTTTTTTACAATAAAACTAAAAACCAACGGCATATTTTTCAGAAGAAATAAAAATGTGGGAGAATGCTTTCTTAGAAATGCATGGCGCATATATATCAAAAGAGAAATGCGTCATAAATAACTTGCAGTCAAAATTAGCAAACATTTCACTTTCTATATCACTAAAAGCCATAACTTTGTTTTCACGAACCAGAACATTCATTCACATTAAACACTTAAATAAGACTTTCATGCAACAATTAGTAGTGAGAAAAAAGCAAAGAAAAGCCTCTAAATGGTGTAAAAGCAGTATCATGGCATAAAAATGGTATGTATTGATTTATTATTTATGATCCATGTGAACATTGCTTTAAAATTTTAAAACTGTACATAGTTTATATATTTAAAACTCTATAAAGTTTAATAACATCAATTTTGCATGCTTAAAATATCTTTGTGAAAATTGACATATCCAGTGGCTTATCCAAGAGTCATAATATTCTTCTAGCTCACAAAATGCATCGTCTTTTTGTTGGGTAAGTAAAATAAATCTACTGCCATTGACCATCCATTCGACTGTCAACTCCCCCCTTTTCCCAAGATCCGATCTACGCTTTTTAATAAAATATATAGTTATGTAAGTACATTGATGATATTTCATAGTCATCAATATATGTTTTATGTATGTGGGATTTTTTACGCAATTAGATATTTTTGAAATACATATTTATATTACATGTAGAAAGTATTATCAATGTTTAAGATAATGGATACTATATTTTTAAAAATCCGATGATTAGATATTTATTCATATCTGTATTAAAACACTTGAAATGTAATTTTTATATTTATTACACATTTCACGATATATTTCAGGTTTTATTATAAATAATATATGTATGATAATATTTTAATGATAGCCCTATGCATGTATGAGTAAAATCATTTAATTTCATTCGTCTAAAATTTTATTACGAATGATCTTGTCTCCTTTTCGAATTATAAACGCGAACTTTCTAAACTTTATACATATATCTCTATGTCCCCTATTCTTGACTTGTAAGTCAGTGACGTCACTCTTCAAGTTGCTATTCCGGTCGAAAAGCAACCCCCTTTCTTTGACCTACTTTATGTTTAAAGTACCTTGAGAGACCAGCCGGTATTATCCCCCGTAAGTGAAGGGACCATGGAAGGGACAAAAGACAATCCACCCCGCGAATTTTCGGGTATACGAAAGGCGTGTCAGACACTAAAAGAGATTTATCGGATAGCTTTGGAAGAGTCCGGGGCGAACCCCAAGTTTGAGTATGTTGTGGGGAATGATCTGTTCTTTAGGATGAAGGGGAAATTCTTGAGAACACCTGACACTCTACATTATGAACACTGGGTTGCTTCTAAGAAGGAAGACAATCCTGTAACAATTTATGTTTGTAAATTGGTCAATCGGTGGAAAAAATGTAAAGAATTGGCAGTCCAATGGTTTAGGTCGAGTGTAATTGAAAATAAAGTCTCGGAAACAAGTTACATAGTTAAACTAACGGGGAAGAAAGAGAGATCTCAAATTAATCTCAAATTGATTAATATATTAAAATCATATCACAATAGACCTGAAGTAATAAATTTCTTATCTTGAGAAGATAATCGGGAGGAGTTAATAAACAATGATGTGGATTTTCCTTATTTAGATTCAAATTCCAGCATTAATGACTTTTCGGACATAGTTGAGAAAGGTAATTTGACCGAGAGATTAGATCGCCAACAAATCGATCAGCTACAAGACCCTTTGACTAGGTATATCAAGACCTTTTCAAATGAACCAGGTAAGGCAGATTTAGTCAAGCATGATATTGAGCTCATTAGTAACAAACCTGTCAGGTCTAGGCCGTATAGGTCTTCGCAACGGCAAAATGAAATTTTAAGGGCTGAAATTCAAAAAGTGCTAGAATTACACATAATTAAAATTGGAGAATCGGAGTATACGTCGCCCATGATAATCATGGAGGCACCTGGTACAGACCTTGTATAAATTGTCGTTGGTTAAAGAAAGTAATTAGAACAGCTGCCATATAAAGGGTAAACGTCTTACATGTTTTGATATTTTAGGTTATAATTTTATTTCTTATTCTTTTATGTAACATCATATTATTCACTTATGTTTCTTAATGATTTTTTTTGTTAGTTATGGTATTGTATTGAAACTTGCTGCTTCTTTAAGTGTAAATATAAGTTAAATGTTTTTGATGTGTGTCCAGGTTAATTAGGATAGTTGCGTAGGTTGGTGCAATATACTCAGCCGCTAGCCTTATTGTATAATCATGGTACTTTTGGAATGCTGATGTTTTTACTCATGTGTAATATAATTATGTTTTCATAAACTACAAGCCGTAGAAGTGCTATTTTATATTTTCTCTCCAGTACTGGATAGAAAAGTTTTCTGGGGGGGGGGGCTGTAACGTACTGTTACTAGCTTTTCTGAATGGCTTTGGAAAAACTGCCATGAGAGGCAAAGATATTTTTCTCATGCACACGACCCAGTGTCGACCAAATTCATGTATAAGAGAAGGTTTAGATTTTCACAGCTGTGGTGCTGGAGGTTGTGGTACATGACACCGGGAAAGGGAATCTTGGGACTGCGTTTCATTTTTCGGACTAATGGAACCGCCCCCGAGAGCCGATACTTAAAATGAATATGCAATTACAATTTTCCTATTTCTACATAATTGTAAATATTTCTTTTTTATGCATTTAAGTCTTATTACTTTCCTTATATACATAATGTATAAGGAAAGTATTGTGACGGGGTCGAAAATTCGAATTCGAGTTTTCGACGGGAGAGCACGTTTCAAGCATCCCTGATCAAGAATCAAACATTTTTTAAGTGATGTCTGTGTGTGTGAAAGTATGTGTGTGTGTCAGTGAGTCTGTGGAGACGATAACTGACGAACGAATGTACCGATTCGAACCAAATTTGGTACAAAAATCACAATCCGTAAACACTGGAAGCCCATTGTTTTTATACGCAATCGAATGTTCAGAATCCCCCTAAATTTTCGAATGAAATTTTAAAAAAATCGTCAAAAAATCAAAACCACTAAGAAAGTTACGCAAATAGACATTTCTTATATAATTTTTCATTAGAAAACGATTGGCATGAATTTTTGAACGCTAACATGAACCGTTCTCGAGATATTGCACATTTTTTAAAAAAATTATCAAAAAGTCATAAAATAAAGAAAATTATTTCCTATTGAGAAACATGTTCACTTTTCATATGTAATACCATGCGATAAATTGGGTGACATCATTCTCGTGGATCTAGCTCGTTCCATTCATGAAAAAAGATACTTTGAGTAATACGTTTGTATTTGAACGCCAATAGTCATTTGTCTGTTGTAAGAATAACTTATTTCTTCGTCCATAATTCTTGGCGAGATTTTGGCGACGAATTTGGCGGAATGTCACCAACTTGGCGACTTTTTGAAATGTTGCCAAATTAACGAAAATCTCTCCAAATGAATGAAAATGACGCTAAATCAATGGAAATGACGACTAATACGCGAAAATTCAATATCTTGGAAAGAATATAAATATCTACTATAAGAAAAACCTATTTTTTGTACTGTAAAAGTAGTAAATTCAGTACATTATATAAGGAAAGTCATGTGTTGCCCACATCAGATTTTTTTTTAAATTTAATCTGCTGTTCTTCGAGTGCTCCTCGGCACTACAACGGTACAACGATACAATATGATGTTAATGCAATCCTAATAATATTGTGGTATGGACTCAATTATTTAACCGCAAACTTGTCTGTTTACTTATGTAGCATAATTAGATGGTTTTAATTTTACTCAGTGGACGATAGCCATTTTCTAATTGTCAAACAATATTTGAGAGAAACGTAAGGATAATTTTTATTATCCTATTTGCCTAGAAATTATAGGTAGGACATATTTGCATGCAATAAACTTAAATCTTTTAATTTGTTAAAAAAAACCATTATGCAATGTATTTTTGTCAGATAAATTAACTAAGATTAAAACAGAAACTGTCAAATGTAATATTTATGTTTTCCAAAAAATACTTTTTTTAAAAAATTTTCAAATGTTTTATGTCAAGTGCGTAGACTCAATAAATATCTTCACCCTTATTAAAAGTATATTGGTTCTGGTAATTTTAGTTAAAGAAAAATCTTGCTGACAGTGAACTTTGTTAATTATTTTTTGCACACACAATGACATCTTCTAAATCATATGTTTAAAGATGAAACAAAATAAGTAATAATATGACAATTACTTTTCGCAAAATAGCAACATGTAAGAGTTCAAGTATAAAAATTTATATTTAAAAATAAGAGAGGACTGTTGTTGTTGTTGAGACCCAGACCGCCCGACCTACCAGAGAGGTGTAAGGTAGGTAACTGAATGGACGGCCGGGAAGTGCCACCCAATTTAGACCGGAACCCAGTGGGGGAGGCATCCACAGGGACCGTACCCTCCTTCCCCTACCACCAACCTCTCGGAAGGACTTACGGACCCACATGTTTAACGTGATCCGCATGAACACGGCGGCATTTGTGGCAGCGTGCAAATCTAGCGCGCAAACCACGGGGATACCGCACCCGAGATGGCCAACAGCACGCGGCGTTCCGAGGTGGTCACCCACCAAGTACTAACCGCGCCCGATGCTGCTTGACTTCGGTGATCTAACGAGAACCGGTGTTTTCAGCACGGTACGGCCGTTGGCCCTAAGAGAGGACTGTGAAAGCCCCAGGCCGTCCGGCTCGTCCAGAGGACTTGGAGCAACAAAATGGACGACCGGGAAGGTTAAGAGAGGACTGTTGAAGGCCCAGACCACACGACCAACCCAGGGGTTTATGGTAACAAGTTGTGTGGCCGGATAAGAGAGGACTGTGTCGTTATTCAAAATTAAAGTCATAGCAAAATATTTTTTTCTTTCACACTCAAGAACTTAAAAGAGAAGCTCATAAAAATGTGCAATTTTTTGCAATCTGATGCTGTTTATGAAACAAATAGATGCAATAAATTATAAAAAAAATTTTGTAAATTCAAGGCTTTAGAAAAATGCACTAAAAATAAAATTTTGCATTTACAATACTCTTGGTCATTCGTGACTAAAAATAAAATGGTGAGACACCAAAAAAAATGTTTTTTAGATATGAACAGAATTTTAGAGCGCATTATTTTTTAACAGTTTTAAAACAGGATTTTAAAGTCCCTTCAGTGCATGCATCACGGGTGGTGACGGAATGAACTCAATTTTAATGAAATATTATAGAGCATTCGCAAATACGCGTGTATGTTGTTGTTGTTGTTGAAACCCAGACCGTCCGACCTACCAGAAAGGTGTAAGGTAACTTCTTGGACGGTCGGGAAGTGCCACCCAATTAAGACCGGAACCCAGTGGGGGAGGCATCCACAGGGATCGTACCCTCCTTCCCCTACCACCAACCTCTCGGAAGGACTTTCGGACCCACATGTTTAACGTGATCGTACTCCGCATGAACACGGCGGCAGTTTTGGCAGTGGCTGGAATCGAACCCGGGCCTACCGAGTGCAACTCCAGCGCGCTAACCAATGGGCTACCGCGCCCTACGTGTATGTGAAATATCACAAATGTAAGTTCGGTGGAAGTGGTAAAAATATAGGTTTCAATATTTTATCCAAACAAGCAGAAAAAACAGCTAAAATAAATATAACCCTGTAAAATTTTTTAAATTGATTATATGAGAAATTCGTGCTAAGAACACACATTCCAACACAGAAAGCCGAGTCACCAAATTTTAAATAAAGTTTTAAGCTCTGAAATATAAACAGAAAATGCAACATTAATGGCTAAAAAAGTAATCAAAAATATCATCTCTGGTTTTATACATATCAAGTTTTTATTACGAGATTGATCTAATAAAAGAACTCTTAGAAAAATAATTCTTACATAAGTAGATATATACCGTAATTGTAATTTCTTTTTCAACATATTCATATGGGTTGAGCCCATTTCTATTACGGTTAGAAACAGATTCAAGAAAAGATACATTTAACAAATTTCCAAAAAATTTTTAATTATTCCATAAACATTGGATGGCAACAAGCCAAATCAAGAAAATGCATTTAGCTGATTTATGTTTAAAAATAATATTTTAATACATTTCAGACGAGGAACTAATTTTAAACTATCTTCCTGTCTTTCTTTAG
Organism: Amaurobius ferox; assembly: GCA_951213105.1. Taxonomy (NCBI): domain Eukaryota; kingdom Metazoa; phylum Arthropoda; class Arachnida; order Araneae; family Amaurobiidae; genus Amaurobius; species Amaurobius ferox. The sequence continues at coordinate 15,022,650 of OX578154.1, read as the reverse complement.
TTCTATCACTTTTCCGAAATGTATATTACTTTTTCATAAAATAGAATGATTTGAAAATACTTAAATTAAATTTTCATTAAGTCGAGTTTTAATTAAATTTTCATTTTTATTTGGCGACTGGTTCCAAAACCAATTGAAGGTAGAGTGGATAATATCGTTATGCACACACACACACAGAGAGAGACATCATGCGACATCTGTGGGTCCACTTTCTTGAGTACCCCTTGCGTGTAAATATGTCGAAAACTCGAATTCCGATTTTCTAGACGATTCTAATACTTTGTCCATTAACATGTATTATAAGGGAAGCAAAAACCATTTTCAATAAACGACTTTAATGCAATATTTCTAATAGTGTTCGAGAAATTTTATAGCGTGATATAACATTAATATTTTTCTATGCAATAAGAAGTTGGTAGCATTAAAATGTTTTCTATGCAATGGTAGGTGATATTTAATATCTATTGCAGCTGGGAATGCTTAATTTTACATAAAACACGTGGCTCATAAGTGTTTATTTAAAACAAGGGATTATACACCAAGTAATTAACACATGATTCAAATCATATAAAGACATAAATATAATTTTGAAAAACCTTACCAGAGCGACAGTTAGGAAGGAGAATTTCTAAAATAAAACTTCTACTAATTCCAGGAGTCAATCTATAAAAAAATACGTTCAGCAACAAGGTACAAACAATCTTCTTAGTCCAGAATTCAAAATGCAATAAAATTTCCCAGGTCTGTTGAAAGGCACTAATCCTTCTGTGGCGTCAATCACACCCCCTGAACAGGATATTCGTGTAAAATGGTTGAAGCGACATCTGCGCACGTGCATGTTGGTATGTATGCATATACGTTTTACAGATTATAGGAATATGACGAAAACAGAAATGAAAACAAATTTGATTCAGAATTTGAAAGAAATTTTAAAGTGCATATCATATTAAATAAAAGTTATTTCTGTTATGTACTTTGATGAACTCAAAAACTTATCAAGTATAAAGTTCAAAAAAGAAAGACAAATTAAATATTGTTTTTATTACTTGCAATGTTTTAAAAGAATTCTTAAAGTTACAAAAATATTTTTAAGTAAAAAGAGAAAAACTGTAGTACTTGTGGCATAATTCATTTACTTGATTTTTTTTATTGAATTAGTAAATAATGCGTGTTAAAACCAATCTAATGAGCAGTTTCCCTGCAGATATTTAGATGCTAGTACTTTTTATATCCAAATCGATAGTCACCCCCCCCCCCCCCGGCCTCCCACCTAGTGTTACTGAATACGTCATGAAATATAATTGAAATTTTAAATTTCGAAAATTTTGTGCTCTACTCATGAAAATTGCAAACATATGTATATATATAGTTCCAGTATTTTTCTTCATGTATCTTCACATAAAATTTCAAATCTATATGTTTATTCGTTCTCTTGTTCAACATCGCAGACATGCATATTGCCAAAAATGATTGAAATGGATTCAGGGTTCATAAAATGTTTGAAATGGATTCATTTTTGAAACGGGAGGAATGTTCGGAAGACACAATCCCACTCCCACCCCCCTCCGAATAAAATTCGAATGAATTAATTTTAAAATATTAAGGAATGGTATTTGGATACTTTCGTATTATTTCGGAGATTACTGCCATGAATTCAACAGTCAAAATCAGCTGATAAGTAGTTAAAAGTTAATAGCGTTAACTTGCATTAACTTACTGAAATTTTCTGGGATTAATTAACAATTTTGCTACTTATATGCTTATATCGAAATTAATTGTAATTATTATATTACTACCTTTATGAATTTTTCTAATCAACTCTTAGCTTATAAATATTAATGTACAATTACTTGTTTATAATTTATATGGATTGAAATATATAATAGTAACTATTTAATACATGCTAAGTATTAACAGTTTTGGTGAGCACCATCTTCAAGATTGTTGAGTCCCTCCTTGAATTTAACGCCAGCCCGTCTTGAATTTCGTCTCTATCTACGGCCTTGAATATACAGGGTATCCCAATGTGGGGGGGGGGGGGATTTTCCAATTTACGTCAGTTAGTAAAAATCATGTAAAATATATACACATTCAATATCATATTCAACTTAATTAGCTCTAGAGAAAACAATCCAAATATCAATTTTTATACGTTTTATATAAATGCGGAAAATATTTTTTAACTAATAATGCCATTGCTTCTTAGAATTTAATTTAGTCGGTAGTGATAATACTTGCACCAATTTCTTATGATGAACACGTGCATAGGATGAAATATTGGATGGATAAGAAATAATCTTTTTGTTTAAATAGAAATAAATTACATACCTTGTAAACGTAATCCCTTATCTTTTGGTAATCTATTTCTTGAAAAATGCATAAAAAATAAAATAATTGATTATGAAATCTAAAATAGCAGCGAAAGTATGTTTTCCATGTGTGACCATGCGAGGATGGAACAAACTTCTAAGTGCCAGATAGGGTTATAATAACAGAACGTCTTGGCGAAAACCACAGTCTCTGGAGAAAAACCGCCACAGACCATCGCAAAGCGTGCCAACATTGATATTAGATTAAATTTTGGTTGGCGGTGGGCGACGCTGCGGTAGCGACTGAAAGATATGTATATATTAGTCTATGCTATCAATGATCAATTTTGGTGAATCAGCCAAAGTGATTTATGTGCTGTAGGGCACAGACTAATATTATACAGACCTGTCACTCTCGACACTTTCGTTTTCGCGACGGCCATTAGATATAGACCAAAATGCGGGTTTACGGGCTCTTGGCGATGGTCTGGTTGGTCTGAGCACTTGGCGATGGTCTGGTTTGTGTCCAAGACGATTTTCAATGTTATAACCTTATTTCGCTCGACGAAAACTTAGAACCACAGACTAGCGAGGTTTGAGTAACGTGAAAAAGGTTTATTTGTTAAGTGTTTAGATCATTTCATAGAAATGGATTGCCAAAAGAAAACTGGTTGCGTTACAGGGTATGTAATTTATTTTTATTGAAATTGAAATAATTTTAGTTATCACCATCCTATATACGTGTTCATTATAAGTATGCACGTGTCCATAAGTATACACGTGTTCATATAAGTATACATGCGTTCATCATACGAAATTAGTGCTGTGTTATTACTGCGGATTAGACTAAATTCTAAGAGGTAGTAGTATAATTAGTTAAAAAATATTTTCCGTATTTTTATAAAATGTGAAATAATTGATATTTGGATAGCTTTTTCTTAGTTGAATGTGATATTGTATGTGTATATATTCATGTGTAAATTTTTATTGAGTGCCTTACGGTGGAAAATTCACCCCACCCTCGGGTAATTAATGATTGAGTTCCACAACTTCGATAGTGCATTTATGTAAATTTGATATTTACTATATGAATATTTTTATATTTAAAAAAAAGTATTATCAGTGTCCCAGAACAAATTAAGGATCAACACGCTAGTATACCTTTTAGACTGAAAATATTATATAATATTTCAGTCTTTTGAGTATGTTAGCTTGTAATTTTTTGTGCATTATGTTTTATAGTGAGACAATGCAATACGTCTATTTTTTAATCAATTTTATGATTATTTGAATTAAATATATAACTATGTTTATTTAAATTTACTTAAACTAATGAATATATTTATGTTGCAGATTAATGTATTTTTAAATCCTGATCATTTCTATAGTTTCAAAAATTATAAAAGTACAGTCCTCAACATTTTGTTCCCCTCCCGTTTTAACCGTTTAAAAAAAAATTGCCATCGAGCGATAACGCTCCAAATCTGGCAGAGGTATATTGTTTACAACGTAGTTCAGTTGGTCCAACTCACGAGCTCTAGTGTCTATGCGACATCCCATGTTAAAAATGTTGCCATAGTGTACTATGGGGGTGAACCCTCGGAATATAGTATTCTGTGCCTATATCACTCGACGAAAACTCAGAACCACAGACTAGCGTGGTTTGAGTCAGTAACTTGCAAAAAGATTATTTTTTAAGTGATTAGATCATTTCATAGACATGGATTGCTAAGAGAAAACTGGTTGCGTTACAGGGTATGTAATTTATTTTTATTAAAATTGAAATAATATTAGTTATCACCATCTTATATACGTGTTCATTATAAGTACATATACACGTGTTCATTATAAGTATACACGTGTTCATATAAGTATACACGTGTTCATATAAGTATACACGTGTTCATTAGTGATGTGTTATTACTGTTGATTAGACTAAATTCTAAGAGGTAGTGGTATAATTAGTTAAAATATATTTTCCGTATTTTTATAAAATGTATAATAATTGATATTTGGATAGCGTTTTCTTTGTTGAATGTGATACTGTATGTGTATATATTTATGTAAAATTTTTATTAAGTGCCTTATGGTGGAAAATTTACCCCACCCCCGGGTAATTAATGATTGAGTTCCACAACTTTGATAGTGCATTTATGTAAATTTGATATTTACTATAAGAATATTTTTATATTTAAAAAAAAAGTATTATCAGTATCCCAGAACAAATTAAGAATCAAATAATTAACGATCAACACGCTAGTATACCTTTTGGAATGAAAATATTATATAATATTTCAGCCTTTTGAGTATGTTAGCTTGTAAATTTTTGAAAAATTATTTAGATTTTTGATTAGATTTAGTTTGTACCGTTGTGCGATATGTCTGATCGGGTGTCTTTTTGTTCGATCCGGACCGCCCTATCTACTCAAAAGCATATAGCATAAGTGGCCTGATAATTTTTAACGTCTCGAAAACTCTTTCGCAGGTAATTTTAAAAACGAGTTTCAATTCAAGCCATTTATGCCATATATTGCAAGTAGATTTTTTTGTATAATAATAAAAAAAATACTTGCAAAGTCATTCAGTCATTTGATGATAATAATAATATATAATTTTAATGATATTTTTCGTTTTTGATCAAGTACGTACAAAGTATCGAGAACAGCGCATCTTAACGTTCTGTAAATTCATGTCGTTTTCACATAAAAATGGTTTGCGTAAAACAATGTTTCTTGTTTTTTTAAAATTAATTTCTAATTTAAATAATTTCCAAAAATTGCAGAATTATTTTTCTTTTCAACATGGCGAGGAACAAATATATATATACTGTATTCATCATTTATATATAAAAAAACATATTGCTAAATAATAATAAAAAAAAATATTTGTGTTTAGCAACTCCTTTTTGATGCTATATATTATCCAGATATGCACGTGCACACATTTCTCGATGAGTAGCTATTTTACTAATTGTGAAACACGCGCATTTAGTAATTCGTATGAGGTTGTTGTTTACAGTCGACAACTTGACATATCGAAGTTGAGAAAGGAGGGGGGGATTTTATATACTGATCAGCGTTAAAAAATCGCTCTTAAGTGTTAATTTTACATCTTTATGATATCCTATCTAATGAGCATTTCCCCTCAGAAATTTAGATGCTAGTACATTTAATATCCTAAGTCACGCCCCCCCCCCTCTCACGTAGAGTTACTAAATACATCATGAAATATAGAGATGGAAATTTGAAATTTCGAAAAATTCATTTTCTAATCATGCAAATTACAAACATATGTATATATATATTTCCCGTATGTTACTTCAAGTACAGTGTCTAGAAGGAATAGTGTGCCGACCGAGGCGAAAAACTGGTTCCCTAAAAACCGCCTACGCCAGACGGCGTTGATCTCGAATAAGCGGTCTAAAGCGGAGGAGTTAACATTGAAACTAATGGGAATTTAATGCAAATGAAATGACCGATATCTTTGAAAATAATTGATGAATTTGTGTGAAATTTGGAGTAATTATTGCAAGTGGTAAACACAAAAAGTAATTTGATTTTCAGAGAGATTGAGCTAGGGATATATTCGTATTTTTAAGTTTTATTTAACTTTATCTGTGGTCGTTCAAACATTTGAGATCCAAAATAATCAAGTTCATTCATCACAGTAGCGTGAAATTCGGTATGACGTTTTCTCTTGTGGTACATTTCAGTTCTTTCGATTTTGAAGCTTATCGGGCTAGCCCGTCCTGGGCCCGCCATAGGACTTTACTTGTTTTTGGTATAACTCAAGAACAGGTGTATCTAAAAATTCGAAGTTTAGCATATCCTTGTCATTTGCTGTATATTTTAACTCTTTGGATTAAAAATCTTATCGATTTAGCCCGTCCTGAGCCCAACAAGAGGAGTATATCGTTTTTTCGAAAATAATTCAAAATTCGGAACATCTAGAATGTCTAAATTTAAAATATCATTGTCCTTTGTGGTATATTATATTTCATCGCTTTTCGAACCTTATCGGGCTAGCCCGTCGTGGCCCGCCACAGAAATTTGCTCGCTTTTTGAATAACTCGATCAAACGGAGTAGCTGAAAAATGTAAATTTAGTATATCATTTCCTTTTGGATGGATTTTAATTTAGATTTTGAACCCCCTCTGTGTAGCCCGTCCTGAGCCCACCAAGAGGAATATATCGTTTTTTGAGAATAACTTAAAATTCGGAGCATCTAGAATGTTTAAATTTAATATATCATTGTCCTTTGTGGTATATTATATTTCATCACATTTCGAACCTTATCGGGCTAGCCCGTCTTGGCCTGCCATAGAAATTTACTCACTTTTCAAGAATAACTCGATCAAACGGAGTAACTAAAAAATGTAAATTTAGTATATCATTTCCTTTTGGATGTATTTTAACTTAGACTTTGAACCCCATCGGGCTAGCCCGTTTTGGGTCCGCTGAAGAATGCATTCGCTTTTTAAGAATAACTCGAGAACCGCAATAGCTAAAAATTCCAGTTTAACATGTCGTTGGCTTTTGTGGTATATTTAAGTTTCTTCGGATTTGAACTTTATCGGAGGTAGCCCGTCCTGGGCCCGACATAGGAATGGACCCGTTTTTTTAGAATAACTTAAAAATCGGGACAATTAAAAAATATAAATTTAGTACATCCTTATCTTTTGGGGAATATTTTAATTCCTCCGATTTTGAACTTTATCGGGGTAGCCCGTCATGGGCCCGACATAGGAATGGACCAGTTTTTTTAGAATAACTGAAAAATTGGGACAGCTAGAAAATATAAATTTAGTACATCCTTATCGTTTGGGGAATATTTTAATTCCTTCGATTTTGAACCGTATCGGGCGAACCCGTTTTGGACCCGCCTTAGAAATTAACTTTTTAGGGGGGAATAACTCTATAATCGGAGTATCTAAAAGTTCCAAGTTTAGAATGTCGTTGTCATTTGCGGTATATCTTAGCTCAGTGGATTTAAAACCTTAACGGGCTAGCCCGATCTGTGTAAACCCACATTCGATCGTCGACCTCCCTTATCCTAGATCTTGACTACGCTTATATGCAAGAGAATTAAATAATGCAAAACCCATCATTAGCAAAATACAACTGACAAAGAGAGTTTCTGTTTTGAACTTTATATGCATGAGGAATTAACTTTGTCCATTTAGATCTGAGTTCATCGTTGTCAGGAGCTTTATATAGGGAATATTTGCCTCTGAAATTTTTGTAACCTGTTTTACATTCAGGTACGAAGCAGTGTCTGTCATTCACTTTCTTTTTAGAATTTGAGGACATGCTTCATCGACTATAAAAACTATTAAATATGTTGATAGATCTATTAGAAAACTGCTATAATATGGCTATAAAAACAGCCCTTTTTAATCCAAATATACAAACAAAAATATAGATTTTCAACGTCAATTACAACGTCAAACATCAACGTCCAACATCAAATGAGCGAAAGCTTTCTGCTTATAGTTTCGAAAAATATTTCCTTCTGAGTGGGTCCATCCTGTCCAATCTTAGAACGAAAAAGAATAGTGTACATGTGACGGTTCTTAGTAAAAACAAATTCGATCTCAGATGACTAATGTGATACTTCTAATGAGATACTTCCTATTGTATCTAGAGGCCACCCTGAATGCAGTACAAAATGTCCTTTCCTGGTGTTTTACCCATTTCCACAGCCCCCGCTGATTTGCGGATCTTTTGAGCATTGTTCGTGTAAGAGATGTGGCAATTTGCGGAAACGTATGTAAAGGAGACGCGCCTGTCGAAATAAAATAGCGGTCAATTACATATCCACCCTCAATCGAAATTCTTATCCGCGCTATCTTTCACCGTACAAAGAGGCACTTGTAGGCAGCCCCCACCTTGTTCTAATGTTCAAGCGGCAATGGTGTATCATGTTTTTCTTCCAAATTCACAAGGCCACCGACAGGCATTTTTCCTAGTAGTAGGCTTATTTTCAAAGGTGGCGTAAAGAAAGTACGAAAAACTAAAATATCTCGAGAACGGCTAGTCCTAGTGTAATGGGGTTGGTCTTATTCTTTTTGTCGTAAAAAATTACGTATTAAACGAGCATTTAATGGATATATTTGAGTATACCTAGTTCTTTAGTTTAGATTTTGACGTTTTTTGCGGGCCATTTTGCCAAAAAAGGCAGGTTATTTTTTTTTCGAATCGTACCAAAATCTAATCAGCACCAGAGTCCCCAACAAGTGACTCATCTACCCAATTTTGTGAAATTCCATCCATTAGTTTTTCAGTTAGAGTGGATACAAGCTTTTGCAACCATGTAGCAAAAAAAAGGCGGGTTCTTTTATTCCGAATCGTACCCAAAATTAATCAGCACCAGACTCGCCCACATGTGACCTACCTACCAAATTTTATGAAATTCGGTCCATTAGTTTTTTAGTTAGAGTGGATACAAAATCTGCACAGACAGACACACACACACAGACGTCACGCTAAAAATGGTTTTTTCGTATTCTAGAGGTCTCGAAACGTGTAGATCCGTCGAAAACTCGAGTTGCGATTTTCGGCATGATTCCAATACTTTCCCTATACATTACCATGTAATGCAAGGAAAGTAAAAATGGGTTACATATTGCTGAGTAAATGTCATTTTCATCAAAACAGGCAAACCAGTTGAGATCATTCTTCTTCAGCTCTCAAACTATAACACATCTTTAATAAGGCGTCTTCAGCATAATATCTGTTTTTCTTTTCCATTCTATTTCGGGCTAAATATTTTGCGTCTGTTTCTGTGGCTGTTTCATTTGAAACTGTAGCTAAATTATTATGCACATGTTTAATACAGAAATAACTTGATCTTTAATCGTATGCATTATATTTTATGTAAATATTTCGTACGCTTTATATCTATATATTACTATATATGTTATCTTTTTCACTGAGAATCTAAGATATCGTCTGATATTCGATGCAAAAATATGAAACGAATATCACATGGCAAACCAAGATTATAGATGAGCTTGATACATTTTTAACACTTTACAACATAGTTGAAAAGTGTTTATGACTTTGTTCATGCTGTCTGTCTGTCTGTGTCCGTTCACACGATAACTGCCGTAAAAACAACTTTATCAAAATGAAGCGCTTATAAGAGCACAGTTGGACAGATCACGCAAGGCTTCGGATCCTTCAGATATTAGGCAAGTTTGAATCTGAAACTCAGCTCCCATGGTTCATCTAAGCGCGTTTGAAACTTCTTCTTCTTCTTTTCTTCTGATAGATACAAATGGAAAATTAATCAATGACTAAATCCTCCAACGTTCCCTTTTTAACTCTTTTCAACTATGTTGTAAAGTGTTTATGACTTTGTTCATTCTGTGCGTCAGTCTGGCTCACTGTTAGCACGATAACTGCCGTAAAAATGACTTTACCAAAATGAAATTTTAGTATGTTGATGAGATGGTCTGTAGGACATATAGGAATGTAAATGAAGAATATCACTCAATTAGTTTTGGATTGATACCGGGTTGAAAAAAAGAAATACATTGAACCCTATGGGACCTAATTTTTCAAACATTTTTTAAGCGAATTTAAAATTAATTGCTTCGAAAGTTTTAGGAAATATTCAAATTATCCCATAAAATATATAAAAAAACTTTTCAGCAAGATATGTTTGGTAGTTGTTTAAATAAAAATTAAAATAATAATTGCACCCATATTATATGAAGAGATCACGTGACCCACTTCAAAATAAAATATTGCACCCGCCTTGTGTCAAAATCTTGATTTTTAAAGTTATTTTTAATTTATATTTATTGTTGCATTCCTTCTAAAACCGCTTTATTTTTTTCTGTGCATTTATACAGGGTGTTCCCAAAAGATTGAAAAGCGCTTTATTTCTTTGCGTGTTGGAGATAAGTGGGCAATGTAAATTATATCAAGAAAGATCAATCATGCTTAAAGCATTGATTATTAAACACTTTCCAACTTCAATTTTATTTAAACATGTCTAAAATGCAATACATTCCTTAGTAATATTTTAAAACTTATCACAATACTACATTAATTTATTGTATTTGAAAATTTAAACCTTCATCGAAAAAAATGAACTTCATTCAAATGACGGCATTGAAATATAAATTGCCTGGTTTAAACATCTCTAAAATGTGATACATTCCTCGGTAATAATTTTAGAATTAACATAATACTACGATAATTTATTTATATTTGAAAACTTCATCGAAAACAACTGAAATTCATTCAAATGTCGTCATAGAAAACATAACAGGTGGTCCCACGTCTTACATACCACGCCCCATGTCTACGGATCAGCCCTCATGTTTACATACCAGCACGTAGACCGTCCAACGGAAGGAAGGTATATATATGAGGTCAAGCTGGGGGTCAAGGGAGTTGCTTGTTGCTCGGAGTTGGTGAGCAGTTGGAGTCCAGTCAGTCTGTAAAGTTGGACATTTTTGTAGAGCAAGGCAGTATAATAGTTTTTGTAAATTGTGTGGATGAGCTCTCAGATTCATGTGGTGTCGAGATGGTGAAAAACCCGACGATTCTCCCAAGATGTGAAAGATCGTATCAGGTACAATTCAAATTATATGAGGATAATATCAAAATTGTGTTTTATTAAAAAAGGCTAATTAATGCGTCCCACCCAGTGTTCCAACCGAATATTACTAAGTCTGGCATTACATCTCGTTAGTTAATTAATTAAGTGTCTGAAGAAGAATGATAGAATTTGTAATATTAAAAATAATGATGTAACATTGATGATGTGTGTTAAATAAATTGAAGACTGTTCTATTTACCCTTAGATCTTACCTTTGAATGTCTATAAGATTATTATATTAGCTAATCATCCGTTATGCTGAAAATAGGTGGCTTTACGGCCAATAAAGCAATGTACTAACCCAAACTACTAATGGCTGTGGTTATTAAGTTAGATGATGTAGAGTTACCCTTCTTTAAGATAAGTAAATAACTAAATCAACACGACACACAAAACAATTAGCACAATGGTCACGTGATCGCTTCATATAAGAGGTATTATTATTATTTTAATTTTTATTTAAAAAACTACTTAATATATTTCGCTAAAAAAAATTTTATATATTTTACGGAACAATTTGAATATTACCTAAAATTTTCGAAGCAATTTGTGAATTTTAAATCCGCTTTAAAAATGTTTGAAAATCTAGGCCTCAATGTATTTCATTTTTTCAACCCGGATTCAATCCAAAACTAATTGGGTGATATTATTCATTTATATTCCCATAGGTCCTACAGACCGTCTGAACAACATACTGGAATTTCATTTTGATTAAGTCATTTTTACGGCAGTTATCGTGCTGACGGACAGACAGACAGACAAAATGAACAAAGTCATAAACACTTTTCAACTTTGTTGTAAATGTGTTAAAAATGCTGGAACAAAGGTAGATAATAGGACTACGTTAATGAAATAGTCCTCTCATTAATTTTCAAAAAATTACACTTTTTACATTTTTATACGACCCCCTTAGACAAATTTTATCAATCAGAAATTTTTTATTTTTAATGCAACAAGATCGTCAAGAAACCGCTTATCTGTATCTTTAAAATCAACTGAATTATGATATAGGAAAAAATCTGACTTATGCCATTTTTCGTACCATGTGAAAGGCTGTTTCATCAGTAAAAATAGGGATCATAAATAAATTGACGATGGAAATTGTTTAGATCAAAAATACGTTAATATGTGTCAAAATTTTTTACCACAAATGCATCTAAATAAAGCACAGACAGGGATCATACAAAATAGTGGTACTCACTACGCGGTTGGGGCACATAATTAAAATATGCATACATTGATAGAAGACCACTGATGTAAAGGGACAAATTTCGTTACAAATACTATACAATTTACAAAGAATTCTCAAAATATTTTCCTTCAACTCCAATACATAACTGAGCTCTTCTAGTAATGCTGCTGTAAATATTTTGGAGTTTTTCGCCACTACTATTGTTGCAAGCATCAATTATCTTTTGTTTAAGGTCAATTGCGTTTAGTGGGCGAATATTATAAATTAGTGTTCGAAGACGACCCCATAAGTAAAAATCGAAAGGGGTCAAATCAGGGGATCGGGGTGGGGGGGCATTCTGTGGTTCCTTTAAAACCAATCGACTGTTTATCAAAGTTTTCGTTCAGCCAACTTGTCACAATTATAGCCTGGTGTGCAGGCGCGCCATCTTGTTGATAATACATTTTTTTAACCGATTATGTTGTCGTCTCCATAAAATCCGTTACAGTACCGTTTAAAATAAGCTGCATGTATTTTTCAGCTATAAGAGTACCTTCATAAAACACAGGACCAATCAGTTTTCCATTCCAAGTACCGCACCATACAGACACAGTAAACTTTCTCTGTCGATGTATTTTACGGACAAGAAATGGTTTCGTATTATACCAATAATGATCGTTGTGAGTATTGATTGTTACGTAACCCGTACATCGCTAGATGGCGTAGCGACTGACAGTATTCAATGCGCAAGCGCCGGAAGCATTACAAGCTTTGAGATGGAATCATAGATGCCTGCATGAACGACGGCCCTTCCGTCACTCTGTAAAAATGATGTAAATAAAAGTTGTTAAGTTTTCTGCTTTGAGAGTTTATACAGTCCACTTTAGAGTCACCTATAGTAGCTCGCCTGGAGTTCGTAAGCGCAACAGTTTTATGGTCGTAACGAGACGGAGGATAATAAATTGAAATCGAAATTAACCTCGTGGCACTAAACCGCACACGCGGTACTTTAAAAGCAAGAGTTACTAGAGTCCAAGGCTTCCTCATCAGTTACGATTCGGATCGAGAGGATGCGAAGTTTGTCTTAGATAATCAATTTCCAAAGATTCGTTCTATTAAATCTTCGATAGAAGAATTAGAAACGGGATACTGCACTTTACCTGACGATGTGGAGCTCAGGGATGCGCTCGAGCAGCTACAAGAACTGGAATCCTCACTGGATATTTTAGAGATACGTGTAAACTATTTACTTTCGAAAGTTCCTGTCAAATCGGAAGCAAAAGTAAATAAATCAAATTCTTTGATTAAGCTGCCAGAGATACCATTGCCTAATTTTGCGGGCAGTTATGAAGATTGGAGTAATTTCAAAAAGCAGTTTAATAGTTTAATTACAACAAATGAACATTTAAATGAGCAACAAAAACTTCACTATCTTCAAGCGTCGCTTAAAGGAGAAGAGAAACATGTACAAACAACAGACGAAACGTTTAAATCACTGTTCAAAGAATTGGAGCAACGATATGAAAATAAGCGATTTATCGCAGACACTCATATAAATGCAATTTTGAATTTAGAGAAAATTACTCATGAATCAGGAAAAGAATTGCACAAGTTCGTTGATATGATATTGAATCATTTACGAGGGCTAAAACTTCTCAACCTTGAAATAAACAAATTAACTGAGATAATGTTAATTAACGTCATTACTTCCAAGCTAGATCGCGAAACTCGTAAACAATAATGTCGTTAAAAACAACAGAGTTCCCAGATTGGGAAGAATTTATACATTTTTTGCAAAACAGAAGTCAAGTGTTAGAAAACATCCAACGTATTCCTTTTGCTACAAAATCAAAAGTTCAATTCTCTCCCAGACATAAAAGCTTAATGATAAAAACAAACATTAAAATTAACTGTCCAATATGTAAGGATAACCATCCAATTTATAAGTGCAAAATGTTTCACGGATTATCTGTGCCAGAGAGAACTAATGAAATTAAAAGGCAACAATTATGTTATAATTGCCTTGAATCTCATAAAGTAGCCCAATGCACAAATGAGAAAAAATGTAAATTCTGTGGAAAACGTCATCATTCCTTGATTCATATAGATAATTTTGTGAAACCAGAAAGCCCAAAATCGAATCTTTCAACTTCCAGAGAGTCATTATACATTCCCAGACAAGCGGAGCTCATAGCCTCAACTGACGCCATTAAAAGTGAAACCGACGCTGGCACTTCCTTCGCGAGTAGAAATTGTTTATATTCGAGCACTGGAAAGGGATATATATTATTATCGACTGCAGTAGTTTATATTAAAGATCAAAATGGTTCATTAAGACCAATTCGCGTTCTTCTGGATGCAGGTTCGCAAATATCCTTTATTTGTTGTGAAGTAGCTGATTTATTGGGATTGAAAAAGGAAGTAATAAACGCACCCGTATCGGGGTTGAATGGCGCTATTTTGACAGTAAAAAGAAAAGTTTCTGCGTTAATCTCTAACGAAAATGGAAGCTTTAAAAGAAATGTTGATTTACTATTGAATGTTGACTTAGTTCCAAAAGTTACAGATTTAGTTCCTTCAAAACCTCTTGATATATCTAAAATTAGTTTCCCGCGTAACTTAACTTATGCTGATCCCCATTTTCACAAACCAGGGAAAATTGACGCCTTGTTAGGAGCAGAACTGTTTTATGAGTTATTAGTGAGCAATCAGATTAAGTTAAAAAATGAATCGATAATTCTACAAAACTCAGAGATCGGGTAGATCGTGACGGGAACACTTAAAGATGTGGGGACTTTAAACAATTTGCATTGCCACTTCGCGAGAGATCCAGTGGAGATAGAGTTAAGAAAATTTTGGGAACTTGAGTCAATAGGAATAAAAGATGATCCTAAATGCAATGATGAAGACAAAGCTTTAGAGATATTAAAAGATTCAGTGAGCTTCAAGAAAGGACGTTATGAGGTTTCCTTCCCCTGGAAGAAAGATTGGAAACAGTTAAGTGATAACTTGAGTGTCGCAGAAAGGAGATTTAAAAATCTTACAAAACGATTACAACGTGATAAAGCTTTACTTAAGCAGTATCATGAAATTTTAGAAGAATATTTAAATCAGCGAATCATCGAAAAAGTGCTAGATACAACTAAACCGGTTAACAAACCAGTGTTCTACCTACCGCATCAAGCAGTTTTTAGAAAGGATAGTCTTACAACCAAAACCAGAATCGTTTTTGATGCAAGTTCACATGAGCTTGGACACTTGTCTCTTAATGATTGTTTGTGGTCAGGCACGAACTTACATCCCAACATATTCAATTTACTAATTTATTTTCGGTTAAACGAAATTGCTTTTGTAGCTGACATCGAAAAGGCATTTCTACAGATTTCCCTAGCTGAAAAAGACAGAGACGCGGTTCGATTCCTGTTTACCAATGATAAATTGATTGAGAGTGACAACGTGAATATACAAATATATAGATTCAACAGAGTACTTTTTGGGGTGAATGCTAGCCCATTCTTGCTAGCCGCCACGATCAAGGAACATATCAAAAAGTTTCGCGAGAACTATCCAGTTACCACCCAAATCCTTGACACTTGTTTCTACGTAGACGACCTGGTAGCAGGCGAGGACAACGTCACTAAGGCATTTGAAGTTTCTCGTGAGGCAGAAATGATCATGGATTCTGCCGGAATGTCATGGAACCCTCAACAAGATTACCTTACGATGGACGTAAATAATTTATTAGAATTCTTAACTCAGAAAAAGTGTACCAAGCGTTTCCTGTTACAAACTGCGGGAAGAATACTTGATCCAATCGGACTTTTGACACAATACACTATCAGATTAAAGTGCCTGTTTCAGGAATTGTGGTTTAGGAAAATTCCATGGGATGCTGAACTTCCAATCGATATCAAGGAAAAATGGATACACTGGTATTTAGAAATATCACAACTATCTGAACTTCAGATCCCAAGGGTAATTCTCCATTCTTCGAACTTTTGTGAAGTTGAAATACATAGCTTCAGTGGCGCCAGCTTAAAGGCATACGGTGAAGTAGTCTACTTAAGAGTCAAATACAAGGACCGTGTTGTTGTGAATCTTGTTGCCTCTAAAAGTCGAGTCGCACCTCTAAAGAAAATTTCCATACCGAGAATGGAATTTCTCGGTGCTTTGCTTTCTGCACGATTGGCAAGTGAAGTCAAGAAGGTTATAGATAGGAAAAAACCGTCAACTACATTCTTTTGGACAGATTCCCAGATCACATTATTCTGGATCAAGGGTTCAAGCAGAAAGTGGAAATCTTTTGTTGCCAATCGTGTAAACGAAATACAATCGCTAACAGACAAAAATTCCTGGTTCTATTGCTCTAGCAAAGACAATCCATCAGATCTAGTGACTAGAGGAATTAGTGCTTCTTCTCTTCTAACAAGTGCAATGTGGTGGCACGGACCTACATTTTTAGTGCAAGCTGACTTTCCAAAAAGTGATAAGGAGACAACTGTTCCTGAAGGGGAGTATTCTAAAGAACTACAAAAACATTCAGATTGTAACAATGACTCTTTAATAACTTTAATTCATTCTAATCAAAAATCCATTTTAGATTGTATTCTTAATGCTAGCAATAAATATATAACAATTCTTCGTATTTTGAGCTATGTATTTAGATTTATAAATAATTCAAGAAAGGCAGTTAAGCTGAGAGGTCATCTTACGCTTAAAGAGACAGCTGCTGCAGAGATCTTCTTGATGAAATTGATCCAACAAAGTGAGTTTGTAGAAGAGATCAAGCAGATCGAAAAGGGTAAGCCTGTCCCAGGTAACAGTAAATTAAGTACTTTAAACTGTTTTTTAGACGAAAACCATGTGTTAAGAGTAGGCGGTCGACTGTCGCATTCAGATTTAAGTGTCAATTCCAAATTTCCCATAATTTTACCAAGCAAAGGTCCATTTACCTTAATTATTTTGAAATATTTTCATTTAAAGTACTTAACATGCTGGTCCACAATCACTTTTGTATCATGTTCGACAAAAATTCTGGCCAATTAATGGAAGAAATCTTTGTACGAAAGTAATACATAAATGTGTAATTTGTTTCAAGAACAAACCTGTTTTAGCTAATCAAATTATGGGCAATCTGCCAAGAGAACGTGTCGTACCTACTTACCCCTTTAACGTTACTGGGATCGATTTCTGTGGTCCATTTTACCTAAAATTCAAGAACCAAAGAACGGATGTGCTCAACAAAGTTTGTTTCCATATTTGTTTGTCTGTGCACAAGAGCTATACACCTGGACTTTGTTACGGATCTAACTTCAAATTCCTTCATTGCTAGTTTAAAAAGGTTCTTTGGAAGAAGAGGCAAATGTGCTAAAATAATTACGGACAATGCTAAAAATTTTGTAGGGTCTAGTACAGAATTAAAAAGATTATATCAACTGGTAAAATCACCAGATGAAACTTTGGCAAATTACTTCACTGATGAAGGTATAGACTGGAATTTTATTGCCCCAAAATCCCCGAATTTCGGTGGTCTCTGGGAGGCCGGAGTAAAGAGTTTTAAATTTCACTTAAAGCGCGTAATCAGTAACGCAAATCTCACCCTTGAAGAATTTCTAACAGTAATTTCAGAAATAGAAGGTGTACTGAATTCAAGACATCTTACACCCTTATCTTCGGAATTTGACAATTTCGAAATCTTGACACCAGGTCATTTTTTAATAGGTAGACCTATTACGTCTATTGCTAAACCTCAACTTGAGATTAGCGAAAATAGACTTTCAAAATGGCAAAGAGTAACCAAGTTTTCGCAAAGAATTTGGAAGTTACAGAAACGCGATTATCTAAATAATTTACAAGAGCGTAATAAATGGAAGTTTAGTAAAGACAATGTAAAAGAAGGTACACTAGTATTAATTAAAGAGGAGAATCTACCGAGCACAAAATGGATGACGGGTAGAATTACTCAGGTTTTGCATGGTGCTGACGGAAAAGTAAGAATAGTGAATTTGCGCCTGCCTAACGGTAGAATTTTGAAAAGAAGTGTAAGAAAGGTTTGTATTATTCCAGTTGAGTGATTATTTATTGCATATTCATATAAATTGTAGTGTATTATGAAATTCTTGTGTGCATTATATTGAAATTATGTAATTTCAATCGGCGGGGAGTGTTACGTAACCCGTACATCGCTAGATGGCGTAGCGACTGACAGTATTCAATGCGCAAACGCTGGAAGAATTACAAGCTTTGAGATGGAATCATAGATGCCTGCATGTACGACGGCCCTTCCGTCACTCTGTAAAAATGATGTAAATAAAAATTAAGTTTTCAGCTTTGAGAGTTTATACAGTCCACTTTAGAGTCACCTATAGTAGCTCGCCTGGAGTTCGTAGGCGCAACAGTTTTATTGATTGCACCATCTTCTGTAAACGAACAGTCTGTAAACGAACGCCAACAGAAAGTTCTTAACAAAGTTCAAATTGATGTCTTTTTGAATTAACAACCAGTTGCAGAATACTACACGTCGGTCAAAATAGGAGGGATGAAGCGCTTGAAGTCCTTGAATACAAAATGGATGCCAATGGTATTTTCCAAGGGTTCTAACATTTGACATCCTAAGCAGCCCCGAAGGTTTTCTTACTTTCCGAATGCTTGTTAGTGGGTTGAAATTAAAATATGCGGTGATGTCAGTTTCTTGGTCCTAATTCCTCTAACGTGCGTTCTTAATTCGTCAATTCAGAACTAAATATGCTGACGATTCACTGAATGATTTCTAATTTTCTTTATTTCGGTATAATATGAGAAAAAGTTTAGTTTTTAAGCATACTGGGAATAAATACGTAAATTAAAGAATAAATCGTATGCATTTCATTCTTCAGCTTTTTGAATTATTTTACTATAAACATTTAAAACATCTAAATTAGAGTTAAAGGAAAGAAAAAGTCGTCTGTGAGTTCTATTCTTCGTTTTAAAAAAATTATGTTAAATTTCAAAATCCAATAAAAACTTGCATTTGTTTACTTATTTTAATTGTTGCAAATAAAAAAAACCATGTCTCAATGTGAAAATTACTTAAGAATCCGTGACTGTGTCATGAATCTCCGTGGAATTCTCAAAAATGTCTCCTATGGCTAGCTGATTTCGGCGACAAGAATTCATAAAAGTACATCAACCCTGGGGCCAATCGCAGCTAAGCAATATTTGAAACATGTCGATATTTTGAACTTCAGTTGTTATAATTTAAGTTGAATATATCAGTTAAACAAGTTGAATATATCAGTTTTGTGTTTATTTCAAAATATTACTTTTTTTTTCTTTTTTGTTCTCGGCCAGACTAAAATAGTCTGACCATCTTCTCTCGACCCATGGGGGGGGGGGGGGGGAGAGCCTATGAACGTTTTGGACAACGGGGTAGGAAACACCACTAGAATTACAAAACACATAGATGAAGAAACTAAAGTTACCAGAAATTTTGAAGACGGAACAAACCAAATTACGATTATCTTAAGAGGAAAAGAGAAAAGTATCAACTCCACCGTAGCTAAAGAAATAAGAAATTACATCAATGCAACAGTCCAAAGACAGAACGAAATAAATTTATCCAGAGCAGGGGAGCTATATGCTAAAGTACATCAAGAAAAGGACGCAACGTAATTGCTAAAACTAAAAAATATAGCCTGCGTAGAAAGTGATAGCAGAGTAGCAGAAAATGGTCTATTGGAAAAATACATCATAAAGAGAAAATACAGAATACACTGCAATAGCAACAGCAGAGGAATTGGAAGAAAAATCACACACTAGTACCAGACCGGCCGTCCAAATAGATGCTCAAGTCCTTGGTGACGAGTCGGACGGTCTGGGTCTTCAACACTAGTACCAGAGGGGCGCGGTAGCTCATTGGTTAGCGCGCTGGAGTTGCACTCGGTAGGCCCGGGTTCGATTCCAGCCGCTGCCAAAACTGTCGCCGTGTTCATGCGGAGTACGATCACGTTAAACATGTGGGTCCGAAAGTCCTTCCGAGAGGTTGGTGGTAGGGGAAGGAGGGTACGGTCCCTGTGGATGCCTCTCCCACTGGGTTCCGGTCTAAATTGGGTGGCACTTCCCGGCCGTCCAAAAAGTTACCTTACACCTTTCTGGTAGGTCGGACGGTCTGAGTCTCAACAACAACAACACTAGTACCAGATAATTACATTTACAAAAAATCAGGAGGAAACGAAATTAACGACAGTATTAATAAAGGAAACAGGGCAAAACAAAATGAATTACGTCGACATTTATTTTGTTAAATCTCTACCGAAGCGTAGTGTACTGAGAGAACCCTAAAGTGCCCCAAGATTGGACATTTTGCTAACAACTGCAGAGGAAACCAAAATTGCGGACAATTACACAATTTTGAGAGCTACCAAAAATTAAAAAAGAAATGTATTAGATACGAAGTAGACGATAATAGTTTTTCCAGAATAAACAGAAATAATGAAACTATAAATAGAAAGACCAAAGGGGAAATATCATTGAAACGATACTAAATATACTACAGGAAATGAAAAAATTAAGAAGACATAAACGAATATAAAAAATTAAAGGAAATACTCTTAAAAAAGATAGAAGCCCTGGAAAACAAGATGACTAATAGCAACAAAAAAAGAGAAAAGAAAAATGAAATATATCTAAAAAAAATAATATCTCTGAAAGCCAAAATACTAGAAATACATGACCAAATTCACAAATAAAATGGTAAAATGAAAGAAAACGATCTGACATCTCAGAACATTGAACAAGGGAAAACGCAAAAAACAACAACAAAAAAACAGAAAACTAATCCCAAAAAAGAAAGCTATCTGAGATCGAGATAAAATTCTTAGCCGCTTTGACTTCAAGCCAAATATCATTACTCTACAAGAGACTTGGCTGCAATCTAAAGCAAAAATAAGTATAATACAACCCCAACAGAACCCAACAGAAATGGAAATAAATAAGGTGGTAGACTAATCATTGCTACTAAGAAATAATATTTCTTATAAATACGTAGAAAACTGTAGCGCCGACTCAAACTTGGAAATTCAAACGAGGAATATCTACATGGGAAAGAAAAAAATGAACCTAATTAATGTCTACAGAAAACCGGGTTCTCTAAATACAAATCAGATTATGATCCTTCAATCAAAAACTATCCTCTGTGGTAACCTCAGTGCAAAAGTCAATGACTTGGGAAATCAGGACCAAAACCAAGCAAGGACCAAATTACTAGAATGGTGAATGGAATACAACAACCATATCTTGAACATAGATAAGCCAACTTATACAAGATGTAATAAAATAAAATCAGGACTATATGTCACGATTATTATCCGCTGATTTACTCCACCTATGAATGGGATGTTATAGAAGACAGCAACGGAAGTAATCACTATCCGATCATTACGGAAAGACTGCTTAATGTGGAAAAAGAGGGAATTTACAAACTGGAAAATATACTATAACATTCAAGACAGTACCAACGAAAAATATAAAAAAATTGAAGAAATAATTAATGAGTTAAAGAGTGGAATCAAAGAAGCAAAAGAGGAAAGCACGAACACTATGAAAATAACAAATTATAGACTAACCGTCCTTTGGTGGAATACAAAATGTCTAAAATACAGAGCAATGACTAAAAGGGCCAGCAAAGTAACAAACACAGAAATGGACGATGGAACTTGAACCGAATATAAGAAACAGAACTCAAGGTACTGATCGCTAAAATTACCTAGAGACTAATTTTAAATCAGCTCGAATGGTGGGCTTTTTAAAATAAAGTGTTCAATGATTGCATGTATGTACGGTGTTTGAAGCGGGATAGATGCTACATAATGTCTAGATGCCATACGCCTTTCAATTAGGAATCATAGAAAAAAAAAATTTATGGTAGTCATAGCTTATGACTTCAAAAGTGCTTATGACAATGCGGACAGAAGAATTTTTAATAAGAATCTTCCTGCCCTCCATTGCCCTATTTACGTTTGCAAAAGAATACAAAACATTTTAACGAACTGGAAAATCCAAGTTAAATGGAAGAGTTATTGCCCCAAATTGGCTGATTGCAGTCTAGGAGTTCCACAGGGGTGCACAATCTCCCTATTTCTTTTTAATATTTACATGAATGATTTAAAGGAATGTAGAGAAAAAGAAAAGGAAATTTATATATATGATGCTGATGATATAGCTGCAATAATCAGTGATAAAGATGAGAAGGAAATTTACAGGAAAATCCAGAACAAGCTAGAAAATATAACAAAATGGACCAAAGAGAAGAACATGGAATTATCAACTGGGAAAACGAAAATCATAAATCTCTCTCCGAAAAGAAAAGATTTAACCCATTAAATTATTATGAATATCCACTTTGCATCTCTATTTCAGTCCTAACCTTGAATAATAAATTGAACTGGCAAAAGCATAAAAAAAATTAAGGAGATCAAAGTAAAAAAAATCGATAGGAACAATGAAATGGCTAACTAACAAATATTGGGGTGAAAACACAGAGATCCTAGTAAAAATTCTGGGGCTTTCACAACAAGTCATAAACATACAGATCGACTAAGCAGCGGAGATCAGGCTTAAAGAATCCATATTCATCAAACTAAAATATGACAAGCTAGAAAATATCGCAATCAGAATTGCTACAGGCTTACCAAAATAGTCTATTAATGATGTTATGAGAGCAGAATTCAACATACCGGATTAAAACATCCGTAAAAAGCATGGAATTGAAAAAAAAATAAAGACTGAAATAATAAAAAAATGGTATATAAACAGAAATATTGAAAGCATACAATACAAAAAAAAATGCACGCCTGGGCCACTAAAAATCTGAAAAACACTAAATACCTCATAAGAAAGGAACACCTACTTCCAAGTAATAAATTGACAGACGTCTATATCCCCCCCTTCCTTTGGAAAAATTCATCATAGAAATTAAGACAAAAAATCTGGATTTCCAAAACGCACATCCAAAAGAAAGTCCCTTAATGTTCAAAACATTTAAATAAGAAAAAGAATAACAAACGCACTGGAAAGCTACAAATGGGTCTAAAATAGGAAATGGAACTGGATTTGGAATTTAAACAGACGAAAATAGCGAGGTAAGTTTAAAAATCCCAAATTGCTGCTCAATATACATAGAAGAAAGTTGTGCAATCCATTACGCTGTAGAGTACATAGTGGATAAAAGTAAAAAAAATGTAATTATAACCGACAGCAAATCAGCATTAGAAGCAATTAAAAATGAAAACAATAGAAATGACCTAATTATTCACAGAATAATAAACAAAATCAGTAAGGATATGATCAAAACCCAGTTTGCTCGAGTACGTTCCGGGCCACGCGGTCATCATTTTGAATGAGAAAGCGGATAAACTCGTTAAAAGATCTGTCACACAAATACTCCGATGTACGGAACAGTAACATCTGAAGATATTAAAACCTTAACTAAACAGAGAATAAAGGACAGCTCCCCTCAAAATGGGGGAAATATCTATATATCAAAAACAATGATCGTAAACTTAAAACTACCCTACTAAATATACTACGAGAAGTTTCTTAAATAGACTCAGAACCAAGTTGATCTTATCGTTGAAAATTCTAAGTAAATGGGACAAAAGTATAATCGAGGAATGCAGCTATACATACCTGCTGCAGAAAATAATATCCTCCCATAGAGGAAAAAAGGGGACGTTGGAGGATTTAGCCATTGATTAATTCTCCATTTGTTTCTATCAGAAGAAAAGAAGAAGAAGAAGATTCAAACGCGCTTAGAAAAACCATGGGATTTGAGTTTCAGATTCAAACGGGCCTAATATCTGAAGGATCCGAAGTCTTGTATGATCTGTCCATCTGTGCTCTTATAAGCGCCTTCTTTACTTCTGGAGGCATTTACTAGGACTTTAGGTACCGAAACGACTCATCATATAACAAGACGCAGAAGATTTCTGAAGTAAGTTATTTCCACATCATATTTTTTAGATGTAGAATATTGGAAATGTGTTTGCTCATGTACAAGCTTCGGTAACAAGAAAAGCTTAGTTAGTACTTGTTCTTTAATTTAACGAAAGCATATTTTAGGTGTGCATTTTAGGAATCCCGCGAAAACAAAAAATATAGTACTTGATGGTATTAGAATAGGAAAGGATTTTGTAGTTCTTCCTCGTTTAGTTTTTGGTCTGTTTGGAACAGAAAATTAGCTTTCTAATAAACTTTTTATTTAGAAGGTAGAAATGTTTTAAATAATATTTACTTTAATCTGGATATTTTCTTTAATCTATAGCAGAGGTGACACATGTGATTATCTTCTTTTCTTTCTTCATTTTTCCCAAAAGTGTGATCATTAGTTCTACCAAAAATGTCCGCAAATTAAACTTTTTTTCTTATTTGGAGGAATTTCTATAAGATATTTTAATTAAAGAATTCTTTACTTTATGATTGATTTAAAAAATAACTTCAACTGTGCACATGTGCCCCTTTGGATGGGCATTTGTGAACATGCATGGAGCGTAACGATAAAAATAAATCAAAATTTTCTGGTTTTTAAAAAAGTCTTTAATGTAGTGAATTATATACGTGAACTAACATTTATTACAAAAATATTTTTGAGAACTGAAGATAAAATAACACAGTTGCGCTCTTTAGCAGAATGTAATTTTAAACTTGATCATGTGAAAGAAAAGTAACAGCAGCATGACGAAACCATTTTAACATCTTTTAAATAGTTAACTTGACAAGCGTCCCTTGAAATAACACTGAAATGACAGGAAGAAAAAGAAGTTCTTGCCGGTAATCACGTGGTTTAACGATGGAACACTAAATCAAGGGTTGTAGTAACTCTACTTCGTATCTCTCCTCTAAGGTAAAACATGCGAGGATGGAACAAACTTCTGAGTGTCTCGTTCGATCGAATTTCTGGGTGGCTTGATGGAGCGCCTAGACAAAAATTGCCTGTATCTCCAGGATGAATTTGTGCAGCTGAACTTAGAAATAAATTGAAATGCTCCATATAGGGGGGGGGAGAGGATATTCCGAGGATGAACTAAGGAAAAGGCGGTAAACTAAGAAGAGGTGGATGTCTTTCACTCAGCCAAAAAAAGGGGGTCACACATTTTTTTTTATCTCCCGTAGTCTTCATGATTCTCAAAATTGATTGTTTACAGAGGTAAGGTGCTGGTACAAGCACCTTCCAGGAATAAAACTCCAACAATTAATTTGCAACAGTTGATTTGCAAGGAGTAACTTAAAATTTACAATTAATTTTCACAGACTAACTTGAAATTTTTAATTTATTTGCAAAGGGTTTACTTTAAGTTAACAATTAATAACAATTACTTTAAGTCAACAATTAATTTGCTTTTTTTATTTACAATTAATTTGCAAGGAGTAACTTAAAATTTTGAGTTTTAGAATTTGAGAATAGTAGAGGCTCTTGGTCTCTTGCGGTACTTCCATTGGTGGGGGGTCGTAATCCGGCAAGTTGCAAATTTCCTCATTCAGAAATTTATTGAGATTTGAGTAGAAGTTTTGAGCAAATTTGACAATTTTATTAATTTTGACTATGCCGAAGTCTCTGTGAATGACATCATTCCTAAGGAAGAGAGGGGCTTTTCTTATAATTCGAAGAGTTTTGTTATGGATCTTTTGGAGTTTTTTAAGGGTTTTTTCATCAGCAAATCCCCAGACCGGGGCTCCATAAAGGAGGATCGGCCTGAGGACAGTTTTATACAGCAGGACTTTATTTTGGAAGCTGGCGTTAGGAGAGTGAAGAATTGAGAATAACCTCCTGGCCTTATGAAATTTGTTGATGGTATTCGAGATATGAGGTTTCCAGGAGAGCTTGGAGTCAAAGGTGACTCCAAGATATTTGGCAGTTTCGACGTAAGGAATTTGCTTATTATTGATTTGGATAAATTTAGGTTTGACTTTCTTGCGGATTAAAGAGAAGATGATACATTTAGTTTTATTTTCATTTATTTTAATTTTCCAATTCCGGAACCAGGCGGAGATAATGTTTATGTGGTTTTGCAATCTGGAGCCAGATAACGTATTTTCTTGAGCTGCTGGTGTATAAAGCTGTGTCGTCCGCATACATGGCGATGTACTTGTTCTGGGCCTTGTGGGACCCCAGACCTAAGCGGTTTGTGTTTGGAGTAGGAGTGTTTGTAGCGGACGGTGATGGATCTATTTCGAAGGAAGGAGTTTACAAGATGTATGAGTGAGTCTGGTATATTAAGCTGAAGTGTCTCGTTCAGTGCCAGATAGGGTTATATTAACAGACCGTCTTGGCGAAAACCACAGGCTGCGGAGGAAAACCGCCACAGACCATCGCCAAGCGTGCCAACCGTGATATTGGATTTTATTTTAGTTGGCGGTTGGGTGAATTAGCCAAAGTGATTTATGTGCTGCAGGGTTTAGTCTGTTGTGAGTTTTAGCTTTGACGTGTTTGATCATAGAACCAATTGTCAGCTGTTTTCCACGTGCGCAAGTAAGTTTTTCAGTTATTTTATATCTTTTGCATGTTTTTTAACATGCTATCTTATTTCTTCATTTAATTGGTGATTATATATTTATATATTTAAGTTCATTTATGAGCGTTAAAAAATATTTAGATTTTTTGATTAGATTTAGTTTGTACCGTTGTGTGACATGTCTGATCGGGTGTCTTCTTGTTCGATCCGGACCGCCCTATCTACTCAAAAGCGTATGGCATAAGTGGCTTGATAATTTTAAACGTCTCGAAAACTCTTCGCAGGTAATTCAAAAAAAGAGTTTCTATTCAACCCTTATAATAACAATAAAAAAATACTTGCAAAGTCATCCACTCATTTGATGCTAATAATAATATATTTTTTAATGATAATTTTCATTTTTGATCAAATACGTACAAAGTGTCGAGAACAGCACATTTTAACGTTTTGTAAATTCTAGTCGTTTTCACATAAAAATGGTTTGTGTAAAACAATGTTCTTTGTTTTTTTTTTTAAATTAATTTCTAACTTAAATAACTTCCAAAAATGGAAGAACGATTTTTCTTTTCAACATGGCTAGGAATAAATATATATATATATTTTATTCACCATTTATATATAAAAAAAATATGTTTTTATAGAAAAAAAAGAGTCGTGTTTAGCAACTCCCTTTTATGCTATATGTTATCCAGAAATGCAAGTGTACACATTTCCTGATGAGTAGCAGTTTTACTAATTGTGAAACACGTGCATTTAGTAGCTCGTATGAAGTTGTTTGCAGTCGACAGCTTGACATATCGAATGTGAGAAAGGGGGAGGGGTTGGATTTTATATAATGATCAGCTTTAAAAAAATCGCTCTTAAGTGTTAATTTCACATCTTTATGATATCCAATCTAATGAGCATGTTCCCCGCAGATATTTAGATGTTAGTACTTTTAATATCCTAATCAATAGTCACTCTCCCCCCCCCCCCCTCTCACCTACAGTTACTGAATACGTTATGAAATATAGAGATGGAAATTTTAAATTTCGAAAAGTTCGTGTTCCAAACATGCAAATTACAAACATATGTTTCTATTTGGAAATTACACTGCGAAAAACTAAAATATCTCGAGAACGGCTAATCCTTTGTCGCCCCAAATTAAGTATTAAACAAGCATTTTAAGTATGAAACAAGCATTTAATTGATACATTTGAGCGTAGGTAGTCTTTTATTTTTTATTTTAGATTTTCATGATTTTTTGCTCGCGATTTTGCAAAAGAAAAAACGGAGGTTCTGTTTTCTCAAAGTCTAGTCAGCACCTGGGTAACCTAGAAGTGACTTATCTACCAAATTTTGCGAAATTAGGTAAACAATAGCTAGATTAGATACATACGATTTTTGTGACTCATTTATCAAAAAAGGCAGGGTTTTTTTTTATACCAAAATAAACCAAATTCTAATCAGTACCAGGGTATCCCACAAGTGACTTTTCTAATAAATTTTTTGATACTTGGTCAATTAGAATTTTAGCTAGAGTGGATACATGATATATTTACGGGAAAATATGGGGGGGGGACTGGTTCTTTTTATCTTGAATCGTACCAAAATCTAATCAGCATCAGGGTCGCACACGAATAACTTACCTATAAAATTTGGTTCATTAGTTTTCGAGTTAGCGTGGATATATACATTCCACACACACACACAGAAGTCGGGCTAAAAATAGTTTTCTCGTGTTCTAAAGGTCTCAAAACGTGTAGATCCGTCGAAAACTCTAATTACGATTTTGGACATGAATCCAATACTTAAACATGAAATTTCCCCGCAGATTTAAATTCATTTTGTAATTTTTTGTTTCATTGTATATTTAATTGGGTTTAGTTGCAGAAAATAACATATGAACACTTTTCCGATATTATATCCAATGAGCAATCTAATGAGCATTTTCCCCGCAGATATTTAGATGTTAGTACTTTTAATATCCTAATCAATATAGTCACTCCCCCCCCCCCCCTCACCTAGAGTTACTGAATACGTTATGAAATATAGAGATGGAAATTTTAAATTTCGAAAAGTTCGTGCTCTAAGCATTCAAATTACAAACATATGTGGGTATATTTGGAAATTACACTGCAAAACTGCGAAAAACTAAAATATCTCGAGAACGGCTAATCCTTTGTCACCCCAAATTAAATATTAAACAAGCATTTTAAGTATGAAACAAGCATTTAATTGATACATTTGAGCATAGGTAGTCTTTTATTTTTTATTTTAAGATTTTCATGATTTTTTGCTCGCGATTTTGCAAAAGAAAAATCAGGGGTTCTGTTTTCACGTTTTCTCAAAGTCTAGTCAGCACCTGGGTAACCTAGAAGTGACTAATCTACCAAATTTTGTGAAATTTGGTGAATAATAGCTAGATTGGATACATAAGAATTTTGTTGGTCATTTGGCAAAAGAGGCAGGTTTCTTTTTTTATTCCGAATCAAATCAAATTATAATCAGCACCAGGGTATCCTGGCTATTTATCTAGAGTGGATACTTGAAATATTTGTGGGAAATTTGGAAAAAGAAAAAGGATCCATTTATCTTGAATCGTACCAAAATCTAATCAGCATCAGGGTCGCACACGAATGAATTACTTACGAAATTTGTTTCATTAGTTTTTGAGTTAACGTGGATACATACAATGCACCGCACACAGACGCCACACTAAAAATAGATTTTCGTGTTCTAAAGGTCTCAAAACGGGTTGATCGGTCGAAAACTCGAATTTCGATTTTAGACATGATTTCAATACTTTCCCTATACATTGCCATATATTGCAGGGAAAGTAAAAATGGGTTACATATTGCTGGGTAAATATCATTTTCATCAAAGGCAAACCAGTTGAGACCATTCTTTTCAGCTCTCAAACTATAACACATCTTTAATCTTCATATTTTTATTTTTTATCATAATTTTATATTTATATTATCATAATTTTAATAACACATCATATCTTCATCATAGTATCTGCTTTTCTATTCCATGCTATCTTGGGCTCAATATTTTGTCTTTGTGTCTATAGCTGTTTCATTTGAAACTGCAGCTAAATTAGTTTGCATATGCTAAATACGGAAATAACTTAAAAGAACTAAAATAAATAAAGAAATAAATAAAAAAGAGCGGATTCTATTATCTTGAATCGTACCAAAATCTAATCAGCAACAGGGTCGCACACGAATAAATTTCCTATAAAATTTGATTAATTAGTTTTTGAGTTAGCGTTTATACATATATTACACAGACACACAGACGTCGCGCTAGAAATAGCTTTTTCGTGTTCTAAAGGTCTCAAAACGTGTAGAACCGTCGAATTGAGATTTTGGACATGATTCCAATACTTGTACATGGAATTTTCCCGCAGATTCAAATTCATTTTGCCATTTTTTATTTCATTATACATTAAATTGGGTTTAATTGCAGAAAATAAGATATGGACTACTTTTCCGATATTATATCCAAGTCCTCAAAATGTCAGAAAACTAAAATATCTGTAGAATGGTTCTTATTACAGTCGTTGGATCAATCTTATTCCATTAGTTGCCAACGTTTACCTGAAGAGTAAGTACTTCAATAATATATTTCTACAATTTCAGTTATTTATTTTATACTTTCACTATCTTGGCCATTTTTCAAAAACGAGTCTGTTATACTTTCTGAATAATATCAAAATCTAATCAACATTAGGATAATCATCAAGGGACCTACTAAGTTTTAAGAAATTACTTTATATAGTTTTTTTTTTTTAACTATTGTGAGAAATGCCTTCAGTCCTTCAAAATTAAAAATCGAATGTGGACAGCACATGACTTTTCCTGCAGACTTATATTCACGTTCTCTTTATTTTAATTAAATTTAATTCACTTTTAATTCAATTTTCGTTCTCATTTGGTAACTGAACTTATTTTCAAAAGTGGCGTAGAGAAAATACGAAGAAACTAAAATATCTCGAGAACGGCTAGTCCTATAGTGTAATGGGGTACGTCTTATTCTTTTCTTCGCTAAAAATTACGTATCAAACAAGCACTTAATGATATATTTGAGCATACGTAGTTTTTATCTAAATTTTGACGATTTTTGCGGACAATTTTGCACAAAAAAGACAGGTTATTTTTTTTCGAATCTTACCAAAATCTTATCAGCACCAGAGTGATCCACAAGTAACTTATCTACCGACATAGAATTGGCACTTATAATTCAATTTTCGTTCTCAGTTGATAACTGGACGTTTTATCAACGGTGGCGCAGAATAAATGCGAAAGAACTAAAATATCTCGAGAACGGCTAGTCCTAGTGTAATGGGGTTGGTCTTATTCGATTTAATGTTAACAATTACCTATACAATAAGCATTTAATAGATATATTTGAGCATACGTAATTTCTTATTTTAGATTTTGACGAATTTTTCTGACCATTTCGCAAAAAGAGGCAGGTTATATTTTTTCGAATCGTACCAAACTCCAATCAGCATCAAGGTAACTCACAAGTGACTATATACTAAATTTTTTAAAATTTGTGCCATTAGTTATTCAGATAGAGTGGATACAGACAATTTTTGATGGCCATTTCGCAAAAAAAGGCAGGTTATTTTATCTCGAATCGTACCAAAAACTAATCAGCACCAGGGTCACACACAAGTTACTTACATGCCAAATTTTATGAAATTCGGTCCTATTAGTCTTTGAGTTAGAGTGGATACAGACAGACACTCACACAGAAGTCACGCTAAAAACAGTTTTTTCGTATTCTAGAGGTCTGGAAAAGTGTAGATCCGCAAAAAACTCGAGTTGCGATTTTTGGCATGATATCAAAACTTTCCTTATACATTACCATGTATTCCAGGGAAAGTAAAAATCTGATATGGGCAGCACAAGACCTTCCCTGCAGACTCCAATTCATATATTTCTTAGTTCTTTAATAATTCGTTAGATTGAGTTTAACTGCACCAAATAACACTAAATTTGCATTTTTATTCAATTTTTGTTTTTATTTGGTAAATGGACATTTTTCAGAAATAGGCGTAACAAGAATGGAAGAAATCTCAAATACCTTGCACGGTTAGTCCTAAAGTATAATGGAGTGTGTTATATTCTTTTCCTCTTCAAAAATTGCGTATAAAACAAGAATTTAATTCATATATTTGAGCACACGTAGTTTTTTTTTTATAGATTTTGGTGATTTTTGCGGGCCATTTCGTAAAATAAGGCAGATTGTTCTTTTCCCAATTGTACGAAATTCTAATCAGCACCAGAGTATTCCATAAGTAACTTATCTACCAAATTTTGTGACATCTGGTCAATAAGTATTTTAGCTAGAGTGGATACGTGAAAGTTTTACGGTTTATTTCGGAAAAAAAGGCAGGTTCTGCTTTTACGAATCTTACCAAAAACTAATCAGCATCAGGGTCTCACGCAAGTGACTTTTCTACCAAATTTTATGAAATTCGGTCCAGAAGTTCTTTAGTTAAAATAGATAGACATTGTACAGACAGACAAACACAGACGTCACGATAAAAAGAGATTTTTCGTATTCTAGAAGTTTCGAAACGTGTAGATCCGTCGAAAACTCGAGTTGTTCTTTTCGGCATAATTCTAATACTTTCCCTATACAGTACCATGTATTGCAGGGAAAGTAAAAATCTAATGTGGACAAGACATGACATTCCCTGCAGACTTGTATTCACGCTCTGTTTATTTTAAATGAATTTAATTCACTTTTAATTAAATTTTCGTTCTCATTTGGTAACTGGACTTATTTTCAAAGGTGGCGTAGAGAAAATACGGAAAAGTAAAATATCTCGAGAACGGCTAGTTCTAGTGTAAATGAGCTTATTTTTTTCTTAACGAAACGTATACATTACGTATAAAACAAGTATTTAATGGATATATTTTGCAAAAAAAGGCAGGTTACTTTTTTCGAACGATACCAAAATCTAATCAGCACCAGGGTAACCCACAAGCGACGTATATACCGAACTTTGTGAAATTCGGTCCATTGGTTTTTCAGCTAGAGTTGATACAGACTTTTGCGGGCCATTTCGCAAAAAAAGTCGGATTTTCACTTTCCCTGCAATACATGTTAATGTATAGGGAAAGTATTCGAATCATACCGAAATTCGCAACTCGAGTTTTGAACGCATCTACACGTTTCGGAACCTCTAGAATACGAGAAAACCATGTTTAGCGTGGCGTGTGTGTGCGTGTGTGTCTGTCTGTACAGATTTTGTATCCACTCTAACTAAAACAGTAATTGACTGAATTTCATAAAATTTGGTAGGTAAGTCACTTGTGGGTCACCCTGGTGCTGATTAGATTTTGGTACGGTACGGTAAAAAATAAACAGCCTTTTCTTGCGAAATTACCAGTAAAAATAATCAAAATCTAAAATAAAAAGTACGTATTCTCAAATATATCCATTATATACGTGTTTTATACTTAATTTTTAACGATAAAAAGAATAATACCAACCCCATTACACTAGAACTAGCCGTTCTGGAGATATTTTAGTTTTTTCGTATTTTCGCTACGCCACATTTCAAAATACGTCCAATTGCCAGATGAAGAAGAAAATTGAATTAAATGTAAATTACATTGAATTAAAATAAAGAGAACGTGAATATAAATCTGCAGGGAAAGACATGTGCTGCACACATCAGATTTTTTTTTATCCGGAAACATACTCAAAACTAATCATCACCAGATTCCCTCATAACTGACTTACCTACCAAATTTTATGAAATTCGGTCAATTATTTTTTAGTTAGAGTGAATACAAAATCTGCACAGACACACACACACACACAGACGTCACGCTAAAAATGGGTTTTTCGTATTCTAGAGGTTTCGAAACGTGTAGATACGTCAAAATCTCGAGTTGCGATTTTCGACATGATTCCAATACTTTCCCTATACATTACCATGTATTGCAAGGAAAGTAAAAAATCTGATGTGGACAGCACATGACTTTCGCTGCAGAATCAAATTCATATTTTCTTTATTTCTTTAATAATTCATTAGATTGAGTTTAATTGCACCAAATAACACTAAATTTGCATTTTTAATTCAATTTTTGTTTTTATTTAGTAACGGGACACTTTTCCGATAGGAGGTTTACAAAAATGCAAGAAATCTCAAATATCTTGAACGGTTAGTTCTAAAGTATAATGGAAAGTGAACAGATTTCACAACAGTTAATATTCTCTTTCAATTTTATGGGATTTTTTATAAATGTATTTGAAAAATTTTTCAATATCTCGGGAACGAGTCATACTAGAGGTCTAACATTTATGTCAATCGTTTTCTAATGAAAAAATACATACGAAATGATTATTTACGTAACTTTGTGTTTAATGTTTTAATTTTTTGATGATTTTTTTAGAAATTGCATTCATAAATTTGAGAGGGTCCTGAACATTCAAATGCCTGTAAAACATTAAGCTTCCAGTCTCCACTGATTGTGACTTTTGTACTAAATTTTGTTTGCATTGCTTGATTCTTTCGTGAGATATCGTTTCCACAGACTTATTGGCACACACACAGACATCACCTCAAAAACGTTTGATTCGTATTAAGAGGTGCTTGAAACGTGCTGTCCCGTCAAAAACTCTAATTCGAATTTTCTACTCCGTCACAAAACTTTCCTTATACAAAAGGAAAGTAAAAATATCAGAATGTATGAATCTCAACTCGTTTTTCATTTATTTCTATACTCCATAAGTGTTTAATTTTGAAAGACTAATTGATGAAAATTTAAAATGTTGGACAGAAAGTAAGAAACTACAATAAGAATAACCTACTTTTCCGTCTGTAATTCTTGGAAAAATTCAAATGTTGATAAAGATTGGCGAATATATCTTCAAATTGATAAAAATGCTTCTAAATCATAATGAAAATAAAAAATAATTGTTATAAATTAAATATCTTTGAAAGATCATAACAAACGACTATAAGAATGTTCCATTTATCCGTCCGTCCGTATTGCTTCGGGAAAAATTTGCCGGGATGTCGCTAACTTGTAGACTTTTGTAACCAAAATGCCAAAAATGTTACCAAATTGATAAAAGATATCCCAAAATCGATAAAAATTAAACAAAAAAAATCTGATGTGGACAACACATGACTTTCCTTATATATTGCACTGAATTTACTAATTTTACAGTAAAACAAGAAAGATCAATCATGCTTAAAGCATTGATTATGAAACACTTTCCAACTTCAATGCATATTTATTTAAACATGTCTAAAATGCAATACATTCCTCGTTAAAATTTTAAAACATCACAATACTACATTAATTTATTATATTTGAAAACTTAAACCTTCTTCGAAAAAAATGAACTTCATTCAAATGACGGCATTGAAATATAAATTGCCTGGTTTAAACATCTCTAAAATGTGCTACATTCCTCGGTAATAATTTTAGAATTATCATAAGACTACGATAATTTATTATATTTGAAAACTTCTTAGAAAACAACTGACATTCATTCAAATGACGTCATAGAAAAAATAACACGCCTGGCTCTCTCTATAAAAGCAGCATTTCATTCATAAATAATTTTCCATTCATGTCATTCATCACAATACTATAATAATTTATTTTATTTAAAAATTAAGACCATGGAGCTACAAGTAATTAAACTCTATGCGTAAAACTTCATCGAAAAACATCGTCCTGCTCTTTGTAAAATCAGTGAATATTGCATTCATATCAGCTACGCAGACTCCATGAATGAAATGATTTTGTGTTAAAGAAATACAGCAATTCTAATACAACTCATTCTACATATTTTTCTGTTTACATTTTACATAGGTTTAAAATAGGCTTCGTTGTAGAAATAATCAAATTTGGATCAGCATTTAAACTCAAATATATTGTAATTGCGCTGTTTCAGTATGCAGATCCACATAATTTAAGCAAAAATAGAGTGGTTTTAGGACGAATACAACACTCAATATGAATTAAAAAGAACTTTAAAAATCACTATTTTGAGACAAGATGGATGCCATATATCATTTTGAAGTAGATCACGTGATCTTTTCATATCATGATCACGTGATCTTTTCATATCATGGTCACGTGATCGCTTCATATAAGATATGTTATTATTATTTTAATTTTTATTTAAAAAACTACTGAATATATTTCGCTGAATTTTTATTTTATATATTTATGGAACAATTTGAATATTACCTAAGATTTTCGAAGCAATTTGTGAATTTTAAATCCGCTTAAAAAATGTTTGAAAAATTAGGTCCAATAGGGTTCAATGTATTTCATTTTTTCAACCCGGGTTCAATCCAAAACGAATTGGGTGATATTATTCATTTATATTCCCATAGGTCCTACAGACCGTCTGAACAACACACTAAAATTTCATTTTGATTAAGTCATTTTTACGGCAGTTATCGTGCTGACAGACAGACAGACAGACAGACAGACGGAATGAACAAAGTCATAAACACTTCTCAACTTGGTTGTAAAGTGTTAAAAAATAGTTTTTTTTTATAGTAGATACTTATATTCTTTCCAAGAGATTGCATTTTCGTCAAGTAGTCGTCATTTTCATTGATTTAGCGTCATTTTTATCCATTTGGCGAGATTTTCGTTAATTTGGTAACATTTAAAAAAGTCGCCAAGTTGGCGACATCCACCAAATTCGTCGCTAAAATCTCGCCAAGCGGTATGGACGGAGAAATAAGTTATTCTTACAGCAGATAAATGACTATTGGCGTACAAATACAAAAGTCTTATTCACAGTATCTTTTTTCATGAATGGAACAAGCTAGATCCACGAGAATGATGTCATCAAATTTATCGCATGATA
Organism: Amaurobius ferox; assembly: GCA_951213105.1. NCBI lineage: Eukaryota > Metazoa > Arthropoda > Arachnida > Araneae > Amaurobiidae > Amaurobius > Amaurobius ferox. Next base: position 14,986,216 of record OX578154.1, on the reverse strand, counting down.
TTGTAAATGAAAAGTAAACATGTTTTTCAAGAGTTAATATTTTTTTTAATTTATGGGACTTTTTCATAAAAAATAATTTGAAAAAAGTTCAATACCTCGAGAGCAGTTCATGCTAGCGTTTTAACCAATTTATAGCATGGTGTTACACATGAAAAGTGAATCTGTTTCTCAATAGGAAATATTTTCTTTTTACTTTCCTTATATATATAATGTATAAGCAAAGTATTGTGACGGGGTCGAAAATTCAAATTCGAGTTTTCGACGGGAGAGCACGTTTCAAGCATCCTGATCACGAATCGAACATTGTGTGTGTGTGTGTGTGTGAGAGAGAGAGAGAGACTGTGGAGACGATATCTCACGAACGAATAGAGCGATTCAAATGAAATTTGGTACAAAAATCACAATCCATGAATACTGGAAGTCTCTTGTTTTAAAACAGAATCGAATGTTCAGAACCCTCCTAAATTTTCGAGTGAAATTTTGAAAAAATCATAAAAATCTTTAAAGTTACGCAAATAGACATTTCTTATTTAATTTTTCCTTAGAAAACTATTGACATAAGTTTTAGAATGCTAGCATGAACCGTTCTCGAGATATTACACATTTTTCGACAAATTCCGGCGACATTCCGCCAAATTCGTCACCAAAATCTCGTCAATCGTTATAGATGAAGAAAAATGTTATTCTTATAGCAGAAAAATTACTATTGGCGTTCAAATACAAAAGCATTACTCAAAGTATCTTTTCTCATGAATGGAACGAGCTAGATCCACAAGAATGTTGTCACCAAATTTATCGCATGATATTACATATGAAAGTGAACATGTCTCCCAACACTAAATATATATATATTTTTTAATTTATTGGAATTTTTGATAAATTTATTTTAAAAATGTGCAATATCTCTGGAACGGGTCATGCTAGCGTTCTAAAATTTATGTCAATCGTTTTCTAAGGAAGAATTACATAAGAAACGTTTTGATGATTTTTTCAAAATTTTACTCTAAACTTTAGGGGGGTTCTGAACATTCGATTACGTTTAAAAATAATAGTCTTCCAGTATTCACGGATTGTGATTTTTATACCAAATTTCAATCGAATCGCTCCATTCGTTAGTGAGATATCGTCTCCACAGTCTCACTGACACACACAGACATCATCTCAAAAATGTTTGATTCGTGATCAGGGATGCTTGAAATGTGCTCTCCCACCGAAACCTCGAATTCGAAATTTCGATCCAATCACAATACTTATACATTATGTTTATAAGGAAAGTAATTGGAGGCAAAGCTTTGTAAAATTTTAATTCCGTCATATGAAAGGTATACCTTCTAGTGTATTTAAAAAATGCACATTTTTTCGTTTGTTTGTAACACTTGAGAGACAATGCATTTGGTGAACTTGGTATAATAATCTAACAAAATATCTCCAACTGAGCTATATTTAGCTCTATATTGACGAAAATATCGTCAAAATTGAAATAGTGTCACCTAGTTAATGAAAATGACGTGTTATTTATGGATTTATTATTAAAATATTTTAATATATGAACTATATTGAATATTGAGGATGCTATCAATATTGATAATTATTAATTTAGAGATATGTGAAATATAAATTAATTGGGTTTGAATGAGTTTTATATGTTATCATACGGAAAAGCGTCAAATGTACAATCAAAGATGCGAACACTAGTGGATCTTCTCATCATTTTTTCAATGTGAAATAAGTAAATTCATCATTCATGCATTATACAAAGAAAGTCATGTACTGCCCACATCAGAATTTTTTCTGAAAGTTACGTAAGAATCTTATTTAATAAATTATTTCATTCTAGATGCCCTCTGCAAAAACTTCACGGGATCTTCTTATGAAGCCAGGTGTTAAGGCACAGGTGAATGTTCATTTATCTCTTCTAATATGTTTTAATATTTGCTTTTATTAAATGCATGCTTATATGATCTGGAATTTATAAACAAAATTTTACAGCTCTTTTATCCCTTTATTTCTCATACTTCAAATTAAAATATATCAGAAAGTTTGAATCTCATAAACTCGACTTTTTCATTCATTCGTATAATCCAGAAGTGTTTAATTTTGTAGTATGTATCATGATATTAATCAGATTAATAAGAACATATTTTTCAGGATTTCGTATTAAAGTTAATCTTTTAAAGTATTCCGTAAAAATTTCTTAAAGGAGTGGCCTAAAAGAATATGGCCTTAAAATGATAAGAATGTGGCCTTAAATGAAAAGTATTTAATTTTTCAAGTATCATAATAAAAATCTGCGATTAAAAAGAAGGACATGTCTTTTTCTGAATTCGTGCCAAAATTAAACCTTTCAAATATTTCGTAAAATTCGATCTAAGGGAGTGAATATGATCTAAAAAGTGAAGTGTTTTATTTGTCTTATATCACAATAATAATATAAGTAATAAGAAGGATATATCTTTTCGGAAGTCGTACCAAACTTAATCTGTAAAAATCATCCTTAAAAATTACTCTAAAGGGATGAATCTGACTTAAAAGGACTTAAAGATGAGTTCTTACATAAGGCCAACATGGGCTCATTTTTTAACTTATTTTTTTTTTTATACCGAAAACATTTAATATACTAATAAAATTCTGTTAAATGTTGATACTTATCCTGTGTATAAATTTTTAGCTAATTTAGCAGTTCAAGCGAATCATTTGTAAATCTGAATATTTCTTTCTCCCCTACAGGCGTCCTGTGAATCCAATTCGTCAATTTCGCTTCATTTAAAAATGTCGCCCAAAGTATCTTTTCTTATAGTAGATTCTTATTCTTTCCAAGATATTCGATTTTCATGAATTAGGATTCATTTTAACTGATTTAGCGTCATTTTTATCAATTTGGCGACATTTTCGTCAATTTGGTAACATTTAACAAAATCGCTAAGTTGGCGATATTGCACCAAATTCGAGCCAAATTTTCGCTAAGCATTGTTTATGGAGAAATAGGTTAGTCTTATGGTGGATAAACGACTAATGGTGATAAATTACAGTGCTAATACCCAAAGTGTCTTTTGTCGTGAATGGAACAAGTTAAATCTACTAAAATGATATTAAATTTATCGCATAATATTACAATATTGCATATTAAAAGTGAACAGATTTCACAATAGTTAATATTTTCTTTTTAATTTTATGTGATTTTTTATAAATTAATTTGAAAATGTGCAATCTCTCAAGAACGATTCATACTAGCGTTCTAACATTTATGTCAATAGTTTTCTGACGAAAAATTACGTACGAAATGATTATTTACGTAACCTTATTGAACGTTTTAATTTTTAAAGATTTTTTTTTTAATTTCATTTCAAAGTTTTGGGAGGGTGCTGAACATTCGATTACATCTAAAACATTAAACTTCCAGTATATACTGTCTATGATTTTTGTACCAAATTTTGTTTGAATAGCTTGATTCGTTCGTGAGATATCGCCTCCACAGACTCACTGACACACACACACACACACACACACACACACACACAGAAACATCACTTCAAAAACCCCTGATTCATGTTCAGGTGTGCTTGAAACGTGCTCTTCCGTCAAAAACTCGAATTCGAATTTTCGACTCCGTCACAATACTTTCCTTATACTTTATACTATATATAATATAAGGAAAGTAAAAATATCAGAAAGTATCAATCTCAACTAACTTTTTCATTCATTTCTATACTCCATAAGTTTTTAATTTTCAAAGACTAATTGATGAAAATTTAATATGTTTGACAGAAAATAAGAATCTACAATAAGAGTAACCTACTTTTCTGTCTGTAATTCTTGGCAAAATTCTGGCAATGAATTTTAGCGGCATATTGCGAACTTGACGACTTTTTTAAGTGTTGAAAAAGATTGGCGAATATATCGTCAAATTGATAAAAATGATTCTAAATCATAATGAAAATGATAAATAATTGTTATAAATTAAATATTTTTGAAAGATCATAACAAACGACTATAAAAATGCTCCATTTGTCCGGTCGTCCGTATTGCTTCGGGAAAAATTTGGTGGGAAGTCGCTAACCTGTAGACTTTTGTAACCAAACTGCCAAAAATGCTACCAAATTAAAAGATATCCCAAAATCGGTAAAAATGAAACAAAAAAATCTGATATGGGCAACACATGACTTTCCTTATATATTGCACTGAATTTACTAATTTTACAGTAAAACAAGAAAGATCAATCATGCTTAAAACATTGATTATGATACACTTTCCAACTTCAATGCAATTTTATTTAACCATGTCTAAAATGCAATACATTCCTCGGTAAAATTTTAAAACATCACAATACTACATTAATTTATTATATTTGAAAACTTAAACCTTCATCGAAAAAAATGAATTTCATTCAAATGACGGCATTGAAATATGTATTGCCTGGTTTAAACATCTCTAAAATGTGATACATTCCTCGGTAATAATTTTAGAATTATCATAACACTAAGATAATGTATTATATTTGAAAACTTCATCGAAAACAACTGACATTCATTCAAATGACGCCATAGAAAAAATAACACGCATGGCTCTCTATAAAAGCAGCATTTCATTCATAAATAATTTCCCATTCATGTCATTCATCACAATACTATAATAATTTATTTTATTTAAAAATTAAGACCATGGAGCTATAAGTAATTAAACTCTATGCGTAAAACTTCATCGAATAAAATCGTCCTTCTCTTTGTAAAATCAATATTTAAATGATTTTGTGTTAAGGAAATACAGCAATTCTAATACAACTCATTCTACATATATTGCTGTTTACATTTTACATAGGTGAAAAATAGGCTTCGCTGTAGAAATAATCAAATTTGGATGAGCATTTAATCTGAAATATATTGTAATTGCGCTGTTTCAGTATGTATATGCACATAATTTAAGCAAAAAAAGAGTGGTTTTAGGACGGATACAACACTCAATATTAATTAAAAAGAGCAGTAAAAATCACTTTTTTGAGACAAGATGGATGCCATATATCATTTTGAAGTGGGTCACGTGATCTTTTCATATCATGGTCACATCATCACTTCATATAAGAGGTGTTATTATTATTTTAATTTTTATTTAAAAAACTACTGAATATATTTCGCTGAATTTTTTTTTATATATATTTTATGGAACAATCTGAATATTACCTAAAATTTTCGAAGCAAGTTGTGAATTTTAAATCCGCTTAAAAAATGTTTGAGAAATTAGGTCCAATAGGGCTCAATGTATTTCATTTTTTCAACCCAGGTTCAATCCAAAACGAATTGGGTGATATTAGTCATTTATATTCCCATAGGTCCTACAGACCGTCTGAACAACATACTAAAATTTCATTTTGATTAAGTCATTTTTACGGCAGTTATCGTGCTAACGGACAGACAGACAGAGAATGAAGAAAGTCATAAACACTTTGCAAAATAGTTGAAAAGTGTTAGAAGGAGGACGTTGGAGGATTTAGCCATTGATTAATTTTCCATTTGCATCTATCAGACGAAAAGAAGAAGAAGATTCAAACGCGCTTATATAAACCATGGGAGCTGAGTTTCAGATTCAAACGTGCCTAATATCTGAAGGATCCGAAGTCTTGTGTGATCTGTCCAACTGTGCTCTTATAAGCGCTTCATTTTGATAAAGTTGTTTTTCGGCAGTTATCGTGTGAACGGACAGACAGACAGACAGACAGAATGGACGAAGTCATAAACACGTTTCAACTACGTTGTAAAGTGTTAAAAAATGTATCAAGCTCATCTATAATCTTGGTTTGCTTGGTTGATATTCGTTTCATATTTTTGCATCGAATATCAGACGATATCTTAGATTCTCAGTAAAAAAGATAACATATATAGATATAAAACTGCGTCATTGTGTAAAGCGTACGAAATATTTACATAAAATATAATGCATACGATTAGAGATCCAAGTTATTTCTGTATTTAACATATGCATAATAATTTAGCTACAATTTCAAATGAAACAGCCATAGAACCAAAGACAAAATATTTAGCCCAAAATAGAATGGAAAAGAAAAGCAGATATTATGCTGAAGACGCCTTATTAAAGATGTGTTATAGTTTGAGAGCTGAAAAAGAATTTGTGGAAAAGAATTCAACTGGTTTGCCTGTTTTGATAAAAATGATATTTACTCAGCAATATGTAACCCATTTTTACTTTCCCTGCAACACATGGCAATGTATAGGGAAAGTATTGGAATCATGTCGAAAATCGCAACTCGAGTTTTCAACGGATCTACAGGTTTCGAGACCTCTAGAATACGAAAAACTCTTTTTAGCTTGACGTCTGTGTGTGTGTCTGTCTGTGTGCCTGTGCAACGTATGTATCCACTCTAACTCAAAAACTAATAGACCAAATTTTATGAAATTTGGTAAGACCCTTGGGTGTGACCCCGGTGCTGATGAGTTTTGGTACAATTCAGGAAAATGAAACCGCCTTTTTTTGCGAAATGGCCCGCAAAGATCTCATGTATTCACTCTAACTGAAATATCTACCAAATTTGGTCAATTTATATATCACATGTGGGATACCCTGGAGCGATTTTGGTACGACTCTGAAAAGAAAAACCAGCCTTTCTTTACGACATGGCCCGGAAATATCGCCTATATCTAAAAAAAGACTACTTATGTTCAAATGTGTCAATTAAATGCTTGTTTTATACGCAATTTTTGACGAGGAAAAGAAAAAGAACAACTCTATTACTTTATAGGACTAACAGTTCTCGAGATATTTGAGATTTTTCGCATTTTTTATGCCACCTTTGGGAAAATGTCCAATTACCAAGTAAAAGAAGAAATTGAATAATAAATGCAAATTTAATGTTATTTGGTGCAATTAAACTCAATCTAATGAATTATTAAAGAAAATATGAATTTGAGTCTGCAGGGAAAGTCATATGCTGCCCACATCACACTTTTACTTTCCCTGCAATACATGGTAATGTATAGGAAAGTATTGTAATCATGCCGAAAATCGCAACACGAGTTTTCGACGGATCTACACGTTTCGAGACCTCTAGGATACGAAAAACCCATTTTTAGTGTGACGCCCCCGTGTGTGTGTCTGTCTGTACAATGTATTTATCCACTCTAACTAAAACACTACTGGACCGAATTTCATAAAATTTGGTATGTAAGCCACTTGGGTGAGACCATGGTGTTGATTAGTTTTGAGTAGGATTCGTAAAAACAGAACTCTCCTTTTTTTCCGAACTGGCCCGTAAAAATTTCATTTATCCACTCCAGCTAAGATACTAAGTGGCCAAATTTCACAAAATTTGGTTGATAAGTTACTTGTAAGATACCCTGTCGCTGATTAGATTTTGGTAAGATTCGGTAAAAACAACCTGCCTTTTTTTACGAAATGGCCCGCAAGAATTTCATGTATCCACCCTAGCTAAAATATTAATTGACCAAATTGCACAAAATTTGGTAGATAAGTTAGTTGTAGGATTCTCTGGTGCTGATTAGATTTTGTACGATTCAGTAAAGAATAACCTGCCTTTTTTTACGAAATGGCCCTCAAAAATCACCAAAATCTGACTTGACGTCTTTGTATGTCAGTCTATCTGCGCAATGTATGCATCCACTCTAACTCAAAGACTAATGGACCGAATTTCATAAAATTTGGTAGGTAAGTAACTTGTGTGAGACGCTGGTGCTGATTAGTTTCTGGTATGATTCGGTATAAAACAGTCCGCCTTTTCGTGAAAAAGTCCGCAAATACTACCTGTATCCAATCTAGCTGAAAAATTAATAAATCAAAATTTGGTATATAAGTCAGGTGTGCGTTACCCTGGTGCTAATTAGATATTTTTACAAATCGGAAAAAAATAACCTGCCTTTTTTGCAAAATGTCCCGCAAAAATCGTCAAAATCTAAAATAAAATGTTACGTAGGCTCAACTATATCAATTAAATCCTTGTTGTATACATACTTTTTAACAATGAAAGGTATACATTACAACTGAGCTATATTTAGCTCCATATTGACGAAAATATCGTCAAAATTGAAATAGTGACACTTAGTTAATGAAAATGACGCGTTATTTATGGATTTATTATTTAAATATTTTAATATATGAGCTATATTGAATATTGAGGATGCTATCAATATTGTTAATTATTAATTTAGAGTTGCGTGAAATATATATTAATTGGGTTTGAATGAGTTTTATGTTATCATACGGAAAAGCGTCAAATGTACAATCAAAGATGCGAACACTAGTGGATCTTCTCATCATTTTTTCAATGTGAAATAAGTAAATTCATCATTCATACATTATACATAGAAAGTCATGTACTGCCCACATTAGAATTTTTTTCTGAGAGTCACGTAAGAAGCTTATTTAATAAATTATTTCATTCTAGATGCCCTCAGCAAAAACTTCACGGGATCTTCTTATGAAGCCGGGTGTTGAGGCACAGGTGAATGTTCATTTATCTCTTCTAATATGTTTTAATATTTGCTTTTATCGTATGGATGTTTATATGATCTGGAATTTATAAACCAAATTTTACAGCATTACCCTACAGGCCCCTAGTCCCCATCAATCTAATTCGTCAATTTGGCAACATTTAAACATGTCGCCCAAAGTAACTTCTCTTGTAGTAGATTCTTATTCTTATTCAATAAATTATTTCATTCTAGATGCCCTCTGCAGGAACTTCAAGAGATCTACTTTTGAAACCGGGTGTTAAGGCACAGGTGAATATTCATTTATCTCAATATGCTTTGATATCTGCTTTTATTATAGGCATACTTGATCTGGAATATATAAACCAAATTTTACAGCTTTTCATCCCTTTATTTCTCATACTTCAAATTAAAAAGTCAGAATGTTTTAATCTTAACGCGACTTTTTCATTCATTCGTATAATCCAGAAGTGCTTAATTTTGTAGTATGTACCACGAAAATAATCAGATTAATGAGAAGGATATATTTTTCAGGATTTCGTACTAAAGTTAATCTTTTAAAGTATTCCGCAAAAATTTCTTAAATTAGTGGCCTAAAAGAATATGGCCTTAAAATGATAAGAATGTGGCCTTAAATGAAAAGTATTTAATTTTTCAAGTATCATAATAAAAATCTGCGATTAAAAAGGACATATATCTTTTTCTGAATTCGTACCAAAATTAAACCTTTCAAATATTCCGTAAAATTCAATCTAAGGGAGTGAATATGATCTAAAAAGTGAAGTGTTTGTCTTATATCACAATAATAATAATATAAGTAATAAGGATATATCTTTTCGGAATTCGTACCAAAATTATTCTGTAAAAATCATCCTTAAAAATTACTCTAAAGGGATGAATCTGACTTAAAAGGACTTAAAGACGAGTCCTTAATAAGGTCAAGATGGGCTCATTTTTTAACTTTTTTTTTTTTTTTTGATACCGAAAACATTTGATATACTAATAAAATTCTGTTAAATGTTGATACTTATCCTGTGTTTAAATTTTTAGCTCATTTAGCAGTTCAAGCGAATCATTTGTAAATCTGAATGTTTCTTTCTCCCCTACAGGCATCCTGTCAATCCAATTCGTCAATTTCGCATCATTTAAAAATGTCGCCCAAAGTATTAAAAATTAAAAATATCGCCTCTTATAGTAGATTCTTATTCTTTCCAAGATATCAGATTTTCATGAATTAGGCTTCATTTTAATTGATTTAGCGTTATTTTTATCAATTTGGCGACATTTTCGTCAATTTGGTAACATTTAAAAAAAATTGCTAAGTTGGCGATATTCCGCCAAATTCGACCCAAATTTTCGCAAAGCATTATTTATGGAGAAATAGGTTAGTCTTATGGTGGATAAACGACTAATAGTGTTAAATTACAGAGCTAATACCCAAAGTGTATTTTGTCGTGAATGGAACAAGTTAAATCTACTAAAATGATGATATTAAATTTATCGCATAATATTACAATATTGCATAATAAAAGTGAACAGATTTCACATTAGTTAATATTTTCTTTTTAATTTTATGTGATTTTTTATAAATTAATTTGAAAATGTGCAATCTCTCAAGAACGATTCATACTAGCGTTCTAACATTTATGTCAATAGTTTTCTGACGAAAAATTACGTACGAAATGATTATTTACGTAACCTTATTGAACGTTTTAATTTTTAAAGATTTTTTTTTAATTTCATTTCAAAGTTTTGGGAGGGTGCTGAACATTCGATTACATCTAAAACATTAAACTTCCAGTATATACTGTCTATGATTTTTGTACCAAATTTTGTTTGAATAGCTTGATTCGTTCGTGAGATATCGCCTCCACAGACTCACTGACACACACACACACACACACACACACACACACACAGAAACATCACTTCAAAAACCCCTGATTCATGTTCAGATGTGCTTGAAACGTGCTCTTCCGTCAAATACTCGAATTTGAATTTTCGACTCCGTCACAATACTTTCCTTATACTTTATACTATATATTATATAAGGAAAGTAAAAATATCAGAAAGTATCAATTTCAACTTACTTTTTCATTCATTTCCATACTCCATAAGTTTTTAATTTTCAAAGACTAATTGATGAAAATTTTTGCGGCTAATTGAGGAAAATTCAATATTCTGGAAAGAAAATAAGAATGTACTATAAGAATAAACTATTTCTTCGTCTGTAATGCTTAAAAAACTTCTGGCAATGAATTTTGGCCACATTTTACAAACTTGGCAACTTTTTTAAATGTTGAAAAAAAGTGACGTATATATCGCCAAATTGATAAAAATGATGCTAAATCATAACAGAAATGACAACCTATTGTTATAAATTAAATATTTTTGAAAGATCACAACAAACGACTATAAGAATGATCCGTTTGTCCGTCCGTCAGTATTGCTTCGGGGGAAAATTTGACAGAATGTTGCTGATTTGGAGACTTCTTTTATGATAAAAAATAGGAGCTCGGTTGTGCAGAGGTAATGGCACTTTGCCTCACCAATGAGAAAATATGTTATTATATCATTTTTCTTTATTAACAGCATAATTATAATAAGGTAAAATGCTTACTTTTCTGTGCGAAGAGCGTAGGGCAATTTGACTTCGTTTCCCCTAAAGTCTTAAAAGAAATATCATTTTATTGTGTTTGGTTACCAACTTGATGTCAGGAATAATTGCGCTTGATTGAAAGAAAAGATTATTTAATTAGATTCTGCATTTAAAATTACATAGAAGAAGAAACGAGCATTTTGCTCCGTAACAATACAAAACATCAACAACACAGAACAGAACTTTAGTTCGTACAAGTGTACCGGTAGTGTCTTATGATGCGCGCGCAGATCACACGATGTAAACACACATTCCTTTTCTTGCGGAAAGGCGAGAGTCAGTGTTTTTGGATTTGTCTGTCTTCCGTAGCGAGGAGAGATCATTTATTTCTAACAGTCCCCCTTGATCTCTGGAGCTGCATATCACGGCTGTTGCAGTTTGGATCTGTGCTTCAAAAATTCAGGCTTTGGCAGCGGTTTTGTCATGTCCGCTGTCATTAGCTTAGTTGGAAGATAACTCAACTGGATTACACCCGATTCCTGAAAATCTCTTATGGCGTGGAATCTGATGTCAATATGTTTGGTTTTTGACATGTACTTCGGTGATTCAATCATTTTTATACATGACTGGTTATCTTCGAAAATAGTAATCGGGAGCTGTTGAAGCATATCGAGATCTTTGAGCAGGTTGATTAACCACAGTACTTCTTGAACTGCGTTAGCAGCGGATATATATTCCGCCTCTGCTGAGGAAAGCGCAACACATGATTGTTTTTTGCTTAACCAGTGTATAGGAGAATCATCTATTAAGAAAAGATTACCACTCGTGGATTTCCGATCCGTTTTATCGCCTGCCCAGTCGGCATCAGCGTATGTTGTAAGAATTGGTTTTGTCGTTGATTTTATTACCAAATTTAGATCCTTTGTATGATTTAGATAACTTATTAGACGCTTTACTGCGTTCCAGTCCATTTGACGTGGTTTCTCGTTTCTCCGACTTAAGATGTTCGTTGCCGCTGTGATGTCTGGTCTTGTGACCGTGGCAATATATAGAAGAGCTCCAATAGCTTGGCGATATTTGGTGTTATTAGGAAGCAGGTTTTCTTCTGTTTCGTTTCTCAAATATCCTGTTTCCATTGGTGTACTATAGGGCTTTGAATCTTGCAAATTAAATGTATTTACAATTTCTTCAATCTTATTTTTTTGATTTAATAGATAATCTCCATTATGGTTTTTTCTTATGTTAATTCCAAGGTAATAATTAACTTCACCCAAATTTTTTAATTCATATTGCCTGCCCAATTCTTTTGTTGTTTTGTCAATTTGTTCTTCTGATCCTGATATTAGAATATCATCCACAAATACGATTACATAGACAGTTTCTCTTCCTTTTCCCTTTTTGAATAGACATGGATCAGCAGTACTCTGTACGAATTTTAATTGTTTTAGAGAGTCACCTATTTTTAGATGCCAGGCTCTTGCGGCCTGTTTCAACCCATATATAGCTTTATTTAATTTCCATACTTTGTTTTCGTTACCAGGGGAGATGTAGCCATCTGGCTGTTGTATGTAAACTGTTTCGTCTAGATCCCCGTGAAGGAAAGCAGTTTTGATATCAATGTGTTGTACGTTATGTTTTCTAAATGCTGCTCCTGCCAGGAATGCTCTAATTGTGCTGTGTGAGACCACTGGTGCGAAAGTTTCGTAATAATCTTCACCGTATTTTTGTGAAAATCCTTTTGCTACCAGTCTAGCTTTGTATTTAGCTATTTTTCCCTGAGAGTCGTTTTTAATTTTATAAATCCATTTTGAACCAACTATTTTTCTTCCATGCGGGGGTTCCATCAATGTGAATGTGTTATTTTCTTGCAAAGATTGCATTTCTTCTTCCATAGCGTCTAGCCAATTTTGTTTCTCTTGTGGGCTCTTAATTTTTAGTACCTCATTATAGTCTCTGGGTTCGACGGTGTTAGCTTGTTGCGCTAAGTAGATGAGTCGATCGGGAGGTACTCCCTTGTTCGATCTCTCGGATCTGCGAGGTTGATTAGCGGTTATGTTATCAGAATTTATGTGTTCGTCATCTGACGGTGCCTCAAACTCAATCTCACCCTCTTCAGGTTTTTCTTCTATTTGAGCATTAGTTATTTCGACTTCACTATCTGTTCCTTCGAATAATTCCTTTGAGCTTAATTCTGAAATTTGCATTGATTTTTCGAGGAATTTAACTGTTCTAGCAAGTGTTATGTTTTTTCCTTCTGTATATATTCTGTAAGCCTTTGATCTGTCGTCGTATCCGACAAAAATTCCTTCTTGGGCTTTTTCATCTAATTTTCCTCGTTTGCTTTTATGGATGTAGGAATAGGCCTTACAGCCAAAGACCCTTAAATGACGAAGATTTGGTTTCATACCAGTCCACATTTCGTATGGTGTTTTTGAATTGGCCTTTGTGGGAAGTCTATTTTGTAGGTAATTGGCAGTGTTTATAGCCTCTCCCCAGAATTTTTTGCCTAAATTTGCTTCTGACAACATAGCTCGTGTCATCTCGATTAGTGACCTGTTTTTTCTTTCCGCTACGCCATTTTGGGATGGACAGTGTGGCACGGTCAACTGGTGATGTATGCCGTTGTCACTTAGATATTCCTCGTATTCTTTACTGACGTATTCGCCGCCATTATCGCTTCTCAGTATTTCTGGGTTTTTTCCGAATTTGTTTGTCGTAAAAGCGACGTATTCCTTCAGTTTACACAAAACTTCACTCTTTTTTGATAAGAGATAGATCATTGTGTACCTGGAGAAATCATCAATAAATGTTAGCACGTATGATTTTCCTCCTATTGTGGGAGTTTGCTTTGGTCCGCATACGTCGCTGTGCACAAGTTGTAGAATATGAGTCCCCCTGTTTTGAGTAGATTTGGGGTATGGCATGTCGGTGAGTTTTGATTTTATACAAGTTTCGCAATTTAGTTCATGTTTACATTCGTTGATGTTTATGCCTTCGGCTAACTGTTTCGATTTAATTTCCTTTATAGAGCCGAAGTTTTTGTGGCCCATTCTTCTGTGCCATAATGTAACACAATTGGGGTTGTTACAGTTATTTACCATATATGTAACATTTTTGTTTTGTGGTGTGAGCAGGTCTAGCTCATATAGGTTATTTATTATTTTTCCTTCTAAGAATACTTCATCATTGTAAGTTAACTGACAGTTGTCTTTAGTAAAAGTTACTTTGCATCCACGTTGTGTTGCTTTTCGTACGGAAAATAAATTAGCTTTCAGTTCTGGCACAAATAGTACTTCCTGTAGTGTTACTTGTCTTATCTCTCCATCCGAGGCTCGATTTTTTATTTTTACTTCGCCTGACCCATAGGCGGTTAAGGCTTTACCGTTAGCAACAATAACTTCAGATTTGTTTGCATTATTTATTTTAGTGAATAAATTCTCTTTATTTGTTATGTGGGATGAGGAACCACTATCAACGATCCAGCTGTCTTCTTCAGTTTGATTCGTTATGAGCGCTAAGTCTCTAAATTTCGATCCTACTTTATCTAAGTGTCTGAATATCTTTCTTGTGTTCGTGATTTAGCGGCAGGTCTGTCGTTTCCCTCATACACTAACTGTGATGAGTTGTGTCTGAATTTATTTTTATAATCTTTATATCTGCCGGGCTTGTTGGTCTTATTCTTTAGACGCCAACATTCAGATTTGTTGTGGTTCTTCATTTTGCAATGTGAGCAGTATTTGTTATCCATTTTGTAGCCGTAGGTGTTAGAGAATTTTTTATTCGCGTGAAAAGCCTTTGCCATGTTTTGCGGCATTTCTTGGTGATCCCTACGTCTATTATATTCATCAATCAGTTTGCTGCTAATGAATTCCGGCGTTAGTTCATCCTCCGGTCGCGCTTCCAAAGCCGTTATCAATGTTTCGTAACTGGGGGGTAGCGAACACAGAAATAGTGCTGATACATGCGAATTATTAATCTCCTCCCCGATTGCTTTAAGTTTATCCACTGTCTCCAGAATTTTGGTTATATGTTTCTGCATGTTTCCTATTTCATCTAACTTTATACTGTACAACTTTCGTAAAAGGTATAGCTTGCTGGATAAATTTGTTCTTTCGTGTATTGCGCGAAGCGCATTCCATGTATCGCGCGCCGTGGTGAAATTTTTGACGTGAACGATTTGGGAATCCTCTATACATAAATTTATGAGCGCTCTGGCTTTTCTATCTTTTTTCTGCCATTCGTCGGTAATTGGGTCAGGAGCCACTTCGGTTATCGTTTCTGATAATTCTTTATTCATTAACATCATTTCCATTTTGAATTTCCAATTGGAGTAGTTACTCTGGTTTAACTTTTCAATCAACTGATTTTCCTTTATAGATGCCATTATAATTTATTTTATTTTAGTTTCCTTGAGAAATGATTTCTTTTTTTTTTTGTTTATTTGCAGTACGGTATTTCTTTTTATCTTATTTTATCCCGTAAAAATCACTTTCGGTTTAGAAGTGTTTACAAAGTCAATGGGGAATGAAAAATAAAAGTGATATATTTGTATATCTATTTTCTTTTTGGTTGATTATTCTTATGCCCCTCTTTAAATAATAATTGTATTGTTCATGAAAATGCTGCTATTTTATTTTATAAACACAAATTTCTCTAGCGAGACAGGCATAGACTTCAGTCTCATAATCTGATAAAAAATAGGAGCTCGGTTGTGCAGAGGTAATGGCACTTTGCCTCACCAATGAGAAAATATGTTATTATATCATTTTTCTTTATTAACAGCATAATTATAATAAGGTAAAATGCTTACCTTTCTGTGCGAAGGGCGTAGGGCAATTTGACTTCGTTTCCCCTAAAGTCTTAAAAGAAATATCATTTTATTGTGTTTGGTTACCAACTTGATGTCAGGAATAATTGCGCTTGATTGAAAGAAAAGATTATTTAATTAGATTCTGCATTTAAAATTACATAGAAGAAGAAACGAGCATTTTGCTCCGTAACAATACAAAACATCAACAACACAACAGAACTTTAGTTCGTACAAGTGTACCGGTAGTGTCTTATGATGCGCGCGCAGATCACACGATGTAAACACACATTCCTTTTCTTGCGGAAAGGCGAGAGTCAGTGTTTTTGGATTTGTCTGTCTTCCGTAGCGAGGAGAGATCATTTATTTCTAACATTTTATGTAACCAAATTGACAAAACTGTTGCCAAATTGATAAAAAATATCCCAAAATTAATAAAAATGAAACAAAACAGGAGGCAAAGCTTTGTAAATTTTTATTTCCGTTATATGACAAAATATACCTTCTAGTATATATATATAAGAAATGCACATCTTTTCATTTGTTTGTAACACTTGACGATACATTTGGTGAATATGGTATAATAATCTAACAAAACATCTCCAATTGAACTATATTTAGCCCCATATTGACGGAAATATCGTCAAAATTGAAATTGTGACGTAAAGTTAATGAAAATGACGCTTAATTATTTTTTAATATATGAACTACATTGCATATTGAGGATGCTATCAACATTGATAATTATTAATTTAGAGTTATGTGAAATATAAGTCAATTGGGTTCGAAATAGTTTTATATACGGAAAAACACCAAATGTACAATTCAAAGAAGCGAAAACTGTGCCGTGAAACTTCTCATATTTTCACTGTGAAATAAGTAAAGTCATCATTCACGCATTATATAATAAAGTCATGCATTGCCCACATCAGATTTTTTTCTGAGGGTTACGTAAAAAGATTATTCAATAAATTATTTCATTCTAGTTGCCTTCTGGAAGAACTTCAAGAGATCTTCTTATGAAGCCGGGTGTTAAGGCACAGGTGAATGTTCATTTATCTCTTCTAATAAGTTTTAATATCTGCTTTTATCGTATGCATGCTTATATGATCTGGAATATATAAACCGAATGTTACAACTTTTCCATCCATTTATTTCTCATGCTTCAAATTAAAAATACCAGTGTCTACGAATCTCAACTCGACGTTTTCATTCATTCGTATAATCCAGAAGTGTTTAATTTTATATGTATCTCGATAATAATCAGATTAATAAGAAGGATATATCATTTAGGAATTCGTACCAAAATTAATCTTTTAAAATATTCCGTAAAAATTTCTCTAAATGAGTGACCTAAAAGAATATGACCTTAAATGATAAGTATTTAATTTTTAAAGTATCATAATAAAAATCTGCGATTAATAAGGACATATCTTTTCGGAATTCGTACCAAAATTAAACCTTTAAAATATTCCGTAAAAATCGGTCTAAATGAGTGAATATAACCTAAAAATTGAAATGTTTAAATTTTCTTATATCACAATAATAGTATAATTAATAAGAAGGATATATCTTTCGGAATTCGTACCAAAATTATTCTGTTAAAATAGTCCTTAAAAATTACTCTAAATGGATTAATGTGACTTAAAAGGACTTAAAGCCGAGTTCTTACATAATGCCAAGGTGGGATCATTTTTTAGCTTATTTTTTTGACACCGAAAGCGTTTGACATATTAATAAAATTCTGTTCAATGCTGATACTTATCATGTGTTTAAATTTTTAGCTTATTTAGCAGTTCGAGCGAATCATTTGTAAATCTGAATATTGTTTCTCCCCTAAAAGAGTCCTATCAATCTACTTGCAAAGAAGACCCTATTCCCTCAATGGCTATGTTTTCCACATTTAAAGTAATGATGAATTTCCGTTCAGTTATTTGAAATTTGGATTTGCGGAGGTGTAGATCAAAAGCGCACATTCACCTGATGATGCTCTAAAGGAGTAGCTTAAAAATTATGTCCTTGAAAGGATAAGTGTTTAATTTTTCTACTATCGTAATAAAAATCATGTGTTTAAATTTTTAGCTCATTTAGCAGTTCAAGCTCATTTAGCAGTTCATTTGTAAATCTGAATTGTTTCTCCCCTACAGGCGTCCTGTGAATCCAATTCGTCAATTTCGCTTCATTTAAAAATGTCGCCCAAAGTATCTTCTCTTATAGTAGATTCTTATTCTTTCCGAGATATCAGATTTTCATGAATTAGGCTTCATTTTAATTGATTAAGCGTTATTTTTATCAATTTGGCGACATTTTCGTCAATTTGGTAACATTTAAAAAAATTGCTAAGTTGGCGATATTCCGCCAAATTCGACCCAAATTTTCGCCAAGCATTATTTATGGAGAAATAGGTTAGTCTTATAGTGGATAAACGACTAATGGTGTTATATTACAGAGCTAATACCCAAAGTGTCTTTTGTCGTGAATGGAACGAGTTAAATCTACTAAAATGATGATATTAAATTTATCGCATAATATTACAATATTGCATATTAAAAGTGAACAGATTTCACAATAGTTAATATTTTCTTTTTAATTTTGTGATTTTTTATAAATTAATTTGAAAATGTACAATCTCTCAAGAACGATTCATACTAGCATTCTAACATTTATGTCAGTTTTCTAACGAAAAATTACGTACGAAATGATTACTTACGTAACTTTATAGAAGGTTTTAATTTTTAAAGATTTTTTTTTTAATTTCATTTCAATGTTTTGGGAGTGTGCGGAACATTCGATTACGTGTAAAACATTAAATTTCCAGTATATACTAACTATGATTTTTGTACCAAATTTTGTTTGAATTGCTTGATTCGTTCGTGAGATATCGCTTCCACAAACTGACTGACACACACACACACACACACACACACATACACACATGACTTCAAACACGCCTGATTCATGTTCAGATGTGCTTGAAACGTGCTCTTCCGTCAAAAACTCGAATTCGAATTTTCGACTCCGTCACAATACTTTCCTTATACTTTATATATAATATAAGGAAAGTAAAAATATCAGAAGGTATCAATCTCAACTTACTTTTTTATTCATTTCTATTCTCCATAAGTTTTTAATTTTTAAGACTAATTGATGAAAATTTTTGCGGCTAATTGAGGAAAATTCAATATTCTTTAAAGAAAATAAGAATGTACTATAAGAATAAACTATTTCTTCGTCTGTAATGCTTAAAAAACTTCTGGCAATGAATTTTGGCCACATTTTACAAACTTGGCAACTTTTCTAAATGTTGAAAAAAAGTGACGTATATATCGCCAAATTGATAAAAATGATGCTAAATCATAGCGGAAATGACAACCTATTGTTATAAATTAAATATTTTTGAAAGATCACAACAAACGACTATAAGAATGATCCGTTTTTCCGTCCGTCAGTATTGCATCGGGGGAAAATTTGGCAGAATGTTGCTGATTTGGAGACTTCTTTTATGTAACCAAATTGATAAAAATGTTGCCAAATTGATAAAAAATATCCCAATATTAATAAAAATGAAGCAAAACAAGAGGCAAAGCTTTGTAAATTTTTATTTCCGTTATATGACAAAATATACCTTCTATTATATATATATAAGAAATGCACATCTTTTCATTTGTTTGTAACACTTGAAGATACATTTGGTGAATATGGTATAATAATCTAACAAAACATCTCCAATTAAACTATATTTAGCCCCATACTGACGGAAATATCGTCAAAATTGAAATTGTGATGTAAAGTTAATGAAAATGACGCTTAATTGATGAATTTATTATTAAAATATTTTAATATATGAACTACATTGCATATTGAGGATGCTATCAACATTGATAATTATTAATTTAGAGTTATGTGAAATATAAGTCAATTGGGTTCGAAATAGTTTTATATACGGAAAAACACCAAATGTACAATTCAAAGAAGCGAAAACTGTGCCGTGAATCTTCTCATATTTTCACTATGAAATAAGTAAAGTCATCATTCATGCATTATATAAAAAAGTCATGTATTGTCCACATCAGATTTTTTCTGAGAGTTACGTAAAAAGATTATTCAATAAATTATTTCATTCTAGTTGCCGTCTGGAAGAACTTCTAGAGATCTTCTTATGAAGCCGGGTGTTAAGGCACAGGTGAATGTTCATTTATCTTTTCTAATATGTTTTAATATCTGCTTTTATCGTATTCATGCTTATATGATCTGGAATATATAAACCGAATGTTACAACTTTTCCATCCATTTATTTCTCATACTTCAAATTAAAAATACCAGTGTCTACGAATCTCAACTCGACGTTTTCATTCATTCGTATAATCCAGAAGTGTTTAATTTTGTATGTATCTCGATAATAATCAGATTAATAAGAAGCATATATCATTTAGGAATTCGTACCAAAATTAATCTTTTGAAATATTCCATAAAAATTTCTCTAAATGAGTGACCTAAAAGAATGACCTTAAATGATAAGTATTTAATTTTTAAAGTATCATAATAAAAATCTGCGATTAATAAGGACATATCTTTTCGGAATTCGTACCAAAATTAAACCTTTAAAATATTCCGTAAAAATCGGTCTAAATGAGTGAATATAACCTAAAAATTGAAATGTTTAAATTTTTTATATCGCAATAATAGTATAATTAATAAGGATATATCTTTCGGAATTCGTACCAAAATTATTCTGTTAAAATAGTCCTTAAAAATTACTCTAAATGGATTAATGTGACTTAAAAGGGCTTAAAGCCGAGTTCTTGTATAATGCCAAGGTAGGATCATTTTTTAGCTTATTTTTTTTACACCGAAAATGTTTGACATATTAATAAAATTCTGTTCAATGCTGATACTTATCATGTGTTTAAATTTTTAGCTTATTTAGCAGTTCGAGCGAATCATTTGTAAATCTGAATATTGTTTCTCCCCTAAAAGAGTCCTATCAATCTATTTGCAAAGAAGATCCGATCCACTCAATGGCAAAGTTATCCACATTAAGGAAATGATGAATTTCCGTTCAGTTATTTGAAATTTGGATTTGCGGAGGTGTAGATCAAAAGCGCACATTCACCTGATGATGCTCTAAAGGAGTAGCTTAAAAATTATGGCCTTGAAGGATAAGTGTTTAATTTTTCTAGTATCGTAATAAAAATCTGCTTAATAAGAGGACAATTCGTGCCAAAATTAGTCTTTTAAAATATTCCGTAAAAATTGCTCTAAAATAGTGAATATGATCTAAAAATATTAGTTAAAAGATAAGTGTTTAATTTTTCTTATATTTCAATAATAATATGGATTTATCTTTTCGAAATGTTCAAACGCAGCAAAATGATTCTCTTAAATTATTCCATAAAAAGTACTCTAAAAGAGTGGATGTGGCTTAAAAGGACTTAAAGCAGAGTTCTTACACAAGGCAAAAGTAGCAATCTTACTCAAATATATAGGCCAAGTTCTTATAATGCAAAAGAGTGAAAACAGTCTATTAATGAGTGAAATTTAATCATTTTCTTTCTAGGAATTACTTAAAAAATTCATTCTATAAATTAATTCATTCCAGATGCCCTCACCGAGTACTCCTGTTCTGATGGCGAAGCCGGTGGACGAGGCACAGGTAAATGTTCATTTATCTCTTCTAACATGTTTTAATATCTGCTTTTAACGCATGCATGAGTATCATCTGAAATATGAGATAACCCGAATTTTACATTTTTTCCATCCCTTCATTTCTCCTATACTTCACATTATAAATGTCAGAAAGTATGAATCTGAACTGGACTTATTCGTATACTCCATAATTGTTTACTTTTGTTTGTATCACAATAGTAATCTGTTTAATAAGAAGGATATATCTTTTCGAAATTTGCAGCAAAATGATTATTTTAAAATATTCCGTAAAACGTACTCTAAAAGAGTGAATGTGGCTTAAAAGGGCTTAAAGCGGAGTTCTTATACAAAAAGCGGAGTTCTTACCACAAAAGTGGCGATTTTTCCTTAAAAATATAAGCTGAGTTCTTAGAATGTAATAGAGTGAAAACAGTCTATTAATGATGAGAGAAATTCAATCATTCTTTTTTCTGAGAAATGCGTAAAAACTCATTCTATCAATTATTTGATTCTAGATACCCTCTACGAGTACTCCAGGTCCTATGACGAAGCCGGTGGACGATGCACAGGTAAATGTTCATTTATCTCTTAATCATTCATTTATCGTTTCAATATCTGCTTTTAAGGTAGGCATAAGTATCATCTGAAATATTAGATAACCCGAATTTTACAACTTATCCATCCCTTTATTTCTCATACTTCATTTTAAATATCAGAAAGTATGAATCTCAACTCGACTTATTCATTCGTATGCTCCGTAATTGTTTACTTTTATCGAAATAATAATAAGTTTGTATCAAAATAATAATCTGACTAATAAAAAGGATATATCTTTTTGAATTTTGTACCAAAATGAATCTTTTAAAATAGTCCATAAAAATTTTTCTAAAGAGATGAATGTGACTTAAAAGGACTTAAAGCCGAGTTCTTACATTAGGCCAAGTTGGGCTCATTTTTGAGCTCAAACGTATAATATACTAATACAATTCTGTTTAATTCTGATACTAATCCTGTATTTAAATATTTAGCTTATTTATCAGTTCGAGCGAACCATTAGTAAATCTAAATGCTGTTTCTCTCCTACAGGCATCCTTTCAACCAATTTGCAAAAAAGATCCGATTCACTCAATGGCAAAGTTATCCACATTAAGGAAATGATGAATTTCCTTTCAGTTATTTGACATTTGAATTTGCGGTGGTGTAGATCAAAAGCGCACATACATCTGGTGATGCCTGGAAAAATAAAATATTTTCCCTCATAGATTGCGAAATTGATAACCGACTTTCAAAGATATGACGTGAAACATCGTAAGGCGAGTAACATTTTAAAAGCAAATCTTAAAAGAACTGTAATGACTTAGATAATTTTTAGCGTTTTCTAGAAACTTTTCGAATTTTGTAGATCAATTAAAAACTTCACGAGTTAATGCTTTTCTAAAACTTTCCACGGAGTATAGAGATCGCCATTGTTCAGTAGGATTGTTGACATGATATTAGTGTCTGCAAAACTCTATACACAGCCCAGTGTATAGATTTTTTTTTGCAAATTATATATAGACTTCACCTCACACATTCACCTTGCACAAAATGTCACACATACTTATTGAAAATGACACAGAATTTTCACTTTTAATTCAAATTTCGTTGTCATTTGGTAAGTGCACATATTTTCAAAGACGGCGTAGCAAAGATGTGAAAAACTAATACATTTCAAGAACGGCTAATCCTTGGCAATGGAGTTGGTCTTAATCGTTTTATAGTCAAAAATTACATATAAAACAAGCATTTAATAGATACATTTGAGCGCACATAGTCTTTTATTTTAGAATTTAAGGACTTTCGTGTGCCATTTTATAGACACACAAAAAAAGTATGTTCTGTATTCCTGAAGCGTATCGAAATCTATTCAACATCGGGATAACCTACAAGTGACTTATCTACCAACTTTTGCGAAATTTGGTGAATAATATTTTTAGTTAGAATGCATACATGCGATTGCTGCTTGCCAGTTCGCAAGAAAAGGAAAGTTTTCTTATTCCGAATCGTCTCGAAATCTAATTAGAACTCTAATTAATTAATATTATTATTAGCGAATCTATATTTCTATAATCAATAATTATAATAATTAGCAAATCCAATTAACATTAACCGACAAGTGACTTACCTACCTAATTTTAGGAAATTCGGTCAATTAGTTTTTAAGTTTGAATGTATACAAATTCTGCACCAACAGGCACACACATGCGTCAAGCTACAATTAGTTTGCCATGTTCTTGAGGTCCTAAAACGTGTAAATTCGTCGAAAACTTGAGTTGTGATGTATTTGAAGGTAAAAGCACATACTATATGCCCTTATGTACACCTCAAACTTGTGATCTTTGATCAAGGATAACTGGGGTCAAAGGAGTACCTGGGCGTGCCAAGTGGGCTTTACCTCCCAGTCGTAGAAAAAATTCATGGGATTATATGTTAAAAAAAGTAGCATTAACGGAATTAGCAAAATGGAAAATATCATAATTTACGCTCAGTTGGGCAGAATTCCGACAGGCGTTGGAGATTCAAAGTCTCACGAGTCGGAGAAAATGGAAAAACGGAGATAAAATTTCGCCACTGGAACTAAGGGGTAAAAGTAATCAATAATTTTTATGTTGTTAAGGGAACAAATAGCCCCTTTTTTTGTATTTTACGTACTGATTGTTTCCCTTTAGATTTTTTCATGTTTTTCTGAAAGACTGGAATAAAAATTATGTTGCTTTTATATTATTATTGTTTGCGCCGTTGATGTTAATTTATATTTTTTATTATGTTTGTACCATTGCAAGCTTGTTCTCCCATTTAAAGACTCGTGCCTTGTAATTGCTTTTAAATTTTTAATAAACTCTGGTATGTGTGTGAGAGGGGGGGGGGGGGATGAATGTCTGCCTTGCGGGGTGTTGTGTTTTGTGTGGTTGGTTCCGGATGGCGGAAGGGAGCTGACACTCCGTTGTCCGAAGACGGGGGTTGGAGTCGTCGTGTGTCCTGCCTGTGGGGTCTGGGTTGTCAACAGGGATTCCCCTTGTGTTGCGGAGTTTTCCCGCCCATGCATTCTTACACTCGAAGCTTCGAGGAGTAATCAAGAGTGATTCTAGCCTTTTGACTCTAACCTTCGAGTGTGTGGCATGGGTTGGGTTGTAGATGGGAAAAGTTGTATCCTTGATCCTTGATAAAAACTCTAGCCTGTGATCGAGTGAGGTGTGCGGGGGCAACAAGGGAGACAGATTACAGCAAAAGAAGACTCGCTGAGAGCGGCAGCCAATGGGTAACAAGAGAGACGAGCAGCAACGTGAGATTGGATATCGAAAATAGGCCGGGAAAATCTAAGCCCCTTGCTTTTCAACATCTACATCAACGACTTACCAAAGCTAACCCAAGTTAAGCTGGCCGTCTTTGCAGACGACACAGCACTGATTGCTCGCAGTTGTTCACCACACAACGCTATCGACACACTCCGAAGCTACATCAAGCACAGCCTTGAGCACCGACTCGTGACCTGGAGAATTAAAATTAATGCTTCTAAGAGTGCAGTGTGCATTTTCAAACCCAACTACCGAGAAGTAAATCACAGTTTCACTTTAGAAATCTTCGATGATTCCATCCCATTCTGCAACTCTGTCAAGTACTTGGGAGTTACTCTTGACTCCCATATGCTTTTCAGCGAGCATATTGCAGAAAAGCTTAGAACTACTAAGAAAACCTACTCCGCCCTCATCCCTCTTCTCGGTAGAAAGTCCCACCTTTCCACCCATAATAAGCTTATTGTCTACAACCAAATGATTGCACCAACGTTTTTGTATGCCTGATTACAATTATAGCGTATTACCCTTCACTTTAAAGGGCTTGAAAATATATTTCGATTGATGCCATACTTGACAATGTACGCCCCCCCCCCTCCTTTCCCTGAGGGAGCTAATGACGTTACGATTAAAGATTGTATTGCCGCTATTTATCACAACAATGATTGAAACTATAAAGTCATATCATATCATTATATCATATTATATATAGTCATATCATATAAAGTCATGATCATTGAACCATAAATAAATCCTTTTATGCATAATTATGTAAAATTTTGTCTTATACTCTTATGTTAAAAATATAAATGATTTCAAATAAATTTCGATGTTTCGCTCGACTTTAAAAAAATTATGTCTAGTTCTAGATTTTTTTTATAACAAAGCCGGATATAAAGTTTAGTGAAAATCCATATCTATTTGTGGCCGACAATGTATACACAAGAAATTGATCACAGACAGACAGACAGACTGAATCACTTAAAAAAAGTCAAAACGTGTTCAGAAGGTCTTAAAACTAATGCATTGGCATCAAAATCTTGAGATCGAAAATTTCAGTGAAAACAATACAGTCGTTAAAAATTCCGCAGATGCCTAGAGCACAGATGCTCTGCGCCGGTTCAGCTATACATAATAGATGTTTGTCCGTGCAATCTTTTGCTGGAAAGCATAGCGTCGTACATCCATGCAATTTGGTACAAAAGTACTTTTGCTATTCAGTTATATCTCTACTTTTGCTATTCAGATTTATATATTTAGAATTATTTTAATGCACTTTTAGAAACTTTATGATGAATGCAATTTCATTTATTTTGTATACCGGTGTTGATTTCCGTTCTAAGATGTTATTAAAAAGACAATAGATGAAGTTATAAAGTTCTTACACGCAGTAACGCCCCAAAATATTTTTAACGAGGGTGCAATTTATTTTTATTTTTGAATCGTCAACTGCTGACCTTTGATAGAAATTTAGTCATCAATCATTAATGATTAATGTATGGCTTCAGATTAGTTAAGAATATTCAATGTTATCAATTGTATAAATGATCGTAAAAATTATTCTCAAATGCGATGAAAGTAATTACTACTTTCATTAAAAATTATTATTTGGTCTTTTGACAATTCCTATATAAATATAAGATAATTCATATATAAATATGCAAATCATATCATGCTTGTTAATTGATGTACTTATGAATTAGTAGGAGAGCATGGGTGGCTCCACGTAACCCCCCACCCCGAACCTACGACACCAAATTTTTACTTTCCCTGCAATACATGGTAATGTATAGGGAAAGTATTGGAATCATACCGAAAATCACAACTCGAGTTTTCGACGGATCTACACGTTTCGAGACCTCTAGAATACGAAAAAACCATTTTTAGCGTGACGTCTGTGCGTGTGTCTGTCTGTGTGTCTGTGTGTCTGTCTGTCTGTCTGTCTGTCTGTCTGTCTGTCTGTGCAGATTTTGTATCCACTGTAACTAAAAAACTAATGGACCGAATTTCACAAAATTTGGTAGGTAAGTCACTTGTGGGCGGGGCTGGTGCTGATTAGTTTTGGGTACGATTCGGAATAAAAGAACCCGCATTTTTTTGCGAAATGGCCCGCAAAAGCTTGTATCCACTCTAGCTGAAAAACTAATGGACCGAATTTCACAAAATTCGGTAGATAAGTCACGTATAGGTCACTCTGGTGCTGATTAGATTTTGGTACGATTCGGAAAAAAATAACCTGCCTTTTTTTGCAAAACGGCCCGCAAAAATCTTCAAAATCTAAACTAAAGAACTAGGTATACTCAGATATATCCATAAAATGCCCGTTTAATACGTAATGTTTAACGACGAAAAGAATAAGACCAACCCCATTACACTAGGACTAGATTGGCTAAATTACCATTAATGGCGGTCATTTTTAAATATTTAAATTTAAACTAAAAAAATTAAAATGCTTAATTTGCTCACGCGAGAAGTCGTATATTTATTTTGACCAAAAGAAGCAAATAAAACCATTTTTAAGCTGCTAAAAGGAACCGTTTTTGAATTATTCCCAGATGTTGTGCCCGCTCTTTGGATTTGAATATTTTCTTTACTTTAGAAAAAGAAGTGTTTCACTTCATTCATTTTGCATTATGTATCTTTTTATGGTAAAATTCCGTTTCTAGTAGGGTTATAAAATAATAAATTATATAGAATTAGGTATGAAAAATTTTGACACTTGTCAATGCTTTCGGAAAATTTTCAGACAATAAATTTACTTTTTGTAATATTAAGGCAAAAGATTTTATTTTTAAATATTGGGAAGCTCAGTTTTATTAAAAATTCTCAATCCCGTTTGGGGAAGGATCAATGTGGATATTAAATACCCCCCCCCCCCCCCTATACACACATACACCTTTAGAGCTTAATATATACTTGGAATTCTTATAATACCCTCTTTATAGCTGCAACTGTATTGATCATTCGGAAAAACACTCGATTTTTGACCATTTCTCCCGGTTTCACAATTTTTAATGAAAATCCCCTTGTTTTCGCCTTCTTTAATGTTAAGAGATTTTTTTATAAATTCTCTGGCACAGAAAATTTCGATCAAACTTGTCTCCACCATTATTTTCCTTCCTTGCATAAGCCTAACACCATCTCCTCAACTTGCACCATTTTCAATTTATTGATGGATACTTTTTCAAGTAATTGCACTTCCGCGTGCATAGATTACATTTACCAGTTGAAATAACCTGAAACAATGTTGATACATCCTGAAATAATGTTGAATCATCATTTCCTATCCATGTTTAGTTTCCAAGTATGTAAATATTGTGAATAAAAACACGCACAACATTCATTGCTTTGTAGTATGTTTCAGTATTAAGTAGTATTTTCGTAAAATATTGATCATTTTTTAAGCGTAATTTCTCTTGAATAGATTAAATTCCTGTGTGGTGTTAAAACATCCTTTTCCATCCATCTTATTATTGACAAAATCTCAAATTTGATAAACAGAACTTTTATTTCTTTACAGTTTACATAAAAATGAAGGACTATTTTCTCTATAATATAATCAAAATGAGTGATGCCACAATGCAATTCTTATTCCCTCATTTTCTAGTCAATAGACTTCAAAAAGAATTATTTAAGCTATCTTCATCTGATTATACTAGATAACAAATGGACAACAGAACATCATTAGTTTCCTTATTAAATGATTTAGTGTCTGACAGCTACACCAATATCTTAAAAACGCTGTGATGATTAAACTTTTAAAAATACATTTATATTACTGTTTGTCTTGTTAATACAGATATGTAAAATTTCTAAATTTCTTTCTATTGTTTAGTAATTAGTTTGAATTAAAAAATGTCATGTGAGCTGCACATCACTTTCCTTTCAAATGCTAATTTTTTTTTTCATTATGCATTAAATTGATTTTTTTTTTGCTGAAAATAACATGAATACTGATTTGATATTATATCCAATTTGCAGTTTTAATGCACAATACTTTCATTTGGCAACAAAATTTCAAAATTCCAAAAATCTAAAATATCACTGAAACTGTTAATCCTAAAGCCATGCAGTCAGTCTTATTCGCTGTGCTGTTCAAAATTTGCAAGAATAACAAGCGGTTAATTAATATATTACAGCAATTTTAGCATTTATTTAACACTCACGATATTTGCGGGACATTTCGCAGAAAAGAGTCTGTCATATTTTTCTGAATCATGCCAATATCTAATGAGCATCAAAATAACCCTCGGGGTAACTCAAAGTAAACTTTAGTAAATCTCATTAAATGTTTTTTTAATTACAGTGAAAAACGTCTCCAGTTCCCCAATTAAAAAACTTTAATGTATCGAGAATGGTCAATCTCAGTGAAATAGTGTTGATCTTATTATTTCGCCGTGAAGAATTATGTATAAAACATGCATTTAATTGAAGAATTTATAATATTTTATTTTAGATCTTGACAAGTTTTACTTTCTATTCTGAAGAACCTAATTTGTTATTTCAAAAAAATGGATACTTTAAATCGCATGGTAATGCGGTTCCTAACAATGTTATAATTAAAATTAACTTAGACAGCAGGTCAGCTAAAGTAGTATACACAACACATCTATAAGTCTCGTATTATCTATACACATCTTTCACAACTATAAGTTACTTGATGAGTCTCATATTTGATTTAATTGAAAAAAAAGACCACTGTTTCCTAGTTTATGTTTGAAAGCAATGCTTAAACCACTTGATCTTACTCAAATGCACTAGTGTCATGAAAAAAATCTTGCAAATACGGCATCTATTTTTGTCATTTATTTTTTTTTTACATTTTAGGACTTTGAACTACATTTCTCGACAGGCAATATGGATGCTTGCTCTCAATCTGAAAATAAAATGCCCATGCCTCCAAAACCCAAAATTAACCAGAAGAGAAGTATACCTGCGGAAGCTAAAATGATTCTCCAAAAATATTTAGATGACCACAAGGAAAACCCATATCCCACTCGAGAGGAAAAGGTCCGATTGGTCAAAGAGACAAAATTGACTTTGTGGCAAGTTGACAACTGGTTGAAAAAGGCTGTACCACGGAGATCGTCAGAAGACAAGCAATGGGAAGAGGGTCAAGCGTCTTCATGGTTCTAGAGAAAATACCTTCTTCAGATGCAGCATTATTTGATGACCTTTATCAGGTGATCTTTTGACTAGATCGTAACTCTTTGAACCTGATAGACATGTGAAATAACTGACAGGATGGATAATTGGTTACCTCTTTTAGAAAACTCTAGTTACCTCTTTTAGATGCATATAACACTTTATATGATCATCCAGTATTTGTCATTTCAATCCCAATCGTTTTAAAAGACTATTATTTTAGCCATTTCATTAATTTAAAAATATAATTTAAATAGACAATTTGTTAGAACTCATGTTTATTCTCATTGTTTCAGTTTATGCTAGCTGTCATATAATTCGTAGCTACTGTGTTACATTTTTAATCGCATAAGTTTTAATATTGTGTTTTTCATATTTATTACCCAAGTTTATAATCAGCTGAAATTAGTTGGAAAATTACAAGGAATACATTCAATAAAATTAAATTTATAAATATTCACCAAAAGCAATCTGACGTTAAAAGTGATGAAACACACCGAAAATCTGTGATCTCAAACTTTGTTATATCGAGATAAATGAATTGAAATGTTGAAGCTTAAAATTTGATCAATATTTCTCTATTAATCATTGTTTTTCTCAAGCAGAGCAAGCAAATTTTCATTGATTTTATTAAAATTGCTCCCCAAAAGCCCTTATAACAAAATTTAGGAGCTATAGTTCTTTTTTGTAAGCAAAAAATACATACAACACCCTCTAGCGGGTTCATAAAATCTTTAATTGTCTATTGAGTGTCATATATCAATTGGATTTCATTTCAGTGAAAATTTCTGCAACCAATAGTCTTTCGATGATATCGCTGTCACATATTTTGAGTAATTTTCCTTCTAAGTTTGGTTGAGCTTTGTATGTCAGATATGTATGAAGAAGGTTCCTAACACAGGATAATTGTGGCTACCATCCTGTATTTGTCGTTTTAGCTCAAACAATTTTAAACTTCACGATTTTTAAGTTATTTTCACTTGAAAATATACTTCTCTTGCACATATTGCCACTTTTCATCATTATTTCATTTCATTATATTGTGTGTGTATGATACATAGCTGTACTTTTACGTTCTTAATCATATAAAATATAATTTTTCATTTTAGGACTTTATACGCGGTCCATCATGCACGAATAAATCTGATGCACTAACTTATGAATTTATATTATATATTTAATTTAGCGGTAACTTTAATAAAAGAAAAAGACATGTTACTAACTTTTAATGGTAAATATCGTAACAATTGTTCTTCTCTGTATTTCTTTGTTTTGCGATAGGATGAAATTTCGCAATCGCTCAAATTATGCAAGTCTGCATTCATTGCAATGCGTTCTCATTCTCTTAATTTGAATTTTTATAAATTTTATACAGCACTTAACTGAGATGAGACTCAATGTATGTAAAATAATTCCATAAATAAATACATTTTCGTCTATTGTAAACTGAGAATTTGTGTACTGACGTCAGTCATGATAATATAATTTCATTTTTGTATGTTATACTGAGGATAAAATAAAGTGTTTTTTGGTATGTATAACTAAGATAATTTTTTTACGTCAGACTACTGCTGTCATTTTCATGACCGATTTATTAATCTAGATGCATGCTCTTAATCTTTCATGCTATTAAAAACTTATCTTCGCATATATATATAACAATGATATGAATATGAATTTAACTGGAGTGTTGCTCAACTCGACTTTCTTTCCAGAATTCATTTTTTTCGGATTTTGTAAGAAAATATTTTAAAAATCTGCATCGTGGGACTAACTGATTACAACTACAGCGTGATACCCTTAACTTTAATGCGTTAATGCGTTTGAAAATCTTTCGATTGATGGCTTGCTTGACAATGTATCCCCTCCCCAGAGGGTAACTCCGACATATACAACTTGCCTCCCCCCCCCCTCCGAGGGATGGGGGGCTAATGACGTCACCAACAAAAATATATCGGCTATATTTTGCAATAATGATTGAAATTATTAAGTCTCGTGATCAGTTAATCATGAATACACCCTTCAATACATGACTATGTTAAATATTGTCCCATGTTAAAAAAATAAAAAAATTCGAATCTCTAAGTTTTCGTTCGAATTTAAAAAAATTCTCTAGTTCTAAATTTTTTTTATAAGAAAACGGGATTTAAAGTTTCGTGAAAATCCATTAATATTTGCCACTACTATGTGGTACACAAGAAATCGACACAAGACAGACTGATGAGCATCATTCCAAAGATAGTTGAAACGTGTTCATTAGGTCTTGGGATATATTGGCATAAATATCTCGAATTCAAATATTTTCGTGAAACAATACTTTTCTGTACTATATTACATAGTCTGAGGAAGTAAATGAGCAGGTGATTTTCGAACATATTTTTCAGCTTATCTCTTTAGTCACTAGTGTCCCGGATCATATGTAAATTCATCTTTGAAAATTTATCATTTCTGTATATAAACTACTCGTATGTCATTTAAATTTTGAACACAAGATAATCTCCGGGACAAAGATTTAAATATAAAAGCACCTCCACGGAACTGGTAAAGACTAACATTTCATTTATTTTTTAGTTTCTCAGATTGTTATAAAATATAAAGTATTGTTTTCACGAAAATTTTCTCATTTGAGATTTTGATGCCATAATATTTTGACCTCTTGAACACGTTTTAACTGATTTTGGAATGATATCCGTCTATCTGTATGTATGTGATCGAATTTTTGTATACACAATAGCTGTTACAAATATTAATGGATTTCCACGAAACTTTGTTATTTAAAAATCTGGAACTAGATAATTTTTTTTTTTAATTTGAGCGAGAACTTCGAAATTTTATATTTTTTAAACATGGCAGAATACGACATAATCATGCATAAAAGGGGATATTTATTCCATAGTGATCACGAGAACTGAATTTTGATCATTATGCAAAAAATAGCCGCGATGTAATATTTTTGTTCGTGACGTCATTGACCTCCATCGTGGGGAAAGTTCCACTACCCACGGTCCTTGTGGATGCCTCCTCCACTGGGTTCCGGTCTAAATTGGGTGGCACTTCCCGGCCGTCCAAACAGTTGCCTTACACCTTTCTGGTAGGTCGGACGGTCTGGGTCTCAACAACAACAACAACCCCCGAGAGGGTAAAATGTTAATTATGATATCAATCGAAAAATGTTTTAAGCCATTTAAAGTAAAGGTTAACACGCTAATAATTGTATTCATTGGACCCAAAATGCCGATTTTTAAAAGCTTTTCTTGTAAAATGTGAAAAGAAAAGGCTACTAAAATGGAATTATGGCACGGGAAAATAAGAGTTCAGCCACACTCCAGTGAATTTAATCAAGCAGTAACTGTGGACATTTGCCTTTTTCAAATATTGAAAGTAGTAACCCACCACTATTTTCCAAACTGGTGATTTTCATGAACTTTAGCCGTTGGAGGCTAGATGGATGCAAGATTTACGGCTCCAGGCTCTAAATTATGGAAGATGGGGCCCTGAAATCATAGGCGCCAACTGCGGGGGCTCTCGAGTGCTCGAGCACCCTCCGGGAAAAATTAGGGGGTACCGTGCACCCCCCAAAATGTTATTAACCAATTTTTTTAATTTAAAAATGATTTTGAGGAACGAAAATTTTCGCTTTCAAAGTCAAATTCTTTGTTTCAAGATCTATAGTAGGAAATAAAAATGTTAAGTCGCTTCTTTCACTCCCTCGTCCTTCCATGAAATTAGAAAGAACCTTCCTATGGCTCTTTTTCTGAGGTCCGTTTTTAACGACTGGGGTGGTTAGCGACAGTCCTGCTTCATCCATGGTTCGATTCCATCCCATCTGTTGATACCAGGACCCCACCAGCGATGGGAAACTTCGGCAATTCGATGGTACATTTCATTATTGGAAAAAAAAAAATTACGAAACTGTCACTCGAAAGTACATGCAAAGAAGTTACGGCTTTCTTTAAGAAAAAAAAAAATCAAGAATTCGAATTTTTCCTTATGACAAAAATTGTTATTTTTGTCTTTCAAAGAGTGTAGACATTAAATATTGCTCGCCAGAAAACATTCTTGAGCTTTCAAGATGCAAATAATTACATCAAAAGTGTAAGTCTATTCAGACTCAGAGGGAAAAAAATAATTTTGAGGATTTATGGGAAGAAGTAATAAAAATCTGATGTGGGCAGCACATGACTTTCCCTGCAGACTTATATTTACGTTCTATTTATTTAAATTAAATTTAATTAATTTTTAATTCAATTTTCGTTCTCATTTGAAAACTGGACTTATTTTCAAAAATGGTGTAGGAAAAATACGAAAAACTAAAATATCTCGAGAACGGCTAGTCCTAGTGTAATGGGGTTGGTCTTATTTTTTTCTTCGCTAAAAATTACGTATTAAACAAGCATTTAATGGCTATATTTGAGCATACGTAGTTCTTAAGTTTAGATTTTGATGATTTTGCGGGCCATTTTGCAAAAAAAGGCAGGTTATTTTTTTTCGAATTATACCAAAATCTAATCAGCACCAGGGTGGCCTACAAGCGACTTATCTACCAAATTTTGGGAAATTCGGTCCATTAGTTTTTCAGTTAGAGTGGATACAAGCTTTTGCGGGCCATTTCGCAAAAAAAAGGCGGGTTCTTTTAACCCGAGTCATACCCAAAACTAATCAGCACCAGATTCGTGCACAAGTGACTTACCTACCAAATTTTATGAAATTCGGTCAATTAGTTTTTTAGTTAGAGTGGATACAAAATCTGCACAGACAGACACACAGACAGACACACACACAGACAGACACACAGACACACACACAGACGTCACGCTAAAAATAGTTTTTTCGTATTCTAGAGGTCTCGAAACGTGTAGATCCGTCGAAAACTCGAGTTGCGATTTTCGACATGATTCCAATACTTTCCCTATACATTACCATGTATTGCAGGGAAAGTAAAAAAAGGTGTAGAATTGGATTTAGAAGATGCTGTCCTTCCACGGATTAGAAAAATTGCAAGAAGATTTGACGAGGGAAGTGATCCTCATCCATTTCAGTCACCTAAAGAAAGATATCGTTAAATTTACTTTCAATTAGTGGACAATGTCATGAGTTCCTTAAAAACAAGATTTAAGGAAAGGACGATGGAGCATCTTTCCATGATTGAAAACTTTGCCCTCAATAAAATTAAAAGTGAGGAACAAATAGTATATTTTTACAGTTCGGATTTTTATGGCAAAAGGTTATTCGGGATATGTTTTGGGACATAGTTAAGGCGAATTCTGCAGAAATTAACAATATAACCGATATAGTTGAATTTTTTGATAGAAAAGAAAACATTTCTCACCACTCGCTCATACCAGAGTTCTGTAAATTAATAAACTGAATATTAACAGTTTCGGTTACATCCTGTGCAGCTGAAAGATCTTTTTCTACTCTCCGACGACTCAAGACTTACTTGAGATCTACAATGAAGCAGCAGAGACTAAATAGCGTGGGTATTCTGCATGTTCACAAGGGGAATAGCTGCCAAATTGAACATGGATTTAATCGCAGACGAGTCCATAAAGAGAGCACAAGTCCGATTAAATACATTTTGTATAAGTGATAACAGAAATTACTAGCAAATGAAAGTGCAAATACTGTTCTCATTTATGTTATTACGTTTTTTTAGGCCATTTCCCCCCCCCCCCCCCCCATCCTGGATTTCGGTCTGGAGACGCCCCTGATGGGGATATAAGTTCTGCATGGATTTATGTTTCACCTTGATAAATTTTGCAAATCTTGTTGGACTTCGTTAAATTCGTGATAAGCTACCATTTTTCCGAACGATTAAAAAACATTTAAAGACATTTTAATTTTTGAGACCCCCCCCCCCCCCCCCCCCGAAATTTTTGAAAGTCGCCGCCTGTGCCTGAAACATATATGTAAAAAATATATATATATGGTTACCACTTATATGTATCAATAAAGGACGTATCAAAGAGCTAGTATAAATTTAGGACATATTCTCCAATCAAACTGTTTTGAAGTAATGACAGCAAACCACACTAATGCAGCTGGAAAAAACATGCTACTACGACCGAGCGAATCTAGTCCATTGAGAGTTCTAGTGCAATAATGAGCAAGAGTCCGTAACCCCTTATTAAAAGATATTTTTGTGTCGTGCTGCTAACACAAGACGGAAGATGTTTACGCCCATACGTGGCGAATTGCATCCGCGACGTACAAGTAGCGTGGTTGCACATTTGAAAACTAAGCGCTGGAATAATTTTAATTGAAAAGGGGTGATTTAGGAATTTGAGTGGTGTTATCTGTACTATTTAAGTAGCTAGGGCTTATTTAAAACCCGAGCCATTTCGGGTATTTCATTTGTATTGGTTTTACGAAATGTTTGAAAAAGGTGGCCATCCAATTTAATTCGCCTATTAGAAATAAATAGATAATGTAAATAGGAAATGCGTTGCACATAAAGTAAAGAATTAAAATTGTACAGTTCCATCTCCATGAAGGGAGGGGGGCGTAGGTTTCAGAAAAGCTTTACACATGTTCTGTAGAGTAAAATTTCTAACTAGTAGAATGTTTTTCTTGACTTTAATTAAACAATTTTCGGAATTACTGAAGCTGAAATGCACAAAAAAATTGAAAAAAAAAATTGTCAGGTCACCAAGAAGGCCATTACAGATTTAAATTAAGATAAATTTAGTGATTGTTATTAAAATATTATCAGGAGTGGTGTTTAATTTGAAAACTATAATTCATTTTTAAATATCTTCTGAATATTTTTTTCTTTTTGTTGCAAATTTTGAAAGAAAAAATTTGAAAAATCTGTATCGTTGGTCCAAATAATCACAATTATAGCATGTAATTATAGAATATTACAATTATAGTAGGTATATCACTTAAAAGGGCTT
Source organism: Amaurobius ferox (assembly GCA_951213105.1). NCBI lineage: Eukaryota > Metazoa > Arthropoda > Arachnida > Araneae > Amaurobiidae > Amaurobius > Amaurobius ferox. The sequence continues at coordinate 14,949,338 of OX578154.1, read as the reverse complement.
AATAAAAGCTTTGGATTTATACCAATTTTGACAATGCCCCCCCCCCCCCCCCTCAGGGTTGGGGTTACAGTCCTCCCCATTGGTAAGCTAATGACAAAACTAACACAAAAGTTATATCGAAGCTATTTTTACTACAGTGATCGAAATTTCCAAGTTTCGTAATCATTTAGCCGTAAATAATCTTTTATGCATAATTATATCAAATGTTTCCCTATGATTCCATGTTAAGTAAACATAAAATTTCAAATAAATTTCGAAATTTTGGCTCGAATTTCAAAAACTTTTACGTAGTTCAAAATTTTTGAATGGAAAAGTCGTGTAAAGTTTCGTGAAAATCCATTAATACTTGTGACACCTATCATGTAAACAAACTATATTAAAATTTAAAGAATTTAATGAATTCGAATTTTAAAAAACAATGACGCGAAGGTGCACCTTTCTGTCTCTTAAAGTACCTGGTATAAAATTTTAAGGCAGTACGACACTTAAATCTCTCGCTACAGTGTGCATGAACACACACACACACACACACACGGGGCGCGGTAGCCCATTGGTTAGCGCGCTGGAGTTGCACTCGGTAGGCCCGGGTTCGATTCCAGCCACTGCCAAAACTGCCGCCGTGTTTATGCGGAGTACGATCACGTTAAACATGTGGGTCCGAAAGTCCTTCCGAGAGGTTGGTGGTAGGGGAAGGAGGGTACGGTCCCTGTGGATGCCTGGGTTCCGGTCTAAATTGGGTGGCACTTCCCGGCCGTCCAAACAGTTACCTTACACCTTTCTGGTAGGTCGGACGGTCTGGGTTTTAACAACAACACACACACACACACAGATCTTAATTATGTAAGATCTTCCTTTATTATGTATGATTATTTTATCAAAAATGTACGTTTTAGTGAAATGGGGGTGATACAAAGAAGTGACTTCAGTCTTATTACAGTAACTTTCATGAAAATAAGTGCATGAGTGGTGGTGATGTTCAGTTGAGCACTTTGATTTCATGTAGGGGGGGGGGGGGTTGTTAAATTATTACTATTCCAACATATAGAATATTTATGAAATGAGCAAAATCCTTATCAAAAAGTCAATACAATTTTATATATATATATATATATCCTATAAAATATCACAATCCAAAAAATAATATAAAAGGTAAAATTATATATATGTATATATATATATATATATATATATATATATATATATATATATAATATAGTAGTTTGAAAATCCAATGAAATATAGAATAGCTGGATTTTTATAATTCTTTTTATAGTATCATATAATTCTATTCATAGTATCTTATATTAGCCAGACATCTCCATTCTCTTGTATTTTTAATACTTTTTTTACATCCTCTTCCACTTCAGCATTACTTTTATTAGCCCCTCCTTTTAGCAGCTCTTTTTGTATATTATTACTTTTTCTTAACATTTTGCTTAACTGTTTTTCAATTCTTATGAATGGCAACAGTAGATTGTTTTTTATGTTTTGTCTTTGCGAATGGCAACACTGGTCTCTTCAATCAGAGTTCCCGGTTTCGACTAGTTTGTACATATGCTGTGCATTTTCCAGGTATTCATTTTCTCTTTTTTATTCCTTCTTTACGTATGTCGTCCAAGTAGAAATAATTTATAGATATAATCTATCTATTTCTTCAGAAACATACATGTTTTGTGTCTGCTTCGTAAAATACTTGGACTTGAGAACGAATTTTACGAAGTGAACATTTCCATTTGTTTAGGCTTAGCCCTTTTTCCACATGTATAGCGATATAGCTTGATTTATTAAGTTTTTCTTTATTCGTTTCCATACCTTTGAATTTTGTTGATTTTCTGTAACTGGATAACTTGTGTTTTGTATTTTTTTTTTCCATTTAATTGATGATTTGCTGTTTTATATTTTATTCTGTGGATGTTTTAGAAAGTTAGGTTTATCGTGTTGCATCTTCTTACTTTTCGTTCATTGGATTTTCAAACTACTATTATTATTGATATCATTTTATTTATGAGCTGCATTTGCGCAATAAATTAAATGCATTTTGCATTTTCAATTTACTTAATAACTTTAAATTCTTTATTTAATCATATTTGCATGGTATCCTTCATATTTTAGTAAGCTACAGTATCTCTGAAATTTATATATATATATATATATATATATATATATATATATCGCATGAAATAAGTGAAATATGAAAAATGTTTGGTGTCTAAACACGAAATTATTATGTAACATGCTTTTTTCCCGAGAATGTAATGTGCTAGCAGAGCGAGAATAATGCTAATAAATTCCTAGCATAATATTGCAGCTGCTAAATCAATTCATCCAACAAAACTTATTATCTTTTAAATTTGAGGAATTGTTATAAATAAATTTGATCAACGACAGATATCTCGGGAACGGTCCGTGGTAGCTTTTTCAAATTCATGCTATATATTTTCTACCGAAATATGATATATGAAACGATTTCTTGTTTTACATGTTTGACTGAAAGCAAGAGAGTGGTCAACCGATACCACCTCATCACCCATGGATTATTGTTTCGTGGTTATTAACAATCATGGTGTACGGGTGGTGATGAATGACCACTTTCTTGAGTTTAAGCGTTAAAAATAAACGAAATTATGACATAAATGAATTTATGACATTAGCAATCACTTGTCCAATTTTTCATTTATTTTTATGGTATATACTCTTGTAATCAAAATCAATAGTGTTTCTATATTCACATATTTTAAAAAGCTTACCATATTTCCTTCAAACTATCCGTTGGGAGATATCATGTCCACATACCATATACATGGGTCTAGCCAGTGGCACGAATGAATTCGATTTCAGTGCAGATATTTCCAAATCGTACCAATCCACATATAACTCAAATTCGAATTATAGATCTACCCGTTATATAATCCCTTCTAAATACCGTTGCTTTCCACCCTATGCAATTATGTATGTAGCGGAAACAATTGCGCATGCTCAGTAGCGTTCCCAGAAATTTTCCCAGTAGCTGCAAAATAAATCATTAAATATCAATAATTGTTAAGTATTATTAGATATTTGTAAGGATATTGAATGTATTTATATATTAATACGAAGTTCTTAAATTACTGTGGGCGTAAATGATTATAAAATATATGTTGTTGTTGTTGAGACCCAGACCGTCCGATTATAAAATGTGTAAAAGCAGCAGAAGAGTGAGTTTCGAAAGACTAAATTATCACAATAAATAAAACTACTGCTTGCAACAATATAAACTTCTAGTACAGTTATGCTGGAAGAATAAATTATGCTAAAATTTGAAGCAGTAGTATATTTAATGCTTAAAGACTTAAAAGAACGGACATGTATTTTGTGAGGGAATAAAAGACAGCCAGACATATTCAGATTAATTAGTGGCACAGACTAACGGCTTTATATAGCCACCCTGACAACACAAGCATATTGGTTCTGAATTGCTATTTCGATAACTAATTTGGATCCTCCCTCCTCCCTGCGCTTGTGCGACTTATCATTGGGGAAGCACGTAGGTCCAATAGGAGCGGGGTTCTAACTTCCGGAACTCCTTATTCTGGAGTATACTGTGAAGTCCAATAGGAGTTAGTCTGAAGTGTAAATCTTAGCATGGCGTATTATACAACCTAATCATCTAAAAAATGCAAATTTTGATTATTTAAAAAAAATAAATAGTCCGATGGCGTAAAGATGGAAATTCTGTGATGATATTTTCGGTAAAATCTGATGTGGGTAGCACATGACTTTCCCTACAGTCTCAAATTCATTTTCTCTTTATTTCTTTAATAATTCATTAAATTTAATTTAATTGTAAAATAACACCCATAGTTATTTTAAATTATCAAGAATTTGCACTTTCAATTAGATTTTCTTTTTCATTTGCAACAAAGACTGCGTAGCGAACATGCAAAAAACTTAAATATCTCGTAAACGACTAGTTCTAGAATAATGGGGTTGGTCTTATTCATTTTAATATTAAAATTTACATAAAAAACATTTTTTCTTCAACTTTTTTTTTCCGAATCAGACCAAAATCTAATCAGCATCAGAATAACCCACAAGTAACTTATCTACCAAATTTTTTGTGAAATTCGGTAAATTAACTTTTATATTAGAGTGTTTATATGCGATTTTTGCAAAAAAAATTTGCATTTTGCAAATAGAAAGATAGGTTATTTTATCCAGAGTCATACCAAAATCGAATTAGCATCAGGCTGACTCAGAAGTAAATTACAAATAATATTTTATGAAATTCGGTAAATTGTTATTTGAGTTAAGAGTGGATAGATTGCACAGACTACTCTAAAAATAGTTCTTTTCCTGTTTTTCCGTACATTTGTCATATTAAATAGATAAAATAATAACATGAAATAATGAATTAAAAATAATACTTTTTTAAAAAAGCAATTAAAAAAAAGAAATATTGTTTACCAAAAATTAATGTCAAATGTATTTAAGAAAAATTGGTCCTATCGCTTCAAACGGGAGTAATGGGTGACAGGTGAACCGGTCTAGAATGGCTCCCGGAAAATAACCCCTTCTTCACCCCCAATGTTTAATGGCCGGAAAATACCGGCTTGCATGTGAGCGGGGCTACAAAAGTAAGTTGGTGTAGTTTCATCTGCATGCCCATATCTACGCTACAACTACGTGATATATTTCAGCCAATAGAATTCCATCTCACAACCTGTGACAAGCAAACAGAAATTTCCTGACTAGAGCTGTCGAGTGGGGAATGCGAATTTCTGAGCCGAGGTCACGTCAGATAACAACCTGCCTTCCTGCATGAAATTGATGTCTATTTTCCACGAGGTTTGCAATAGCGTGCCATTTGTCAAGAGGACAAATTTTTAAGGTAAGATATTTTCACATCACATTAGTGTTTTAGATGTCATTACCAATTCTTATGTATTTATTTATGAATTGTGATTAAAAATTAAGATTGATTAGTAAAATACTATGGTACCTCTCTGTCAAATTTTTCTGCTTTTGCCTCTGATTTGAATATCCAAATATTTTATGTTAATATTTAGATATTGGTTTATATCTTAATTGCCGTAGTATAAATAGCTAGAGAGATTTAAAAAACTTCTTAAAAAAAATTTATTACTTCAATTTTTACTCAACGTTTGAAAGCAATTATATACAATTTTATGAAAGACATGATTTTACCAGATTTGTAATATGCATTTTGTCTTGTAATATGAATTTTGTCCAATGCTGTCATGTTAAAGAAATATTAAATTTCGGATAAATGTCGAAGTTTCCGCTTGAATTAAAAAAAAAAAATTCTCTCCAGTCTTAGAATCTTTGATAACAAAGCTGGATACAAAGTTTCATGAAGATCCTTTAACATTTGTAGCAGATACATATTATGCATAAGAAAACTACCACAGTTGTACAAACATACGTATATCACTCCAAAAATAGTCAGAAAGTGTCAAAACAGCCCTTGATCGCGGATAAGTTGAAAACGGAACCGATTTAACTTTGAATTTATAAATGTTAACAGTTAGCACTTCAAAAACACAACTATGCAAACATTTTAGGAATCCATACATTTTCAGTTTTATGCATCATCGATGAGAGATTCATAACTTAAAACAGGGTATAATCTATAAAAGGAAATTTGCAATATCTCTGAACAAAAAACTGTGCATCGAAACATTAAACATTGTGAAATTCTCGCGATCTAGCTTTAAAATTAATACGAAGTATGTCCGGGTTAGCATCCTTCAAACGAGCTATTTTAGTCAATGCTACGCACATTCATAATTTCCATATGGTCGTTTATGGACTGTGAATATGTAGATTGAAGTAGAACAATACTATATAACTTTGCAATATCAGCAATTCTGCTCTGAAACGAATTCTCTCTTCACCAAGGTGGATGTCCTTCATTCACGTGCGCCGGTCTCGAGTTACAGCGACTTCTCAAAACTCTTTCTTATAGATTACTTCTTTTAATTTTTTAATATGAAAAACATGCTATAATGAATATTTAATCAATAACTGAATTCACATGCCAAAAATAGACAGGGCGAATTTCACGCAGCGTTTTTTTTTTTTTTTAAGCGAGGGATTTCAATTACATTCGTGAATCCTCTTCACGGAACCCTTTTACATTTGAGGTAGGTGTAAAAATGATTTAAGACCTATTAGTACCAAAGGTCCAGATTAGTCCTCGATGCAAATTGGGTTTAAAATTGGGAAAATTGATGTGAAAGGCAATGTAAGATTCCTGTTTATTGAATTGTGATTGCATACATCGTAAAATTTCTGTTTATTGAATTGTGATTGCATACATCGTAAGATTCCTGTTTATTGAATTGTGATTGCATACATCGTTGTGATTGCATACATCGTAAGATTCCTGTTTATTGAATTGTGATTGCATACATCTTTGTGATTGCATACATCGTAAGATTCCTGTTTATTGAATTGTGATTGCATACATCGTAAGATTCCTGTTTATTGAATTGTGATTGCATACATCATTCTATAAGAAAAAAGAAATCTTCCACTTCAAAAATACTAGAGTAAAATATTTTATCTCCATCGGCAACTAGTGTTCATTTAAATCTTTAAATCAACAGTAATTGCAATAGACATCGAGATTGTTGATGTTGGCGTATTTCAAAAATTTTAGAGTATACACACAGGACAGCGTGACGCCTGTGTATGTGTCTGCGTGTTTATCTGTGCAATGTATGTTGAAGACCCAGACCGTCCGACTCATCCAAAGGATTTAAGCAACAAATTGGACGGCCGGTGTGCAATGTATGTGTCCACTCTAACTCAAAAACCAATGGACGAATTTCATAAAATGTTATAGGTCAGTAACTTTCGGGTGACCCTGGTACTGATTAGATTTTGGTACAATTAGGAAATTAAGAACTTGCTCTTTTTTATGAAATGGCCCGCAATAATCGACAAAGTCAAAAATAAAAGACTACGTATACTCAAATGTTTCAATTAAATGCTTGTTTTATACGTAATTTTTGACGCGGAAAAGAATAAGACCAACCCCATTACTCTAGGACTAACCGCTATCTAGATATTTTAGTGTTTTCGCATTTTTGTAAATGCTGTTTTATTTTGTGCAATTAAACTCAATTTAATGAATAATTCAAAAAATAAAGAGAAAGCACATATGTGTCTGTAGGGAAGTCATGTGCTGCCCACATCAGATTTCTTTGTATTTGTTTTCAATTTTCTAGCGTCCTAAAGTAATGGGGTTGGTCCTATTCCTTTCGTCATCAAAAAGTACATATAAAACAAGCATTTAATGGATGCATTTGAGCATGCATAATCTTTTATTTTAGATTTTAAAGATTTTTGCGGGCCATTTCGTTAAAAAAGCAGGTTCTTTTTTCCGAATCGTACCAAAATCTAATCAGCATCAGAGTAACCCGCAAGTGACTTACCTGTAAAATTTTATGAAATTTAGTCTGTTAGTTTTTGAGTTAGGGTGCATGCATACAATGCACAAACAGACACACACAGGAACGTCAAGCTATAAATGTTTGTTTCGTGTTCTAAAGGTCCAAAACGTGTATAGATCAGTCGAACACTCGAGTTGCGATTATCGACACGATTCCAATACTTTACCTATGTATTATATACCATATATTGTGAGGAAAATAAAAAATCTAATGTAAGCAGCACACAACTTTGCCTACAAATTAAAATTTATTTTCTTCTTACTTTCCCTGCAATACATGAAAGATATTGGAATCATCAAAAATCGCTATTCGAATTTTCAACGGATCTACAAGTTTCGAGACCCCTAGAATACGAAAAAAAACAATTTTTAGCTTAACGTCTGTGTGTGCAATGTATGTATCTACTCTCGCTGTAAAAGTAATTGACCAAATTTCAAACATTATTCAAGATAAATTACTTGTGGTAATCCTGGTGCTAATTAGATTTTGGTATGATTCGGGAAAAAAGAACCTACCTCCTTTTGAGAAATGGCCACAAAAATCGCATGTATCCACTATAGCTAAAAATACTAATTTATCAAATTTCACAAAATTTGGTAGATAAATCACTGGTAAGATTAAATTACCCTGGTAAGATTTGAGAAAACAGTACTTTTTTTCTTTTTTTTGAAAAATGCCACGCAAAAATCATTAAAATATAAAATAAAAGTTCACGCATTCTTAAATATATCAATATCAATTAAATGTTGGTTTTGCAAGTAATTTTTAACGATAAAAAGAATAACACCAACCCCATTATTCTAGCATTAGCCGTTTTCCAGGTATTTTAGTTTTTTCGTGTGTTTGCTACGCCGCCTTTGAAAATATGACCAGATAACACACAAAAAACAAAACAAAATTGGATTAAAAGTGTAAATTCGGTGTTATTTTGTACAATTAAATTCAATTTAATGAATTATTAAATAAATAAGGAGAAGATGTATTAAAGTTTATAGGGAAATTCATATGCTGCCCACATCAATTTTTTTTTAACTTTCTCTGCAATACATCTTAATATATAGGGAAGTATTGGAATCATGTCGAAAATCCCAACTCGAGTTTTCGACGAATCTACACGTTTTGAGACCTCTAGAATAAGTAAACACTATTTTTAGTGTGACGCTGTGTGCGTGCAGATTTTGTATTCACTCTAACTCAAAATTTAACTGACCGAATTTCATTAAATTTTATAGGTAAATTATTTGTGGGTGACCCTGGTTCTGATTAGATTTTGGTACAATTCGGGATACAATAACCTTTTTTTCCCCCAAAGTTCCAGCAAAAAATGCCTGTAAATGTGTAATTGCAATTATTGAAAGTCCTTATTTGTTTTTTTTAATTCGTCCAAAAATAGGGGGGGGGGATGTTCTTCCTAACCAAGTTTTAAATCAATAGGGTTTCACTAATCACAGAGTGCGATAGTTGTATTAAATTATTTCTAAAACGCTTCATTCGTTTATGAGATATCGCGACCATAAGCTCACACAGATTACTTCAAATACATTCGATTCGAGTTCAGGGATGCCTGAAACGTACTTTTCCGTCAAAAACTCGTATTTGAATTTTAGACCATGTCACAGTACTTTGGAAATAATTTGGTACGATTATCACACTCGATGATTAGTGGAACCCTACTGATTTAGTTTTTAGGAACCCCCCCCCCCCTCAATATTATTCCCTGTGTATTATATATTATGTATATAGGGAATGTAAAAATATATTGTGATGAACTAAAAAGGAAAATAATGCACACTTGTTACGGCTCCGGTGGGCTGAAAATCTTAAACCCACTTTTGTAGACAGTCTATACATTCTGAAAACTAATTATGTAATGCTTTCAGCAAGAAGTACTGCAATATTGGGAGAGAAAAAAAGAATTGGAAAGACAAATACTTCTCTCAAAAATGAAAAACAGATTTGTATCAACAGCAAAAGGGCTTGAACTGAAATCCTTCACAAAACTACTTTGAAATCTTCTATGAATTCTGGGAAAAAACTCTAATTTCACAGTCCCCCATGAAACCACAGAACCAGAGAGTTGTTGCTCCTAAAACCAGGGAACTATAGAAGACTGTACTTTCCTTGATTACGGCTGACAAACAAATACTTTATCACCCTCCTCACATAAAGATCTATTGCTGACAGACAGGGATTGTACAACCCACAAGCGTGTGACTTACAGGGTTGCCGTAAACTTATCTTAATTCTGTGTAACACATCTGCACTTGAAATAGTTTTTGGATCATTAAAAATAGATTTTATAATGACAACATTATAATATTTGCTGATATCAATAGAAAAATATATTACTATTTTTTTTATTTAGGCCAAATATTCAATTTGCTTTCAAACTTGCTACAGAAGCTCCCTAATGGTAAATTCCGTTGTGTTGTTAGCATTTAAATTCATTTTTGAAACATTTTAAATTTAAACATTAAAAAAAAATCGTACTTCGACTGCAACGTATGTGTTTCTCCTTTAATATCGAACAAACCGTTAACATTTACAGGTAAAATTTACGAAGGAATCTTCTAAACAAATTTCCCCATTGGTTAACATGGAGGCAGCTTATTAAGATAGGAATGAGGATTGCACTCATTCTCGATGGCAAATGCAATAAATTACAGTCGACTTATAGGGGAGACCGACTACAGAAGAACCATTGCAGTATCGTAGCAATTGTTGACAGATTTTTGTTACTCCACAGGTGGCATTGTTTAAGGAGAAGGGTCATTCTTTGAGCTATCACAGAGTTTAGCCGGTAGTCAGGATTTTGTTAATCGCCAGTTTTTGAAGTTTAACCGCCATCTGGCGAGTGGGAATATTAAGCTTGCTTTATATTATTGTAATAATTTTAAATTGACTTATTATTTTATATAAGAAAAAATATATATATTGGTATCATATGTATATATCAAATATATATATCAAATTTTGAAAATTTTCGTAAAAACAATACTTTATCTATACTACGTATATTACATAGCATGAGAACGTAAAAATAATAAAATAAATGTAGAAATTCAGTGAGGATGATTATTAGATCACAAGAGAAAGACGTGCATGTAGTGGATATTTTCTATAAAAGCATTAATATATATTAATTGAGAAATTTATATTTAATTTTTCAAATTGGTGGAAAGTACAATTCCATAAAAACTAGGCTATATATCTCGAGGTGGTTTTGATCCTTAATCACAATTTTTTATCCTAAAATATATATGCAACAAATAAAGTCATACTATAGAGGTTATATTATGATCTACGAAAATATGTTTGAAAACTTATATTGTGTGTACAATGAAAATTCGTATTATTTATTATGTATTTTGATTTAAAAATGCAGTTTTTATTAATTGGGAAAGATTTTTGCGTAATACAAAACCTGATAAATCCTAAAATATATATGCAACAAATAAAGTCATACTATAGTGATTATATTATGATCCAAGAAAATATGTTGGAAAATATATATTGTGTGTACAATAAAAATTCGTATTATTTATTATGTATTTTGATTAAAAAATGCAGTTTTTATTAATTGGAAAAGATTTTTGAGTAATACAAATCCTGTCAACTTTCCAGGTCTCCCTGTATAAAATTAAATGACTGTGTTGTTTCTGGGTATATTTTACCCCTCCCCCCAAATAAAAGAAATTGGTATTCTTGACCATGTTTTGAAGACCTGGTGCCGTCGATATATTAATTTAAAAATATTTATAAACCTTCTACTGAAATAATATTGTGACCACGATTTTTTTTTTTAATCCGAAACATACGGAAGAAAATGATCACGTTGTTTCGCAACGGATTAGATCATATGGTCTTGGACTTAGAGGGGGGGGGGGGGGTATAGATCAACCTGAATCAACAATTTCCTGAATCAACAGAATTTACTCATGTGTATATACAGCATGTTTCATATTCGAAAAATATTTTAGATGTTTTCGTTCAATGCTTTTACTAATATTAGAAAATGCTCTTATCATTAAAAAAAAAATTTAATGAATAATTAACAAATAAACAAATTCCCATGCCAAAAATAGACAGGGCGAATTTCACGCAGTATGTTTTTTTAGCAAGTGATATCAATTCCGTTCGTGCATCCGCTTTAGGAAACCCTTTTAAATTTGAGGTAGGTGTAAAAATGATGAAAGACCTATTAGTACCAAGGGTCTAGATTAGTACTTGAAGCATATAGTTACTCCGTCATACAGCGTGTAAAACTGGGGGGTGTCTAGGTCAATGCATAGAGCGCGGTAAGGACGCTACACCACGGCATGTCGAAATAACAATTACTATAGAAATAACAATTTGCCGCTGCTTTTTTAATCTAAAACTTAATTCGAATAAAATTAAATTAGCATGTTGTTTAGCAACGGAGTTAGATCAAATGTACTTATATGGTTGAGGATTTTCATTTAATATTTTCGGGTATAAATATCAAAAAATAGGATGTAAATATAAGTTTTATAAATGAGTGGTATTATATTTTTAAAGAGTTCATCAGTTACGGTTTTGTGATAAAGGATGACAGGAATGACTGATATTTTCAATTTCGGAATTCATCTGTTTTATTTTGATTTGAGTCTGGTTCCCCCACCCCCCGCATTTCGAGCTTGCAATAATACCATAGAATGCTGATAATACTTTCTTGTTCTGAGAGAAAAAATGGGAAAATACAGAAAGTATTTATAAATTAATTTTTCGAAGGTTTCCAAGGAAAACTGTTTTGGAGGTGGGGGTTGGGATCTTTCCTGAGTAAACATGCCTAACGTGTAGATCCGTCGAAAATTCGAGTTATAATTATCAAGAAGATTCCAATTATTTTCCTATACATTACCATATATTGCGGGGGGAAAAAATCTGATGTAGGCAGCACATGATTTTCTCTACAGATTTAAATTCATGTTGTAATTTTTTATTTCATGAAGCATTAAATTGAGCTTAATTGCAGAGATAACATGGATACTTTCCTGATATTATATTCAATTTACCTTTTTAATGCATCTTCGTTGCATTTGTTAACTTAATTCACTTTAAAATTTTTAGCTTTTCTAAATTTAAGAAAGCTAAAGAATCTCGAGTACGGTTCACCCTAGTGTCGTGAGGGACAGTCTTATTTGCTTTGCTGTCAAAATTTACATGAGGTACAAGTACTTATATTTCAACAAGTTTAGTCATTTATTTCAGGTTTTCACGAATGTCGCGAGACATTTATAGCAAGAAAGGGTCAATTTCACTTTTCCAAATGAAGTCAAAATCTAATTAGCGTCAAGGGACATAACTACTAATTATTAATAAATTTCATTATATAGTTTATAACTACAATGGAAAACGTCTTCAGCTGCCCAAAATGAAAAATAAAAATTTAGTTATTTCAAAAATGGTCCGTTTTAGAGAAATGGGGTTGGTCTTATTTTTTCTTCGGAAAATCACGTAAAACCATTATTTAATTAACACATTTGATCATACGTAATATTTTATTTTAGATCTTTGCCGGTCATATCGCAAAAAGATCAGGGGGATTTCCCGAATTTTACCAACATCTAATCAGCACCAGGGTAACCCACAAATGACTTATCTACCAAATTTTGTGAAATTTGGTAAATTAGCATTTTAGCTAGCGATTTCTCTCTCATTTTTGATACGCCGATTTTGAAAATATGAGCAGTTACTAAATGAAAAAGAAAACTGAATTAAAAGTGTAAATTCAGTTTAATTTTAAATAATTATGCCTATTATTTAGTGCAATTAAATTCAATTTATTAAATGCAATTAAATTCAATTATTAGACATGATGATAAAATGAATTTGAGCCTGTAAGGAAAGTCATGTGCTGCTCCCATCAGATTATTTAAGCTACATTATGCTATATAAATTTGAGTCAGTGGAAGAAGTGTAACATAATTCCACGGAACTTTATTGAAGACAAATCGATATATTGCGTATTTATACAGAATATAATTTTAACTATTCTAAAATCGGTATAACTGATTTTTAATATACGCATGAAATCTGACTGGACGACACAAATACGAAAAATCTCATTTACCACTGTTAAAAGTTTTTCAATATAGCAGTAAAAAATATCTGATGCAAACAGCATATGCGACTTTTCGTACAAATTCAAATTCATTTTCGTAATTTTTTCATGATGCATTAGATTGAGATTGTTTGCAAAAAATAACATGGATACTTTCCTAATATTATACCCAAGTGGCAGTTTCAATGCATATTCATTTCATTTTGAAATTAATGCACTTTAAAATCTGCAGCCTCTAAAAAATTCAAATATCTTGAGAACGGTTCATCCTAGAGACATTGGGTTAGTTTTTATTCGTTGTGCCGTCAAAAATTACATAGAAAACCAGTACTATTTCAACAATTTTTTTTTCACATTTGCGCGATAACCTACAGGGGACTTTACTTAATTTTAAGAAGTCCCATTAAATAATTTTTTTACTAAAGTGAAAAACGTCTCCAGTTTCCCTATTTAAAATACTGTAACATCTCGAGAACGGTCCGTCTCAGAGTAATGGCGCTGATCTTATTCTTTTGGTCGTCAGAAATTACGTATGAAATATGCATTTATTTAAAGCATTTATAATATTTTATTTCAGATCTTGATAAGTTTTACATTTTATCCTGAAGAAAGAGCCTATTTTGGCATATGAAATAAATTAATTTTTTTAATCAACTGTTAATGCTGTTTCTATCGAATTGTTTTAATTAAAATTAATTTAGACAGCAGTTCAGCTAAAGTAGTATAAACAAGACATCTATAAGTCTCATATAATCTATACACATCTATAGGTCACTAGATAAGTCTGGTATTTGATTTTATTAAAAAAGACCACTGTTTCCTAGTTCATGTTTGAAAGCAATGTTTAAACCACTTGATATTGACTCAAATACTCTAAAGTCATGAAAAAAATGTTGAAAATACAGCATCTATATTTATGTAATTTAATTTTTCTTTACATTTCCAGGACTTTGACCTAGGTTTTTCTACATGCAATATGGATGCTTGCCCGCAATCTGAAAATGAAATGTCCCTGTCTGCAAGACCCAAAAAGAAGACGAGGAAATATTTACCTGCGGAAGCTAGAAAAATTCTCCTAAAATATTTAGAGGACCACAAGGATAACCCATATCCTACTCTAGAGGAAAAGAAGCAGCTGGTCAAAGAAACAAAATTGACTTTACGGCAAGTTGAGGACTTTTTGATCAATGGTCGACGTCGGTACCTTCCCCCGAAGACAAGCAAAGAGATCAAGCATAAGAAAATAAGTTCAGGAGAAAGATTATTTGATGACATTTACCAGGAGATCTCTCTACTGGATCGTAACGAACCAGAATATCCATTGAAACTCTTATCATGGTCAAGTGAAATAGTTCGCCGGATGGATGAATTGTTAGTTCGTTCAGCAAGCTCTTTTAGTTAACTCTTTTATATGCATATAACACTTTACGTGACCACCGTGTATTTGTCATTTTAATCCCAATAGTTTTAAATAACGATTTTTTAAATAATATTATTAATTTGAAAATCTGATTTAAATACACACGTTGTTACATTTCATGTTTATTTGCATTGTTTCCGTTTATCCTAGCTTGCATGTAATTCACAGCTGTGTTGTTACATTCTTAATCACATGGGTATTAATATTCATGTGTTTTTTTATATTTTATACCGAACTTTATAGTCAGATGTACTTAGTTGGAAAATTAGAAGGAATGCATTGAATAAAATTAGTTTTAGAAATATCCACCAGGGGCAATCTGGCGCTGAAAGTGATGAAACACACCTAAAATGCATTATCTCAAACTTTCTAATATCGAGATAAATGAAGGTTAAACCTTAAATTTTGATCAATATTTTTCTATCAATGATTGCTTTTCTCTCTCAGATTTTCTTACGCTAATTTTCATTGTTTTTATTAAAATAGCTTCCCAAAAGCACTTTCAACAAAATATTGATGGCATAGTGCTTTTTTGTTAGCAAAAATGGGCATGCAACACCCACTATTGAGTCCATAAATTCATAAATTGTCTATTGCTCGTCGTGTAAATTTTATTTCGTTCGTAACTAGTAGTTTTTCGATGATATGTCTTTCACATATTTTGTATAACGTTCCTTCTAAGTTTGGTTGAGCTTTGTATGGCAACAATTATGCATCAAGAATGTTCTTAATACGTGCCAATTATGGCCACCATCCTATGCTTGTCATTTTAAACACAACAATTTTAGACTTCACGATTTTAATTTATTTTATTCACTTGAAAATATGCACTTTCGCATATTGCCACATTTCATAATAAGTTTCATTATGTTATTTCAACAATTTTAGACTTCACGATTTTAATTTATTTTATTCACTTGAAAATATGCACTTTCGCATATTGTCAAATTTCATAATAAGTTTCATTATGTTAATTCATTCTGTCGTGCCTGTGATAGGTAGCTATACTTTTACATTCTTAATCATATAAAATTTAATACTCATGTAATTTTCATATTTATTTTTAAAGACATTTTTGTTTTCATTTTATGAGATCACACAATTAAACCTGATTCACTAACCTATGAATTTATTTTATATATTCAATTTAGCGGTAACTTCACTAAAAAGAAAAGACATGCAACCAAATTTTAAAAGTAAATAATGTAAGGATTGAGTTAATTGTAGTAACTTTGAAATTATACATTCTTTAAAGTTACAGGTTCGTAGCAACATTTTGAAAACAAAAATGTTTTGGTGTATTTAGAGGTATATTTATCCATTGTGATGATGAAAA
Organism: Amaurobius ferox; assembly: GCA_951213105.1. NCBI lineage: Eukaryota > Metazoa > Arthropoda > Arachnida > Araneae > Amaurobiidae > Amaurobius > Amaurobius ferox. The sequence continues at coordinate 14,933,040 of OX578154.1, read as the reverse complement.
GATGGCTTTTCTAAAAAAAAAGCACCATTAAGAATTTTTTATAGTTCCTTACCTTCATGAATTTTTAGCGAATTCTAGTCACAAGAAGCGAAACCGGTGATCTTACTAGCCAGATCGCAAGAAATTCTAATTTCATATATGATTCGATATTATAATGTCTGTCCCAATATGAGTCTAAAAACAGTTCCGTTTGTTATCTCATACATAAGTCTACTTTAGGAAATGCAACAAAATCATTTATTCATTTTTACAGACCTTTTCTAGAATAATTTTTACAGGACAGAAATGCAATAAATGAAACCGGTGAGAAGAAAATTGATAGAGCAGTAATATATTTTTCTATAAACTTATGTATAACTTAAATATTGAAAACTATTTCTTGAATGGTAGGGGCGTCATTTTAAGTACTCTCTCCGGAAGGGGGGGGGGGGAGAGCAATGCTAAAGTTGATTGACTTTCCTAATGATGAATATGATTAAAAAGCATGTTATTTTCATAAATAACTTGAAATCCTTGGGAGAGGGGGAGCCACCAACACCTCCAGCTTTCTTAAACGGTGCCGCTGCAGGTTTGGGTATGGTTAAAGGTAGTTTCTTTATCAGAGCAAAGTTTAAGATTTTTGCATAATTGTCTTTTAAAACTGTCATCCAATCAACTATCCCCCTCCAAAGATGTGATTTAATTAACATAAATAACATTTTTGATCTGTTGAAGATGACTTAGTATTGAGGCCTTAAAATATGTGTTGAAGATCCTTAATACAGTAAATCCTCAAAATAAGTATTCAAATTATAGAAAAAATACTCTGGATATTTTAAGTGGAGCTGGGGGGGGGGGGGGGGCAGGGACTGTTCAGAATCTATTAGGGTCATAATTTGAATTTCTATTACCGATGTTATAGCTGTTACGGCTTTAGTATTACGATAGACTCGCATATAAGACACGCAATATATAAAATTATTATTGTTTATTTTTCATGTAATTAAAAATTAAGTATACATTCTCTCATAAATTTTTAAATTGTAGCACAATACATTTTTCAATTGGTTTTCAATTATTTGATTTGATAAGATTTATTATTAATATTGCACTTAAACGCGATTATTCAATTACATTAATTACTTAGCATTTTTGGCAGAATAAAACTTAATAAATGATTTATTTTTTCTGTCAAAGTTATTTTGCATTTTCAAATTTGTCAGCGATAATAGTAAATTGGAATCGTTGTCTGTGTTAGAGCGTCTTAAAAGTTCATAGTTCCGCCTGTAGGGGGAAGCCTCAATGCCACGATTACGCTCTCATTGCCGATGGCTGAATTCACGAAGCTTCCATGTCAAGAAATAGGTCCATGGATTGTATTATTATCTCCAGAGTGAGCTTAATCTCATTTTTTGAAAGTCTTAGCGTTGCAGGTGCTTGAACTTCATCCGATGATTTTCCCATTTAATAATTTTCTGGGAGTCCTGAAATGAGCGAGAAAGGATGTGAGGCAAAATTATAGAGGAACCAAATTACAAATTATAAAATAAATACCTAATAAATTATATGCGGAATTGTAATTTTAACCTCCCCCTATCCTTCTCTAATTTGCACATAATAGAATTATGAGTAACTTAGAGAAAGGGGGGTTGGTGAATCCTACTTCTCAGAATTTATAATGAGTGGAAATTTTTTCAATGTACTGACTTGAAGGTAAAGAGGGACCACGATTACAAAGAATCGGGAATTTTCCTCTTATTTCCCGAAAAGTAAGAGCATTTATTTTTATAGCTCTAAATTATTGTCCATTATTCGGATTGTTTGTTATATTCTGGTATGTACTCAGAAATGTATATATTTTACGTCTGTTGCATATGAAGGTGTCCGTTGTTCGGAGTGTCCGTTAAGGACGGTTTACTGTTTTTATGTTTTGCGATAGGATAACATTTTGCAATCACACAATCTACGCAAGTCTGTATTCATTGCAATGCAGTCTCTTTCTTAATCTTTTGATTTGAATTTTTATAAATTTTATACGTCACCAAACTTAAATGAGACTCAATGTATGCAATATAATTTTTAAAATAAATTCTTTTTAGTCTATTGTATATAGAGATTTTTTGTACTGACGTCAGTCATGATATTAATGTAATTTCATTTTGTATGTTATTCTAAAGATTGAATAAAGTGTTTTTTGTATGAATTACTCCTTGTAATTATTTACTTTCTTTCGAAAATAATTTTTTTGCGTAACAGACTACTGCTATCACTTTCACGGCAGATTTATTATTAATCCAGAATTTTGGTCTAGAAAGGTCAAGTAATCTAGAAAGGACAGAAGCATGCATCTAGATTCTAGATGCATGCTTTTGGCCTTTCATGCAATTAAAACTTTTCCTCGCATATATGTAACAATGATATGCATTTATCAAATTAATTAGAGTGTGGCTGAACCTTATCATATCAGAATGCACATTTTTTTTTTCAAATTTTACAGAAAAGAATTTGAATTATTATAAAAAGTTGAAAAAATATGGTTTTCACGAAAATTTTCGAATGTCGATATATTGACGCCATAATATATTTTAGGACCCCCTGAACACGTGTTGATTATTTTTGGAATGATGTCCGTCTGTTTGTATGTATGTGGTCGAATTCCTGTGTACGTGACAGATTCCACAAATATTAATGGATTTCCTTGAAACTTTGTTTCCGGCTTTGTTATTGAAAAATCTAGAACTAGAAGGATTCTTTTATTTTTTTAATTCAAGCGTAAACTTCGAAATTTTTATTTTTTTAACATGACACAATTCAACAAAATTGACATAATCATGCATAAAATGGTTTATTTATTGCACAATGATCGCTTGAATTTATAGTTTCAAACATTGTTTTGAAAATTAGCAGTGGTATAATATGTATTATTCCGGATGTCATTGACTCCCCATCCGTGTGAAATTCCACCACCGCTCGGGAGGATATAATGTCAAGTATATCGATCGAAATATTTTTTAGCCCTGTAAAGTGGAGAGTTACACTCTATAATTATATACAATGGACTCACAATAACTATTTTATAAATTTTTTCTAGTAAAATTTGAAAAAAATAGCTATTGAAAAGTGATTCTGTTATGAGAAAGTCGATTTGAGCCACACTCAAGTTAATTCATTCGAGAGGTAACTGCGGACATCTGCAGTTTTCAAATATTGAAAGCAGTAAACCACCATCATTTTCTAAACTGATGATTTTCAAAACCTCTTGCCGTTGGAGGCTAGATGGATGTAGGATTGACGGTTCCAGACTCTAAGTTATGAAAGGTTGAGCCTGGAAACATATATGTAAAATATATATATATGGTCTACCGTATATATGTATCATTGCTGGAGGTTGTATTAAAGAACTAGTATCAAGGTAGGCCATTTTCTACAATCAAAATGTTTTGACTGCGAGCCACACTAATTCACCTGGCAAAAAAGCGTGCTACTGGGACCGAGGGAATAAGTCATTCATTGAGAGTTCGTGTGCAATAACGGACAAGAGGCCGTAACCCCTTAGTATAAGATATTTTTGGGTTGTGCCGCCAACAATCGGTGATTGTCGAACATGGTGTTTGTGCCCTTAAGTGATGAATTGCAACGCACTTATTTAGAAGGCAATGCACAAGTAGAGAGGATGCGCATTAGGAAATTGGACACTGGTGTAATTTTGTTCAAAAAAGGTGATTTGGGAATTTGAATGGTGTTGTCTGTATCTGCACTGTTTAAGTAGCGAGGGCTTTTTGAACTTTTTCAATTTCATTAGCATACCTATGGCACTCTGCATCCTTTTTGGTGCTGCCACTATATACAACATCAAGAAAGTAGGCCTTGCCGTCAGCATGAACGCATGTCGCTATCGCAGGATCATTGTGTAGATTGCTCAATTAGTCTTCCATTAAGGTCACATTTTCCCCAGTAAGTTTTACCCTCATTATTTCTTCAACTTTTGCTACAACTGTGTCGAGTAGGGGTCCAGCTAATGCCTTTCTGTTAGCAGGGGTGACTGCGAGTCTAAGTCCAATTTCCTGAACATGCAAAGAAATTTCCTGAAAAGTTACGCAATAATTTTGCAATTCACTCTCAGTATTTTTGCAATTTACGCAATATTGTGCAATTCTTGGTCACTTTTGGACATAAAAGAATAATAAAAAATTAATAGTGCATCCCACAAAAAAAACTATCTGATCGATAGCAGATAAAACATACAGCCACCTATGTGAAGGTCGTGATAGGGGAGCTAGTTGATCTATTTCTAAGACAGCACATATTTCCAAAAACAAGTGTCGTTTATCTGCACTTTTCAAATCAAAATGCATGTAATCGCATAAAGATTCCATGTGAGTAATAAATGGCTTGATAAACCGTTTAACTCTATTGTTTACAGTGTGTTTAAATGCATCCCCATCTATGTCCAAAAGATGTGAAGCCTTTTTAGTCCTTATCAAAGTTTCAACTCCTTTCTTAGTTCCTTGCATAGTGTTGCAAGAATCCATAAGCACGCTGACCAAGTTTACCAAAGATATTACTTTCCTTATATACATAATGTATAAGGAAAGTATTGTGACGAGGTCGAAAATTCGAATTCGAGTTTTCGACGGGAGAGCACGTTTCAAACATCCCTGATCACGAATCAAACATTTTTGAAGTGATGTCTGTGTGTGTGTGTGAAAGTATGTGTGTATGTGTGTGTGTCAGTGAGTCTGTGGAGACGATAACTGACGAACGAATGAACCGATTCGAACCAAATTTGGTACAAAAATCACAATCAGTAAACACTGGAAGCCTATTGTTTTTATATGCAATCGAATGTTCAGAACCCCCCCTAAATTTTCAAATGAAATTTTAAAAAAATCGTCAAAAAATCAAAACCACTAATAAAGTTACGCAAATAGACATTTCTTATGTAATTTTTCATTAGAAAACGATTGGCATAAATTTTAGAACGCTAACATGAACCGTTCTTGAGATATTGTACATTTTTCAAAAAATTATCAAAATGTCATAAAATAAAAAAAAATATTTCCTATTGAGAAACATGTTCACTTTTCATATGTAATACCATGCGATAAATTGGGTGACATCATTGACGTGGATCTAGCTCGTTCCATTCATGAAAAAAGATACTTTGAGTAATGCTTTTGTATTTGAAAGCCAATAGTCATTTATCTGCTGTAAGAATAACTTATTTCTTAGTGTATAACGCTTGGCGAGATTTTGGCGGAATGTCGTCAACTTGGCGACTTTTTGAAATGTTGCCAAATTAACGAAAATCTCGCCAAATGGATAAAAATGACTCTAAATCAATGAAAATGACGACTAATTTTCGAAAATTCAATATTTTGGAAAGAATATTAGTATCTACTATAAGAAAAACCTACTTTTTTTACTGTAAAAGTAGTAAATTCATTGCATTATATAAGGAAAGTTATGTGTTGCCCACATCAGATTTTCTCATTTGCTTCTATGTATGAACTCTACCAACTGGTTGTAAATGGTGGCAGCAGTACCAACATTAAAAGAAAAAGAAACTAAATGTTGAATAACTACATTATTTTGTTCAGGACAAAAATATTGAACAAGCACAGTAAGTATACTTTTGAATGATCTATTTGTACTTTCATCCAAATTCAAAGAGAATTTTACTTTCTTTGAATTTGGATTGTCTCAACAATCCTGTTTTGAAGAGTGTTTGCCAAACCATATTTCATCTTATAGGCAACTACATTGGAAAAATGATTTAATTCTATTATATTTAGAAAATGCAAATTTGGCAATTGCGTTTAAGAACAGGGTTGTTTAAATACATGGGTAAATTTAATTTTAACGCATTCCTTCATATTAATTCTAAACTATGCTTTTGTTATCTATAGTAACTCATGCTTTTATTTGCAAGTTTTGCTGAAATTAAATCATTACAACAATAGTCAGGAGTTACGAACTTAATTTCACAAAAAACAAATTTTTTTACAATTGGCAAGATACAAATTTTTTGTTCTTAAAGTGCAGTATATTTTTAAACACATTTATAAAATTATCATGTATTATTAAAATGTGCATTGTCTAGTGTCTACACATAAATAAAATTTGGTGGCAGTATCTTATGTGTGTTTTAATGAAAATGTTTATTTTGTTCAAAAATATATTTTCATAAAAATGTGGCAGAAAAGGCTTTAGATATTTTAATAAGTTTATTTCAAAGAATATTAAAATATACTTCCACTGGGACAGATGCCAACCTCTGAAAGGAGTCATCAGTAGAACAATCAGAAGTTTTCAGTAGTATTCAGTAAAACCGCATAGTTTAAGTATATTGAAAATATATATTTTAAAATCTTAGAATAAATTCAAAATGTAGTTTTGCTAACTTAACTGAGTTAATTTAAACTGCATGGCACTATCTATGTGAAAATAATTAAGAAATTAACTTTTATAATTAACCAAAATATTTAAAATAAGCTAGTTTAGTCAAGTTAATGTGCAACAATAGGGAGATGGATGGAAAAGGATAATTACGTACTCTCGGCAACGCCCGCGAAAAAAAAAATTGAATTTCATGATCGTACTATTTATGTGAAAATAATTAAAAAAATTGGCCTTTATAATGAACCAAAATATGAAAATAAGATAGTTTAGTCAAGTTAATATGCAACAATAGGACGATGGAGATCGATGGAAAAGGATAATTTAGTACTCTCAGCAACGACCTCAAAGAAAAAAAAACTGAATTTCACGATCGTACTATTTATATGAAAATAATTAAAAAATTAACTTTTATAATCAACAAAAATATGAAAATAAACTAGTTTAGTCAAGTTAATATACAACAATAGGGAGATGGAGATCGATGGAAAAGGATAATTAAGTACTCTCGGCAACGGCCGCAAAGAAACAAAAAAAAACTGAATTTCCCGTTCGTACTATTTATATGAAAATAATTAAAAAATTAACTTTTATAATCAACAAAAATATGAAAATAAGTTAGTTTAGTCAAGTTAATGTGTAACAATAGGGAGATGGAGATCGATGGAAAAGGATAATAGCGTTCTCTTGGCAACGACCGCAAAAAAAAAAAAAAATCACGATTGTGCTATTTATATAAAAATAATTAAAAAGGTAAACTTTATAGTCAACCAAAATATGCAAATAAGTTATTTTAGTAAAGTTAATGTGCAATAATAAGGGGATGGAGATGGATGGAAAAGGGCAATTGTGTACTCTCAGCAAAGCCCGAAAATAAAGACTGAATTGCGCAATCTTATAATTTAAGAGAAATATAATTTGTTTAGTAAAATATTTCTTTATTTTACTCGCACTATAAAAATAAATTAGGTCTATTGTTCTGATATGAAATCATTAGAAGAAGAAGAATTAGATGCAAACTGATAATTTTGGACTCTCAACAAAGCAGGGAATATGAATTGAATGGTGGGATGCATGGATTTCTTGGGATTTTCCGTAGTCTTGGGAGTACTGTCCGTAAAACCGTAAGATGAAGTAAAAATCGGTACAAACTGTGTACTGAAAATCCGTAAAAGTTGGCATCTCTGCACTAGTCGTATCTGTAAAAATTATATACTGATATGAAAGGGGTAAACGTAAAACAAAGATTTTCAAGTGCTGCGCGAAGATTTTTTCTCTATTTCCCCTTTGAGTCCAATGACAACATATATATTAATGACATATATGATGACATACATCATGGTGATTACGGAGACTAAAAATTTACAACTTGTTTTTGATTCCCCTTCTGTGGGGGATTTTAAGCCTGCACTTCCGGGTTAGAAAGGCGAGCTTTGCTTGCAGTCCGTTTTTTGGACGCTGCGTGCTGGGAGTACCAGAATAAATACAGCTTGTCACACAAGAACGTCTGCGTTCTCGTGTGACAAGCTACATTTATTCTTTCACCCCCCCCGTACACAGCGTCTATAAAACGGAGGCGGACAACGGTCATCAGTGGTCGTAGGCCGAAACTCAATTATGATAATAGCTCTGGTTGAAACCTCTCTGCGATTTTCTTTGAAAAGCGGAACTTTGAAAAAAAAATTTATTTAAAAAAAAATTGAATTTTTCAGAAAAAGCGGATTTTTTGGGATAAAAGCAAAACAAAAAAACGGAAATTTTTGTGGAAAAGCAAAGAAGCGGAAGAATCTCATACCTGGATTTTAGAAAAAAAAATTTAGAAGAAAAAACCGCAAAAAAAAAAAAAAATTAAATGTCAATTTCATAAAAAAAAATCCCGGAAGTGGCAAGTTAAAATTTCCGGAAATTCCGGAACACAATCACCCCTGTGTTAGGGATGCAATATCCCTGTCGTAGTGCATTGACAAGATCTTTAAAAATCAAATGTTCAATAATAGTGAATGGAATATCGTTCGCATAGAGAAACTTGACCAACAATGCATCTATCTTTTCAACAGTATGTATTTGTTTTGATAACAATCGAATCCATTTTATGCTTTTTTTTTCAGCTTGTCTGGATTCCACTTCAGACTCAGACTGCACGTCCCCGTCTATCTAACGTTCTCTTTTGCAAGCACTGTGATAAATGAGTGTTCATACATTCTACACGTTTTGCTCGAATACTTCCGCAAATTTTACACTTTGCACATTGTTTCCCATCCTTGTCCACTTTATAATAATGTCGCCAAATCAAATCTGTCGGCCTTCCACCATGATTCATTGTCACTTTATTCAGCTTAAACTTCAACATACACAAATATCTTTACATTACTAACACAACTTGAAATTGTTAAAAAAATAAATAAACAGACAAACCACAACTAGATTCCATTGATGTGAAACTAGCAGGAAATCTAAGCTAAAGTAAACTTTGTCTTCCTTTCTTTTTGGATTTGAGTGCTCCCATTTACAATAAAGGGGTAAGGGAGGAAAGTTTTTATCTCAACCCTACCCTTTAGGCGTAATGGTATGGACCAAGAAATTTTTTCAGTAAGAACGTGTCAGACTACCATTAGTTGAAATTAGCCTAGAGTTTGGACAGCGAAGGAGGGCAATATGCATTGTTCAATCTGATCAGTTTTTATTGTTCAGATTTCAGGAATGTCTATTGAGAAGAGGGTGGGAGGAAGGTATGCTGTGAAACACAGCCTGAGATTAAAACTTATTGTTCCCAGTATTGATCATTCACGAGAAGGAAGTTCATTCATTGTCACCCAGACCAGAAAACAAGTACAAGTTAGGAAAAAGAGAATAGCATATAGGCCTACGGTTTAGATGGCAAAATGATTTTTTCTTCCAAAAATTAATTTCCAAGGGGAAAATTATTACATTTTTATTACGAGAATGAACTATTAATGAAACACTTCGAAAAAAATTCTTCCTCTAATAGGCATATACCTGAATTATTATTCTCCAACTACATACCCATATCTGTTGGGCCCTTTTCTATCACAGTTAATACCTGATACAAGAACCCCTTTCCCCCATTCCTCAATAAGAGTAAAATGAAAACGAATGGCAGTATTCAGAACATTTTCAGTATTTTATTAGATGGTGTAACAACTAGTCTCTTAGGAACTTGAATCCTTTTGAAAAAATTCTATTTAGCTTTAATTTTAAAAACATCATGTGGCCAACTCATGACTTTCCTAGCTGGCATAAATACATTTTCTCTTTCTTAATTTCATAATTTATTAAACTGAGTTTATTAGCACAAAATATAACGATACAAGAAATTTAATCAATAAATTGAACTGTCAAATTATTGTGCGAACTTGCATTGTGTAAAATGGAAGTTAAGTGGTACATTTTCTTGCGTACAACGTCTTGAACGAACTTTTTCAACAGCAAACATCATACGATTTCTTAACTACAACAACTGATCAATTGAAATTATCATTCCGTCACGATTCCTTTATATATTTTCTCACAGTCTTTCACTTTGCTCTTGTATGAGTTACATATTTGATAACTTTATTCAAGCATTTCTTATTGTACACTTTATTTATGCATTTTTAAATATAATAATGTTAATTAAGTGTATTCCATTTTAATTTTTCTTTAAAGACTCTTTATATATCTTTCTGGCCGAGAATTTACTTCTTTCTGTCCGAAATTTTATTTCTATCCAATTTTACTTTAAGATCTCAAAAAAAGTTTTTCACTGAAATTTAACCTTGTTGGCAGTTAGTGTCATAAAATAATTAAATATTTATTATTAAAATCTTAAACTACAATTTAGTATAAAAATTAAATTTGCGTTTTGTTTACAATATTCATACATATATGGCGCTAACGGCAGTTGTGAATTAGTAATTTTAAATAAGAAACTTTTTCATATTAAGAAAAATTTATGCCAAATTAAATTTTATTAAAGAAAAACTTATTTTCTTGATATGTTTTCTTATTTATTTTCTTATGTATTCTTTAAAACTATTTCCACAGACATTAAAGGCAGAAAATTTTAATTGATATGTAACATCATAAACGTTCGAAAAAGAAACGCACTTATAAATTAAATGCATATCACTTATACATAAAGAAGGGGAACAGAAGCAATGTATTTATAGATAAAGAGAAGAAATGCATTTACAAATGCATAGCAAAGTAATCAAACATATTATAGAACAAGGTCATCTGAGCGCAAGCCAGCAGTGGAAGAATAACAAGAAAGTTGCATATTCAAAAAGTTGAACAGTGTAAACCGGCCAAGTGCAGAGGAATGAAAGAAACTGTCCATACAAGAAATTGCCTCGTGTAAATTGAAAGTTGTACGGCAAAACTGGACCGGTCAATTTATTGATTCAACTTCTTGTATCGTTCGTGTACAGGGGCCTTAATTTTCAGAAATACGAAAATCCGAAATATTGGGGAAACGGTTAATCCTGGAATAATGCAATTGAGTTGGTATTATTTTTGTCGTGAAAAAGTTACGTATAAGACAAGTATTTAATTCCTACATTTGAGCTATGTAGTCATATATTTGAATTTTAAACAAATTTTGAGTGTCACATCATAAAAAAGCAGGTTATTTTTTTCAATTGATACCAAAAGTTAATCAACTACAGCGTAACTAACAAGTGAATTACCTACCAAATTTTGTGAAAATTATCCGAATATTTTTTGAGAGATACATACATTGTACATACACACACACAAACACAGATCACGCTAGAATAATATTTTCGTGTTGTTGAGACTCCAAAACGTGAAGTTTAGAATTCCGATTTTCGACTCGAATTTAAAACTTCCTTATACACTACCATGCATTGTAGCGATAGTAAAACTGATGTGGGCAGCACATAACTTTCATTACAGACACATGTTTATTTTCTCATATTTTCTTTTATTATACTTTAAATTGGGTTTAATTGCACAAAATAAGATAAAAAAAATTTTGAATTAAAATATATTTGTATCTTTAAATTCAATTTTCGTTTTTATTTGGCGTGTGGTCGTATTATCTTAAATGACGTAGAAAAATGCAAAAATTTCAAGAGAATGATTAGTCCTAATGATATGTGGTTGAATTTATTGCTTTTGGTTTACAAAACTTTGCGTATAAAACATGCATTTAATTGATTTATTTCTGTATATGTAGTTTTTTTAGATTTCGACCAATTTTTTATACTCATTTCGCGGAAAAAAGCGGTTCTATTTTCCGAATCGTATTAATATCTAATCAGCACCAAAAACTCCTACGTTTTTGTGACAGAATGTATAAAAACATTGCACGGCGACACATATTGACGCAATTTTCCCCAGCCGCCCACCTTGCTGCACAATGTCTTCGGCGAGTCGGACGGCCTGGGCATTCGACATACTGACGCTATGCTAATATTGAGGATCCATGTTCTAGAGTGGTCCGTAACGTGTAGATCCGTAAAAAAAAATGCGAGATCCTATTTTCAACACGATTCTAATACTTTTCCTATACATGACCATGTAATGTAGGGGAAGTAAAAAGCATTTTCAACAAAGATTTTAGTGTTCGGGATGTGTTAAAATCTTTAAATTATTAAATTGAAAATTTTGGGGGTAAAAGTAATATTTTTTCAATGCAGTCGCATGTGATATTAAATATCTAATGGCGCTGAAAAGGCTCGAAGTTTACTTGAAACAGATGGCGCATGAGTGTTTACTTGAAACATGTGATCATACCAAACATTCAACACAAGTTTCAACACATAAAAAACATTAAAATATTTGAAAAAATTAACTTACGAACATGACAGTCACAAAAGAGAATTTTCAATCGGAATCTTCTATTATTCTCATGGTCGAAGAACCTGGCTTTATAAAATTATTTTAGAAGCAGCACTCAACTATTGCGAACTATATCAGAATGCACAATGCAAGAGTATTTCTAAAATCAGTTAACCGGCACTATACCTTTTGAGGAATCAAGTCCCCCCCCCCCTCCTCGCTTTATATTCTTATAAGACGGACGTCAAATTTTTTCTATTATTGCCATTCGGAAAAAACAACCTTTAAAAATCGAGCACATTTCGACCCTCAAAACACAGCACTTCTTGAAACATTTCTTAGAATGAATGCAATGATCATGACATATTTCAGAAATTTAAATTTAGATATAGCTAGATCAAAAATAAGTCTTTGCTGAATTTGATTAATTGTGTTCAGAGTAATTAAGGTCACAGGTGTAGCCAGTATTCAGGTGTTTTTTTTTCTTTTTTTTCTTGTTGTTTTGTTTGTTTGTTTGCTTGCTTTAAACGTGAAAGACAATACTGCACAATTTGAACTTGAATTTGTGCAATGTGAAAAAAAAACGTCATTTTTTTAAATTTTTACTTTCTCTACATGCACAGTAATATGTACAGCTGCGGGGAAAAAAAGCCCCACCCTCAGTTAGTCGAGCATCATTCACCGTAGGGAAAATTGAAAGATACCATTCGATTAGGAATAACAACCTCTACAAATTAATGTGCGTAAAATTTGTATAAGGAGCAGTCTTCATATCTAAACGCGTAAAAACTTTGAAATTTATAATGGCAACACCCAAGTTTAACGCAATATTACGAATATAACACTAAAAATTAACGAATATAACACTAAACGAATATAACACTAAAAATTAATTAAGTTTGAAGTTATTTGGATGAAGCGTTTCCGAAGTATGAGTATGTAAAGTCTTGTGTTCCTAATGTTAAATTGGTTTCCAAGACTTCCATTCATATCTTCTGTAATAATTAACTGCTCAAGCTGATTATTTGTTACAACTAAACAACTCAAACACATGTACGTGATTTTTATTTTTGTGGAAATAATTGTTTGTATGAAATATTAATTATGAAATCAGTAATCTAAAAAAATAGGAATACCAATCAGGACATGTTTTGATAAGCTGATAAGATAAGCCAATAAGATAAGCCGATAGCGGATGACCTCACAGGACGTCATCCCTCGATGACGTCATCCATACTGCCATACCGCAATACAGCTTTGCCGCGAAACATAGGTTACCTTACTACTATCAAGCACTCCTTTATAATCATCTCATGTATCGTTTTATATAGATGACATAATTATTATAAAAACATCTATAGCTGCACTAATGCTGACATTTGAGTCTTTATAATTTTTAACTCATTGGAAATGTTTAATCTTCACTCTGAATCAATCACTACCTTGATGTTAGTTCCTAACTTCCAACAACAGATAATCTAGACTGTAAAATATATGACAAAACTGCTTCATACACTCTCAATGTAAACAAACTTCAACAGTATTACTCAAACCTTTCAAAATCAGTTTTTAACAAGAAAGATCAATCATGCTTAAAGCATTGATTATGAAACACTTTCCAACTTCAATGCAATTTTATTTAAACAAGTCTAAAATGCAATACATTCCTCGGTAATATTTTGAAACTTATCACAATACTACATTAATTTATTATATTTGAAAACTTAAACCTTCATCGAAAAAAATGAACTTCATTCAAATGACGGCATTGAAATATAAATTGCGTGGTTTAAATATCTCTAAAATGCAATACATTCCACGGTAATATTTTTAAATCTATCATAATACTACGATAATTTATTATATTTGAAAACTTCATCGAAAACAACTGAAATTAATTCAAATGACGTCATAGAAAAAATAACACGCCTGGATCTCTCTATAAAAGCAGGATTTCATTCATAACTTTCTCCATTTCATTCATCACAATACTATAATAATTTATTTTATTTAAAAATTAAGACCATGGAGCTACAATTCATAAACTTTATGCTTAAAACTTCATCGAAAAAAATCGTCCTTCTGTTTATAAAATCAATTAATATTTCATTCATATCAGCCATGCAGACTCCATGGACTGAATTATTTTGTGTTAAAGAAATACAGTAATTCTAATACAACTCATTCTTCATATTTTGCTGTTTACATTTTACATAGGTGAAAAATAGGCTTAGTTGTAGAAATAATCAAATTTGAATGAGAATTTAAACTCAAATATATTGTCATTGTGTTGTTTTAGTATGTAGATGCACAGAATTTAAGCAGAAATAAAGTAATTTTAGGATGGATACAAAACTCAATATGAATTTAAAAGAACTTTAAAAAATCACGAATTTGAAACAAGATGGATGCCATATATCATTTTGAAGTAGGTCATGTGATCGTTTCATATCATGGTCACGTGATCGTTTCATATAAGATGTGTAATTATTATTTTAATTTTTATTTAAAAAACTACTGAATATATTTAGCTGAATTTTTTTATATATTTTATGGAACAATTTGACTATTACCTAAAATTTTCGAAGCAAATTGTGAATTTTAAATCCGCTTAAAAAATGTTAGAAAAATTAGGTCCCATAGGGCTCAATGTATTTCATTTTTTCAACCCGGGTTCAATCCAAAACTAATTGTGTGATATTATTCATTTATATTCCCATAGGTCCTACAGACCGTCTGAACAACATACTAAAATTTCATTTTGATTAAGTCATTTTTACGGCAGTTATCGTGCTAACGGACAGACAGACAGACAGACAGACAGAATGAACAAAGTCATAAACACTTTTCAACTTTGTTGTAAAGTGTTAAAAATATTATTAATAAATAATTAATACGAATTAAAAAGTTAGACTCTCCTTGTAGGTCATCTTCAAAATGTATCAAAGCAACATTAATAAATCAATACTCACTATACATCTAATTACTTCCTTTATAAATTCAACTTAAATAAAAGTCAATTCAACGAAACTCGTAGCTACTTCAGTCTCAATAGCTTTTCAATAAATGAAAGAACATTCCTTCTACCAGTTATCACATTCTGAACACACCTCATCTCTATTATTTTATTTTTTACATTTTCTGTATTTATTTGTTTTGACAAATTTTGATTTTTTTTTTTCTTATAGATACCGAATTTTCTTCATCTTTGTGTCATTATACTACTATTTCTGTAACTTTTCTTCAGTTTACATTTTAATGCCTCAACATTTTTCTTAACTTCATGTTGCCTCCTTAAACTACCACCAAATCTTTTGTTAAACCATAGTGTCTCTGGAGGACAGGAGAAGGAGTCCATTCATGGAACAAGTAAATTCCATAATTTTGCTATTTTTTTACACTTCTATGTTCACGTATTTTTTATTCTATTTCTTTAATCTTACATATTGTGTATTTTAATCTATATTCATTATATATGATCTAATCTCATGTAATTCCTTATTTTTGTAATTCCATCTCTGCGTCAGGCTTTCTGATTAATTTCTGTAACAATAATTACAGTATGCAGACAGAAACGTAGCTCCATTTAGAATTTTCGAGCCAGGGATGGCCCTTAAACGTCTACGGTCACGGATATAGACTTTTTGGGTTCTTTACTTCTCATTTTCTCACTTTCACTTTTAAACGTGTTTCTATCTTAAGTTTCTCCCTTTTATTTGGATAATGATAAAGACTTTACCCTACTAATTACTATTTCTACTAGTTTACCCAAAATATCTTTTTTCATGAATAGAACGCGCTAGATGCACGAGAATGAAGTCACTAAATTTATCGCATGATATTACGTATATAAAGTAAACATATGTAAACACAATAGTTAATTTTTTTTTTTTACATGATTTTTTGTATAGTTGTTGGAAAAATATGCAATATCTCGAGAACTGCTTATACTAGAGTTCTAAAATTTATGTTATCCTTTTCTAGTGAAAAATTACATAATAAATAACTATTTACGTAACTTCATTTAAGATTTTTCTTTTTTGATAATTTTTTCAATATTTCAATGGAAAATTTAGAGGCATTCTGAACATTCAATTGCGTATAAAAACAATAAGCTTCCAGTATTTAAAGATAGTAATTTTTGTACTAAATTTCGTTCGAATCGCTCTATTCGTTCGTGAGATATCGTCTCCACAGTCACACCAACACACACAGCGACACACACACACACACACACAGCGACATCATCTCAAAAACGTTTGATTCGTGTCCAGGAATGTTTGAAGTGTACTCTCCCGTCGAAAATCCGAATTCGAATTTTAGACTTCGTCACAACACTTTCCCTTTACATTATACTATGGATATAAGGAAAGTAAAAAATCTCTTTCCATAGAATTAATGAAAGTTTATAACTGATTATAGTGATAATATCTAACATATTTTTATAAGAATGTATATAATACATTTTCAGCTATTGGTTCTACCTGAGGCCCTAAATATACCTTAATGACTTTTTTTATCACACTTTTTATATAATCGGCTATGTGTGTTTTCATGTATATTTCTTTCAAAATTTTGTTTGATTCCTCCTAATGACTTTCGATAATTTGCTTCCGTCTCTTCAGAAGGCTTTGAGTAGAGATAGGATATAAGATACTTGGATAAAGATTACTTTCTATACGGTTAAAATGCCATTTAGTAATTTTAAAAGAGGCTAATCCTTTTCATTTTACCTGGGTCCCAGACAAAGCTTAAAAAGTTCCGAGGGAGAATGAACTCCAAAATTATCCTTTCATTATTAATGAATCAGTTTGCGACCAGGTATTCTTGTCTGCCATTTCTTAGAATTTACCACCGCCGTTCTTTTTGACGGACGTTTGCAGCTGTTTCTGAGAAGGGAACGGCGTTCCCCATGTACACGTGACATTACTCTTGAATTCAGAGTATCCATAAATCCCCCTTCAACGAACTGGAGCATGAAACTTATGCACTGGTATATGGGGCCTGTAAAATTCATATAGATTCTATGGAGACTAAACAAAACAGGATTTTTAGGCCGATTATGAAAGCCCCAGGGGCAGCATTTCAGTTAGGGATGCGAGATTTATATGTATGAAAATCCACAATATGGAATAAATAAAATGTTTGTTAACAGAGTGGGTGGGTGGTCACAAAATTGAAATGATGTTGAGAAAAATAATTATTGTTAACATAATTTTTGTACATAATTGTTGTTAACATAATTTTTCTAAATACAAATATCTATATTTATATACCTTTTATTACAATTTTAAACGCCGGTTCTTAGAGTCTGGAAGAAGAGAGAATTTTTTTACAATATCATCATAATCCAGTTGTATATCTTGTTCTATAGCTAAAACAGCTAAAGATGAAAGTATTTCTTGTCCCATTGAACTGCGAAAATAATTTTTCAACCTCCTGACATACGAAGAAGGACTTTCACAACTGTCTGAGCTGATTGGCACAGTCAAAAACAATTTAACTAATAATGTTATTACAGCAAGCACATTTTTTAAATTCCGCTCTTTAAAATAATCCAGGCGACTTTTAAAATTGGGAAGGTCTATGTTTTCATTTTTCACCATTGAATAAAACAGTCGCAATTCACATAACAATTCCTCTTTCTGAAAGTTATATACTTTGCATATGGTTGAAACATTTTCTTTTTCTTTTTCGACATCTGATCCGGATAATACTGAACTAAGGGCAAATGAAACAGATATATTGTTCTCATTAAATCTTGTCTCAATTTTATTAGATACTGAATCTATAATTTCATATTGAATATTGATTCCGTGATATGATTTAACATCATCATGGGGATTTTTTTCACAGCCTACGAATTCGCCTGGAATTTTTTTACGCCTTTTCAGTTTTGGTCCAGAATAAGAATTTTTTTTCGCAAAGTTATGTCACAAAACTCCACACTTGATTGAAATATGCATCAGTGCGAAAAAAACTAACAATTTCAATAGTAGCTTTAGCCAAAACTTGCACAGTCTGAA
Organism: Amaurobius ferox; assembly: GCA_951213105.1. Classification (NCBI taxonomy): domain Eukaryota; kingdom Metazoa; phylum Arthropoda; class Arachnida; order Araneae; family Amaurobiidae; genus Amaurobius; species Amaurobius ferox. The sequence goes on along the minus strand of OX578154.1, from coordinate 14,914,831 downwards.
AATTAAGATCAGATGACTGAAGATGCTTTGAGAGACTATTGCATTGATTGACACTGGGCAATACAAACAAAGTGAACAAAAATTCGAACGATGTCATGCATGTTATAAGTGCTTCGGCTCTTCCACCATTGAGAGAATCCTTTTCAAATAATTATTCCAATGTTACAATCACCACTTTAAAATTATCAAGTAGTATTTTCATGGCTTCAGCTCTGGAAGACCACCTCGTATCACTTAGTGATACGAGGTGGTCTTCCAGAGATTCACCCTCGCCCCCCCCCCCCCCCCTCTCACGTAGAGTTAGTATATACGTCATGAAATAAGATTGAAATTTTAAATTTCGACAAATTCGTGCTCTATTCATGAAAATTGCAAACATATGTATATATATAGTTCCAGTATTTTACTTCATGTATCTTCACATAAAATTTCAAATCTATATGTCTATTCGTTCTCTTGTTCAACATCGCAGACATGCATATTGCCAAAAATGATTGAAATGGATTCAGGGTTTATCAAATGTTTGAAATGGATTCATTTTTTAAACGGGAGGAATGTTCGGGAGACACCCTCCCCCACCTCTCCAAATGAAATTCAAATGAATTAATTTTAAAATATTAAGGCAATGGTATTTGGATACTTTCGTATTATTTCGGGGTTTACTGTCATAAATTCAAGAGTCAAAATCAGCTGATAAATAGTTAAAAGTTAATAGCGTTAACTTGCATTAACTTACAGAAATTTTCTGCGATTAATTAACAGTTTTGCTGCTTATATCAAAATTAATTGTAATTATTGTATTAATACTTTTATGCATTTTGCTAATCAACTCTTAGCTTATAAATATTAATGTACAATTACTTAATGTATCCCAATGGGGGGGGGGGATTTTCCACTCTACGTCAGTTAGTAAAAATCATGTAAAATATATACACATTCAATATCATATTCAACTTAATTAGTTCTAGAAAAAGCAATCCAAATATCAATTTTTATATATTTTATATAAATGCGGAAAATATATTTTAACTAATAATGCCATTGCTTCTTAGAATTTCATTTAGTCGCCTGTGATAATATACTGCGCCAATTTCTTATGATGAACACGTGCATAGGATGAAATATTGGATGGGTAAGAAATAATCTTTTTGTTTAAATAAAAATAAATTACATACCTTGTAAACGTAATCCCTTATCAAGATAATCTATTTCTTAAAAAATGCATAAAAAATAAAATAATTGATTATAAAATCTATAATAGCAGCGAAAATATGTTTTCCACGTGTAAACATGCGATGATGAGACTAACTTCTAAGTAAAGCAGCTACGGGCAGGAAGGCTCTGTAATGTTAAATTCCGAAACCACTAGGTGGTGCTGATGCTGTAGGGACTTTGAGGAGTAGGGAAATCTTGAAGGAAAATATTCAGTAACAGTGTTTTGCTTGTTTAGTGTTGGTGTGTTATATACAGAAAGTCTGAGCACGTGGTAAGTTTTAATGATCATTATTTCCTTTAATTTCGTTTAATCCTTTAATTTTCCTTTAATCGATAGTTGTCTGAGGATTCGTATATCTTTTATTTGCATTTGATTCGTATATTTAGTACGTGCATAACTATTCCTGTCTATTTTCGTTTGATTCGGATATTTAGCACCTGCATAACTATTCCTTCCCATATTTAGAAAGTTTTAATGAGCATTATTTCCTTTAATTTGAAGTTCTTGATGATTATTATATATATGATTCGATCGATCGTTATTTGTATATTTTCCGCGCGTGCATAACTAATCCTTTCTATTTGAATTTTACCTGACCATTTGATTTGTGGATATATAATGATCTGTAGCTGAATACGAACGTGTGGTGTTCACCTTATTATAAGCGTTATATTTACCACTGCATAACTATTCCTTTCTATTTGCTATTGATTCGTAAACTAGTGAATTTAATTCATAAACTACTAAATTTGATTCGTAAACTAGTGAATTTGATTCATAAACTAGTAAATTTGATTCATGACCAGTAAAATTTAATAAATTGAATTCAGCCTTGTGTTTACCTATGCTTACTGATATTTAAATGTTCTTTTGTAATGTAAATTTCAACCGACCATTAGATTTCTATGATTACTTATGTTTAAATTCCAACATTGATATTGGATTTAATTTTGATTGTCGGTAGGTGGCGCTGCGGTAGCAACTGAAAGATATGTATATATTAGTCTGTGCTATCAACGATCATTTTTGGTGAATCAGCCAAAGTGATTTATGTGCTGCAGGGCACAGACTAATATTATACAGACCTGTCACTCTCGACACTTTCGTTTTCGCGGCGGCCATTAGAGATAGACCAAAATGCGGGTTGGAGCCAAAGAATTGGCGCGCTCTCGCGATGGTCTGGTTTGGGTCCAAGACGATTTTCAATGTTATAACCCTATTTCACTCGACGAAAACTTAGAACCACAGACTAGCGTGGTTTGAGTCAGTAACGTGCAAAAGGATTATTTGTTAAGGGATTAGATCATTTCATAGACATGGATTGCTAAAAGAAAACTGGTTGCGTTACAGGGTATGTAAATTATTTTTATTAAAAGCGCTACAGGGTATGTAATTTTTTTTATTAAAATTGAAATAATATTAGTTATCACCATCTTATATACGTGTTCATTATAAGTATACACGTGTTCATTAGTGCTGTGTTATTACTGTCGATTAGACTAAATTCTAAGAGGTAGTGGTATAATTAGTTAAAAAATATTTTCCTTATTTTTATAAAATGTGTAATAATTGATATTTGGATAGCCTTTTCTTAGTTGAATGTGATATTGTATGTGTATATATTTATGTAAAATTTTTATTAAGTGCCTTATGGTGGAAAATTCACCCCACCCCCGGGTAATTAATGATTGAGTTCCACAACTTTGATAGTGCATTTAAATATTGTGTAAATTTGATATTTAGTATAAGAATATTTTTATATTTAAAAAAAAAAGGATTATCAGTATCCCAGAACAGAATAAATTAAGGATCAAGTAATTTAACGATCAACACGTTAGTATACCTTTTAGAATGAAAATATTATATAATATTTCAGTCTTTTGAGTATGTTAGCTTGTAAATTTTTGTGCATTAAATTTTACCGTAAGACAATGCAATGCGTCTATTTTTTAATCCATTTTATGATTATTTGAATTAAATAAATTTACTTAAACTGATGAATATATTTATGTTACAGATTAATGTGTTTTTAAATCCTGATCATTTCTATAGTTTCAAAAATTATAAAAGCACAGTCTTTTCCCCGTCCGCTTTTGAAAACAAAAATTGCCAAGCGAGCGATAACGCGCCAAATCTGGCAGACGTATTTTGTTTACATAGTAGTTCAGTTGGTCCAACTCACGAGAGCTAGTGTCTATGCGACATCCCATGTTTAAAATGTTGCCATAAGGTCCTATGGGAGTGAGCCTTCGGAATATAGTATTCTATGCTGCAGAGTTTAGTCTGTGAGTTTTGGCTTTGATGTGTTTGATCATAGGACTAATTGTCAGCTCTCTTCCACGTGCGCAGGTAAGTTTTTCAGTTATTTTATATCTTTTGCATATTTTTTAACATGCTATCATATTTCTTCATTTAATTGGTGATTATATATTTAAGTTCATTTATAAGGGTTAAAAAATTATTTAGATTTTTGATTAAATTTAGTTTGTACCGTTGTGCGACATGTCTGATCGGGTGTCCTCTTGTTCGATCCGGACCGCCCTATCTACTCAAAAGCGTATAGCATAAGTGGCTTGATAATTTTTAATGTCTCGAAAACTCTTTCGCAGGTAATTTAAAAAACGAATTTCAATTCAACCCTTATAATAATAATAATAAATACTTGCAAAGTCATCCACTCATTTGATGCTAATAATAATATATTTTTTAATGATATTTTTCGTTTTTGATCAAATACGTACAAAGTATCGAGAACAGCGCATCTTAACGCTCTATAAATTTTAGTCGTTTTCACATAAAAATGGTATGCGTAAAACAATGTTTTTTGTTGTTTTTTTAAATTAATTTTTAACTTAAATAATTTCCAAAAATGGAAGAACTATTTTTCTTTTCAACATGGCGAGGAATAAATATATATACTGCATTCACCATTTACATATAAAAAAAAATATTGTTAAATAAAAAAAGACTCGTGTTTAGCAACCCCCTTTTATGCTATATATTATCCAGAAATGCAAGTGTACACATTTCCCGATGAGTAGCCGTTTTACTAATTGTGAAACACGTGCATATAGTAGCTCGTATGAAGTTGTTTGCAGTCGCAACTTGACATATCCAAGTTGAGAAGGAAAGGGGGGGGGGGGGGATTTTATATAATGATCAGCTTTAGAAAATCGCTCAAGTGTTAATTTTACATCTTTAAGATATCCAATCTAATGAGCATTTCCCCGCAGAAATTTAGATGCTAATACTTTTAATATCCCAATCGATAGTCCTCCCCCCCCCCTCTCACGTAGAGTTGCTAAATACGTCATGAAATATAGAGATGGAAATTTTAAATTTCGAAAATTTCGTTTTCTATTCATGCAAATTACAAACATATATGTATATATATTTCCAATATTTTTACTTCAGATATCTGCCATTAAAATTTCAAATCTATATGTCTATTCGTTCTCTTGTTCAACATCGCAGACATGTTCAAAAATGTTTGAAATGGATTCAGGGCCTTTTGAAACGGGAGGAATGTTCGAAAGACACCCCCCCCCCCCCCACCTCTCCAAATGAAATTCGAATGATTTAATTTTAAAATATTTAAATATTAAAGCAATGGTATTTGGATTCTTTCGCATTATTTCGGGGTTTACTGTCATGAATTTAAGACTCAAAATCAGCTGATTAAAAGTTAATAGCGTTAACTTGCATTAACTTACAGAAATTTTTAGCGATTAATTAACAGTTTTGCTACTTATATATGCTTATAGCAAAATTAATTGTAATTATTATATTAATACCTTTATGAATTTTTCTAATCAACTCTTAGCTTATAAATATTAATGTACAATTACTTGTTTATAATTTCAATGAAGTGAAATATATAATAGTAACTATTTAATACATGCTAATTATTAACTGTTTTTGTGAGCACCCTTCTCCAAGGTTGTTGAGTCCCTCCTTGAATGTCACGCCAGCCCCTCTTGAATTTCGTCTCTATCTACGGCCCTGAATACACAGGGTATCCTAAAAACATTGACCTCGGCTTTTATTCCTAAAATATTGATCTTAGACATATATAATAAATTACAAAGTTGCGTAAAAAAGGGTACAGAATTTTATGAAATCGATTAAAATTTTCAAGAGAATTAAATTTTAAGAAATGCAAAATTTAAATTTTTATATGGTCCCGTACAAAAACATTTTCAATGAGTAAACTATGCCCCATACACTACTAAGGTGGTGTACAAAATTTCAGCATTTTATCATAAAAAGTCTCAGATATGTTTAAACAAAGTTGGTGAGGGATTAATCACAAATTAAAATGAAAATGTTTAAGCAAGAGTGCAAATTACGCAACACAGAAATGCATCATAGACAAATAATATCTGCCTCTTATCTTTAGAATTATTTACCATTTTTTAAAAATATGCATCTTGAAATATGCTTCCATGATTTTTCCCCTTTGAGAACCTATGTCGATGCACCGAAAAGTGGTTTAAATTAGCAATTTTGTCTTTTCATATCTCTGGGACTTTTTATGATGAAATGCTGAAATTTTGTACATCACCTTATTAGTGTATGGGGCACATTTTACTCATTGAAAATGATTTTAGACGGGGTCGTATAAAAATTTTAATTTTGTATTTCTTTAAATTTAGTTCCGTTGAAAATTTTAATCGATTTCATAAAATTATGTACCTTTTTTTACGCAATTTTGTAATTTATTATAAATCAATATTTAAGGAATAAAAGCCGAGGTCAATGTTTTTGCGACACCCTGTATATATATCGTGTGTGTGTATTTCACAATTGTTTTTGTATTCCACGATCTAAAATTTTGCTCAAATATTTTTCCTTATAATCCAGATATTATCTGTTAAATTTTACTTGTGGTTTTGGTTATAAGAATTTTATAAGGTTCTAACATGGACGTTAGAAGATACGTAATGTCTTTTACGATACGTAATGTCTCCAACCCTGACTGGTGGAGAGGGGAACTATTTTACCGTGGTGTACATGTGACGAGATGGCATGTGACGCGTAGTGTACATGTGATGCGTGGTGTGCATGTGGCGCGAGGCACATGTGACGCGAGATGTGAAAAAGAAGCAGGTTTGCAGTGCAGATTTTTTCCAGACAATGCGTGTCAGTGTCTGTAGTCCACAGACTATTATACAGACCTGTCACCCTCGATAGTTTCGTTTTCGCGGCGGCCATTAGAGATAGACCAAACAGAGGGTTGGCGCGCTCTTGGCGATGGTCTGGTTTGGTACGAGCGCTTGGCGATGCTCTGGTTTGGGTCCAAGACGATTTTCAATGTTATAACCCTATTTCGCTCAGCGAAAACTTGGAACAACAGACTAGCGTGGTTTGAGTAACGTGAAAAAGGATTATTTGTTAAGTGTTTAGATCATTTCATAGAAATGGATTGATAAAAGAAAACTGGTTGCGTTACAGGGTATGTAATTTATGTTTATTAAAATTGAAATAATTTTAGTTATCACCATCCTACATACGTGTTCATTATAAGTATACACATGTTCATAAGTATACACGTGTTCATAAGTATACACGTGTTCATATAAGATTAGACTAAATTTTAAGAGGTAGTGGTATAATTAGTTAAAAAATATTTTCCGTATTTTTTTAAAATGTGAAATAATTGATATTTGGATAGCTTTTTCTTTTTTGAATGTGATATAGTATGTGTATATATATTTATGTAAAATTTTTATTAAGTGCCTTATGGTGGAAAATTCCCCCCCCCCCCCTCGGGTAATTAATGATTGAGTTCCACAACTTTGATAGTGCATTTATGTAAATTTGATATTTACTATATGAATATTTTTATATTTAAAAAAAAAAGTCTATTATCAGTATCCCAGAAAAAATTAAGGATCAAGTAATTAACGATCAACACGCTAGTATACTTTTTAGACTGAAAATATTATATAATATTTCAGTCCTTTGAGTATGTTAGCTTGTAATTTTTTGTGCATTATGTTTTATAGTGAGACAATGCAATGTGTCTATTTTTTAATCTATTTTATGATTATTTGAATTAAATATATAACTATGTTTATTTAAATATTCTTAAACTAATGAATATTTTTATGTAGCAGATTAATGTATTTTTAAATCCTGATCCTTTCTGTAGTTTCAAAAATTATAAAAGTACAGTCCTCAACATTTTGTTCCCCTCCCGTTTAAAAAAAAAATCGCCAAGCGAGCGATAACACGCCAAATCTGGCAGACGTATCGTAGTTCAGTTGGTCCAACTCACGAGCTCTAGTGTCTATGCGACATCCCATGTTAAAAATGTTGCCATAGGGTCCTATGGGAGTGAACCTTCTGAATATAGTATTCTGTGCTGTAGTCGTTCGTGTTCGTCAAAAACGGATATGACGTTTGAAGAACAACGTGCGAATACCAAATTCTGCCAGCGTTTGGGGAAATCGCCGACAGAAACATTGCACCTGCTGCAACAGGTGCAATGTTTCTGCCGGCGATTAGTAATTCATTAAGTTTTATTGTACAGAATCACAGGTAAACCTTATTTGAAATGACACTGAATTTACTCTTTTAATTCAATTTCCGTTTCTATTTGGAAACTACACTGCAAAACTGCGAAAAACTAAAATATCTCTAGAACGGCTAATCCTTTGTCGCTCAAAATTAAGTATAAAACAAGCATTTCAAGTATGAAACAAGCATTTAATTGATACATTTGAGCATAGGTAGTCTTTTATTTTTTATTTTAGATTTTCATGATTTTTTGCTCGCGATTTTGCAAAAGAAAAAACAGAGGTTCTGTTTTCTCGTTTTATCAAAGTCTAGTCAGCACCTGGGTAACCTAGAAGTGACTTATCTACCAAATTTTGTGAAATTAGGTAAATAATAGCTAGATTGGATACATACGATTTTTGTGGGTAATTTCTCAAAAAAGGCAGGGTTTTTTTTTTATCCCGAAACAAGCCAAATTCTAATCAGTACCATGTTATCAGGCAAGTGACTTTTCTAATAAATTGAAACTTGGTCAATTAGAATTTTAGCTAGAGTGGATACATGAAATATTTGCGGGAATATTCGGAGCCCCCCCCCCCCCCCCAAAAAAAAAAAAACTGGTTCTTTTATCTTGAATCGTACCAAAATCTAATCAGCATCAGGGTCGCACACGAGTAACTTACCTATAAAATTTGGTTCATTAGTTTTCGAGTTAGAGTGGATACATACATTCCACAGACACACAGAAGTCAGGCTAAAAATAGCTTTCTCGTGTTCTAAAGGTCTCAAAACGTGTAGATTCGTCGGAAACTCGAATTGCGATTTTAGACATGAATCCAATACTTATACATGAAATTTCCCCGTAGATTTAAATTCATTTTGTAATTGTTTATTTCATTATGCATTAATTGGGTTTAGTTGCAAAAAATAACAAATAGGCACTTTTCCGATATTATATCCAATTTGCCTTTTTATTGCATTTTCGTTTCATTTGGCAACTTTATTCATTTTAATTTCTTGAAGTCCACAAAATGTCAGAAAACTAAAATAACTCGAGAACGGCTCTTCCTACAGCCATTGGGTTAATATTATTCGATTAGTTGCCAACGTTTAACTGAAGAGCAAGTACTTCAATATTATATATTTACAATTTTAGTTATTTATTTTAGACTTTCACTATTTTGTCCATTTTTCAAAAACGAGTTTTTTATACTTTCTGAATAATATCAAAACCTGATCAACATTAGGATAATCATCAAGCGACCTACTAAATTTTAAGAAATTTCGTAATATAGGTCTTTTTTTTTTAACTACAGTGAAAACTGTCTTCAGTCCTTCAATGACTTTTCCTGAACATTCCCACGTTCTCTTTATATTAATTAAATTTAATTTACTTTTAATTCAATTTTCGTTCTAATTTGGTAACTGAACTTATTTTCAAAGGTGGCGTAGATAAAATACGAAAAAACTAAAATATCTCGAGAACGGATAGTTCCAGTGTAATGGGGTTGGTTTATTATTTTTTTCGCTAAACATTACGTATAAAACAAGCACTTAATGGATATATTTGAGCATACGGAGGTTTTTATATTAGATTTTGACGATTTTTGCACTCAATTTCTCCCCAAAAAGGCAGGTTATTTTTTCCCGAATTGTACTAGAATTTAATCAGCACCAAGGTGACCCACAAGCGACCTATCTACCGAATTATGTAAAATTCGGTCCATTAGTTTTTCTGCTAGAGTAGATATAGGCAATTTTTGCGGGCCATGTCGCAAAAAAGGCAGATACTTTTATCCCGAATCGTACCCAAAACTAATCAGCAAAAGATTCGCCCACACGTGACTTACCTACCATATTGTATGAAATTCGGTCAATTAATCTTCTAGATAGAGTGGATACAAAATCTGCACAGGCAGACAGATAAACACACACACAGACGTCAAGCTAAAAAGGATTTTATCTTGTTTTAGAAGTCCCGAAACTCGTACATTCATCGAAACTGGAGTTGCGATTTTCGGTATGATTCCAATATTTTATTTCTCTATACATTATCGTATATTGCAGGGAAAGTAAAAATCTGACGTGGGCAGCACATGACTTTCCCTGCAGACTCAAATTCGTCGTCTCTTTATTTCTTTAATAATTCATTAAATTTAGTTTAATTGCACTAATTAACACATATAAATAATGGACTCAAAATCGGCATAGCAAAAGAGCGAAAAACCACAAATATCTGGAGAACTGCTTGCAAAACGGTTTAATTGCACAGAATAACGCCCACAATTTTTTTAAATGACATTGAAATGGCTCTTTTAATTCAATTTTCATTCTTAGTTGATGGTAACTGGACGTTTTTTCAAAGGTGGCGCAGAATAAATGCGCAAGAACTACAATATCTCGCGAACGGCTAGTCCTAGTGTAATGGGATTGGTCTTATTATTTTCATTGTTAAAAATTATGTATACAACAAACATTTAATTGATATAGTTGAGCGTACGTAATTTTTTATTTTAGATTTTGACGATTTTTGCGGGCCATTTTGCAAAAAAAGGTAGGTTATTTTTTTTCGATTCGTACCAAAATCTAATCAGCACTAGGGTAACACACACCTGACTTAAATACCAAATTTTGATCCATTAGTTTTTCAGCTAGATTGGATACAAGTAATTTATGCGGACCTTTTCGCAAAAAGGCGGGTTGTTTTACACCGAATCATATCAAAAACTAATCAGCATCAGGGTCACACACAAGTTACTTACCTACCAAATTTTATGAAATTCAGTCCATTAGTCTTTGAGTTAGAGTGGATAAATACATTGCACAGACAGACACACACACAGACGTCAAGTCAGATTTTGGTGATTTTTGCGGGCCATTTTGTAAGAAAAGCAGTGGCGGCTCGTGAGCGACATGTAGAGGTGGGCGCTCATCTATGTATTTATGCCTATATATATGTTAGTAATATATATATATATACATATATATATATATATATATATATATTATTTATATATATATATTATATATTATATATATATATTATATATATATAAAGCATATGTATATACATATACGTATTTTGGGCATAGCAACGGGAGTATTAAAAATATAAACGACGGATGTATTAAGTAAAATAACGTACCTCCCACCTGCTCGCTCGTTCATAAAAAGCCTGGACACATCATGGAACGTATCTTTCCTAGTGAAGAACATTACATAGTCCTAATTTAAGTAAAATTGTAGGGGCTAGTTAAACTAAAAGTTATGCCCAGGGAGTTGACTAAAAAATATGCATATTCTGGTGATACGTACTGATGGTTCAGACACTATAGCCACCCGTAAAATCAAAATCGGTGGATTAGGAGGCGAGATAGAAAATTGAGGGGGGGGGGGGGTAACCAAAGTAAGAGTTACGCTCGGATATTTGCGATATTAAAGTTGCATATCCAGGTAACATGTACAAATGGTAGAGAAACTCAATACAGCGATAAGCCGAACCAAAATCGCTCAATTAGAAGAAGATATGTAAAATTTTGGGGACTAGTTAAACTAAAAGTCATACCCAGGGGTTGACACAAAAATATGTTTATCCAATTGAAATGTACAAATGTTGCTCAGACTATATAGTCACCAGCAGAATCAAAATCGCTCAATTAGAAATTGAAATGTAAAATTATGGGGACTAGTTAAACTAAAAGTTAAGCCCAGGGGTTGACGCAAAAAAACGTATGTATATTATATCCATCAAATATGTATATCAAGTTAATATGTACATGTGGGTCAGAGACTATAGCCACCATCTGAATCAAAATCGCTTTATTAGGAGTCGAGATGGATAAGTGTGTGTGTGTGTGTGTGTGGGGGGGTGCTATTTGAAGTAAAAGTTACGCTCAAAGATTTATCACTATAAAGATGCAGATCCAGGTGGCATGTGCTAATGGTGCAGAGACTATAGCCATCGGTAAAATCAAAATCGCTCAATTAAGAGGTGAGATCGGAAATTGGAGGGGGGGGGGGGCGCAACTGAAGTAAAAGTTAATCTCAGGGATTTCTCACAAAGATGCATATCCAGGTGACATGTACAAATGGTGCAGAGGCTATAGCCACTAGCAGAACCAAAATCTCTCAGTTAGGAAACGAGATGTAAAATTGAGGGAGCTAAGCTAAAAGTTACGTCCAGGGGCTTGGCACAAAATATATATTCAGGTGACACGTACAGATGGTGCAGAGACTATAACCATGATTAGAACCAAACTCGCTGAATTAGAAGGCGAGATAAGAAATTTGGGGGCTACTTCAATTTAAATATAAGCCTAGGGCCAATATTATAAGTCTAGAGCCAATTTGGGGGCTACCAATATAGTCGCCAGCGGTCTGGACAAAATTTCCAGAAAAACGACGTCAGATAAAAGGATCATGTTGAAAATTTAATTTTTAAGTTTTTTAACAAATACTTAGAATTTCTTTAATTTTTAGGCATTTTTTAATGTTAAATAGCTGAAAAAGTAAGACAGCTGGGTAAGTCAACTCAAACTAAATGTCCGAAACAACACATTTATGAAAGTGTCACTAAAAATAGCCTATATGTCACAGTGTGCCAAAAATTGGAAACTCGTGACGTTTAAAGAATTATTTTGAAGTGAAACATATTGAAATTCGTCACCAGCAGATCAACCAGAGCATAGAAATAAATCCCTTCCGGAAGAACAGAACAACAGGAAAACTACATCAGAAATGACGAAATGCGAAACAACTTCAATAATTAAGACAGCTGGGTGGGACAAACGATCCCTCAAACTGAGAGTCCTAAACAAGACACTTTATTCACGATGGCCAGAAATCCCTAAAATATCATACCCCCCCCCCCCTTCCCATCACCACACACGTACACTTAATTCTCTCATTTGTTCAAATGTTTATTTAAACTTCCAAATTTATAACAAAGACGAGAATGAGAACAAACACATTCTTAAATGTAGAAAATTGAAGCCAAATTAGCGAAACTGAGCCAATTTGAGAAGTCCCTCTTCATGTTTTTCTACTCTTCTGTTTCTTTTTGGCTGGGGCGCGCTCAGTCCCGCGACACAATCTACTAGTAAATCTGCAATGTCTGGGTTTTTTTCACGCCAAATTTCTAATATTGCTCCTATACCATTCTTTCACTCAGGAGATGCCAATGGTAGGGACGCGGCTTTAAAGATATCCCTGCATTTTCCCCTATGTGTTGAAAATTCTGTGCAGTATAGCTTTCGTGAGTCGACTTTCTTCGAAGAAAGGTGTAGTTCCGCCATCTAGTGCCATTTTCATAACTTATTTTTAATAATTCTCGATTTAATTGAACCAAAAATTCAGATTTTTTCAATAGAAATTGTAATAAATCTGTATAACTAAAAAAATGATTTGGGGTGTTTACTCAATGGTGTCGCGCGTACTCGCCCCCCCCCCCCCCCCCAATGGCCGCCACTGAAGAAAAGGCAGGTTGTTCTTTACCGAATCGTACCAAAATCTAATCAGCACCAGACAATACTACAAGTAAATTATCTACCAAATTTTGTGAAATTTGGTCAATTAATATTTTAGCTAGGAGGGATACATGAAATTCTTGCGGGCCATTTCGTAAAAAAAAACCAGGTTGTTTTTACCGAATCTTATCAAAATCTAATCAGCGCCAGGGTATCTAACAAGTAACTTATCTACTAAATTTTGCGAAATTTGGTCACTTAGTATTTTAGCTGGAGTGGATAAATAAAATTTTTACGGGCCAGTTCGGAAAAAAAGGCGGGTTCTGTTTTTACGAATCCTACCAAAAACTAATCAGCACCAGGGTCTCACCCAAGTGGCTTAATTACCAAATTTTATAAAATTCGGTCCAGTAGTGTTTTATTTAGAGTGGATAAATACATTGCACAGACAGACTCACAGACGTCACGCTAAAATTAGTTTTTTCGTATTCTAGAGGTCTCGAAACGTGTAGATCCGTCGAAAACTCGAGTTGCGATTTTCGGCATGATTCCAATACATTACCATGTATTGCAGGGAAAGTAAAAGTGTGATGTGGGCAGCACATGACTTTCATTGCAGACTCAAATTCATATTTTCTTTATTGCTTTAATAATTCATTAGATTGAGTTTAATTGCACCAAATAACACTAAATTTGCGTTTTTAATTAAATTTCTGCTTTTATTTGGTAATTGGACATTTTCCCAAAGGTGGCATAAAAAATGCGAAAAATCTCGAGAACTGCTAGTCCTAGAGTAATACAGTTGTTCTTTTTCTTTTCCTCGTCAAAAATTACGCATAAAACAAGCATTTAATTGATACATTTGAAGATACGTAGTCTTTTTTTAGATATAGGCGATTTTTGCGGGCCATGTCGTAAAGAAAGGCTGGTTGTTCTTTCCCGAGTCGTACCAAAATCGCCCCAGGGTATCCCACATGTGATATATCTACCAAATTTTGTGAAATTTGGTCAATTTGTATTTCAGCTAGAGTGAACACAGGAGATCTTAGCGGGCCATTTCACAAAAAAAGGCGGGTTCTTTTTTCCTGGATTGAATCCAAAACTAATCAGCACCAGACTCGCCCTAAAGTGACTTACCTACTAAATTTAGTGAAATTCGGTAAAGTAGTTTTTTAGTTAGAGTGGTTACAAAATCTGCACAGACAGACATACAGACACACACAACGACGTCACGTTAAAAATGGTTTTTCCGTATTCTAGAGATCTTGAAACGTGTAGACCCGTCGAAAACTCGAGTTGCGATTTTGGACATGATTCCAATGCTTTCCCTATACATTACCATGTATTGCAGGGAAAGTAAAAATCTAATGTGGGCAGCACTTTACTTTCCCTGCAGACTTATATGCACGTTCTCTTTATTTTAATTAAATTTAATTAACTTTTAATTCAATTTTCGTTCTCATTTGATAAATGGACTTATTTTCCTGGATTGAATCCAAAACTAATCAGCACCAGACTCGCCCTAAAGTGACTTACCTACTAAATTTAGTGAAATTCGGTAAAGTAGTTTTTTAGTTAGAGTGGTTACAAAATCTGCACAGACAGACATACAGACACACACAACGACGTCACGTTAAAAATGGTTTTTCCGTATTCTAGAGATCTTGAAACGTGTAGACCCGTCGAAAACTCGAGTTGCGATTTTGGACATGATTCCAATGCTTTCCCTATACATTACCATGTATTGCAGGGAAAGTAAAAATCTAATGTGGGCAGCACTTTACTTTCCCTGCAGACTTATATGCACGTTCTCTTTATTTTAATTAAATTTAATTAACTTTTAATTCAATTTTCGTTCTCATTTGATAAATGGACTTATTTTCAAAGGTGGCGTAGAGAAAATTCGGAAAAACCTAAAATATCTCGAGAACGGCTGGTCCTAGTGTAATGGGGTTGGTCTTATTCCTTTCTTCGTTAAAAATTAAGTATTAAAAAAGCATTTAATAGTTATATTTGAGTATACGTAATTTTTAGTTTAGATTTTGGCGATTTTTGAGGGGCCATATTGCAAATAAAGGCAGGTTATTTCTTTCGGATTCGTACCAAAATCTAATCAGCGCCAAGCTGACCCAAAAGTAACTCATCTACCGAATTTTGTGAAATTCGGTACATTAGTTTTTCAGCTAGAGTGGATACAAACTTTTGCGGGCCATTTCGCAAAAAAAGGCAGGTTCTTTTAAAAACGAGACGTCATTAAAAAAGTTACTTTAAAAATGGTTTTTTCGCTTTCTAGAGGTCTTGAAACGTGTAGTTCCGTCGAAAACTCGAGTTGCGATTTTCGACATGATTCCAATGTTTTCCCTATGCATTACCATGTATTGCAGGGAAAGTAAAAATCTGATGTGGGCAGCACATGACTTTCCCTGCAGACTTACATTCACGTTCTCTTTATTTTAATTACATTTAATTCACTTTTTATTCAATTTTCGTTCTCATTTGATAAATGGTCTTCTTTTCATTGGTGGCGTAGAGAAAATACGAAAACACTAAAATATCTCGAGAACGGTTACTCCTAGTGTAATGGGGTTGGTCTTATTCTTTTCATCGTTAAATATTACGTATTAAACAAGCATTTCCTGGATATATTTGAGCATACGTAGATTTTTATTTTACATTTTGGCGATTTTTGAGGCCCATTTTGAAAAAAAAGGTAGATTATTTTTTCCGAATCATACCAAAATCAAATCAACATCAGGATGTCCCACACGTGACTTACCTACCAAATTTTGTTTAATTTAGTCCATTAGTTTGTCAGCTAGAGTAGATACAAGCTTTTGCGGGCCATTTCGCAAAAAAAAAGGCGGGTTCTTTTATCCCGAATCGTACCCAAAACTAATCAGCACCAGATTCGCCCACAAGTGACTTACCTACCAAATTTTATGAAATTTGGCCAATTACTTTTTCAGTTAGAGTGGATAAAATCTGCACAGACAGACACACACACAGACGTCACGCTAAAAATAGTGTTTTCGTATTCTAGAGGTCTCGATACGTGTAGGTCCGTCGAAAACTCGAGTTGTGATTTTCGGCATGATTCCAATACTTTCCCTATACATTACCATGTACTGCAGAGAAAGTAAAAATGGGTTACATATTGCTGAGTAAATATCATTTTTATCAAAACAGGCAAACCAGTTGAGATCATTCTTTTTCAGCTCTCAAACTATAACACATCTTTAATAAGGCGTCTTCCGCATAATATCTGCTTTTCTTTTCCATTCTATTTCGGGCTAAATATTTTGCGTCTGTTTCTGTGGCTGTTTCATTCGAAACTGTAGCTAAATTATTATGCACATGTTTAATACAGAAATAACTTAATCTTTAATCGTATGCATTACATTTTATGTAAATATTTCGTACGCTTTATATCTATATACAGTCGAACCTCTCATTTACGGTCACTCTCCGGACAGAAAAATTTGTCCGTAAACGAGGGGTGACCGTAAAAAAGGGGATCGTTCTGAATTAGATCAAATATTACACATTAATCGTTTTAAATTCCTCATATTGAAACATACCTATTTTTGAGAACATAAAACAATTTTAAGGTAACGGATAAACCCGTAGCCGAAATTTGCTTTCGGGGGGGGGGGGGGGGGGGGGGGGAGGTTGAACATTGGTTTTGATACTATACCTGATTAGATCTTTACTTTGTACCTTCTCAGTGTTAAATTTTTCTTTTATCGGGGTTAACGCTCCCCCCCCCCCCAACTGCGACCTTGGGGACGAACGTGCACACTTGTTTCATAAAAACAATTAAATTCACAACTTGTAAGCTCATATGCAAGAAACGTGCAGTGGTACACATTGAATTTATTACTTTCCTTATATACATAATGTATAAGGAAAGTATTGTGACGGGGTCGAAAATTCGAAATCGAGTTTTCGACGGGAGAGCACGTTTCAAGCATCCCTGATCACGAATCAAACATTTTTGAAGTGATGTCTGTGTGTGTGTGTGTGTGTGTGAAAGTATGTGTGTGTGTCAGTGAGCCTGTGGAGACGATAACTGACGAACGAATGGACCGATTCGAACCAAATTTGGTACAAAAATCACAATCCGTAAACACTGGAAGCCTATTGTTTTTATACGTAATCGAATGTTCAGAACCCCCCTGAATTTTCGAATAAAATTTTGAAAAAATCGTCAAAAAATCGAAACCACTAATAAAGTTACGCAAATAGACATTTCTTATGTAATTTTTCATTAAGTAAATTACATTATATAAGGAAAGTCATGTGTTGCCCACATCAGATTTTTTACCTTCGGGGAAAGAACTGATCAATTGATGTTTGGTGGGATTTAGCCACCAGTCTTTCTCCTTCGAAGTGTATTTGAAGTTGTGAGACTAAATTTAATGCCTTTCCATCCTTATGCTTACAGGAAAATGCCTTTAGTCCGTCTAACACTTTAAAAACTTCAGAGTAATTTCTGATGCTGACTTCTTGCTCTTCACACTAGACTTCTTCTTCCTCTGCAGATGATTCTGTTGCAAATTCCCTGACGATATCGGATATTTCTCTGTTGTTACTTTCCTTATATACATAATGTATAAGGAAAGTATTGTGACGGGGTCGGAAATTCGAATACGAGTTTTCGACGGGAGAGCACGTTTCAAGCTTCCCTGATCACGAATCAAACATTTTTGGAGTGATGTCTGTGTGTGTGTGTCAGTGAGTCTGTGGAGACGATAACTGACGAACGAATGGACCGATTCGAACGAAATTTGGTACAAAAATCACAATCCGTAAACACTGGAGGCCTATTGTTTTTATACGCAATCGAATGTTCAGAACCCTCCCTAAATTTTCGAATGAAATTTTGAAAAAATCGTCAAAAAATCAAAACCGCTAATAAAGTTACGCAAATAGACATTTCTTATGTAATTTTTCATTAGAAAACGATTGGCATAAATTTTAGAACGCTAAAATGAACCGTTCTCGAGATATTGCACATTTTTCAAAAACATTATGAAAAAGTCATATAAAATAAAAAAAAATATATTTCCCATTGAGAAACATGTTCACTTTTCATATGTAATACCATGCGATAAATTGGGTGACATCATTCTCGTGGATCTAGATCGTTCCATTCATGAAAAAAGATACTTTGAGTAATACTTTTGCATTTGAACGCCAATAGTCATTTATCTGCTGTAAGAATAACTTATTTCTCCGTTCATAACGCTTGGCGAGATTTTGGCGACGAATTTGACCGAATGTCGCCAACTTGGCGGCATTTTTAATTGTTGCCAAATTAACAAAAATCTCTCCAAATTGGTAAAAATGACGCTAAATCAATGAAAATGACGTCTAATTGAAGAAAATTTAATATCATGGAAAGAATATAAGTATCTACTATAAGAATAACGTTTTTTTTTAGTTGTAAAAGCAGTAAATTTATTGCATTATATAAGGAAAGTCATGTGTTGCCCACATCAGATTTTTTTCTTCTATCATTACATCTGCATCCATAGGAGCATATTCTTCAGACGATACGCCCACGAATCCGGCCTTTTTCACCGAGATGTGTAAACTTTTAGATTCTTCATCTGAATCAGTCGGATGTGTTGCAAACTCCCTGAAACCAGCTTTTTGATAACAGTGAGAAATCGTTTCTTCTTTTACACTATTCCATGAGGATTTTTTCCATCCAACTGCATCCAAAACGTTGATCGACTTAAATAGTTCTGTGGCTGATTTAGCTTCTTCCATTTTGCAGATCAAATGCTTTAAAAGTAGTTTGCGGTATTGAACGTTAAAAGATTTGATTACACCGAGATCCAGTGGTTGACAATTTGATGTCGTGTTAGAGGGAAGGAAAATTACCTTTATGTTTTTCAGGTGAACGTCTGTTGGATGGGACCTGGATTATCCATAAACAGCAGGACTTTTCTTTTTCCTTCACGAAGTGCTTGTCTAAGTTTATCAAATGTTTCAACATGATATCAAATGTTTCAACATGATATCTTTCCTATCCGAGTGCCATTCGACGGGTAAGCCACGTATATACAGTCTCTTGCTGCTTTTCCAATCACCAAAGGGGTCAACTTTTCACCTTGCATGTTTGCTTTCAGCAGTATTGTCAATCGCTCTTTAGAAATTTTTCCTCCATTGCAACGTTCTTTTTTAAGCAAAGCGTTTTATCAGGAACAGCTCGATAGAACAGTTCAGTTTTATCGATGTTATAGATATCCCTTGCTGAATATCCTTCAATAATTCTTGGTATTTTTTCAACCCAATCTTCACACACACCGCTGTCGACATCAGCAGATTCGTCGACCAGTTTCCTGAACGCGATTTCATGTCGAACGCGAAATCGATCCAACCAACTATTCGAGGCTTTGAAGTCTGTGAATTCTAACTCATCTGCGGCTTCTTTTGCTTTCTCTTGGAGAATTGATCGGGAAATAGGAAGATTTTTGTTTCCTGCAGAAACTAACAACTCGTAAACAATTGTATCTACAGCAAGTCCAGGTGCTTTAGGAAATTTATTTTTCTTTCTTGATTTCCTTTTTTCAACCATTGGTTTCGCCAATATTTTTACTTTTTCAAAATACAGCATATTTGGGTTCTTCCTGCATTACATTTAGTCGCGAGGGTACAAACCCCCACTTTATGTTTTTCATTATACTCAATAACATTAATTTTATCTTTCAAAGACAGAGAACGACGATTACTATAATGCTGGCCATTTCGAAAGAAGTGTGACTATACATACACGTATGAACTCTACAACCTCAACACCGATGTGACTTCAAATTCTCGAAAAGCTACTATTAAAGTGTCGTACAGGATAGAGCACCAGGCGCGAAGCGCCTTTAATCTCCAGTTTCAATATGTGATTCTTATCGTCAAACTGTGACATTAATTCTGTTACCCTAATAGGAGGTTCGAGGTTTTTATTTACTACATTTTATTATTTGTCCTAGCTCCTAGTGTGGCGGTTTGTTGCACATTTAGAGTTTAAGCAGTTTGGGGGTTTGATCCAGATCTAAGGGTTATTTAGCATTTTGGCAGCTTAGAGTTTAGAACATTTTTTTTTTTTTTTATAAAACATTAGTCGCGAGTTTTATTTAATATCAGATGTTTGAGGTGGGATTTTTTTAATTCCGATTATCGATGTTTAGAACAGCGCGGAGTCTCTTACGAGATTTGGCCTTGCGATGATCATAGTCATGCAGATTGAATAATAGTTCATTTGGAACAGATGGCAAATTATTGTAGAATTTAAGCGCTAGCTTTTTAATTTGGGCTCTCACGGTTTTTATTTTGAAGTCTTTTCTAATCACCGAGTTTCTTAAATATCTAGGGGCTTTCCTGATACACCTAAGGATTTTATTTTGTCTTATTTCTAAGGAGTCTATGGTAGTTTTACAGGCATATCCCCACACGGGTGCTGCATACAGCATTCCCGGGCGGATGACCGATTTGTAGATTAGTAGCTTATTTTGATAACTAAGATTTCCGTTTCCTATCATTGGGTATAGGGCTCCGGTGGCCATATGCGCTTTTTTGATTATATCTGTTACGTGCAATTTCCAGGTTAGGTGGGAATCTATCGTTACACCTAGGTATTTGGTTGATTTTTCCGCATAGTGCATGGTTGTTTATGTACAGTGGCGGCGGAGGTTTATGTTTCCTCGAGAAATAAATCCAATGACATTTATTGGGGTTTAATTTTATTCGCCATTTTTCCAGCCAGGTTTGGAGTATGTCTAAATGTTGTTGTAGCTGTCTGTGCATTACTGAGACATAGGGGTGTTTTGCAAGTATCACACTGTCGTCTGCATAGAGTGCCAGCTCTGTGTTTGGAGTCCTGGGGATGTCGTTCAGGTATATGTTAAAGAGTGTTGGGCCCAGGATAGAACCTTGCGGTACACTACTTTTAATGAGCTTGGGTGTAGATATCTCGAAAAGCAACGATTAAATGTTAATTTAATCGTTGTTTAATTATGCATTAAATGTTAATTTAACGACCATGCGCACTCCATTTCTGTACCCTTTGTGGCCTTAGTCCAGTTTTTCCCTTAAAGTGGATCACCCACTCCTTTGTGACTGAGGGGTGGGGGAGTTCCGTAACTCTTTATCTCCCTTTTGAATTGCTTGCTCTTAATGTCCCTAGAGCATGACCATTGTTGTAGGCGCAGGTGTTTTTCTTACTCAGGAGAGTTGCAATTTTTTCTGAGAATCTATCTTTGGTATAGAAAATTCAAACTTTGATTGTGTCCGTACAGAGGTTTTAGTCTAATGGAATGAATCATTAAAGTAGTGTCCGCGTCCGTATCTGAGGGTGACCGCTAATCAGGGGTTCAAAGTACATATTGTGAGTGGGTTTCCTGCCGGGGAATTTATAACTGACCGTAAAAACGGGGTGACCATATCTCAGGGATGACGGTTTAGAGAGGTTTGACTGCATTACTATATATGTTATCTTTTTCACTGAGAATCTAAGATATCGTCTGATATTCAATGCAAAAATATAAAACGAATATCACATGGCAGACCAAGATTATAGATGAGTTTAATACATTTTTTAACGCTTTACAACATAGTTGAAAAGTGTTTATGACTTTGTTCATTCTGTCTGGGTGATGTCCCTTTCATCTCTTCCCATTTTATCCTGCGCCTCTTGTTATTCCCATTTCGCCCTGTCTGCACCCCTCCTAATTACCTTTTGGTCCTCACCTGTTGGTAGAGGGGAAAACAGTGTGCGTTCCCTAATAGTCTCTTCTCTTCACAGCTCTCCTCGCCTGCTGGAGAGATTGAGATTTTCCCCTTGCGGCCGTTCCATTTGGAATGACTTTACTTTGTTAAAAAAATATACAGTAAAGATAATTTCCCTTTGGGAAAATCTATGTTCGTCTATATCTATTTTATACATAACTAGCAGTATTCCCGTTTTCGTATTGAAAATACATTATAAAGAAACTTAAAATTTACCATCAGGTGCAAATTCCTATAGTGTTCTAAATGACATTGTTATTCAAAACATTCTATTACAATAATTAAATTAAAGCTCCAAAAAGAAAGTTCTCTATTCTCGCTATACAAAACTCAATATTTAGTGTAGTAAAATGAAGGTCGCGTATACTGCACCCTATTTGAAATGACTGATGGGTAGGTCCCATAATTTTTTTTTATTGTTAATATTGCTAATGAAGACAACAAATGTGCACACTTTACAACTTAGCTGAAAAGTGTTTATGACTTTGTTCATGCTGTCTGTCTGTCTGTGTCCGTTCACACGATAACTGCCGTAAAAACAACTTTATCAAAATGAAGCGCTTATAAGAGCACAGTTGGACAGATCACGCAAGGCTTCGGATCCTTCAGATATTAGGCAAGTTTGAATCTGAAACTCAGCTCCCATGGTTTATCTAAGCGCGTTTGAAACTTCTTCTTCTTCTTTTCTTCTGATAGATACAAATGGAAAATTAATCAATGGCTAAATCCTCCAACGTCCCCTTTTTAACACTTTTCAACTATGTTGTGAAGTGTTTATGACTTTGTCCATTCTGTCTGTCTGTCTGGGGAGACAGACAGACAGAAGGTCTGGGGATTAGTTTTGGATTTAACCCGGGTAGAAAAAATGAAATACATTGAACCCTATACGACCGAATTTTTCAAACATTTTTTAAGCGGATTTAAAATTCACAAATTGTTTCGAAAATTTTAGGTAATATTGAAATTATTCCATAAAATATACAAAAAAAAATTTCAGCGAAATATATTCAGTAGTTTTTTAAATGAAAATTAAAATAATAATTACATCTTTTATATGAAGTGACCATGATATGAAGAGATCACGTGGCCCACTTCAAAATAAAATATGGCATCCACCTTGAGTCAAAATCGCGATTTTTAAATTTCTTTTTAATTCATATTGAGTGTTGTATCCGTCCAAAAACCGCTTTATTTTTGCTTAAATTCTGTGCATCTACATACTGAAACAACGCAATGACAATATATTTGAGTTTAAATGATCATCCAAATTTGATTATTTCTATAACGAAGCCTATTTTTCACTTATGTAAAATGTAAACAGCAAAATATGTAAGATGAGTTGTATAAGAATTGCTGTATTTTTTTAACGCAAAAGTACTTAGCTCATGGAGTCTGCATAGCTGATATGAATGAAATATATCCATTGATTTTACAAAGAGATTAACGATTTTTTTTTATGAAGATTAAAGCATAGAGTTTAATTACTTGTAGCTCCATGGTCTTAAGTTTTTAAATAAAATAAATTATTTTAGTACTGTGATGAATGAAATGATTGGGAAAATGTTATGAATAAAATGTTGGTTTTAATGAGAGAGCCAGGCGTGTTATTTTTTCTATGTCGTCATTTGAATGAATGTCAGTTGTTTTCGATGAAGTTTTCAAATATATTAAATTATTGAAGTATCATGATGATTTTAAAAATATTACCGAGGAATGTATCGCATTTTAGATATGTTTAAACCAGGCAATTTATATTTCAATGCAGTCATTTGAATGAAGTTCATTTTTTCCGATGAAGCTTTAAGTTTTCAAATATAATAAATTAATGAAGTATTGTGATAAGTTTTAAAATATTACTTGGGAATATATTGCATGTTAGAGATGTTTACATAAAATTGCATTGAAGTTGGAAAGTGTTTCATAATCAATTCGTCATGCATTATTGATCTTTCTTGTTTGTGATATGTTACAAATTTATATTTCTAATTTGATGTATGGTCCCCATTCACAATGTTCAATTTTCAATTAAATATAACTCGCTCAATTTTAAAGCTTCAGATATGTCTAAAAGGGTCGTATTAAAATTTAAAAAGTTCTTGAAAATTAATGTGAGGACTATTTCATTAACCTAGTCTTATTTCCTACTTTCCATTTAGTATTTTTGTAATTTACTTTGCTCACTTATCTCCAACAGGTAAAGAATTAAAACGTGTTTCAATCTTTTTGGGACACCCTGTATACTGCGCAAACACAATTACAATAAGTTTGAGTTTAAATAATCATCCGATTCTGATTATTTCTACAACGAAGCCTAATTTTCAAGAATTGAGAATGTAAACACACAAAGCTGTAAGAGACATACATGTCCAACTTCGCAGAAGTAGGCGCAGTTTTTTTATGGGTGCATATCTTTCTTTGCAACAGAGTGTATATAGCTTCAATGTTTTTTCACCAGTGATTTGATCGAATTTTTAATCACCTTTCTAAAAGCTCAGTATCAGCATGTCAGAGCACCAAATGCAACCCGGAAGGCTGAAAAAAACATCTGTTTACTAATTCTACTCTGTTGAATTCCGAATGTGGGAGTCCTTTTCCAAATTAATCCTTGGATCTGGGAAAATTGTTTCTCAAAATTTTGCCTGTTTTGTTATTACTTTCCCTGCAATACATGGTAATGTATAGGGAAAGTATTGCAATCATGACGAAAATCGCAACTCGAGTTTTCGACGGATCTACACGTTTCGAGAACTCTAGAATACGAAAAAACTATTTTTAGCATGACGTCTGTGTGTGTGTCTGTCTGTGCAGATTTTGTATCCACTCTAACTAAAAAAACTAATTGACCGATTTTCATAAAATTTGGTAGGTAAGTCACTTGTGGGCGAATCTGGTGCTGATTAGTTATGGGTATGATTTGGGATAAAAGAATCCGCCTTTTTCTGCAAAATGGGCAGCAAAAGCTTGTATCCACTCTAGCTGAAAATCTAATGGACCAAATTTCGCAAAATTTGGTAGATAAGTCGCTTGCAGATCACCCTGGTGCTGATTAGATTTTGGTACGATTCGAAAAAAAATAACCTGCCTTTTTTTGCAAAATAGCCCGCAAAAATCTTCAAAATTTAAAATAAGAAACTGCGTATGCTCAAATATATCCATTAAAATCTTGTTTTATACGTAATTTTTAACGAAGAAAAGAATGAGACCAACACCATTACACTAGGACTAGCCGTTCTCGAGGTATTTTAGTTTTTTCGTATTTCTCTACGCCACCTTTGAAAATAAGTCCAGTTACCAAATTAGAACGAAAATTGAATTAAAAGTGAATTAAATTTAATTAAAATAAAGAGCACGTGGATATAAGTCTGCAGGGAAAGTCATGTGCTGCCCACATCAGATTTTTACTTTCCCTGCAATACATGGTAATGTATAGGGAAAGTATTGGAATCATGCCGAAAATCGCAACTCGAGTTTTCGACGGATCTACACGTTTCGAGACCTTTAGAATACGAAAAAACTATTTTTAGCGTGACGCATGTGTGTGTATCTGTCTGTCTGTCAGTGCAGATTTTGTATCCACTGTAACTAAAAAAGTAATTGACCGAATTTCATAAAATTTGGTAGGTAAGTCACTTGTAGGCGAATCTGGTGCTGATTAGTTTTGGGTATGATTCAGGATAAAAGAACTCGCCTTTTTTTGCGAAATGGCCCGCAAAAGCTTGTATCCACTCTAGCTGAAAATCTAATGTACCGAATTTCACAAAATTTGGTAGATAAATCGCTTGTGGGTCACCCTGGTGCTGATTAGATTTTGGTATGGTTCGGAAAAAAATAACATGCCTTTTTTTGCTAACTGGCCCGCAAAAATTGACAAAATCTAAAATAAAAAACTACGTATGCTGAAATATATCCATTAAACGCTTGTTTTATACGTAATGTTTAACGAGGAAAAGAATAAGACCAACCCATTACACTAGAACTAGCCGTTCTCGAGATATTTTTATTTTTTTGTTTTTTTCTCTACGCCACCTTTGAAAATGAGTCCAGTTACCAAATGAGAACGAAGATTGAATTAATAGTTAATTAAATTTAATTAAAGTAAGAGAATGCATATATAAGTCTGCAGAGAAAGTCATGTGCTGTCCACATCACATTTTTTTTGTGTTTATAATCTCAGTTCGAAGGTTTGCAACAACATAATGCAATTGCAGGGTTATGAAAACTCAATGCTTAAAGAAATAGAAGGATAATTGTATTCAGCTCATGGAGTTAAAGGTGAGACCACCTCTATGGTTTAGCTGATTCGGAAAATTAATTTTGAGAGGCCATCCCAATTTAAAAATTCAGAATATGAATATCCAAGCCATGGAGTTAGAAATATTTGTTTTCAGCTTTATCTTCAAAATCACCTTGTAAACAATGCAGTTATGCAAACTTTCATCAGTTTGAAAAAAAAAAATTGCACATTTTTATGAACCCCCGTTTTAAGTTCTTGAGTGTGAAAGAAAAAAAAATCTTGCCATGGCTTTAATTTTGAATAACGAATCAGTCTTTTCATATGTTGAAAAAACAATATTTATACTTGAACTCCTACATGTTGTTATTTTGCAAAAAATAACTGTTATATTATTTCGTATCTTGTTTCATCTTTAATCATATGATTTAGAAAATGTCATAGCACAAAAAATGAATAACAAAGTTCAAGATTTATTTTAAACTAAAATTACCAGAAACATTATATATTTTTAATTAAGGTGAAGATATTTATTGAGTTTAGACACATAACCTAAAACATTTGAAAATATTTTAAAAAAGTATTTTTTGGAAAATCATAAATATTGATTTTCACACTTTCTGTTTTAAATCTGGCAAAAATGCATTTCATTATGATTTTTCTTTCACAGATTAAAAGGTTTAAGTTTATTGCATGCAAATATGTCCCATATATATATTAATTTCTAGACAAATAGTTTAATAAACATTTTGTAATCATACTTGCAGACACAAGAATTTCTAACTGAGAAAAACAGATTTACAAAAACTTTAAAATGGTGGAAATTTCAATACAGACAAATGTATTTTTATCTTAATTAGCGAATGAATAGGATGCGGTTTGTTTTAAACTTTCTACAAGAACGTAATATGCATATTATTAAATTCAATTTGAAAAATCAATTTTTTGTAGAATTTCCATACAAAAGAATTCTTTGCGATGACAGGAATCAACACTTTTGGATAAGCGGGAATAGAAACGCACGTCAAGAAGTGAACGTCTTACAGAGAGAGCGTCCATCAAAAAGGAAGTAGCGTACTTAGCTTGTCACTCATGTCACTTCGTTATATAGGGCTAGAGTTTGTCTAAAACTAATCCAAATGACAATTTTCAAAAGGGAGGTTAATGTACGAAATTTTGATGACATGTTGGTTGACATTTCTTATCACAAATAAAATTTTAATATTTTTATCAGGGGAGGGTGTATACCTCTTGGGTGGTGGGCGGGTTAGCTCACTCTGGTCTTTACCTGAGTACGGTCCTGCGCACACTAGGATTACAGCAACTCGGGGGGGGGGGGGGGGTGCAGCTTCAAACAGTATGGATGCCACCTGAAAAAACGGCACTGGTATATACATAGAATCGAGGAGAAATTGCAGGTAAGATCTATTTAGGTAGACAAAACAGGTCATTCCCACTTCGTGGTAATAATTTATAGTTATTACTGGAGGGATGCAGCTGTTTTTTGGAAATGCCAATAACATGGCTGTAAATTCTTTGTGAATTAGGTGGGCAGTCGAAAAAGTTCAGATAACCAGTTGTATTTGTCATTAGAATAAACATATTTCCTGGGAGAAAGGAGGAGCTTGGTTGGTATTCGAGTTAGTTTAAGGAGCTATGGTAAGAAAATGTGAACAAGGCTGAACTGAAATGTGACATTTACGTTCATAGCATTTTCTTTCAATTATTTTTGTGATTAAAATATTTCATTTTTTGGTATTTAGTAAAATATAAAATTAGAAAAAAATCCTGAAATTTCTGAGAGGGGGCAAGCCCCTTCTGGAAAAATTCAGAAGGGGCTCGTGCCCCTATGCGTCCGGGTAGTCGGTGCCTATGGAATAGTGCATAGGGGCTTTAACGCTTGACGATAAATGTGGCAAACGTAGCGACTAATTTAGCTAAATATCGCGCACTTTGAAATATGTTGCACCAGATTGACGACAATATGCTCAAAACTGTGAAAATTACGCTAAATTAATGGAAATGATGCTATATTTATTAATCAATTATTCAAATATTTTAATATTTGGAATGTATTGTTTATGGTGGATGATGACAGCTGCCAATTTAAACTTGCGCGAATTTTAAGTTAAATGGGTTCTCAAAACTGTTTTACATGCTGTTTTCCGGTAGATCGCAAAATACATTTCAACAATAAAGTCATTGCGCCGCAGATCTCATACAACATTTTTTTATTGTGAAAGAAGGAAATTCATTGAGTTATATAGAGAAAGTCATGCGTTGCCCACATCAGATTCTTTTTGGAAAATTCGGATGAGATAATTTTTATTAGACCATTACTCTGAAATGTATTCGATATTCCACTGCCTACACGAGATTTAAAAATATATAATGATAAATTTAATGTATATGTATTCCATTTTAAATTAATAGCTTTTATTTTCTCTACATAGTTTGTGGTAAAATTCCGAACCTAGTTCTTTGTTATTAATAGCGTTTAATATATGACCTAAGTTGTTTGGCCGACATTCACCAGATAAGCCAGAAATTGATTAATATTTTGCTAAAAATATTCCAATGAGAAGTATCAGATTCTTATTTTTATGGATATACATGTTTGGAGCATTCCTGAACATAATTCCAATCTTTTTGTTCTGTGTCTATGAGTCAGTGGACACATTGTCTCTTGAAAAAATTAGGCTATTAAAATAATATGGGCTACAATTATTTTAATCACTCAATGTAAGTTCTATTCATGTTTACAGAGATTAGATGAGGTGAATGCTCTTAAATTATATTTTGGCGCGTGAAACATAATATTTAAAATAACCAAATGCAAAAAGAAATGCCTTTGCATATTTAATTTATTACTTCAAAAATAATGATGTAATTTAAAGTCCATCAATTTAATGTCCGTTTTCCATATAAAACTAACAATATTTTCAAATATACAAATAATTTGTCTGAGTGTTATCATAGTATTAGATAAGTTAATTAAATTAATTAAACATGCTTATTGTTATGAAATGAGAGAATGCATTGCAGTGAATTTAACCTATAGGAATGGATAAGGAGTTATTGGAATCGTTCTATAGACACAAAAAAAGTTTATATCCCACAGGACAGGATTTTAAAGTTATCCTCCTAAAATTTTGACTTTTATGATATTATTTTTTAATTAATCATTGACAGATTCATTTATTTGTGATGGCAGCTGAGTCCTAGACTAAATATGTACTTAAATGGGACTAAATAATTCAGGAAAACGAATTATTTGTCTTTGATTTATATATAAGCTTACTAGTAATAAAAATCTGATGTGGGCAGCACATGACTTTCCCTGCAGACTTATATTAACGTTCATTTTATTTTAATTAAATTTATTTAACTTTTAATTCAATTTTCGTTCTCATTCGTTAACCGAACTTATTTTCAAAGGTGGGCTTAGAGAAAATACGGAAAACTAAAATATCTCGAGAACGGCTAGTCCTAGTGTAATGGGGTTGGTCTTATTATTTTCGTCGTTAAAAATTACGCATTAAACGTGCATTTAATGGATATATTTGAGTATACCTAGTTCTTTAGTTTAGATTTTGACGATTTTTGCGGGCCATTTTGCAAAAAAAGGCAGGTTATTTTTTCCGAATCCTACCAAAATCTAATCAGCACCAGGGTAACCCACAAGTGACTCATCTACCGAATTTTGTGAAATTCGGTCCATCAGTTTTTCAGTTAGAGTGGATACAAGCTTTTGCGGGCCATTTCGCAAAAAAAAAGGCGGGTTCTTTTATCCCGAATCGTACCCAAAACTAATCAGCACTAGACTCGCTCACAAGTAATTTACCTACCAAATTTTGTGAAATTCGGTCCATTAGTTTTTTAGTTAGAGTGGATACAAAATCTGCACAGACAGACACACACACAGACGTCAAAAATAGTTTTTTCGTATTCTAGAGGTCTCGAACCGTGTAGATCCGTCGAAAACTCGAGTTGTGATTTTCGGCATGATTCCAATACTTTCCCTATACATTGCCATGTATTGCAGGGAAAGTAAAAATCTGATGTGGGCAGCACATGACTTTCCCTGCAGACTTATATTAACGTTCTCTTTATTTTAACTAAATTTATTTCACTTTTAATTCAATTTTCGTTCTCATACGGTAACCGGGCTTATTTTCAAAGGTGGCGTAGGGAAAGTACGAAAAACTAAAATATCTCGAGAACGGCTAGCCCTAGGGTAATGGGGTTGGTCTTATTCGTGGGGTTGGTCTTATTCGTGGGGTTGGTCTTATAATTTAGAAAAATTATTTTACCCTTCTAAAAATTATGGAGTTGTTAATTAATATATTTTAACAATTTACGTATTATATTTAAACAATTACGTATAATACGCGCCAATAGATGAATATTAGACCATTACTTTTCTATTGTTTTGCTTTAAATAGAATAAAAAGGCAGTATAGAGTTTTGTCTATTGATCAGTTAAAAGAACACCATTCAATAAAATTTCCATTCGGCAATATCGAAAAACCCCTATATACAAGTCTTTTCTTAAGTAAAACTTGAAGTTTTTCTAGATGAGTGGCAGAACGTAATTGAAAGATTTATTTTTCTTTCTGGACGACAACGTTTGATGACATCGCGTCTTTTTTGAGCAACGTCGGGTACATTTTCTAGTGAAGTAATATTTCGAAAATGGTTCCACATAATGTTTTCATTCATTCATGTTCAATATTGTTCAGGTACCGTTGTAAGACGCGCTTCTTTCATGAGCTTACGTTCAAAAGTTAATTTTTTATTGGTTTTCTTAAAAAATCTTTAAAAATGTCTTTCTGAAGTTGGCAAACATTTTTAACGTCAGGGCAGATATAAGCTTTCTTTGAAATTCCCCTTGCAAGTTCTTTTTTAAAAAATTATCTGTAAAAGTACTTAAAATATATTCAAGTTTTTTTTTAAGAACTTGAATAAACATCTTTAGAAGACTCGAAGCCAATGCTGTCTGTACGTGAGAAAGTGAAAACATCAATAAGTGCAACATGGTTACATTTTTCTTTTTGCTTACAATTCAAATTATTTCCATGTGTTCTATTTATGTAGGATCGAATAGTTAATTAAATAAATATATTTAGCCAAAACTATATTATTGGTAAAATTTTTCGTTTTGCTTCATTTTTAACTGTCTAATACTCTTCATAGATAAAGTACTGTATACAGAAACAGGATATCAAGAGAAAAAATGTCTAACGAAACTTCATCAAGAGGAAATAAGAAGAAGAAGCCTGAACCTTGTTTCTATAAACTTCATGAGGAAATGCTCCAGATATCGAAGAGATGCTCTGATGAATTATTAGAGCAGACAAAAGAAAAACCCTTCGGGACGATAAATGAAGATTTTCGTAATTCACTCACGTGCTCGAGGATAGAAGTCCCAAATGGATATTTTTCGGAGCACAGAAACATGCCTATTCAAGAAATTGAAGGTACACCTACAAGCAACATTGCAACAGGAATTATCTCTCAAAGTGTGCCCCTCTTTGTGATTGAGGATGACATTGAGACGGCAAACAACGTCACAGAAGATGTTTCTCAGTTAAGCAGCAATATATCGTTTGCTGAGGTGCAGGTTAAAATAGTATCCACAGAAAAGGACAGAGAGGCGTATACTGTTGAGGTAGAGGATATATCTTCCGATGAAAATGAGGAAGTAAATCGTGCAGAAAAGCTTTATGAGTGCACTCAATCTGATGATAAAAGCATTGAGTCAGTGAGTAAGAAATTAAAAATGGAGAATTGCGTTCTTCGCGAAAGGAATGTCCCAAATCCTATGCGTAAGACACATAAATGCGAAATTTCTGGACCTTTTAAAATACGTATTTCCGTGGCTAAAAATTAATTTAATATTCGTAGCATTGATTTTGCTTGGCTGATAAAATCACACCGTCCAAATTAATACAAAATCTCGGTGACAACAGTGTTCTAAATTTTTCATCAATTGATGTTTCATTAAAATATGTTTTAATCTTATAGTATTGGTCATAATTAAAACATTTTTTTACTTGGTGTACATTGTAAATTTGTTGGTTACGCAATTTAGGAACCTCCAAATATATATCAATTATGAGACAAATTATGAGATGACAATTAATAGGCAATTACGATGTATGTCGAACAATAATCTCTGTCTAAATATTTTTTCTTAAGTCATGGAAGATATGTTATTTCATTTTTGTACGTTTTATTTAAAATTAAATAAATTGTTTTTGCATGTATTACTGTTCGTAATTATTTTTACTGTCGGTAATAATTTTAACGTGTAGAGGATGGACTACTATAATTACTTTTACGAGAGTTTCATTATTACTCCAGATACATGCTATTTTATGCATTTCAAAACTTATTCTCGCGTATGCAAGAATAATTTGTATAACAATGTAATCTGAAAATAACCATATGATATTTTGAATATATTTCTCATCTTAAATATTTTCGTTCGAAAATTCTGAGGAATTTTGATTTATAGAAACCCTGATTGTATCTCTTCAAGAAATATATACATAATTTTAAATTTAAAATGGGTGTTGGTATAACTTATTAGAATTAAAATGAAATGAATGGTGTACTGTACAGATATACATTTTATTTATTCAAACATTATTCTGGCGGAAACTTTTCTCTTTAAGTGGATTTCATCTCTCAGAGAATTTCTAAACCAAGAATTGTTCGCCCGGACTTATCAAGTGCAAAACTGCATCAACTGATTATAGATTATACTGTAGTATGAATGGGACAAAGTACATTTTGGGAATTATTCTGAACTTGTATGCCAAACTATAATTATAAGTAGGGGGGATGGCGTTGGAATAATCCCCCTCATATAATCGTAGACAGCATATCAGATAGGGAAAGTAATGGAATAAGGCCATCACAGTACTACTTGAAATCCTTGAAGGGGAGGGGGGAATAGCCACTAACTTCCTTAAACAGCGTCTGTACAGGTACGGATTGGGTTAAAGTTAGTTTACTTATCAGATCACAGTTTAAGATTCTTGCATAATGTTCTTTTAAACCTGCCATCTACACAACTATCTTCCTCCAAAGATATGATTAAATTAACACAAATAACATTGCTGATCTATTGAAGATCACTTAATATTGCGCCCTTAAAATAAATGTTGATAATCTCCTATTCAGTAAACCCTCTTAAATGTATCTTTCGATGCATTGCATCCTGAAGAGTATGCCAGCTAGATGCGGAACTACAAAACCGCGTAACTTTGCAAGGATGAGAGAAGGGGTAGGGGTCAGAGTTAATGAAGGACCCAATTACAAATTATAGAATAAATACTTCAAAAATGTTTGGCGGATAGGGAAGGGGCTGGCCTGAATTTGGTGGATGGTATTAAGGCTTTAGTATTATGATAGACTCACATTAAATCACGAAATACAAAAAACCTTATTGTACTTATTTTCCATGTAATTAAAAATTAAGTACATTCTTTCATAAATTTTTAAATTATAATTGTAACATAATACAATTTTTAATTAGTTTTGAAGTTTTCTATATTTTTATTTGTAACATATATTGTTAAAGTTGCACTTAAGCTCAATTCTTCAATTGTACCAATTACTTAGCATTTTTGACTGAATAAAATCTAATAAATGGTTTTGTTTTCTATCAAAGCTAATTTGAATTTTCATATTTGTTAGTGGTGATAATACATTGAAATCGTCGTCTGTGATAGAGCGTAGTAGAAGTTCATCTGCTTAAAGCCACGATTACTCTCCTATAGTAGATGACTGCATTCAAATATATCACGAGTCTTCCATGGCAAGAAATCTTTCCATGGAGTTTATTGTCTGCAGTAAGAGATTAATCTCTATTTGAAGGTCTTGATGTCGCAGATCTATCTCTCAACTTTAATTTCAACCGCTGATTTCGCCATTACATCATTTTATCTTAGTCCAGAAATGAATAGATTAGGGAGAGGCGGGGGGCGGGGGCTGAATCCCATTTTGCTTCTCAGAATTTAAATTGGATTGATATGTGGCCAGTATGCTGACTTGAGAGGAAATAGGGCTCATTCTTACAAAATATCGTGATTAAGCTTTTATCCATTATTTGGATTGTTTGTTATATGGAGGCATGTACTTAGAAATGTATATGCTTTATAAGCACATACGTTTGTTGCGACTATGTCCGTTAAAAAAGTTTACTGTATTTTTATGTTTTGCGATAGAATAACATTTTATAATCACACAAATTATGCTACTTTACATTTATTGCAATGCATTATCTTCTTATTCTTTTGATTTTCACTCTTATAAATTGTATGTTTCACCTAACTCAGATGCGATTTAATATATGTAAAATAATTCCTAAAATAAATACATTTTCTTCTATTGTACACAAAGAATTTTTGTACTGGCATCAGTCATGTCATTAATGTAATTTTTTTTTTTGTATGTTATACTAAGGATTAAATAAAGTGTTTTTGTATGCATAACTGTCTGTAATTATTTACTGTCATTCGGAGCTAATTATCCTGCGTAACAGACTACTGCTATTCCTTTCATGACATATTTATTATCAATCTAAATGCATTCTCCTGATCTTTTATAATACTCGTATTAAAATCTTATCTTCGTATATACCGGGTGATTCAAAAGTTCAGAGCAAAAGTAAAACGCTATAAAAAAATATCTATGGGTCGGAGAGACATGCGGTTTACAGGTTAATATTCACCGTGGTGGGGGGATTTTGTATGGCATGAAGAAAATAGTTCAAAATCTCGACACTAGGGGAGCGCTGCTGTGAAGAAAACAATGCGAGGTAATAATTGTGAAACGAGATGTTTTATTTCAGCATGATTTACAGCTGCAAGTGCTCAATGTGTCCACCACCACTTTCCAGTACTGAGTGCAGTCGCAGTATTACGGCTGATACAGCATGAAACTGTTAGAAATAAATGATCTCCTCGCTGCGAAAGACAGACAAACCCATAAACACTGACTCTCGCCTTTCCGCAGAAGAGGAATGTGTTTACTTCGAGAAATCTGCGCGCGCATCAAAGAGACTATACCGGTACACTTACGAACTGAAGTTCTGTTCTGTGTTGTGGATGTTTTCGAATGATGTCGCAGCAAAATGCTTGTTTCTTAATTTTCCTATGTAATTTTTAAATGCAGAATCTAATTAAATAATATGTTTTTTCTTTCAATTAAGAGTAATTATTCCCGACATCAAGATGGTAACGAAACACAATAAAATTATATTTCGTTTAAGACTTTAGGGGAAAAGACGACAATTTGCCCTACGCCTATCGCTGAGAAAGGTAAGCATTTTTACCTATTTATAATTATGCTGTTTAAAAAGAAAAATGATAATAACATATGTTTCTAATGGTGAGTCAGAGCGCCATTACCTCTGCAAAACCGAGCTACTATATTTTTATCAGATTATGAGACTGAAGTTGTTGCCTGTCTCGCTGGAGAAATTGGTATTAACAAAATAAAATAGCAGCATTTTCATGAACAATAAAATTATTTGAAAAAGGGCATAAAAATAAGTAACTGAAAAGAAAATTGATATACAAATATATCACAATTATTTTTCATTCCCCATTGACTTCGTAAAAAACTTCCAAACCGAAAGTGATTTTTTTACGGAATAAGATTAAAAGGAAATATCGCACTGCAAATAAACAAAAAAAAAAGGAAAATATTTCTCAAGGAAACTAAAAATAAGATATAATGGCATCTATCAAGGAAAGTCACTTGATCGAAAAATTAAACCAGGGCAACTATTCCAATTGGAAGTTTAAAATGGAAATGACACTATTGAATAAAGAACTATCAGAAACGATAACAGAAGTGGCTCCGGACCCAATTACCGACGAATGGCAGAAAAAAGATAGAAAAGCCAGAGCGCTCATAAACTTATGTATTGAGGATTCCCAAATCGTTCACGTCAAGCATCTCACCTCGGCGCGCGATACATGGAATGCGCTTCGTGCAATACACGAAAGAGCTAATTTATCCAGCAAACTATACCTTTTACGAAAGTTGTACAGTATAAAGTTAGATGAAAGGGGAAACATGCA
This sequence comes from Amaurobius ferox, assembly GCA_951213105.1. NCBI lineage: Eukaryota > Metazoa > Arthropoda > Arachnida > Araneae > Amaurobiidae > Amaurobius > Amaurobius ferox. The sequence goes on along the minus strand of OX578154.1, from coordinate 14,878,531 downwards.
ACAACATATAACCAAAATTCTGGAAACAGTGGATAAACTTAAAGCAATCGGGGAGGAAATAAATAATTCGCATATATCAGCACTATTTCTGTGTTCGCTACCCCCCAGTTACGAAACGCTGATAACGGCGTTGGAAGCGCGACCAGAGGATGAACTGACACCGGAATTCATTAGCAGCAAACTGATTGATGAATATAATAGACGTAGGGATCACCAAGAAATGCCGCAAAATATGGCAAAGGCTTTTCACGCGAATAAAAAATTCTCTAACACCTACAGCTACAAAATGGATAACAAATACTGCTCACATTGCAAAATGAAGAACCACAACAAATCTGAATGTTGGCGTCTAAAGAATAAGACCAATGAGCCCGGCAGATATAAAGATTATAAAAATAAATTCAGACACAACTCATCACAGTTAGTGTATGAGGGAAACGACAGACCTGCCGCGAAATCACAAACACAAGAAAGATATTCAGACACTGTAGATAAAGTAGGATCGAAATTTAGAGACTTAGCGCTCATAACTAATCAAACTGAAGAAGACAGTTGGATCGTTGATAGTGGTTCCTCATCCCACATAACAAATAATGAGAATTTATTCACTAAAATAAATAATGAAAACAAATCGGAAGTTATCTTTGCTAACGGTAAAGCCTTAACCGCCTATGGGTCAGGCGAAGTAAAAATAAAAAGTCGAGCCTCGGATGGAGAGATAAGACAAGTAACACTACAGGAAGTACTATTTGTGCCAGAACTGAAAGCTAATTTATTTTCCGTACGAAAAGCAACACAGCATGGATGCAAAGTAACTTTTACTAAAGACAACTGTCAGTTAACTTACAATGATGAAATATTCTTAGAAGGAAAAATAAAAAATAACCTATATGAGCTAGACCTGCTCACACCACAAAACAAAAATGTTACATATATGGTAAATAACTGTAACAACCCCAATTGTGTTACATTATGGCACAGAAGAATGGGTCACAAAAACTTCGGCTCTATAAAGGAAATTAAATCGAAACAGTTAGCCGAAGGCATAAACATCAATGAATGTAAACATGAACTAAATTGCGAAACTTGTATAAAATCAAAACTCACCGACATGCCATACCCCAAATCTACTCAAAACAGGGGGACTCATATTCTACAACTTGTGCACAGCGACGTATGCGGACCAATGCAAACTCCCACTATAGGAGGAAAATCATACGTGTTAACATTTATTGATGATTTCTCCAGGTACACAATGACCTATCTCTTATCAAAAAAGAGTGAAGTTTTGTGTAAACTGAAGGAATACATTGCTTTTACGACAAACAAATTCGGAAAAAAACCAGAAATACTGAGAAGCGATAATGGCGGCGAATACGTCAGTAAAGAATACGAGGAATATTTAAGTGACAACGGCATACATCACCAGTTGACCGTGCCACACTGTCCATCCCAAAATGGCGTAGCGGAAAGAAAAAACAGGTCACTAATCGAGATGACACGAGCTATGTTGTCAGAAGCAAATTTAGGCAAAAAATTTTGGGGAGAGGCTATAAACACTGCCAATTACTTACAAAATAGACTTCCCACAAAGGCCAATACAAAAACACCGTACGAAATGTGGACTGGTATGAAACCAAATCTTCGTCATTTAAGAGTCTTTGGCTGTAAAGCATATTCCTACATCCATAAAAGCAAACGAGGAAAATTAGATGAAAAAGCCCAAGAAGGGATTTTTGTCGGATACGACGACAGATCAAAAGCTTACAGAATATATACAGAAGGAAAACACATAACACTTGCTAGAACAGTTAAATTCCTCGAAAAATCAATGCAAATTTCAGAATTAAGCTCAAAGGAATTATTCGAAGGAACAGATAGTGAAGTCGAAAAAACTAATGCTCAAACAGATGAAAAACCCGAAGAGAATGAGATTGAGTTTGAGGCACCGTCAGATGATGAACAAATAAACTCTGATAACATAACCGCTAATCAACCTCGCAGATCCGAGAGATCGAACAAGGGAGTACCTCCCGATCGACTCATCTACTTAGCGCAACAAGCTAACACCGTCGAACCCAGAGACTATAATGAGGTACTAAAAATTAAGAGCCCACAAGAGAAACAAAATTGGCTAGACGCAATGGAAGAAGAAATGCAATCTTTGCAAGAAAATAACACATTCACATTAATGGACCCCCCGCATGGAAGAAAAATAGTAGGTTCAAAATGGACATATAAAATTAAACACGACTCTCAGGGAAAAATAGCTAAATACAAAGCTAGACTGGTAGCAAAAGGATTTTCACAAAAATACGGTGAAGATTATTACGAAACCTTCGCACCAGTGGTCTCACACAGCACAATTAGAGCATTCCTGGCAGGAGCAGCATTTAGAAAACATAACGTACAACACATTGATATTAAAACTGCTTTCTTACACGGGGATTTAGACGAAACAGTTTACATACAACAGCCAGATGGCTACATCTCCCCTGGTAACGAAAACAAAGTATGGAAATTAAATAAAGCAATATATGGGTTGAAACAGGCCGCACGAGCCTGGCATCTAAAAATAGGTGACTCTCTAAAACAACTAAAATTCGTGCAGAGTACTACTGATCCATGTCTATTCAAAAAGGGAAAAGGAAGAGAAACTATCTATATAATCGTATATGTGGATGATATTCTAATATCAGGATCAGAAGATCAAATTGATAAAACAACGAAAGAATTGGGCAGACAATATGAATTAAAAAATTTGGGTGAAGTTAATTATTACCTTGGAATTAGCATAAGGAAAAACCATGATGGAGATTATCTATTAAATCAAAAAAATAAGATTGAAGAAATTGTAAATACATTTAATTTGCAAGATTCAAAACCCTATAGTACACCAATGGAAACTGGATATTTGAGAAATGAAACAGAAGAAAACCTGCTTCCTAATAACACTAAATATCGCCAAGCTATTGGAGCTCTTCTATATATTGCCACGGTCACAAGACCAGACATCACAGCCGCAATAAACATTTTAAGTCGGAGAAATGAGAAACCACGTCAAATGGATTGGAACGCAGTAAAGCGTCTAATAAGTTATCTAAATCATACAAAGGATCTAAATTTGGTAATAAAATCAACGACAAAACCAATTCTCACAACATACGCTGATGCCGACTGGGCAAGCGATAAAACGGATCGGAAATCCACGAGTGGTAATCTTTTCTTAATTGATGATTCTCCTATACACTGGTTAAGCAAAAAACAATCATGTGTTGCACTTTCCTCAGCAGAGGCGGAATATATATCCGCTGCTAACGCAGTTCAAGAAGTAATGTGGTTAATCAACCTACTCAAAGATCTCGATATGTTTCAACAGCTCCCGATTACTATTTTCGAAGATAACCAGTCATGTATAAAAATGATTGAATCACCGAAGTACATGTCAAGAACCAAGCATATTGACATCAGATTCCACGCCATAAGAGATTTTCAGGAATCGGGTGTAATCCAGTTGAGTTATCTTCCAACTAAGCTAATGACAGCGGACATGATGACAAAACCACTGCCAAAGCCTGAATTTCTGAAGCACAGATCCAAACTGCTACAGCCGTGATATGCAGCTCCAGAGATCAAGGGGGACTGTTAGAAATAAATGATCTCCTCGCTGCGAAAGACAGACAAACCCATAAACACTGACTCTCGCCTTTCCGCAGAAGAGGAATGTGTTTACTTCGAGAAATCTGCGCGCGCATCAAAGAGACTATACCGGTACACTTACGAACTGAAGTTCTGTTCTGTGTTGTGGATGTTTTCGAATGATGTCGCAGCAAAATGCTTGTTTCTTAATTTTCCTATGTAATTTTTAAATGCAGAATCTAATTAAATAATATGTTTTTTCTTTCAATTAAGAGTAATTATTCCCGACATCAAGATGGTAACGAAACACAATAAAATTATATTTCGTTTAAGACTTTAGGGGAAAAGACGACAATTTGCCCTACGCCTATCGCTGAGAAAGGTAAGCATTTTTACCTATTTATAATTATGCTGTTTAAAAAGAAAAATGATAATAACATATGTTTCTAATGGTGAGTCAGAGCGCCATTACCTCTGCACAACCGAGCTACTATATTTTTATCAGAAACAGCGTATTAACGGGAATGGTTGCTACCTCCTGCCGTAAGGCGCCTTTCAGTGCTGGTAAGGACTGGGGATTTCCTCTATAGACCCGTGATTTTAGGTATCCCCGCAACGAAAAATTACAAGGTATGAGATCTGGGGATCTCGCAGGCCAGTGATGTGTGCAATCACCTCCATGCATAAGTCATCTTCATGGCTTTATCTGCCGCAGCCCCCCAAGCGTCGAGAGTTTGAACTAAATTTTTTTCATACCACACAAAATCCCCCACGACGGTGAATATTAATCTGCAAACCGCATGTCTCTCCGATCCATAGATATTTTTTATAGCGTTTTACTTTTGCTCCGAACTTTTGAATCACCCGGTACATAATAATGATATGATTATGAAATGAACTGGAGTGTATCTTAACTCGACTTTCTCTTTCTAGAATGCATTTTTAATAGCTATTTTTTTCTATTTTACAAGAAAAATTTTGAGAAATAGGTTCCTTTTGTCTAAATGATTACAATTATAGCACGTTTCCCTCCATTTCAAAGGGCCTGAAGAAAATATTTCGAATGATATTACACTTGACAATGTAACCCCTGCATGCAGGTAACTTGACCCCGGGGGGGGGGGGGTAATGACGTCCCGTACAAGAAAATTGTATCGCGGATATTTTTTACAGCAATGATTAAAACTATAAAATCTTGTGATAATTGGATCATAAGTAAACCCTTTTATGCATGATTGTGTCCTATGCTGCCATGTTAAAAAACAAAAACAAAATTTCGAAGTTTTCACTCGACTTCAAAGAAATTCTATCTAGTTCTATATTTTTTTATAACAAAGCCGGATATAAAGTTTCGTGAAAATCCATTAATATTTGTAACCGCTATTGTGCAGACATGAAATCGTCCACAGACATCATAGATAGACATCACTCCAAAAATAGTTAAAACGTGTTCAAAAAGTCTTAAAACGTATATTGACATAAAAATTTCAATATCAAAAATTTTCTTGAAAACGATACTTTCTCAATACTACGTAAGGGAAAATAATTAAATGGAATGTGTTTTAATTCGAAAAACAGAATTCACTTTTAAATGTTGCTGTTGTTGACCATTGCCGTCGAGTATGTATGCTTTGAGTATGTATGCACATTCAGGTGTCCCACTCTTACCCAAGATTTGAAATTGGTACCTATGTATCTGAGAGTGTAGCATTTAGAAATTGTCTGTTTGGAAAAACGATGGGTAGAATGTCTGTGCATGCAACATGTTAAGAGATTTCTTCGTTCGAAAATTTTTATGTACCTTGGCAGAAAAATAAGTTTCTATTTATAATAACGAAATGTCAAATATAGTCACAATAAATAAAACTAGCAGTTCTTCCTTAGCAGTTGCAAAGAGTTGGCACTGCTTTTTGACCTGAAGAAGAGGGCTGTAAAACGCACTCCAAAGCAACTGTAGTTGCCTAATTATCATATGCCTGTTTCTTTAAAGAAGTATTGAATGTTTTATTCTCAAGTATACTGTTTGTGTACAATATTAGTTTATTTAAACTTGTTTTCTTCTATTTCAAGTTCAAATGAAAAAATATATTAAGGTAATTATTTGTTTAACTTGATTGACTATCAGAGACTATTCAATAGAATTGAGGTGTTCACTAATTGGAATAAAATTTCATTTGAATATCTGAATTTATTTGCAAAATATCATATTTGCAGAATCACCAGCATACATGACATCACATTGAAAATGTTCAAATAATCTAATAAGAAGTAAGAATGTACTTTCTTGAAGCATGTATTTTGGTACCAATTTTTTTTTGTACATGTCTTAATATTTTAATAGACTTTTTGCTCTTCTACTTTTAAAAAATATCCATTTTAAAAGATCTGATTCAAATTATTTGTGCATGTTTATTGTCAAAAGTGCATCCCACACAAATAGAATGCTTTAAGAAATAAACATTAAAATAATTAATGCTTGTACCCAATGCTGCAACTAGAAGTTTAGTACATAAAGCTAAAAGAATTTTGGTGCCCTTTTTCAAACGTATTTATTTTATGTATTATGGAAGAATAGTTTCTACTTTCAATTAATGTTTATTAACATCCACTGTCACATTTAATTATATGAAAATAATTCAAATTATTAAATCTTTTAATTTTGATGTATGCATTTGAGTCTTGTTATTATTATTTATTGTAACGATTTGAGACACTTCTGATTTAGTTTCAATTTCTTGAACTGAAAACATAAATATGACAGACGATATTTACAGCGAAATTAAGAAACAAGTGCGATGGCGCCATCTACTAGAATCAAGGGAAACTATCTCATTATCATAAAGTGTAAACTATGTTTGCCCCTGTGGACAAAATACACTTCAAACACGATTCTGAGAATCGACATCTTTGACAAACATCCACTGATCGTTTGTAGACACCTTAAGGCTTAAACCTTCGAGTGAGTGGCATGGGTTGGGTTGTAGAAGGGAAAAGGAGCGTCCCGAAGATCGCGTCCTTAATCGATAATAAAAACACTAGCCTGGGATCGTGCGAGGTGGGCGGGTACAACAAGGGAGGCAGAAAGCAACAAAAACCCACTGCTAGAGGCAGCCAATGGGTAACCAGAGATACCAGCAGTGAAGACTAGATTGGATGTCAAAAATAGACAAGGAATGCCTGTGGGAGAAGTTTTCCGAGCGCAGTCACTTCCTATTGGCTACATTTCCAACGCTTAGAAACCAAGATCTTGAAACAGCTGTGTAATGGCATAAAACTGTTAAAAAAGATATGCATTTATTGCAACCTGTATGAATATTCATTAACTCGTCACATCAAATTTTAATGTGAATTTCCCTCTTTATAGATTACAAAGGAAGAAGTAACAGAATTGCTCTGTGTATGCAGCAAACGTTCCAAATACCCAGGACCAGTAACGGCAGACCACTACGGAGGGAGGTGTTTACTCTTCAGAATTTTGTGTAGGTAGGTATAATTTACCTATATAAGTAAAACTTAAAATCTGTCTGTATGGGTGTTTGTCCCGTCATCACTGGAGAAAAGCCGCACAGAATTTCATGAAATAGCCTCACTTAAAATTGAGTCCATGTTTCGAGTTTCTAGAACTAGAGGTTTTCGAGAAATTAATAAAAAATAAACTACCATAGAGATAGCATTATGCAGACATGTTTATGGCCAATTTATTTGAAGAACAATATAGTATGTTCTTTAGCAACGGAATTAAATCCAATGTATTTAGCAAACGATCCTATTAAATAGTTTCCGATTTAAATAATATAAAAATGTATCTAAATATAAATTTTATCGGAATGGCATAATTTTTGTTCGGATTACATCAATTAAGGTTATAGGGTTTAAAGATTATGAGAAAATTATTGGCATGCTCAATTTTTTACGTCATCTCATATCGTTTAACTCATATATTATGCTTAACTGATTCTTGAAACAGAATATAGTACTGGTATATCTTCTAATATAATTTTAGCGTTTTTATTTGGCACATATTGATCTATTTTCATATTTTTTATAAATTTGTTTACAAAAGGAACCAGAATCTTTTATTCTCAATCTCTGCACGTGAAGATAATTTTGTATAGCGAGAACATATTCTTATACTTTTTATAGGAGATTTAAATTAAATATTTAAAAGTGTTTTGAATAACAGTATCATTTAGGATACTATAAAAATTTGCACATAACTGTGAATTTTAACTTTCTTCATATTGTATATTTCATACAAAGAAAGAGTATACTACTATAGTATAATAATATGTCTAACGTGCTTGTGTCTTTCGAGACCGTACGAAAACCCAATGGTGACCTAAAATACTGCATCCGTGAACACTCATGGTACTAATTATGGGATAGAAACTAACGGAGACGGATATTTGATTTTTTTCCCACGTAGCGGATAAATGATGGGAAGGACGTGAAAAATCTAAGCCCCTAGGTAATCTAAATGGCTGAAACTTGGCATAATTTTAGCATCGATCACGGGACAGAACCGGACCAAGCCAATTTTTTGTTTATTTTTGACAGCCATACACTGTTAAAAATAAAATATATCTGTATTAAAATACAGGTTGTAATAGTAGCTCTACAAAAAAGTGGCAGGCATCACAGAAAAGCTAGTGAAGCTAGTGTCAGCAGGTAGGGGGTTGGTAAACGTCAGCGTCAGTTGAGCCTCCTAATTTAAAAAGGTATAACTTAATTTTTGAAGAGTGTTAGTTTCTCCATCTCTGATAGGCTGAAATACCAGTTCTACTAGATTTACTAAGGAGTTGAATTGCTCCTGTGCCCCAATCAAAGTTTTTCACGAAAGCAAGATTCATGCTGACATTTAATTTCTCGATACCACATCGTTTTAAATCTGTGAAAAAGGTTTCTAATCTGGTGAAATTCTATCGCTTCAAAAACATAACTTTCATAAAATTTATTTTTCACTCTCTGGTTAAAGACGAATTTAACCGAATATACAGGGTTCCTAGGCAAGTTCTTAAGCACCCCAACAATTTTGTACAGAAAGGTCCACGAATGCACACGTTAGTAAGTCTACCTACAGTGAAAGTCACCATGCCTAATCGAAAAAATGATTGCAGCGCCCCTAGCGGAGACATGAAAAAAATTAGGATAACGAACTCCACAACAAAGCGAAATAGATGAAAAAAGCCAATTACAAAGTTGCATAGGACAGTTTAATTAACAAGAATTGACACCAGGAACGAACGAAACGCATATATATATAAAGCAATAAATAATTGTCAGCAAGATCTGTAGCATGGTAACACCTGCAGTGATTATCAAAGTACGGTGCAATATTCTTTTTCTAATTTAAATGTATATTGTTGCTGATAGAGAACATTTTATTCCTGTTTATTTTAGCATTCTTGAATATAAAAGTAATTTGCCAATAACCATATTACATCAGATAAATACCTTCCATATAACAGTTTTATACCCTGCTAATTAGACAATGTTCGATGCAACTTTCGTTCTTTTCTCGTTTATCCCACTTTGTTGCAGAATTTGGTATATCCTACATTTTTACAATCTCCACTAAGAATGCTGCAATCCTATTGATACGTTCGGGCATAGTTAGTTTACTAGAGATAGACCTAACGTGTTCAATACTCAATGTATCTTACAAAGGAGCTTTGTAAAACCTTTGCTTACAAAGTTCTTTCCTAAACTGGTCTCCATTAAAGTTATGAACCAAGTAATTCCACAATCAAATATAGCATGCTTTACTAGATAAAGCATTGCTTTTTGCGAAATTTTTCAATTTCAAGATTTTGATGCCAATATATCATATTAGGACCTCCTGAGCATGTTTAGACTATTTTTAAAGTAATTTCCGTCTGTCTGTCTATACTCTATTTCTAGTGTAAAACGTTACTTTATATCTGGCTTTGTTATAAAAAATTCTAGAACTAGATAGGTTTTTTTTTTATTCGAGCAAAAACTTCGAAATTTTATATTTTCTTAGCATGGCAGCATAAGACAAAATTTGACCTAATTATGCATAAAAGGGGTTATTTATGGTTCAATGAATGAGAAACTTAACAGTTTCAATCATTGTAGTGAAAAAAAAGCCTCAATACAATTTTTGTGTTTGCGATGTTATTAAACCGTCCTTGGGAGCAAATTATCAACTCCCCCCTCCCCCAGGAGGGGAACGGTGTCGAGCTTAGTATCAATCGAAAGATTTTAAGCCCTTTAAAATACAGGGTAGTATGCTGTAGTTGTGATTTTTGGACCAACAATAGAGATTTCTCTCATTTTTTCTTGTAAAATTTACAAAAGAAAAAAAAATCACACATGCTACTTAAAAAAGATTCTGGTATGATAAAGTCGTGTAAGGCCACACTCCCATTTAATTTTGTAATGTTTTCTTTTTTCGTTCTTTCAGGTGGTAGACAGCTCAGATAGAAAAAGAGAGGACTGCTAGAGCATCCACCGAGAAAGAAAACCACCCAATCCCAGAGAGGCAATTGACCCAAAAATGACAGCCTATGTGTACAACAAGTATGGTCATTTGGAACTCTGTGCAAACTCTAATGGAAGATAAGGAACACTAAAATATATCTTTTTCACAAAAGAATGTATGTTTGCAGATGTCAGCCTTTGGCACTCGAAGGCGCTGTTGAGCCGCAGGGCAATTAGCTACTTTTTGCTATCATCATCCATAACGAGGACTTTATAGATGTAACATGAAGCTTTTCATGAATAGCCGACATGCATTAAGTGTGCAGGATTACCAATGGAAACAGAAGAGCTGCTGTAAGATTATGGGAAGTAGGTACAATCTTACACCAGCCCTTCCGTTGGCAGGGAATGCCCTTATGGGGAAGCCCTTCCGTCCAGTTCCTATTGGCTGCCCCATATGCCAGATGCATATCAGTCGTACTACCCAGACCAATCAACCTACCCGAAGGTGCTTACACCTTCGAGTGGGTTGGATATGTTTGGATTGCTGCCACCCCAATTTAGACTGGAACCCAATTAGGGTGCAACCCATCGAGAGCTCGTTGGTGAAACCACAGGAACAGTACCATCCTGACACTAGTCCATCACATCTCGGATGGACTATTAGACCTACAATGCATAGACACGTGGATAGTTTTGGACAGCATTGAGGATTGAACATAGGACTACCGTAAGCAATTCTCCTGCCGCCACTGCACTATTCTGGCCTAGAGACAGGTCAGCCATCTCAGCATATGTGAAATAAACGTAAAGTTTGAGTTAAAAATGGCTAATTTCTGCACCGCCCTCTAGGAAAAAAAGGGTGAAGTCTGCGAACATACATTTATTGGCGAAAAATATGTTTCCTATCTTCTATAAAAATTTGCACAGAGTTTTGAATGACCCTGCGGATATATATTCTGGATAAAAACAATTTTTTCCCCCAATATTTTTTACTGTAATAAGATATTTTTTTCTGTAATACATGCAAAATAAAAGCATTTCAAAAAGCAATACTTGTTGTATTTTTGAAGATTGATATTTTACAGCACAAAAATTGATTTTAAATATTTTTTGTGAAATATGAAAAATAAATACGCCCAGGAATATTTTAATGCAATTATATATGTACAATATGTTGAAATCCTTATAAACAGACAAATTTCGAGGCTTTCTTATACTTTAAGCAATTTTGAGATTTTATGACTAAACCATACACTGAAAAAATTAGTTAAACTGTTACTAAAATTGCTATTATAGATTTTAGCTGTTCTATTGCTTTAGAAACTGTATCGGCAATTTTTTTCAATTCAATTAAATAATATGTATTCCAATAATATAGAACAGAAATCTTTATTACAATTTTAGTACACCATAAAATGGATATTTTCTTTTCAGAACATTTCCTTAGAGGCAAGGGTGTACCCAAAAAGAATTTCAAAAAAGAGTTTATTGAACAAACATTTAAAATTTAAATATTACTCAAGTTTAAAGCTTAACATTTTTAGAGTGGGGGGGGGGGGTTGTACCCCCCCCCCCCCCAAATCTCACTCTTGACTAAGGCCCAAATAACATTTATGAAACTAATATTAAAAATCTGATGTGGGCAACACATGACTTTAATATAATGAAATGACCTTATATAATGAAATGAATTTACTACTTTTACAGTAAAATAAATAGGTTTTTCTTCTAGTATATACTAATATCCTTTCCAAGATATTGAATTTTCGACAATTAGTCGTCATTTTCATTGATTTATCGTCATTTTTATCCATTTGGCGAGATTTTCGTTAATTTGGCAACATTTCAAAAAGTTGCCGACATTCCGCCAATTTCGTCGTCAAAATCTCGCCAAGCGTTATGGACAAAGAAATAAGTTATTCTTACAGCAGATAAATTGGCGTTCAAATGCAAAAGTATTACTCAAAGTATCTTTTTTCATGAATGGAACGAGCTAGATCCACGAGAATGATGTCACCCAATTTATCGCATGATATTATATATGAAAAGTGAATATGTTTCTCAATAGGAAATATTTTTTTTTCTATTTTATATGACTTTTTGATAATTTTTTTGAAAAATGTGCAATATCTCGAGAACGGTTCATGTTAGCGTTCTGAAATTTATGTCAATCGTTTTCTAATGAAAAATTACATAAGAAATGTCTATTTACGTAACTTTATTATTGGTTTTGATTTTTTGACGATTTTTTCAAAATTTCATTCGAAAATTTAGGGGAGTTCTGAACATTCGATTGCGTATAAAAACAATAGACTTCCAGTGTTTACAGATTGTGATTTTTGTACCAAATTTGGTTCGAATCGGTCCATTCGTTCGTCAGTTATCGTCTCCACAGACCCACTTTCACACACACACACACAGACATCACTTCAAAAATGTTCGATTCGTGATCAGGGATGCTTGAAACGTGCTCTCCCGTCGAAAACTCGAATTCGAATTTTCGACCCCGTCACAATACTTTCCTTATACATTATGTATATAAGGAAAGTAACTAGTTAAATATTTATTTTTGATGTAAAATATCTAGGGTACCAGGTACGAAACAAATGAAAGATATGTGACAAGGTGAAACGAAAGTGCCACCATTCTGTTACGAATACAGGAAACCTATATTATAATTTGAAGGTCTATGTCATGGGACTTTAGCGACTAATTTAACAAAATATCACCAACTTGGCATGTTCTGGAAACCTCGAATTTTATAGATTGGTTAAGAGCTTCACAAATTGTAAGCTTTTTCCAGAACTTTCCACAGACGGTATATATAAGCTCTCAATCACTCAGTTGGGCTGTTAAAGGGATAGGAGTAAAAGTGAATAAATATATCAGCATCTGAAAGTTGAATTTTGTAATTTTATTTTTAATCTATTTATCAGAGCTGTTCTTCTAATTCGAATTGTCGCACCAGTTTGTCTCACAAAGATGCAAAATTGCAACATCGTCTTTTGTTTCCTTTCGAAACAAAATGGTCGACAATTCATCCAAATTTGGCTTAAATATTTAAAACTATAACCCTAAACCAAATTTTCAAAAATATGCTCTGTGGTGTTTTGTGGCCAAATTCTGAAGCTGTACATTATTTGGTTTATATTCTTCATAATTGTGCAAGTTACCATAAACGTACCAAAGTATCTACTTCTAAAAACTTATAAATTAATTTAATCTTTGATAATAGTAACATTCTTTGAAACACTTTTATGCTACGGGAATACAAAACCAAATGGAATGAAAACCTAGCATAAAAGTGGGATATTGTATAAATTGCACACACAAAAAAAAGAAAACTCCATTTGCAATACATTAATTTGAAAGACTAGTTTACAAAAACCATAACTGCAATTCAGAACCACTAACTAAATGTTAAAGAGCTCACACTCCCTAATCAAGTAAAGTTTAAGGACACTTAGGGTACTTTTAAGTGAAAAAAAGGACTTCATAAAAATTGTGGAAACAACAAAAACATCACACAAAATGTTACCTCGACCACTAAAGTCAAAGGAAAAAACTTTTTAACTCTTTTCAATGTATATTAACATTCTTAATTTTATGCTTGCCTTTTAACTTTAATGCCACTTTTAAGTTCAACAATCTTTTCAGACACATGAAATGACATAAAATGAGGTTTTTCTATTTGGACATAAAATGAGGTTTTTCTATTTGACCTTGATGGAATATTGACTAACTTTTACTTTCTCATACCATGTAATATAAGCACAGAGAAATTATTGTTTTCACAAACAATTCGAAATTCTGATGCCAATACATGTTTTAAGACCTCCTGAACACATTTTGATTATTTCTGGAGTGATGTCTACCTGTTTTGTGGTTGATTTCTTGTGTAAGCGATACACAAGAAATCGACCACAGCAGCCACAAATATTAATGGATTTTCACGAAACTTTATATCCGGTTTTGTTATCAAAAACTCTAGAACTAGATAGAACTTCTTTAAAATTTACGTGAAAACTTTGAAATTTTATATTTTTTTAACATGGCAGTATAGGTTAAAATTTGACATAGTCATGCATAAAAGGATTTATTTATGGCTCAATGGTCCCAAGATTTAATTATATCAATAACTGTTGTGAAAGACAGCCACAATACAAGTTTTTTTGTTTATTACATCATTTGCCCCTCCTTGGAAGGCAAGTTATTCCCCCATCCAGGGATGCATTGTCATGTATGGCATCAACCGAAAAATTTTTTCAAGCCCTTTAAAATATAGGATAACACTCTATAATTGTAATCACTTGGATCCACAATACCGATTTTTCAAAACTTTTCTCGTAAAATTAAAAACAAAAAATAATGAATTCTGATATAAGAAAGTCAAGTTGAGCCACACTCATTATATATAGTCAAAATATAGCATTCATCATTATCCAAAAGGTGGTATTTCCCATAGTAATGTGCATTCTGGAAAATATATCTTTCTATCGTCTGGCATCAAATATGCAACCTTGTATAGATGCAAGACTTGTGAATTCATATTTGTCTTGTCAAAAACTAACGGATGACATAAGCTTCATTCAGGTACTCGATGGGTCAATTGAATAAGTTGAGATAAAAAAATATAAGATAAGCTGAGTAAAATTGACATTTCTGCACCCCAATTGATTAATTTCATTAAATAACACTCAGAAAAAAGTTTTGTAATTATGTGTAGAAAACTTTTCTGGCAAGAGAAGTTTGGCCTTTTCAATGTTAAATTGTTCCAAGAGATTTTCAGATATATTTCATACACTTATTGATTTCTATAAAATATATAAAATGTATTCTTCCTTTAAAATACGTAGTAGGATAACCCATAAAAGATGCTGTAATAAATATACTAAACATCATACAAATTTACATAAATTTTTCAAAATAAATGTCATACGCCCATTCTACCTAGGATTATAAATAAGGACTTTTAGGTACTATGTTTCAATTTAGGAACTTTTAGGGACCAGGGGCCCTACCACCAACTGCCCGGAATTATTTTCTCACCGTTCGGAAATCCACATTATTCCACCTTGTCATTTACAAAAGGCTGCAATAACCGTACTATGAAGTCGTCGGAATTCGGTTTTGTTACACTTTGATAGACAGGGGGGTGGAGTTAAGGCGGAACCTCTCTGGACCAATCGAAGTCAATAGTTAAATACGAAAAGAGTTAACATACTGCCTTATAAACACTTTTCTTTCACCGATGAAGAATACTTTGATTAATAGAACTGTGTGATTTCGATTGACAATAATATTAATCATAATTGCCTTTATTATAAATAAGCAAAAAGTTGGAAAAGAAATACATTTTTTAAATGAATTACTAAATGTTAAATGTAATAAATGCTTTTGATATCAATTTTCGAGAAAACTATAATATACTTGTTTTCCCCCAAGTCCTGAAAAATGATTATATTACCTATTCACAGTTTGCGCATCTAAAAGTTAAACTAGGATTAATATATTATGGTTTAGTTTTGATATCAGTGTCACAGAAAAGTAAATTAATATTTTAACAGTTTTTGTTAAGGAGTTGAAATTCTTTCATATTTAAGAAATACATTTTAAATGTCAGAGTTTTTACTGTATATTCTTTTTATTTGTGCTGTACTTACTTTTACAAATATAAAAAACAGGGTCGATAAAAATCATGATTTTTTAAAAAAAATAATAAAAATCGGATTTTTTTTTTATTTAAATCAGATTTTTTTTATTTATATTAGCCTTTTTCAAAATCAATTTTTTATATTTTTCAGATCAGAAGGTAGGTTATACTCTATTAATGTACTGTATAATTTAAAAAAATTTAATTGAGTATATATAAGATTAAAAAATATATGCAGGGGTTAAAAAAACCCAAAGACTTTTTAAATAAATAGGTTTTTTTTTAATTGAGTTATTTTATTCAATTTATAAATCTAGGCTATATTAATTATATGGAACTATTATGCGGTTTTAAGTTCTTTATTTGAATTTATATTAATAAAGAGCTATGGATATCTTAAAATCTATTAGGTTTGATATTATGAAGGACTTGAAAAAAAGGGAAGGGATTATGACAAGCTTATTAAAAAGTCAAGATTTTAGAGAAAGATGATGTTTTTAAGTATTAATATTTAATAATACATTTTTCATTTATATAATAAAAACGTACCATTTAACAGGTAATTTCATTCATCTGAGTCTCTTAAATGATTTTTTATTAGTACAAATTTCTAACACTGGAAATTAGAAAAAAAAAAAAAAAGCATGAAAATACAAATTTAAGTAAACAGTAAAGTAATACAGCAGACTCTCGGTATAATGACCCTCTTTTTTGAGACCTTTCCAATATATCGACCAGACTTTGGCCCTGGATGCATCCTCATAGATGTTATGTGTGATCTTTATAACTACCTTTGGTTTTTGGTTATTACGACCCACATTCAATGGACCCGCTGGGATCATTATATCGAGAGTCTACTGTATAATGTTTATTTTACAAAAAGCGTTTAGGACATAATATTTGATTTAAATCTTCGTACAGAAAAACTAATTTTCTAGCTTTTTCATTGCCCAACTTATTTCTAAGAGTGGAATGTACTAATCCATATGTAGAAAATATACGTTCCACAGATGCAGAGGTAGCTACTGCAGTAAAAAGTTGCTGAATAGCTTTGGTGATTATTTTGTTGTCTGTAGAGGTAGCTACACATAAACAGAATTAAAATGTGATTTCCACCATCTCAAGGGTGACATTTGGGAAACATCTTGCTCACATAGAAAATTATAAAACGGATCAGCCTTGCCTAAAAACTTCATTATTATTGGCATAAAACTTGTCGTATACTTTTCAATGGCGAAGGTGAATGCTGATTTTTTCTGTTTCTGTCAGCTTGCTGCCACAATATCGAGGATCCAATAAATACGATAAAAAGTGAGGAGCACCCAGTGCTTGATTGTAGCAGATGGAAAAATGCTTCATGTTTGTTTTATCTATTCTTTGTTCAGTCAAATTTTCTTCTAGCTTTTTCCATATGTGCACAGCTGCGGAAATTGAGCAGCTATCTTTTTGCACTGCATCTAAAGATAGGGAAATTTGTTCAAGTTTTTTGAGCATGTCTTCAGCATTTCTTTTAATTGAAAATTTCAGGACTCTGTTGTACACAAGGCTATCAATTTTGTCTCTGAATTCCTCACATATTTTTATCAACTTAGACCAATGTTTTATGTAAAAGGTCAAACATGGTATTCTATCGAACATCTTGAGGCAAAACCAATTTTTGGCCACCTTCTTTATATTTTGCTGCAGCAAAGTGGTTGTTCCTAAAATACTTTGAACAATGTATTCTTTCACATTCGGATTCAGTCAAATTAGGGCTATTAAGACACATGCATATGGGAAATGTTATGATTATAACCCCCCCCCCCCCCTCCCCCAATTTTGAAGGACATAGAAGCTATGGTTACATATCGAAAATGTACAGAAAATGAAGTTTTATCATTTCTCAGTCAGGCACTTCAAATTTTACAGATGAGGATTATGATTCGTTAATGTGGAAATAAAGTGTTTTATATTCTTATCAGAGGTGGAGCTACAATTTTTCTCAAAAGTTTTTTTTTTCTACTGTGATCAAGAGCAAAAAGTACCAAAAAGCCTTAGTTTTTGTACTGTATAGGTTGGGGACTATCAAATTGAAGAGAGGGAGGGACAAAGGGGATAATGCCCAGGGGCCCTATGACCCTAAGAAACCTGAGTGATTTTTTAAGTCCTTAAAAAATAGGTGAGGGTAGGCATTGGTGGGGGGAGCCCAATCTGCTAAACTGCTTAAGGGTCGGTCAATCCTATTCCCAACAATGTTTGCTATATTGGTATGCGCCAGCAAAAATCACAAAAAAAGGAAGGAACCAAATTTTCTTATTTCTATGGTAAAAATTATTACAGCATATATAAATAACATTTCAACAGGTATTTTAAATTTTTGTAGCTTGAAATATGCATGTAAAATCTGTATCGCAACCACTGATCCCAATAAATCATCACAAGAACAATTAAAATGTTAAATATTGTCTAGCTATGTTTATAGATAACTGACAGAAAATCTAGATAATTCTAGATAAATTTTGAGTGATTTTTAGCTATAAAATTAGAAAATAGGTTGGCAACACTGGTCAGTTGTCATTGTTACTTGATTTTATACTCCAAGCAATGAATAGTGTTATCTCCACTGACCAAGAGTTAAGGAAAGGATTTCAGTTTTTTTTTTATATACTCTAAAGATGTCTAGATGTGGAATTTTATTATTTTAAACATTTATTCTGTTCCAGGTTATTTTAGCATAAAAATACAAAAAAAAACCTTCAAGAAATGACAAAATTAAAAAATGATTTTAATCAATGATTTTTTTTTTTAAAAATCAAGTGATTTAAATCAAGCCGATTTAAATCAAACAACCCTGATAAAAAATAGAAATTTTTTTTGAAAATGTGATGAGTAGTAAAATATATATCTTGTACTTGTTTTTAGTATTTGAAAAGTATTGGGAAGGGGGGGGGGGGTCCTTTCACAAAATATGATGAAATTCATGTAAAATGCTTAGGGAAAATCTTATAGTTTTCTTCCCAAGTATAAACAACATAAAGAAGCGAAAATCATTTACAAAAGTAAAACACGGATAAGTAAAATTATAACATTAAAAAAAATGAAATATATTTAGCAAAATGTTATTTTTTTTCTTAAATAATTGAACCTGAACAAAATTTTACATCTGCGTGTTTAAAGCTAGCTCTCTAAGGACTACAGGAAAATTAATTTTAAAGTAAACATCATCTGTCATAGTAGAAAATGTATATTTCATCTTTGGTTGGTATAAAATATACTTACTAAAGTATAAAAAATTTTCAAATTAACTTCAAAATAAATTTTATGAAAACGTAAACTTAATAACTTATTCAAGTTAGGTAATTTGAGGATGAAACTTTAAATAGAAAGATTTGCACGTTATTACAAAACATTTCACCTGAATATTTTAGTAACAGATGGCAGCACAAGTTTTAAAAATAAGACCCGCTCCGATTCGAACAGGAGACCTCTCGATTGCTGAGTCTCTCTCCTACCGCCTAAGCAAGAGTGCTATGCCATGTTGAGTGAAATAAGAAATTACTTGCTCTAAACCTTACAGTACTATTTCAGGATGTTCTTTTAAAAGCAGAATACATTTTGAAGTTGTTTTAATATAGTTTCGGGGGAAAAAATTGTATAGAGAAAATACAGGTTTTATTTTTTAAATTCTGTCAAACATTTATTTAACAATTAGTGAAAGAGAGATAGTTGAGTTGAGTTTGCTAACGTTAACATAGCTGAAACCTAAATAATTATACGAACTTCCAAATAGAAAAAAAAGAAATTAAATATTTTGAAAATTGAAAGGGCAGATCCTTTGAAGTAAATAAATAAGCTTGTATTTTAATACATGTGGAACAAAATTTTCAGATTTGATGAAATATTGGTGCTTGTAAAATTTCTCAAGATCGTCGTTTTACATATTCCAAGGAAATTATTATCGAAGCATTTGATACTAATTTAGTCAGCAACTTGGTGGTAATTTAACCTGAACAATGAAACAAATTCATTGTCAATTAGCATAATTAATTTATCCTCTGTGGTTGAATTTTTCTTCTTTTCAAAAACGATCACTCGCAAATACAAGACCGCCATCTTGAATACTGCTATTACGTACCTTATTTCAGGTTTCACGGTCTCCTTAGAGGGTAGAAATAAATGATCAAGGGGTTTTTACGAACCTTCATACAACTTTAGGCACCCAAATAAGACGTACCACATTTCGTAAAATTTGATTGACGTGCGGAATAACCGGTTATTTCGAACCTAGGTAGATTTACGATGTGTTGGTGGTAAGGCCTCAGGTTTGAGTCCTGGATGCTATAATAAAATACAAATGAGAACAACTAATAAACATCTAAAAATCTTTATTTATACTCAAAAAATTTCAAAAAAAATAAATAATAATAATAATTTTTCAATAGAAATCAAAACAAAATTTTAAATAATTTTATAAAATTAAAATATCAGAATTTAACACAAGTCGAAACAATTAATCAATAAGCACTTTCAATGAAAGGAAGACATTTAATCGAATATAACTTAATCACAAAATTACAAATATTTTCTCCCAGTACAATCTTATTTACAATCCCAACCACAAATTTGTTTACAGACTAGACATTCCATGGAACATATGCAGGAGAAGATAAGGAGACAGTCATTTCCCTTTATTGCTTGGCATTTATGATTTGAACAAAGTCTGGCTTTAAAGAGGCTCCACCTACAAGGAATCCATCTACATCTGCCTTCTTGGCTAATTCTTTGCAATTGGCAGGTGTGACTGAACCTGAAACATATTGTTGTTATAATTAATGAAGTATTAATTGCAAAAAAAAATGTAATACATTTTCTATACATACTTTTCCCTATATACACCACCTTTTCATAGTACAAATCTCTATATATATTTCACTAAGGCAGGGTTATGGAGTGGGTACCTCGAACCTTAGACTCCAACTCTTTTACTTTTTCTTTTATCTGACTCCGACTCCTATTTTAATATCCAACTCTGATACTGAGTTTGGATAGCCTAGTGGTTAAGGCACAGAGATTGCACTCAAAGGATTTAAGTTCAATTTCCAGCTCTGCCCAATTATCCCCTTGTTTACACGAAATACGGGCTCATTAAATCTGTGGGTGCGAAAGACCGTCGAAAGGTTGATGGCAGGAGAAGGAGGAAAGAATCTCATGTCGACATAAATAACAATTAAATTTTTTAACTTTTCATATCAACAGTTTTGGTAAACTTTTGATTTTTTTTTTTTAATTATTAAATAAAAAAAATATTTAAAAAATAAATATTCCAAAATAAAATCATTTTTAAATAGTTTTATTTATTAGTCGGAGTCTGTATATTTTTACAGACTCTAACTCCACCCCTAACTGCTACCAATTCAGATTCCACAGTCCTGTGTGCTTTGGTACACATCACTAAAAGAACCTAATTATCGTTGGCGGAATGGCAACAAGCTTAGCTTTACTCACCCGCATTTAAAATAACTGTTTTATTTACTTAAATTGTTTAAATTAGATTGTTCATGTTAAATTAAATTGTTTGATGGAGTGGTAAAATTATATGATTTGATAGATGAGGGTTAGAGAGAAAAATGATAATATGGTGTTTTATACAAAGTTTTCTAAAGACCCTCAATGATAAGAATGGAGTGCTAATGAAACTGTTGATGAAGCTATTGAAAGAAAAGCATTGACAAATGAAACTGATACACTTCGACAGGCCAAAGAAAGTATTAAAATAGTCTCAGTCAAAGAAGAAATGCAGTTAAATTGTTATTTTTAGAGTTCTATTTTCAAAAGTTTCACAGATGCCTAGAACATTGATGCTCTGAGGATGTACAGCTAATATTAAATAAATACGGAAAAATATCAATAAGTACCACAATAAAATAATATTAAAACAAATTAATACAACCAAATTAAACGTGACAGAACAAGTTGCTATATCAAAAATACATACCACCATAAATAATTCTGGTTTTGGCAGCAACATCAGGTGAAACATTAGTCTTTAACCAGTTCCTCAATTTATCATGAACATCTTGAGCCTGAAAAAAAAGACATATATTTCGAACAATTTCCAAACCAAATATTAAAATTAAACAAAAATACATTCAAATACCTATATATACTAATTGCCAAGTGTCCATCTATCTGTCTGCCATGCTTTTTTTAGGCACTTCATGTATAGAAACAGGCCCGGCTCTAGGTATTTTGCCACCCCAAGCAGAAAGCAATTTGACTGCCCCCCTCCCTGAAATTCATTTTTCTGTTAACCTTTATAAATGCAATAGAATAGAGAAACACTGATATCTCGCCAGTTTTTAGTCAATTTTGTTCCAAATGTTTTTCAAGTGAATGGATCTTTCGTAGGATTAAAGCTTTTGATTTTTTCCGTTTTGAATAAAAAAATTGCGCCCCAGATGTGCTGTTGATGGCTGTACTGGACGTCCGGTGCGCTAAAGTAATTAGTTGTTACTTGTGTTGCAAGATAAACAATTAGGGGAGACATACTGGAAGCGATCCCATTTAGCCCTCCGGTCCTCTTTTTTCACGGGGAGAATGAATGATAGCCGTTTTCACTCTTTTATTATCTGGGACCAAATGTTTAATACTTTTTCAGTGTTTTTGTTTTGCCTACATCTGCCCTTGCTCACGCCCCAGAACTGCTTTATTTAAGACCTAGAACTTTTTTTTATTTAAGATTTTTTTTTATTAAGATTTTTTTTATTTAAGATTTTTTATTTAAGTTGACTGAAATGCCGCCCCAAGCAAGTGCTTGTTTTGCTGGTGCCTTAAGCCGCCCCTGTATAGAAAGAGACTTGCAATCTGGTACATGGGTCAATCGTTTGATAACACCATGGAAAAAAAATGTTCTGCCACACCAAAATGCTCCAAAAGTGAAATGATAGAAAAGCATACTTTGCAATGAGATAGAGACTTAAAATTTGGTGTATGGGTAAATCATTCGAAAGGAAGAAAATCTGCAATTTCAGATTTCTAATAATTGCTACTTTAGGGGGTGCCGCACACTAAAATGTTCGATTTGCCGAATAAATGAGAAACACCTTTTTTGAAATCTTTTATAGAGGCTTGAAATTTAGTATATGGACTAATCATTTGATAAAAAATTCCAAAAGGTATAGAGACTTTCAAAAAATGTTCATTTAAGGAGGTGCTCCACAAAAAACGTTCGCAATGTAAAATGATAAATGATTGCATGCTTCAGTATGAGATAGAGACTTCAAATTTGGTGTACAAGTAGATAGTTCAAAGAGAAAAAAGTGTGTAATTTCAGTTTTTCAATATTTTCTACTTTAGGGGGTGCTGCAAACCAAAATGTTCAATTTTCCGAATAAATGAGAAATGCCTTCTTTAAAATGTGATAGAGGCTTGATATTTGGTATATGGACCAATCATCTAATTAAAAAGTCATAAAGTCTAGAGTTTCTCAAAAATATCATTTAAGGGGGTGGGTCAAGGAGTATGGAATATCAGGAGAGGCCATGTTCCTCTCATTGTATGGGGAAATCATGAAACATTGCTAGTGAGCATTAACCGCTAATCGATGGACGGCGGCCATTTACGGGGTCCTTTGTGTTGGGATGCTTCCATAGAATTTCTATTGAAAATGAATAGTTTTTAAAGCGATATTTTAATGAGAAAAAAAATACAGCTGACTCAAACTTTCAGAAGTTTAATG
The DNA here is from genome assembly GCA_951213105.1 of Amaurobius ferox. Classification (NCBI taxonomy): domain Eukaryota; kingdom Metazoa; phylum Arthropoda; class Arachnida; order Araneae; family Amaurobiidae; genus Amaurobius; species Amaurobius ferox. The sequence continues at coordinate 14,855,075 of OX578154.1, read as the reverse complement.
TGCATTTATAATAATTTAATGGTCTAATACAAAAATAAATTGTTAATTCAAGTTTCATTCACACATGAAAGCGGTCATAAATTAGGTTACTTTCGAATGTTTAAACTCAGATTATTGTAAAATAAATATTTCAATATTTAAAACAAAAGCAAAAAAGTGCAGTTATGATAATAGAAGTATTTTAAATCACAGAGAATGCATAAAATTCAGTGGCGTAGGCAGGACTGGGGTCATAACCCTGCTCCCTCCCTAGATAGTGAAAACATTACAATAACTTTTTAAAGGGGTTAATATTGGAAATCGAAATTCAGCACTCGACCATTCCTCTTTTCGAGTGTTTGGCTATGCCTATGATACAACTTGAACTTGACATTTTAATATAGTTTAAAAGATATATTAAAAATATGTATATCCATATATATAATAAAGGAACTGTATTTCATATTTACCCCCCATCCCCGCCCCCCACACACACGAGAGTAAAGAAAGGGGGGAAGCAGATAAAATGTACTTTCAGATTCTCCAGAATGTCCAACTGTGACACACTTTGCCTCCAAAAATTCGTCCTTTACACCTTTATAGTATCGAGCATGGGGCAGAACCTAACTGATTTGGATTTTTGGCTTCTCTTGTGGCAGCAAACAAAATAAATAAATAAATAAATTGGGAGGTCGAAAATGCTTTCCAAATCCTTCATCCCCCTCCCCCAGTGGCCTAGAAGACTGAAACTTTGCACACTTATGGAGTCAACCATGGGGCATAACCGAACTGAACCAATTTTAAGATAAGATGAATATTTTAGACACTAAGCACCATGCAATATTAAACAAAATAAAACTTATTAAGAAAACAGTAGCAACTTAATTTTTATTTGTTTCTCTGTTTTTAACACTGGCATAGCTATATAAAACTTATACATGTACTGTTTCTGCATATGTATATTAGCTTGCACTTCCAAAAATTATTAAATACTAAAATGAATTATCCAGCATTACTTGGATCCTAAATAAATACCCACTACTTAAATAATACAGAAACGTCTTTGATACGCCCTAAATAAATGCAGTTAAGAATAAGAAGGAACTGTTCGTTCAGCAAGTAAAGAGATGTTCTTAGTGGTTTTGTTAAGGGTGCATACTGTTCTACCTGTGCTTTTGGCCTGAAGAAAAGGGCTTATAACAACCTTAAAAAAACCCTCAAAACAACTGTCACCTAACTAGCATGCCTGCTTCCTCCAAGAAAGTTTAGTAAGTCACTGCCTTACATGCATTTTAATTTTATGACTCTATTAATTTCCCAATAAATATATTGTATTTTCCTTCTATGGAAGGTATCTATTTTGCATTTTTTTCTATATTTAATTTCGAAAGTATTTTGTATTATTAAAAAATTCATTATATTCCCAGCCTTGCAAAATGGGTTAAATATCGGGGAATTTTTGTTGGAAATGACACTCTTTAAAATCATTCTAATTACACAAAATTTAATTTTCCCACGGCCACCCTGAGCAATCTGGCCGAAAAAATTACAAATCTTTATGAACATTACTGTATTTCGTAGGACCCCCAAAATGGGTACCAGTAACCCCACACATAAATCTGCAGACCATCAATTAACCCCCGCCCCTCCACACACACACAAACACACATGCCGACTCCCTACTCCATGGGATGAGTGCTTCACACTAAAATGGTCGATAGGTGAAAAGGTAGAAAAAACATGCTTCATGATGAAGGTTCAGAGAAAGAATCTCTAACTCAGTGTTTTCCAAACATTTTTAACTCGCGGCGCACTTTACAACAAATGAAAATTTTGTGGCGCACTTATTATATATATATATATAATTTTTTTTAAATATAAACTAACATTCGTACTGAAACAAGCACTACACAACAAATCTGTAAGATTTTATATTATTTTAATATTAATGATTTATATTAAGAGTTTTATTTCATATTTTACTCATTTTTAATATAATTTTAATTTTTTCGCGGCGCACCCAACTATACTTTGCGGCGCACCAATGCGCCGCAGCGCACGGTTTGGGAAACACTGCTCTAACTAATTACAACTCGAGCTGATGGTGCATCTGCATCTCCATTCATTGTATATCCATATGTGAGACTGCCAGGGGATCTTGTGAGCAATGCTCCAAAACACTGGGGAATTGGTAAAAGTGAGAGTGGCTAGATGATTGGAGAAACATTTTATGAATTTATAGCTAATATATTTTATCCATGGCTGCAACAGCAGAAAGTGAAATTACCTGGTTTGCTTTTTATTAATGGACATAAAAGTCATCTTACATTACATCTTGGCAATTTCTGCTCTGAAAATGGCATTATTTTGGTGGCACTTCTTCCAAATGCAACTGATATAATTCAGCCATGTGATGTTAGTGTTTAAAGGAATGAAGCAAAAGTGGAAGCAATTAGTACATGAGTGGCGCATGAATAACCCAAAAGAAGTTATTACAAAAATTACATTTGTCAAAATGTTTGAAAGTGTAAATAGCATTAGCACTGAAGCCGTAACAAATAGCTTTCGAAAATTAGGAATATATCCGTTTGATCTCGATGACGTAGATTTTAATAAATGCTTGAGAGCATTTTTAACGGCAAAGCAATCTGATGATTTTGTTTTAAGTCATGTGGATAAAAGCGAAAATCAATATATAAATTCTTTGAAAGATTTTGAAACATTTGTGGATGAAAGTCTACTTCTTCAATTTAATAATTGCTTCAATGAATCTGGTGAGAAAGTGGAAAAGAAAGTGCTTCCAAACTATATAAAGTATGGCAAAAAATGAAAAACAGAACAATTAGTGACAGTGCTACTAATAAATATGAAAATTTTGAGAAACAAATTAAAAATTCACAATGTTGTGAAAACATTTCTACATTACATGCTGAATCTGATGCATTGGGATTAGATTCATCTGAAATTAGTAATACCCCAAGTACTTCAACTGACCAATTTATCTTCAACAAGCTTTAAGTAATGGTAATTCGGAAACTGGAATAGATGAAAATTGCCATGATGACATCAATTCTTTGGAGTCACCCTTTAAAAGAGCATTATTTTGGCCTGAACCTAAACAAAAGCCAAAAATCAATAGTGGATTAAAAGAAAGAATTTCAACAATGATCACATCAAAAGAATGGCAACACTTTTACAAGAAAAAAGAATGATAACAAAGAAAAAGAGAGACTAATAAATGAACGAAAACAATTAAGAATTGCCAAAAAAGAAGAAAAACTTAACCAAAAGATTTTATGACAGAAAAATAAGAAAAGGGTAAAAGCATGCATGGAAACAAATTCCGAAGATTCTGATCATGAAACACCTAGCATTAAATATGATGATTCATCTGACGGTGATGATTTTGAAAATGACCTAATAAATAAGTTTGAAAATGAAAGAAACAAAACTGGCTTAGAAAACTTGGAAAAAGAACAATATTACGCTGTCTTTTAGAAAGAAAAATATTATATTGGGTGTATTATTGATTTGAATAGGACAAATTCTGTAGTAAAGTTTTTGCAAGAATTCATGGAGAATATGCATATTTGGCCAACAAAGTCTGATATTGTAACAGTTGCGAATCGCTTCATTTTCTACGATCCATTGAAACTACTATGCAACAATCCTTTTCCTCTTGAATCCTCGATAACATGAAAAATTAAAACAGCATATCGACAAATGAAACATCATTAAATTATTTCATATTTAAAAATAACATTAAACAATTACATTTAATACATATTTTTAAATAATTGTGAATAACTGTTTCATTTATTAATTATTCTTATTGATGTGCACTCATATTTTTAAATCTTATTGCATAATTATGATTAAAGGATTATTTAACTGATTTCATTGAGTGTCAATTACTGGAGCTTGTAATGCCATTTACTGGCTCATTACATGACAATTACTGGTGAAAATGCTGACTTTTGATGCAAAAGTTAATTAATAATTAACTAACAAGGGGATTTTTATTCCTGGATAGGCGGTATATTTCTACATATATGTTCTTTGCTTTATGCCATTTTCAATCAGAAAAAATAATTTTTAGTGTTGAAAACACAAGCAAATTTGTGATCAAATGCTTAATGTATCAATTACTGAGGGGGGGGGGGGGGGGGTCACCCTATAGGCTAATCATTATGTAAAAAAACCTAAGAATAGAGTTTTTCAAAAATGTTCAAACACGGGAGTGCTCCACAGAAAAACGTTTGAAATATGAAATGATAAAACTGTAGGCTTCGAGATGATATAGACTTCAAATTTGGTGTATGGGTAGATTTTCAAAAATGTTCAAACACGGGAGTGCTCCACAGAAAAACGTTTGAAATATGAAATGATAAAACTGTAGGCTTCGAGATGATATAGACTTCAAATTTGGTGTATGGGTAGATAGTTCTTAACGAAAAATATGTGTAATTTCAGTTTTCAAATTTTTTCTACTTTAGAGGGTACTGCACACCAAAATGTTCTATTTATGGAATAAATGAAAAATGCTAATTTTAACCGAGATATAGATTTGAAATTTGTTGCATGGGTCAATTTTAAGATTAAAGAAAAATTCGAGTTTTTCAAAAATGTTCTGTATTGAGGGTGCTCCATACCAAAAATATTAGAAAGGTGAAATGAGGGTTAAAGACTTGACATTTGATGCACGAGTCAATCAATCGATTAAACATAAGGAAAAGCCATATTTCTCAAAAATGTTCAATTAATAGGTAGTCCACACCAGAATGTTCGAAATGTAAAACGATAGTAAAAAGGAATTTATAATGAGATAGAAACTTTAAAATTGGTGCAAGGGTAGATCGTTAAATTGGAATAAAGTGTATAATTTCAGCTTTCTAATATTTGCTAATTTAGGAATGCTATACACTTAATTGGCTGAATAAATTAGATATGCCCAGTAAGACAGATATTTTAAATGAAACAGATATTTCAAATTCAGTGCACACATGAATAGTTTAAAAATGGCTATAGGAAAATCGAATTATTCGAAAATTCATGTTATTCGGGGGTTGCTTGTTGTAAGACCGTAGATTATCAACAGGTATTCAGCTAGTACTGTCTATATTCCTAATTCAATTTTTTTAAATGCATTCTGTTGATTAAAAATATATACATCCATAAGAAATTGAGCTCTACAGTCTCGAAACTCGGCATGTATGAATTATTTGAGGAGATATGCAAATAATTAGATTAATAATTTGGGAGCGAAAAAAACATTTTATTAAGAAATGGTGGCAACAAGAAGATAACATTTTAGTATGCAATAAATCCTCCACTGGGAGCTATACAAGCTGATATTCAGTGTGACGTAGTTTGTTGACGTTTCACTAATTATTGTAGTGTTCAATAGATGGAGCTGGCTGCAGCGAGTAGTTTTGAGTAGATTCATTGTTTGTTGTTTTGGTTATTGAGGGGAAAAAAAGGATTCCAAAGATTGCCAATGTGAATGAGCGCTGGAAAAAAGAAAGGATTTTCGATTAATTTTTGAAAGCTGAAAATTACAGCCTAATAATTACTTTTAGAATGATTTGAAAATGGAAGGTTCAATGGAACCTAATAATAATCTACTCGTCTAGATTAATGTATTAGGTGAAGCAAACGATCGTGAACAAACCCAATATAAATATATGAATGTGTGCTCATCTAATGAACTGTTTTGTGATGTCAGGTGTTCATAATGTTTGACCTGGATTACAAGAAACTTAAAAATCCTGCTCAAGGTACAAATTAAGTTTGAAAATTTTGATTTGAATAGTTACATCAGTTAGGTAAACTGATTTAGAGTTAATTTCGTTGCTTATGTCTCTCTGCAAAGATTCTGAAATAAATATTGCAATTGGTCAGATAATTCAATCTGAGAAGACTACAATTGTCGTCCCAGCACCTCCTAGACATATTCTATTGATAACAGGTCTATAGGTGCTGACTACGGGGAGGCACAGGGGCATGAGCCCCTGATTAACTTTTTCAGAGGGGGATTTGCCCCCTCTGAGAATTTCAAATTTTTATTTTTTAACTTCATATTTTACTAAATACTAGAAAATGAAATTTTTTAAGCATAAAAATAATTGAAAGAAAATCCTATCCAATTCACACATTCCTTACCATAGCACCGTAAACTATCTCACACACAAACCAAGCTCCTCTTTACCCCCAGGAAACATATTTAAGCTAATGACAAAAACACCTGGTTACCACAGCTTTTTCGACTGACCACCTAAATAAAAATGAAACTGAATATTTACAGCCATGGGATTGGCATTTCCAAAAAATAGCTGTCTCCCTCCAGTAATAACTATAAATGATAACCACGAAGTAGAGATGACTGATTTGGTCTAACCAAAGAGATCTTATCTGTAATTACTCCTTGATTCTATATATCAGTGCTGCCTTTACAGGTGGCATTCATTCCGTATGAAACTGCATGCAATCCCCCCCCCCCACACACACACACAGGGTAGCTTTATTCGTGGTGAATGCCGAACGTTTGGCAGCCAACAGCACCAAGTCATTGAGACCAACCACAAAGCTAGAATTATAAATTATGAGAAAATAGAAAGTATGAAATTTGTAGGAATCTTGGGGAAAAATGGTTGTGTTTTATAGGAGGACTTTGCATATGTTCAACTGGTGTGTTTGTTCTCAGATGAGTGATGTTTGTGGTGTTGAAGGCAGTGTGATGTTTTGGTTCTTTTAATAAAGATTTCAATTTGGTTTGTGATGAAAAAAAAAACCTACAATATTTTTGAGCTATTCTTAAAGGTTATACTTAGATTTATAATTAAATATAAACATACTTATTTCTTATGGATATTTAAATTAAAACAGCAAAAATTTCTTTTTGCATGAAAAATACCCAAACTGCTGAAAGACTAGCATTATTAAACATGCAGATTTTTATTTAAGCACAACACTGGTAAGTATATATGTTATAATGGATCTGTGCATCATATTTTATGAAATTGTACTGATAGGTATTTTGAAATTAAATAATATAACTACGTAGGTGGTTCAAAAAGTAAGGTAACGAGCTCTCACGGGTGTACAAATTCGGCGTACGAATTAAATTCCAAGTCTAGATAGTCGAAAGGTGTTGTTGCACGACAATGCCCGACCGCATATGGCCACAGTTACACATGATTTGGTACAGTGTTTCCGATAGAATTTACTGGAACACCCACCCTACAGCCCAGATCTCGCACCAAATGATTTTCATCTCTTCGGACCATTGAAGGAGCACCTGGCAGGTCGCCATTTCATAATCAATGCCAAAGTTCAGGAAGTCGTTGTTGAGTGGCTCCGCGACTTGGATCCTGATTTCTTCTATGCCTGTTTCGATAGATTGGTTTACTGATGGAACAAACGTTTTGACAACCATGGTGACTATGTAGAAAAATAATATGTACCAGTGCCTTGCTAACTTTATGTATCTCTTTGATTTCGTGAATAAACCATTTCTCTCACAGGACTTGTTACGTTACTTTTTGAACCACCCTCGTATATTAGAGCTTTCATTCAAAGGGATTGATGAAACATGACAATGCTATAATTTTAACAAAAATGGTACTTTTCCAGAAATTACTGTATACAGTTAGATGTTATTTGATGGGAAAATCCCAGTTTGGCAAAAATGTCACGTGTCATGTTGGTGCTTCAAGCCCTTCATTTACACGTTTATGTTTTCTTAATAAAACTTAATAATAATTGTTTTTACATATTTTACTCACATGATGTCATGGACATCCAGATTCGTATAAATTTATATGTGACAAAATCTTAAGGTTTTGTTACATAACTCCAGTTTTTGATGTTATTGTTTTGCAACTTTATCATTTTTTATATTCAGTGGGTGTGGGGCAGGATACTAGTTCAGAGACTGGCCCAGAAAAAGTGAGGCATAATAGCCTTTTTAGGCCTATCATACACATTAAGGAAAAAATTAAATGCAATGGCCCCGACGCACTGAGAAATCTCTATAGAGATCCCACCGACCATATCTAGATCTGGTGTAGGTAATCAACAATTTGCTGAAGAGCATAACATGACTCATTCTTGCTAGGGGGACTACAAGCATTACCTTTATCAGTGGCAACGCTAAAAGGCACTACCCTTGTAGCCCCCCCCCCCTTCACTTTCAACCCGTAATTGCTCCTTGAAGGGAGGAAATGCAATGCATAGATGATGGCATCTGGTACATCAAGAAAGGAGTGAGTTCAGGAGTCAAAGGGAGATTAACATATAACTAATGATTAAAGCATTTTGCACTACTGATTAGTCTAGAAATAGAAATAAAGTGGGGAATTTGTGAAACCCCTGTCTCACAAGTTATGTGACAAAAAATCTATCACACAAATTACAGATTAACTAAAATTACACAGAATTTGCAATTTAAAATTATTTCCTGTATAATTTGGTGGCTGTTATATTTTAAAATAATACTAAGACACCCAATTCCAGAGAAGCCTAAATATTTAAAGAACAGCTTATCTTAACATATGAGAGTCATTTTATCAATTTTGTGAAAAAAATTATGTATAGAACAAGCATTTATTTTGGAACATTTATTTTTAATTTAACTTTTCACATACCATTTAAAAAAGGGGCCAATTCTATTTTTTTTATTTTTGCCAATATTTTATCAGCACTACGCAAATGTATGACTTACCCATATAGGAAGTGGTCAGACCCCCCCCCCCCTCCCAAGGATTTCTAAGTTATTATTTCTTATATAATTTTCTATGCTGAATAATATTTTCTTCAGGCGAACACCTAACTTGTAGCACTGTGGAAGCTACAAGGAACTTATCACTCAGATAAAGTACCTGATGCGAATTTTGGACACAGAAAATTATTGTAAAAGAAATTTTCCACTCATGCAGTATGTTTGATTATATACAATTAAAGTACAATTGATATATGCATACCAAATATAATGAAATTACATTTGCATAAGAATACGAAGATAAAATCATGTATATATAAAATTAAAAAAATTATAAAATCAACATAAATTAATAAGTTCATTATTTATGTTCATCATAACAAGAATTCAAAGAACTCCTGTTAAACATATTTATACATATTTTTAATATCACTATCATAAAAGTTAACGAATACAGCATAGTTAAATTTAAAAACATCTATTTATTTTTTTACAACCTTTTATTTAACCGAATCTGGTGTTTGAAAGTTTGATTCAAATCTACGAGGCCCTATCTAATCAGGTTCCAGTAATCATAGTAACATGAAATTCGGTACGTCATTGTCTTTTGCAGTATATTTTAGTTTTCTTTTATTTTGAACCATATCGAGCTTCCCCATCCTAGGCTTGCCATTTAAATGTACTTTTTATGTATGTGAGCAAACAGGTGATAGAAAAAAAATTTCATAGAAGTTGATCAAATACTTAAGTGTGTAACTTACTTGCTCGGGACTGGCTGTTTTTCCAGTTCCAATGGCCCAGACAGGTTCATAGGCAATTACTACCTTGCTCCAGTCAGATACTTTATCTAAAAGTTTGAATGGTTAAGCTGATAACATGAAAATTAGAAACAAGCATTTTTAGTTCATACATAAACAGGTGAAAACAAAACTAGCATATTGCCTACAGTTAAAATGACAATTTTGATTGTATTAAGAGATTTTTCTGTTCTGAAGATTCAAGTATGCAGCCTCCCTTACAAGACTTCAATTATAAAATCAGGTTTGAGATTAATATCTTGTTATTTTATGTACCACTAAATAGCCCTTCATTATACTCCCACTAAATAGCTAAATAGTATAGCATGTACCACTAAATAGCCCACAGTGTAGTTGCTGATGTGTTTTGAAAATTACTGTAAATAAGTAATAACTTTTCAAGTTTTTATAAGAGTAAAAAAAAAAATTATGTAAATTATGTAAACAGCATAATTTACATAATTATGCATAGTGGAAATAGAATTTAATTTGTTTAAGAAACAGGCACATTCATTGTGAAATTAATTTTAGATGATACTTGTAGAGTTAAGTCTAAAAGCATGAGTGCTTTAAGAGAGAATTTGACAAGTTGGAGCACCTGTGGAACACGTGAAACTGGGCCACCTAATGAAATTGTTTTTTGAAGTGATAGCAGGGATGTATCTACAGTGGTCGGTGGTGGTCGGGGTTTCCACCACTCAGAATTTCCGACCACCACTCAATTGCCGACCACCACTCATCCAAAAAAATATACATATTATAATTACATTTAAAAAAAAGTTATATTCAATTTTATCAAATGTTTTTCTTTAATATAAAAGTATACAATACTAATACTGTTTGTTTTAGCGAATTAACGTGAAGCTCGTTTCGAAATTTTATATTCTCAATTATAATTGTTCTGGAAAATCAACCACCACTCACACATCTCTAGACACATCCTGGATATGTATGTAATGATTTTAAATTTCTATAGATATCAGATTTCAGTCTTTGTTACTCAAGAAAACACAAAATTTTTCATCTGTTAAAATGCTACATTTTTTTTAAAGTTTAATATATGTGCATTGTGTAAAATTATGTCTGCTTAAATTCAAAGTCTGTTAGTTATTTAAATTTGGAATTATAACCATTTGTATCAGAAAAATTGACAAATTAATACTGTTTTATTCATTGACAGCACTATCCTAAGATGTCCCACCAGGTGGAACACCTTGTAACAATGGAAAGGTTAAAAAAAGTATCAATTATGAAAAAGACATTTGAAATGGATTATACTTTCATCTTATGCAAGAGTGTTTAATGTTATGAGGTAAGTGTTTGGTTAAGATAAAATTATAAAAAAAATATTTTATCTTAACCAAACGAGGTAAGTGCTTGGTTAAGATAAAATTATAAAATAAATATTTATAAAAATCAATAACTTAAAAGTGTCCCAAGGTACCCCACTTTCCCTTACTATTAAGTATAATTTTAAGAGTGCTTCATTTTTTACATACGCATCTGTGCAAAAGAATGAACCAGATTGAAGAATCAGAAATATATGTTACAGACTTCAAAATACTGAAAAATTCCAATCTACATGAATTGTAATAAAAGGCATAAAAGGGAAGTAATATATTTAAATTGATACAACTTTTTCCAATATTCCCTATCTCTACTGTGAAAGTAGAGAAAATATTGCAATGGTCTATTTTATAAATGAATTGTAATAACTAGAAAATATAATAAAAATATAAATAATTTCATAGATTAGTATCATTTGCATGCACACAATGTTCATCACTTACTCCAATGAAAGCAAGAAATAGATTCCATAGGGGAAAATTCACAAAACAAAAAAAATGCTCACTCTCTAAAATCTCAGTAAATTGTTTTTTAATAAAAAAAGAGGGTTGATTAAGGTTTAACATATATTTAGGAACAACTAAAATATTTTTGGAATCCTTAAAGTGGAAAAATGGTCAAAATACAAGAATTATTTAAGAAATCATAATTGGAAAAACAATAATAATCTTAAGAAAAATTGGAATTAAAAAATACATTAAATACATTTTTTTCTTTGTTAACATGAAGAAAATCGAAGTCAATTTAAAAACCTGGATGTAACAGAATATCTTCAAACGATTTAAGTATTTAAGAACACCAATATTTTGCAATGATCATCTATATGAAAAATCCTCAAAAGTCTAAAGAAAATTTATTTATTGGCAATATGAAAAATTGCCTAAATTTCATGTGTGTTTGTTTTTAAATATTATGTTTTTAGCAGTGAAATTTGTTTTCATGTTATAGTAAATTTTCTTAAAACATTTTGTCAATACTTTTTGCTATTTTTCTTTCTCAGATTGAAAGTCCTATTTTTTTTTCCTGTTTTATGACACTTCTATTTTCTAAAAAATACCAACATTTATAATCTATTTAAGAGAATAATTGCACAGAATAACTACATAAATTATTTTCTCAAATTTAGCAACTCGTGGATTCAGTTCATCTAGTTTCTATATATCAGTACTGCTTACTGCTACTTGTGAATGATGCTTTTTGGCAATGAATAGAATAAAACCTGCTTTTTAATCTAATCTGTGACACCATCTTGATGCTCTTGTAATAATCAATTATAATGAACTCTATTGAACAGCATGAACCTGTCAACACAATTAAACTTTGGGAAAGCAAAAATGTTGGGAAAACTGGGCATAAAGTGTACAAATGATACATTTCCATTATATTTCTAAATCCGTATATCATGCTTTTTATGTTCAATATTCATTTTGTTCTTTTCAATCCAATGAATGAGATTTCAAGGACTGACATTATCATTATTTATTTTTCAACTGGACTGGTAAAATTTTTTGAATAGCTAGTAAAAAAACAATCTTTACAAAGTGGTTATTACCATATTTGACAAGGTTGACCCTTACACACTAAAATATGTCACCAAGATATATTTGCTTCCTTAAACTATGTTTTCTCCATAAAAACTCATTCAGTCAAACTTGATAGTTAATTGATTATAATCTCTTGATGGTTCAATGCATATGTTTATCAGAGCAGGGCTCGACAAATCATGGGCACCAGGTCGCCTAAAAAATTAGATGTGACGACTAGAAATTTTGGATTAAAAATCTAAAAATTAACAACAGAGGAACTAGAATTTAAAATAAATTTAAAAAAATGCCAGACAGAAAATTTGACTAGAATTTACTTAAATTGTTTTTCATATTTTTTATTATTATTGTTAATGCAATGATAATATTTGTTAGTAGACTATCAATAGCCAAAACATTCAGAAGGCCAAACATCAAAGGCAAACTCCCCCAGGGATATCATAAAACGCACATGGTAGCGTCCTCGTATCCTGGCTGCCAGCAATGCACTGCCGTGAAGTCGTGGAAACCTGAAAATCGTAGGGGCAGCCGATGATAATTCTATTGCAGTTTTCCATTTTTCTTTATTTTAATAAATTTTATTTCTCTTCGCATATATATTTATCCAGACTGGACACTCGCCGGTGCCTTGAATGAGTCATGTCATAAGTGCCCGAAGATCAATGTAAACGCCAAGTACCAAAGAAAGTATCTGGGGGATAATTTTTCCATGATAGCAACAGAGCCACAACCATCGTCAGTTTGCATATTTTGAAGCGGGTTTACTTTCCAATCATAGCATATTATAAATTTGTGCTTTGTTTATTTATTTGGTGTTTTAAAATTTAAACGTAATGTACCAGATAAAATGGAAAAAACAAAAAATAGTCACGTTTAACGAGTTTCTCTGTTCTACGTAAATCAGACAGAAATGATGGAATTAATGTCAATTATACAAACTTTTAACACTGAGCAATGAAAAACGATTTCATATTATAGGATTATTATTATCCACTATAAAATGTATCCGGGATTTACGATAAGCGTTAGTGGCATGGCTGTGTGTGTGCACTGACACTACAGTTGTTTTATTTCGTTTTTGTTATAAGTAGATTGTTAAATTGTTATTTGATTTTATTGAATTCACTGTGAGTTCTAGTTGTTGTTATTGTTGAGACCCAGACCGTCTGACCTATCTCAGCGTTCTAGTGTAGTTTTTATCAGAGATTTGCATTTGAAATCGTGGGAATGGTCTAGAAAATGTACTCGGCATTGTCCGGAATTTAAGATGCAAACTGATTACAATTACACCAGAACTCACAAAGAATTCTTGAAACCAAAGAATGTTTTGACATATACAATACGCCCACCTATAATAACAGTGGGAGGGGGGGGGGGAACGCTACACTGATGGTGTTAAGATGGAGACTCTACTAGAATATCTCGGCCCGGGAGCCTGATTTCAACAAGAGACAAGCATATACTTTTTTTAAATTCATGAAAATTCAACTATTGATTGTATGGATTCTGTTCAAAGTTGATTTGAAAGAGAATTTTTCGATCTTTTCATTGGTGTTAAGATAGAAACTCTGAAATAATATTTTTGGTCACTAAAGAACGCATTCGTATGAAAATTATACTAAAACATAGAAAAACTGAAAAAGTAATTAGAATTTAAAAAGAAATAATGCCGAGGCATATCGTCCCGGGTCCTGAAGTACATGCGAACCAAAATGTACATGATCGGTGCAGATCAAGTGCAATATGTGCAGAAATGTAAAATTAATGATTAAAAATTGAATATTTTTATATTATGTTAAATATATATATATATATATATAATTTCTAAAAAGAATACCTAATACACAGAAAAGCAAAAGATGAATGTGAAAAACGAAAAATATCATAAGTGGCCGGGGGGAGTTGTGAACCCCTCTCCAGTTAAGCAATGCTTTAAGCCATGGCAACACTCCAGGAAGCCGATACTTATTCATAGAATGGCCTTATTACCATCAACAACCGAACAGCAAAAACCTTTAGCAAAAATTCAAACTCGCTAGATGGAAGACACATGAAAAAACTTTCCAAGTCACTCAATATGCTTACATATGAAAGGGCCTAAAAAAAAACCATCTCTACTATTTCCAAAATTCTTACCAAAACTGTCCGATGTGTAAAACTCCAATTTGTAGTCCATTTCAACACCATCCATTCTTGCTTCTCGTAAGTCGTCCCTTTCCTTATGACTCTGTTTCAACTGTTTAAATATTTGCCTTTAAATCCAGTTACAGTTAACCCAGTGAATTCTGAAAGTATTTTGATAACAGAGCCCATGGGGTAACCGTGTTTTACTGCTTCATTCATAAACTCTGTATCGTGATGCTTTTGATCACTTCCCTACTATTCAAATGTTTATTTCTAGTCAATTGGTTAAGGATAATATTAAGAAAACCTTTTTATGTAAATTACTTGATCAAGGTGTAATGAAGTTTAATTTAAATTGAAAATTTTTTCTTTTATCAAAAGTTTTGAAAAAAAGTTTTATTACTAACTTTATCTATACATAAGTCTAAATAATTTAAACTTTCATCTGAATTGCAAGGGGTTTCTATTAGGTTTAAAGTTTGTGGATAAAAACTAAAATCCGTTTTGAAATCTGCATCATTACAACATAAAATCACATCATCCACGTATCGCATGTAGACCATTTCATTTAATATATGGGTTCCTGTTTCATACTTATCTAGATAGATGACTGCTAGAATGAACTGAAGAGCAACTTCCTCCGATAGGGATGTAATAGCTTGTAAGTCTATTCCATTGTAAAGTACTGTTTCTGTAAGGACCAGTTTCACCAGTGCTGTGTACCTAGTCAGCGACATCAAAAATTGTAATTTATGTGTATAGTATAATTCTATCACAATTTTAAACAAATCATTTATATCAATGTTATTGTAAAGATCGCTAAAATCAAAACTCTTATACACCACATTATGCAGTGGTAGGGGAAGGAGGGTACGGTCCCTCTGGATGCCTCCCCCACTAGGTTCCGGTCTAAATTGGGTGGCACTTCCCGGCCGTCCAAACGGTTACCTTGCACCTTTCTGGTAGGTCGGATGGTCTGGGTCTCAACAACAATAACACATTATGCGGTATGCTCTTTAAATTATTAATTGCTTCAAAACTATTTTTAATAAAATAAGATCCCTGTTTTTTAAGTCCTGCAATAACTGGCCTGAGCACCATTAGTAACCTTTTGTTTGCATTGGTTAAGTAAGATCTACATCCTATTGTTACAGGTCGAAATTTAATGGGACTCTTATGCAGTTTAGGAATGAGCATGAGATAAGGGAATCTAATGTTTCCGATTCCAATTTCGAATTGTTTATACATTGCCTTAACTCGATTTTCAATTTCAGTTTTTGATTGATTAAAAGAGTTAAAGAGCATACCGCATAATGTGGTGTATAAGAGTTTTGATTTTAGCGATCTTTACAATAACATTTATATAAATGATTTGTTTAAAATTTTGATAGAATTATACTATACACATAAATTACAATTTTTGATGTCGCTGACTAGGTACACAGCACTGGTGAAACTGGTCCTTTTCGAAACAGTACTTTAAAACAGAATAGGCTATTACAAGCAGATTAAAGACATGCCTATGGGAGGAAGTTGTTCTTCAGTTCTAGCAGACATCTATCTAGATAAGTATGAAACAGGAACTCATATATTAAATCAAATGGTCTACATGCGATACGTGGATGATGTGATTTTATGTTGTAATGATGCAGATTTCAAAATGGATTTTAGTTTTTATCCAAACTTTAAACCTAATAGAAACCCCTTGCAATTCAGATAAAAGTTTAAATTATTTAGACTTATGTATAGATAAAGTTAATAATAAATTTTTTTTCAAAATTTTTGATAAAAGAAAAAATTTCCAATTTAAAATAAACTTCATTACACCTTGGTCAAGTCGGCCACACAAACAGCTGCCATAAACCTCCGGGTTGGTCGTGTGGTCTGGGCCTTCTACACCTTGGTCAAGTAATTTACATAAAAATGTTTTTCGTAATATTATCATTAACCAATTGACTAGAAATAAACGTTTGAATAGTAGGGAAAGTGATCAAAAGCATCACGATACAGAGTTTATAAAAGAAGCAGTAAAAGACGGTTACCCCATGGGCTTTGTAATCAAAATACTTTCAGAATTCACTGGGTTAACTGTAACTGAATGTAAAGGCAAATATTTAAACAGTTGAAACAAATTCATAAGGAAAGGGACGACTTACGAGAAGCAAGAATGGATGGTGTTGAAATGGACTACAAGTTGGAGTTTTACACATTGGACAGTTTTGGTAAGAATTTTGGAAATAGCAGAGATGGGTTTTTTATACGCACGTTCATATGTAAGCACATTGAGTAACATGGAAAGTTTTTTCATGTGTCTTCCATCTAGCAATTTTGAATTTTTGCTAAAGGTTTTCGCTGTTCGGTTGTTGATGGTAATAAGGTCATTCTATGAATAAGTATCGGCTTCCGGGAGTGTTGCCATGGCTTAAAGTATTGCTTAACCGGAGAGTGAGGGGTCACAATTCCCCCCCCCCCCTTCGGCCACTTGTGATACTTTTCGTTTTTCACAATTATCTTTTGCTTTTCTGTGTATTAGGTATTCTTTTTAGAAATTATATTTGTAAATATGTACAAGGGCAACATAGCGCCATGTTTGCATATTTTACGTATGAGGATTTTTTTCATGTAGCTATCTCAAACTTACTTTACATTTGTAAATTATATATATATATATATATATATATATATATATATATATATATATATATATATATATATATATATATATATATATATATATATGTATGTAACAATAATAGTTTGAAATTCCAATGAAAAAAAAGTGAGAAGCTGCAACTCGAAGAACCTAACTTTCTAAAACTAAAATACCAACAAAACAAAAGCATAAAATAGCAAATTTTCAATCATATGGAAAAAAATACAAATTACGAGTCAACAAGTTAAAGAAAATCAACAAATTTCAAAGGTATGGAAATGATAATAGAAAAACACAAAAAATCAAGCATTATTGCTATACACGTGGACAAGGACTTGACCTTAAAAAATGGACATGTTCACTTCGCAAAACTCTTCTTTGGGTCTAAGTATTTTGATGAAGCAAACACAAAATATGTATGTTTCTGAAGAAATAGATAGATTATATCTATAAACTATTTCTACTTGGACAACATACATAAAGAAGGAAAAATAAAAGAAAACATGAATACCCGGTAAAAACTACATATGCCCAAACCAATCGAACCCTGAATAAAGAGACCAGTGTTGCCATTCGCAAAGAAAAAAGAAATGATCTACTGTTGCCATTCGTAAGAAATGAAAAACAGTAATGCGAAAAGGTAAGAAAAAGTAATAATATATATATATATATATATTACTTTCCTTATAATTTTTAAATATTTTAAAGATTAGTTTTAAGGATTAGTGTTACCACTATGTGCAATTATACCAGTGTAACTATTTATTATAATAAGTTCTTTATAACAAATGCTCATCAAAATGTAAAATACCGTAAAATTAAAAGCTGGCTCCTAACTTTTTGACCTGGCTCCTAGATTGTAGAGAAATTTGTCGAACCCTGATTTAGAGCAAAGTAGCAGGTAAATGAATTCTCTGGTCCTGCCATATTTGTTATCTTGTTAGTGGGCATAGATAAGAGTATGTTGAGAGGGTGAAAGAATTACGTTAGTTCTCAATAGGGTCCATATAAGAAAATAAAATTGAACCATGTACACCCCCCCCCCCCCTTTTGGGAGCCAACTGCCCTACCGTGCTGAAAACACCAGTTTTTGTTAGATCACCGAAGTCAAGCAGCATTGGGCGCAGTTAGTACTTGGGTGGATGACCACCTGGAAACACTGCGTGCTGTTGGCACATTTCGGGCACGGTAGCCCGGTGGTTTGCGAGCTGGATTTGCACGCGGCCACAACTGCCGCCGTGTTCATGCGGAGTACGATCATGTTAAACATGTGGGTCCGTAAGTCCTTCCGAGAGGATGGTGGTAGGGGAAGGAAGGTAAGTCCCTGTGGATGCCTCCCCCACTGGGTTCCGGTCTAAATTGGGTGGCACTTCCCGGCCGTCCAAACGGTTACCTTACACCTTTCTGGTAGGTCGGACGGTCTGGGTCTCAACAACAACAACCCCTCTTTTGGAGATTCTGACTATGACTATGGGCTCAACTATAATTGTCCTATATACAAATAAGTCCATAGTGAATTCATTATATCTATGTCTAGGATATATTTCCTATCGCTGCAATGCATATAATATTAATCATTTGCAACAAAATAGTGATTAAAAAGATAGTAATTTTTTTTTTGCTTCTTCATATTTATTATGCAGGCTTGACTATATTTTCTCTGTAATACTAATACTTACCCTCTTAAATGCAAATATAGTAGACTCCCACTAATATGCACAGCTTGGGAGCAGAGATTGTGTGAATTATAGGTCATTGCTGTATAAACTAATGTATAAAAATGAAACATTGGTATATTCTAAGTTATTTAATTAAAAATTACTCTACTTAAAGCAAAATTAGCTAATACTATAAATTTTGCTGCTTGTTTTTAAAATTTTCAAACACAGATTTAATTGTTGTTTAAGGACTTTTGATTTAATATATTTTCTTACAATCTATGAACAGTCATATTTCTTGCTCGGTAATAAAACTTTGTTTCTGTAAGTTTGGTATTGGGTTACATGAACTCCCAATATACCATACCTCGTCAAAGATTCTTTTTCAATTTGAGTTCGTTAAAATTTTAAACTCAAAAATCCAATTTTCCCACTATTTTGCAAAATCAAATCTATTTTTCTTTCCACTGCAGATGGTAAGCGATGATTCAAGTACAGGTGTTTTGATTAAATCACAAAAGTTTCATCACCAGGACAAAACAGCTGACTAAGTGCATTTACTTTATGGGTTTTCTAACATTGCAAATTTAAAATTTTTAGTCCTAATCCTTTTAATTTGGTATTATGAATATTATGCTAAAATTTGATCTAAATTGGATGGAAATCTGCAGAGATGGCAAATTTTTTAATTTTACTTCAGGTGTAAAGAAACTTCTTTTCTTTTTTGTGACTTCAAAATTTTTTTGTGTCATTCTGCCAACAATCAGAGATTAGGTACTTATTTAGAGCATATCAAAGCTTTTTTCAGTTATATATCATAGAGGCTTTTTTAGGGTATATAATGCCCGCATTATATAATTAGCAAGGACACATCAAAATGGAGACTTGGGTGTTTGGTCACCCCACCCCCCCACCCAAAAAAATAAATAAATAAAGATTCCTCAAACAAAAAAGTTTTTGATTAGATGGGATATTTTGTATACAGGGTGTCCCAAAAAGATTGAAGCATGCTTTAATTCTTTACCTGTTGGAGATAAGTGGGCAATGTAAATTGCAAAAATATTGAAAATAAGGTAGGAAATAAGACTACATTAATGAAATAGTCCTCCAATTAATTTTCAAAAAGTTACACTTTTAAATTTTTATACAATCCCCTTAGACAAATTTGGTCAATCAGAAAATTTTTATTTTTAATGCAACAAGATCATCAAAAAACCAGCATATCAATCATTATAAAACCCACATTAAAAAAACCGCAAATGAATTGCGCAATCACGCTTTTTATACCAAAATAACTAAAAAATTAACCTTAATAATTAATCAGAACATAAAAATAAGCTAGTTTAGTCAATCTAATATGCAATATTTTTGCGCAATCACACTGTTTATACAAAAAGTAATTAAAAAATTAACCTTAATAATTAATCAGAACATAAAAATAAGCTAGTTTAGTCAATCTAATATACAATATTTTAAAGATGGAGATAGATGGAAAAAGATACTAATCGACTCTCGGCAATTTATGAGAACATAAACTGAATTGCGCAATTACACTGTTTATGCAAAAATAATTATAAAATTAATCGTTCAGCGATTTATGCCAAATTTAACAACATTTTAAGAAGTACATTAATTACTTCCATGAAAAAAGCGATCTTTTACATTGCACACTGTGGTAAATCCCCATTGTTACGGTGATTTGATTCGCATTACCGTGCATGCTTCCATTAATCCCTGTTGTCACGTTAATTTGATTGGAATTAATCCATGTTGTCACGTTAATTTGACTAGCATTAATTCCTGTTGTTATGCTAATTTGATTGGCATTAACGCACATGCAGCCAATCAAATTAACGTGACAACAGGGACCACATACGCGTTAATCAAATTAAAGTGACAACGATAAATCCCCGTTGTCACGTTAATTTGAGTGGCATTAATGCCTATGAGTCTGTAAATTCTCGTTGGTACGTTGATTTGATTGACATAACTATGCACACAGCTGTAAATTTACATTGGCCGTCACAGAAGACAATTTTTCATAGGAAACTATGCAAATTCCATAATTTGTAGTATGATGTTTCCCATAGAAACTATGAATAATCTGTAGTAATCGGCATCTCTGTGAGCAGGTCGGCAAGTTAAAAATTCCCCGATTTTACCAGAATTTTGAACAAAAACTCGATTTTCCTTGCATTTTCCCTGACATTTTAGTCCACTTTCAAATTCCATGTAAATTCCCAGTTTTCCCGATTTCCAGAGTGCGCATGAATCCTGCATATATACATTTATTTTTAAAATTCTATATGCATGTTACTAACCATATAAACATTTATTTTTTAAATTCTATATGCATATTACTAACCATATGAACATTAATTTTAAAATTCTATATGCATGTTACTAACTATATTTACATTTATTTTTAAAATTCTATAGGTCAAAAATATACAGGAAAAATATTTCAAAATAAAGTAAACTTTACCAGCAATAAACTTAGTCTGCCGAAATACAACGTCTTCTGTTTTGCCAGATTCTCGCTCTTCAAGAAGCTCTCCAACACAAGCTATGACCTTCAGTCCTTCAGATAAAGAATGAGCTACTTTGTCAGCAATCAACTGAAAATTATTACAAATCACATTATCAATGGTTTAAATGGACTCTTTAAAATCGGCAATTTACATCCTTATTTTAATCAGATTTCTTTTTTCTAACAGTCAGTGATTATAACCAATAAAAACTGAGTAAGAACATTAAAATCTTTATTACAATATTTTTTGCATAACATCTTTTCGAACATATTACAATGTGTGAAGCCTCTAGACCTTTCAGGTACCTTATTCCCATTATCATAAGGCAAAACTATTACAAATAATAAGGTTAAATGTTATGTAGCTCATGCAGTTACAAAAAAAGTTAAAATTTGCCTAAACTAGTATATTCCAGTGACAAAATATGTATTGTTGCGAACACGTAATATTTCTACATTATATTAGAGATTTCTAGAGGTTTCTATGGAGAATTTATAAATGGGAGTCATCATTGAGTCGGAAGTTAGCTGACGTGATACAAGCTACATTGGACTGTGATTTTTGTCAATGTTTTGAGAATAGTAGCTGCTGTTTTGTGATTTTTAAATTCGTCAATATTTTGAGAACAATATCATTTAATTTGTGAAGCATTTAAGCGCTGTTTGACTGCATATTATTCCTGTTTATATTGTGCTTGTGAATAAACATGTTAGTTATCCAGAAATTTGGACTCAATCCTGTGTGCACACCTACGATTCCAGAGGATATGCCATAACAGTTTTAAATTAACAAGAAAGATCAATCATGCATATGAAACACTATCCAACTGAAATACAATTTTATTTAAACATTTCTAAAAAATGTGATACATTCAGCGGTGAAATGTTTTAAATTATCACAGTACTACAGTAATTTATTATACTTGAAAACTTAAAACTGCATCGAAATATAAATCGTCTGGCTCTCTATGTAAAAGCAGTGAATATTTCATTCATACACTTATATTTCAGACTCTAGATCTAAATAGTTTCGTGTGAAAAAAACTTCAATACTTATACAACTCACCTTGTTATCACTTGATTTGTTTACATTCTGTATAAGTTAAAATTAAGCTTTGTTATAGAAATAATCAAAGTTTAATGATCATTTAAAGTAAAAAATATTGTAATTGCATAAGCACAGAATTTAGATACACAAATAAGCAAAATTAAAGCAGTTTTATGATGGATGCAACACTAAATATAAATTTAAAAGACCCTTAAATATAACGATCTTTACACACATTTTATTTTGCAATGACATGATGTCTTCATATATTATGGGTGTAATTATTATTTTTATTTAAAAAACAACCTAACATATT
This sequence comes from Amaurobius ferox, assembly GCA_951213105.1. Taxonomy (NCBI): domain Eukaryota; kingdom Metazoa; phylum Arthropoda; class Arachnida; order Araneae; family Amaurobiidae; genus Amaurobius; species Amaurobius ferox. Next base: position 14,832,360 of record OX578154.1, on the reverse strand, counting down.
ATGCTGAAAAATCTTTTTGACATTTTATGTAATAATTTGAATATTTCCTAAAATTTTGGAAGCAATTTGTAAATTTTAACTGCACTTAAAAAATGTTTGAAAAATTAGGTCCTGAGGGTTCAATGCTTTCCATTTTTTCAACCAGGGTTAAATTCGAAACTAATTGGGTGACACACATTATTCATTTTTATCCCCATATGTCCCACAGTCAGTCTCAACAACATAATAAAATTTAATTTTGATAAAAACATTTTTACCACAGTTATCATGTGAAAATCCAAGACATTAAAAAAAAAACTAAAACAAAAATAAGATTGAAAACTGGCTGCAGTGCCAACAGCAAGTGGTCACTATTTTTAGCATAAATTTTAAAAATAAAAATACTTTGATGATTTTACGAATAAAATAGATACCCCACAATCAACGCCTCCTCTGTTAAAGGTAGAAACAGACAATGAGTAAATTACTTGACTCACCTCATCTGTCTCTCCAAAAACATTCCGCCTCTCAGAATGGCCAAGAATTACCCATTCAGCTCCCACATCTTTTATCATGGCTGGGCTGCAAATTCAATTTTACAATATAAAACTCCTTTACTCTCATGTTAACTAATAGCTTAATAGCTTTTAGTTCAACTATTGATAAAAATAAATGTACAGCATTTGCAGATTTCAAAAATTTCCATATACAGGGTAATTGAAAAGTTGCACACATCTAATTTTAAAATCATATAATGTACCAAGAAGTTGATATAGAATTTTTTTTCAGTTAGGTGGCACTGACTATTTTACCACAAAAATATATCAGAAATACAACCTGCTGTTTTTAATATGCCATACAATAATTGCAGAGCACAAACCTCCTTATTATCAATCGTAGAACATGGTAGTACATGGAGGTACAATTGAACATTTTCCCAAAATGAAAAAAAAAATTCTTTTAGAGTAATATTTATCTAGCTATTATTATGGGAAAACTAGATCTGTTGGGGACAAAGTGAAGAGAGGCAGGCCTTTCATTTTAACTCATGATAAACTGTCTGAAACAGAGAATGTGTTACTGAAACTTTTCAATTCACTCCTTAATGACATAGGAATGGCTAGTGAAATATTGCTCCAAAATAAAAATTATTTCGCTCAGAGAAAATACCGTATTCTTCGATTGGTAAAAAAGAAGTCTGCAATTATCGTCTGAGACATTCAAAATAGCAATGATATTTATGATATATGTAGGTGGCCATAAAATAACTTTCCCTGTTTAGAGGCATCTACAGCTAAAACTAATGAACAAAATGAAATCAAATTTCAAACACAGACTGTGGAAGGCATAGAGAGGATGAATTCCGCAAAAAACAAATCAATTTAGTACCAAAAGTCGCCAATAGGGGGGGATTTTGGCACTGTTGGAGCTGAAAACGAGTGAATAATTACAATGAACGCACGCAAAATAGAGTATGCAGAATTTCAATAATATTTTAGTAATAAAAAATGAACATACCATACAGTTATGAATGAATTTATGAAACTCACAGAAAATAATCTTCTATTCATCAACATTAGGGTCCCCTGAACCAAGTGCAACATTTTCAATATGCTGACCTTCCCTGTGTACAACATACTGCATCTGGTGTATGACGTTCTTTACTGCTGCATGTAAACTGTCAGTTTGGATATTTGTAACAGCCCATCTTAAGTTCTATTTCAAGACATGCAGGTTTGGAATGCCACCAGCATATGTAACGAATTTAAGGTAGCCTACAGCCAAAAGTCACATGAAGTGATGTCCGGGAATGGGTGGCCATTCCAGCAGAAAATATTGAATGATAACTCTCTCATTACGGAAATGCTGATGTAAAAGGCGCTGTACTGAACAATGAATATGTGGCCATGCTACATCTTGCATAAAAATTATTGAGTCCAAGCATTGTATTTGCTGCAATTGAGGAATAACAAAATTTTGCAACATTTGCCAATATTTTTCACCATTAATGGTGCAGTGCAGGTAATAGGATCTGTCCGAGTTACATTCTCAAAAAAGTATGGTCCTATTGTGAAATTGGCTGTGAATTCACACCACACGGTTACTTTTGGAGAATGCAATGGCACTTCCTGGATCACTGTGAGAAGTTCAGATGCCCAAATTTGGCAGTTCTGAGTGTTGACTGGCCTATTCAGATAAAAATGTGCCTCATCTCCCCACAATATTTTCCAAGGCCAATCAATGTCGATTTCCATTCGGGCAAGAAACATTAGCGCGAAGGTGAGGCGCTTATCATAATCTGTGATTTTTAATGCTTGCACACGACTCATCTTATACGGATAGAAATGCAGCATTTTCCATAAGATTTTCCATACAGTAGCATAGGGCATATCGGTTTGGCGAGCTATTTCACGAGAGCTTAGACCACTACTAGTCCCTGTGTCAAACATATCAGTAGCAACTTCTGTTACTGCATCTTCTGGTACTGTTTTTTGTCCTCTGCCGGCTCTAAGTCCTAACGATCCAGTTTCCTCGAATTTTTTAATCATAGCTCTCAGTGCTACAGCAAACATTGGACCTTTACGCTGGTTATGAATCCTTCTAAATTCCCTAAGAGCCACCACGGCATTACACTGTCGAGTGTAGAACAGTTTTACAAGTAAAGCAAGTTGAGGTAAGGTAGGGCACATATTAAGTACAAATCAACAGTCAATCAAAGAACTGCTAACTGACTGAACGTTCATTCCTTCTTTTTTAAAAGGAAAGAGTGGAGCTGCTGTCATGTATGTACTAGGAAATTTGCATAATCTATCTCGATATACAAATTTCCTAGTGCGTACATGACAGCAGCACCAAAATCTCTCCTACTGGTGACTTTTGGTTGTTTTTTTTTTCTTTTTTTTCCCGCGGAATTCATCTCCTTAAGATGCCTTCTACACTGTGTTTGAAATTTGTGTAGTTTCATTTCGTTCATTAGTTTTAATGGCTGATGCCTTCAAACAGGGAAAGTTATTTTATGCCACCCTGTATTTATATTAGCATTACTTAATCGATAAAAATTCTATCTACGACTTCAATTTCTCAGTGCATTATCTTACTATTTAAAACATCAAAATCCATGTCGGTATGTCCCCTTATACCTTAACATCTCTCGTTGTGTCCTATTGCCTTAGCAGCTCGTGTTTTTTCTAAAATATAGAATTCAATCCAAAGTTGCAGGAAACTTTCCAAAATTTGAAAAATTCGGTACTTACGTATTAACGCCACCGCAGCTACAGATTTGGCGGTTTTTAAGTGCCGCAAATCTACACCTAAAATTCTTGCGACAAATCATAAAATAAAACACTTTGTTTAAAATCAAAACACTCAAAATTCAAAACACTTTATTTAAAAACAAAGTAGTCAATCGGATTTCGGTGGAAAATGGGCCGATAGAGTTTAACATAGATTCAAAACAGTCTCAATTTTCTTTCACCTGATGCTGTCGCCATATGAACTCTGATAAATAAGATTCCAAATGATGTCTCGCTGTCCCTCCTGTCTATGTCTCTTGTTCCTCCATTTAGCCCCCACATTCTCTCAACTGTTTGTGTATGAACTCCTGTATCAGGATCAATAAAATTGTATTTATGATTAACTTTAGCATGTAGGAATCCTTCTATTTCTATTCTATTTGTTTGGTAACCTTTCCAACTGTCAGAATAAATTGTGCTACCATCTGCAATGTTTTCAATAATTTTATCAAGAAGGGTAGAGCCAGTTCTATTAGGAACAGTGAAAACAAACGAATCTTTTGTTTCTCTACATATACCACCAAACACCCACTGTTCGGGTAATACTCGACCACAATTATTTTTACGTTTAGTAAACAAACTTTCATCAATTTCCACAATGCAATCTGGTCCACCTACCTTCTTGTTTGGTTTATTCTCCATATCCAAGACACATAATTCACACATGTAATTGTTCCAATCTATAACAGTTTTATCCGATAAATCAAGTTGCTTTTCACAAAATTTAATCGACGTCAACTCTTCGCACCAGCAGTATATGAATCTCAAAGCTGAACAAAATGGAATTCTGCTTCCCTCAAACCAGTTATCTTTTCTAAGTCCCACTTGCTGATCACACTGTCTTAAATTACATTTCCAAAACTTACGTTTACCAAAATAAAGTTTCATGTCATGGGAATTGGTACATTTTCGGTTTTTTGGTAAAATATTTCGCTCCTGAAAAAATAAAATTGCATCTTATTCTGTTTTTGGCAAATCCCAAACACGCATTTTCGTAGCACTAAAAAATGGCGTCAAAAATCAGCAAACAACAAGGCAACAAGGAATCCAAAAGATAACTGTGTGCGCATGTGAACAACAAGATTGCTCTTTATTGGCGCATTAGCGCAACTTCTGCTGCGGTGGCGTTAATACGTAAGTACCAAAAATTCAATACATTTTCAAATATGTTTAAAAAACCTCTTAAAAGGGGGAATGGACAATTCCAATTTTTTTTTTTTTAAAGATCTTAAAACCAATTGATATTTATAGAGAATTTTTTTCTGATTTCAAATATCCAAGTGAAAATCTCTCAAAGTAATTATTTATTTAAATATCAAGAAATGAAAAAGTGCAAAATCTACTCAAAACACGAAACGGCCCGTGATTGGCTGTGACGTCACATGGCCTGTTCAACCTGTGATAAAACATTCTACTATGTGCTGTTTCTACTGAGATATTTGCAAGTAGTTGGCATTTAATTTTGTTTACAATTTGTTTATAGTTATTTTACCCATTTGTTTTTGGTCTGATTGAGTTTAAATTACTTGTTCCTTATTTTATTTTATTGTAAACATGAATTCTGGTTTTACTAAAGGGCAATCAGACAATTTGTCTAAGATCGATTTTACTGTGATAGCGCTCTCTTTCAGAAATAATAAATATTTTGTGACAGATGAAACTCGAGATGTAAACTTGATACCCTTTTCTTGAAGATTTATAATAATAATAATAATAATAATTATTATTATTATTATTATTATTATGTGAATTATATTTACGTTTAAGGTATCTGTGGTGGAAATCGGAGCATTGCGAAAAATGCAAACACTTTGGATGTCAATTTCTCCAAACGTGATAGATAAAAATGTACATATTTTTTTGTTCTTTCGTTGGTCCAGATTATAAATATATACAATAATTTTAATACTTTGGAACAGTTTTAGAAAACACTTAAACTGTCTATCCGAGCAAGTGGTTTTTTAATTTTTCCTACTTTCAATCAAACTTCTAAAGATAGATATAAATAGTAAGCAACAAAAATATGTATTAGTAAATTTCGTTTCTGAATCTACTTTTTGAGAAAAAAGAAGCTAATATATATTGAACCTTACTGACTTAGTTTTTGAGTAATCGTTTTGACAAGTTGAAGAAGATTGAAAAATTTTCATTTTACAAGTTTGTAATATTTCAAAAACTAAAAGTGCTAGCCATGAACAATAAGCAAGAATTTGTAGCTCTTTTAAAGTCTTGCAAGTGTATATAATTGGGTTTTGGATCTAGTGATTCTAATTTCGATAGCTTAGTTTTTAACTTGGATTTTCCAATAGCTGGGAAAGTTGCAATATTTAAAATATCACGATTGCTGCAGCTCAGTGTCTTTACTTACTCCTTGGTGAAATATGGATGCACAAGGACGAGATACTTAATTTTGTTTAAAAAAAATTATAAGATTAAATAAACTTGGGGATTCTAAAGATGTTTAATGATTGGTGAGGTTTGAACATAATACATGGAAATATACATAATCAAGTAAGTAATTATGTGCCGCCAGACAAGTTTATAAATTAATTTGAATGTAAAATCTCGTCAGATATATTGTTAAGTTTAATATATATATACCACAAAGCAAGTTAAAAAAATTTCATATTTTGAGAAAATTGCATATCTAGAGTCAGAGTATCCAGATAAAATCTGGACGAAAACTAAAAGTGCTAGCTAGCTATAAGCAGTTAGCAAGTAATTTGTAGCATTTTGAAAGTCTGTATACGAAACAAATGAGTGAAAAAAATCGAACAAATTGAATCTTTATTTTACAAAATATTATTTATGCAAAACCATTTCGGCTCCATCAGACTGGACGACCCACCGCTCAATTTTTTTTGTAATGTGCTCTGTAATTTTATGAGTGCAAATAGCCTTTTATAGTTAAGTTTGTTATACAGAGTAAGATCCAACTCCTGTGACAACCTATGAGTTTATGCCGACTACGAGGGGAGAAGGCACAGAGGCAAAATCTCCGATCCGGCAAAGTCGCAGCCAGTGGCCACATTCTCGACGGGATCATTCACCGGGCAAGGTCCCGAAGAACATCCGCCAAGCCCGACCCCAGCCACCGACTGGACCTTGGCTTAGGCCATGAATAGGTGCAGTCCAGTGGTCACGGCCAGCCGAAAGAGTCGGGGCCTGATAGTCCCACTGGTTTGACGAACAGTTCATCGACTACCAGGTAACCTGATTTTTATGCCCCCCCAGGTTGGAGGACCACAGCTACAGAGCCAAGATCCGTAACCACTTCTCAGAGTGGCCCGCCCCCGGGGGGGGGGGGGGGGGGGAGTTTGTTATACAGTAAATTTAAACCCAAAGTTTAGATTGAGCGGTATATTTTTTCTAGGAATTAAAAATAATATTTATGTATTTATGTTTATATGTATATATATTTTTACTCCACCGACTGATACCTGCGCCTTGACGTGGTAGTGGAGCTTGAGTGTTCCGATGATCCTAAGAGCTATACCGGCGGTAGCTTTTGCTACTGGTAGGGTCTCCCATGCCGGACAGGTCTAAGGTGAGGTTCACAACAAAACGAGGTATCCTGGTCCTCCAGGTTGGGGGTTGGGAGTAAGGCATACTGCCTCGCCCTGTAAAATCCTCAGGGGTCCACTTCTTTTGTGGATACGGGTGTTGCAATCCCGAGGTACTTAAGCGATCTTTTCCTCCTAGCTGCAAATTGCATCAATGCTGAACCCCTAGTAAGCATCACTTCTGTTTTATGGGCCTTAGTACCACCCTTCGGCCTCTGCCGTAAGGTATACCGTTTTGGGCTCGGAAACGGGACCATGTGGTTGTATTGTGAAAAGGGCAAAGCGGCGTGGATCTGTAGTATTGCTTTTAAGAAACGTTTGTAGTAAACGGTTCCAGAGGCTGAGTCCCTTGGTTGCGTTGGTTGGATGGTGGGGAGTGTTTCATATCGAGAAATCCCCCTTGGATCCTTGTTGATCTCTGGGCCCTGTGCACCTGGTGCACGTTATAGCCCGCTCCGCATCATCCAGCTTTGCGAATGACTCCGGCGGTTACACTTTTCACGTTAGAAAAGTGTGGGGAGACGGGGCCTAGCGGGGGCTCTGATCAAACTGGAAGTAATCCATGGTTTTTCTCATTAGTGGATACAGCATGGAGATTCTAGATGTTCCATTTCCTAGCTCTCCATGCTGCCATAGAGAAAGTGTTGAAGGATTGGTTACACTTTTGTGTGATTCCCAATCAGCCATTGAGACAGCCCCTCTGGGGTTGAATCTTAGTAAAAAGGAGGAAAACTGCAGTCTGGCTGTGGAAGGAAGTGGAGTCGCGAACCTTGGTGACCGACACACTGAAACCATGGCTGAGACGCAGGAAGTACTCACAAAAGCACAGAGGCGCAGGAGGAGGCGCATTCCTAGGCAGCTAGACCAGAAGTTTGCAAAAGCTGGTGCTGTCAAAGAGAAGGTCGGAGGCACCAAACGACTTAGGTCGGATAGAGCCACACTCTCTCCAAGAGATCTGGTCAATAAAAAGAGATCAAGGACTGACATCCAACCTGGATCATATGCTCAGGCAGTCCAGGTTATAAAAATGGCAGTCATTAAAGATTCCTTCCCTTCAAGTAAGCTGAGCAAGGAAGAGGTTGACATCATCCAGATGGAGATTCTCGGTAAAATAGATGAGATACCCACTGGTGAGCAACTTCCGAAGATCCATGGTTCTGGTTTATATGCTGGAGCCTTGGTGCTTCAGTGCAATGATGCAACTACTGTGGAATGGATTAAGAAAACCTTCCACAATAACAGACAGGTTTTAGGTGAGGTACTCAAAGTCTTGAGTGCCAATGATCTATCCAAACCTGTCAAGGTGGCCTTCAAGACCAGAGATGTTTACACTAAAGAGCCGAGCGTTTTGCTGAAACGGCTGAACCGTTTCAACCCGGAGTTGAAGTCTGAGGAGTGGCGTGTTCTGCAAAACTTTGTGGAACTCCTCTCCATAAGATGGATCTTCGAGGTGGACTCGGAGGCTGCGGATGCGATTCGCAGAGCTGACTTTGGTGCTCACACCAGTTTGGACCGTGGAGTCTTCAAGATTCTTCGGGACCCAAATGAAAGGCCCAAAAGGAAGATGGAGATGGAGGTACAGCCAGAAGATCAGGCAACCTCCTCTCAGGTGAGTATCACTAATGTTGATACTATGATACCTAAGCTTGTTGAACTGGAAATTGCTTCCAGCTATGATAACATGCTGTATGCTAATCCATTGCTTTCTGATGACGAGCTGGAAAGACGCATGCAGGATTTTGAGAATGACGTGCCTGACACTGATCATTCTCATGATACTAGGAAGGCCACTTCCTCCTAGTTTTTTGCTGCCCTTGTTTCTTTCCTTTTTATGCGCTGTCTTAATGTTGTGCAAATCAACCTGCACCATAGTCGTTCTGCCTCTGCTATTCTTGGCAAGAGGTTGATGAATGGTAGGGCTGACATTGCTCTAATTCAGGAACCCTGGACCTGCAATAATAAAATTTTGGGTCTTGGTATCAAGGGCTACAATGTCTTTTATGATACATCTTGTCGAAAGCCCAGACCATCCGACTCGTCCTAGGACTTGGAGCACTTTAATGGATGGCCGGATGATACATCTTGTATCAGACCTAGAGCTTGTATTGTTGTTAGTAACAAACTCAATGCTCTTCACCTTGTGGAATTCCTTGATGGTGATAATGTTGCCATCAGAGTGAACTTCAAAAATAATGAGCATTTAGATGAATTCATCTTTGCTTCTGCTTATCTTCCTTATGAAGAAAGAGAAACTTTTACCAATGTCACTACTAGTCTCATTGAGTACTGTAGTAAGGGTAAAAGACTGATCATTGGCTGTGATGCTAATGCCCACCATACTGTGTGGGGCAGTAGTAACTGCAATAGTCATGGCGATGATCTCTTGGAGCACATTGTCCACTCCAACCTTTTTATTCTCAACAAGGGCAACTCGCCCACTTTTGTTACAATAAATCGACGTGAAGTCATCGACTTGAGTATATGTAACAATATTACATATGACTGTGTTTTAAACTGGACTGTTTCAGATGATATATCTTTGTCTGATCACCGTTTAATCACCTTTTCTGTTAAAGGTCTTACAAAATTGACCATGGCAGCAGGTAGGAACCCCAAACGTACCAACTGGGTTTCTTACAGAGAAGATCTTCTTTCAAAACTTGCAGATCATTCTGGTAAGTACTCTTCTAGAGCTGAAATAGATTTGGCCGTTGACCACATGCAACGATCCATTATCTTTTCATATTACCAGAATTGTAAGGCTACTAAAGCTGTCTCCCCAAGGTTAGTTCCTTGGTGGTCAAAAGAGCTCAGCTGCTTACGTAGCAAATGCAGAAAGCTCTTTAATAGAGCCAAAAAGAGTGGTGAATAGCAGGTCTACAAATCTGCTCTAACTACCTACAATAAGGCAATCAGAGACTCCAAGAGGAACTCCTGGAGAAACTACTGTGACGGCATCAAAGACGTTTCTGCTACTGCAAAAATGGTCAAGCTCATGTCAAAAGACAGAAATTGCAACCTAAATACTGTTAGGTTACCTAATGGTGGCTATTCTGGGACTGGGGAAGAGACCCTGGATGAAATGTTCAGGGTTCATTTTCCGGTTTCTGAATCTAATTGCCACAGCACCACTCCTGCTGCTCACCTCACTTCTACTTGTAACAGCAGTAAGTGGAGCATTGCTAATAGTGTGGTCACTTTGGATAGGGTTAATTGGGCTTTGAACTCTTTTAAACCCTATAAAACTCTAGGGATTGATGGCATCATTCCCATCCTTCTTCAGGAGGGAATTAAGGTGCTTGCTCCCATTCTCTGCAGAAGCTACAGAGCTTGTATTGCCTTTGGTCATGTACCTTCTGCCTGGAGGCATACAAGGGTAATCTTTATTCCAAAGATTGGTAAGGATAATTATTATGAGGCCAAATCCTTCAGGCCTATTAGCCTTACGTCTTTTCTTTTAAAAACTATTGAAAAGCTCATTGACAGGTATATCAGGGAAGTGACTCTGGCTTCTATGCCTCTGTCTAACTCTCAGCATGCCTATCAACCGGGTAAATCTACGGATACTGCTCTCTACAGTCTCTCCTTTATTCTGGAGAGAAACTTTAATGCCAAGGAAATTGCTCTAGCCACTTTTCTTGACATTGAGGGTGCTTTTGATAAAGTTCCTATTGACACAATCCTACATGCTCTTGATAGGAAGGGTGTTGACATGACGATCTCTTGTTGGATCAAGAACCTATTATCTAATAAGTATATCTGTGCATCTTTGCTTGGTGACAACAAGATTGTGCATGCTCTGGCAGGCTGTCCGCAGGGAGGCGTACTTTCACCAATTCTTTGGTGTTTAGTTGTAGACTCTCTTCTGGACAACTTAACTAGTTCCGGTGTATCCTGTGTTGGATATGCTGACGATGTTGTCATCATTGCCAGAGGCAAATTTGGTAACACTGTCTCTGATATGATGTCCACCGCTCTTAGGGGTGTTGAGACACGGTGCAAAAATGCTGGACTTTCTGTAAATCCACAGAAAACAACCATGGTTGCGTTCACAAAAAAACGCATTCTTAACCTTAGAGACATTCGCTTCTTTGGTCAGAAGCTCATCTGCTCCAAGGAGGTAAAATTCTTAGGAATCTTCTTTGACATGGGTCTCAACTGGAAGAGACACCTGGAATACTGCATAACTAAAGCCAAAAGAATCTTCTGGTCTTGTAGAAATGCTATTGGGAGAACCTGGGGTCTGAATCCCAAGGCTATCCATTGGATTTACTCTATGGTAATTTGTCCCATCATCTCCTATGGCTCCATTATTTGGTGGTCTAGAGTCAGATGTGAAACTGCTAAATTAGATTTAATTAAGCTTCAAAGGATGGTATGTACTGCGATCTCTGGTTGCATGAAAACCACTCCCACTGCAACTCTTGAACTTTTGCTTGGATTGCACCCTCTCTACATGCACATTGAAGCTGAGGCTCTCATCTGCATGAACAGACTTAAATATCTGAAACACTGGAAGGACTATTCTAAGTATTTATCTTGGAGTGGTCTCAACAGTAATGTTATAAATCATCCTTATTTCCATATGCCATCTATGTAATTCAGGTCCTTTCACGGGATGACTGGAAGAGGACTCCCACCTACAATAAACAAAATTGTATTGTATGGTACACAGATGGCTCGAAGATTGGCACCAGTACTGGTGCTGGTGTTTGCTGTCTGGATGATGGCACTAACATGTCTTACCCTCTAGGCAGTCATGCTACTGTCTTTCAGGCTGAGGTCTATGCTATTCTAATGTGTTGTAGAATTTGCTATGACAGAAATTATAGGAGCAACCAGATTCTTATCTGTTCTGATAGTCAAGCTGCTCTTATGGCCTTAGGAAAGTCTACTATGACGTCTTCCCTTGTCTGGGAGTGCTATAATGCACTGTGTAATATTGCTAGCAATAATAAAGTCATGCTCTACTGGGTGCCTGGACATTCGGGCATTCCAGGAAATGAGCTGGCTGATGAATTGGCTAGGAAAGGCTCAAGTATTCCTTTTATTGGTCCTGAGCCGGCTTTGGGTGTTCCCAATGAACTAACTAGAAGACCTGTCTATGACATCTTCAGAAAGCTTCAGTGCAAAAACTGGCGTAATATTAAGGGCCAAAGGCAGGCGAAAATTCTCAACTGCAATTGCCCTAGTATACGTCAGAAGGAATTATTCAGGCTCAGTAGAACTGGCATCAGAAGGGCTGTCGGGCTCCTTACTGGACACTGCACCCTTAAAAGACACCTTAATATTATGGGTGTCACGAAAGATTCGCTTTGCAGAGGCTGCAAATACAGTGAAGAAACTGCCGTACACATTCTCTGTGAATGTGAGGTGTTCTCCGCCCATAGGTTCGAACACTTGGGTCGACATGTGATCGAGCCCTGGGAGTTGTATGACATTCCTGTCAAGTGCCTGCTGATTTTTGCTTCGACTACTGGTCTCTTTTCTTAAGGACCTTCACTTGTTGGGGTAGTACAATAGACCTCTGGTCGATGTGCTGGGCTCTTCCGGAGCCACCCACCTTCATGTCATTCATTCATTCATATATATTTTCATGAATATATTTTTTATTATATTTATATGATTTGTGAGGATTATAAATATAGTATCTAATAATTTATTTATAAACTAAAAGCAGTTTTAAATTGTTTCTTATAATATTATATTTTAAAACCTATAATAAACAGTAAATCATTTATGATTCTGAATAGGTGAAGGAATTTTAAATTATTTTCCATTTAATTTCTATTCCTTTTGTGCAATGTTTCAAATTTGTGATTTATTTTTTTTTTAGATAAAATCTATTTTATAACTTTTCAAAAACACATGTACTTAATGAAAATACTAAATTGCAACTGCTCACTGCAGTATATACAGATATAAAAAAATTTTATGCATGGAATTTTTTATATTCACTAAACTAAATACGAACATCACACACTAAACTGGGTACAAAGTCAATAATCCACTTTGAATGTGGCTTTAAATTCATTCATAACAGCAAAACTAAAAATAGAGTGCGGAACCAGTAGTGGATTTTCAAAATTTATTAAATCAGTTTATTAATAATTAAAGAAATAACTTCTCATAAAATGGCTTTGAAAAGTGCATTACAGGGTACCTGGCTATCCCCCCAGGCACTGGGGCCCCATTTTTCGCCTTCTACGAAACACAGGGGGTGATAGGGTTATTCTACAACCCACCCCTACACGGGGAATATATATATATATATATTTACTTTTTAATTCACTAAAAATCATCTAATAATCGTATGAATTCCATTCACAGTTTGTTTGAAAGAGAATTTTTTATATCTTTCCAGTGGTGTCAAGGACACTCGGTGATAATATTTGAGGTTGCTAAGGGACTGATTTGTGCGAATATCAACCAAAATTGTTGTAAATTGGGCTAAACCATAAAATAACTAAAAGAAAATTTAAAAAATAATGCACCTATTTGGTTCCTGAAGTACCTATGTACCAATTTCATGGTTATACTACACTTAGATTTCCCGCTACAAACTGCACACATACACACACACACAGAGACAAATATCATTTATTAAGATGCAATCTGGAATTCACCATGCACAACCAAAGGAGAGAATTACAATGACATTAATGTACACAATAGTTTTCAGACATGGGGAGCGGAGTTAAATCATATATGTTGTAAACACAACATAAGACTGCATCCTATAAAATTTAATAAATGCATTTAAAGTTACTGATTTGCATTTTAGTATTAATGCATTTACATGTATACATAGTTCCATTAAAAAAAATCCAAGAGTGTGTTACCTAATTTCACCAGTGAAGGCACCACTTGCAACTTTATAACAATTTTGAGCAGCAACTCCTATACTTTTGGGGGCTTTAGACACAACATAGTCAATGTAAATAGGAGAACATCCAACAACCAATTCTGAAAAAGATAGCAATATATATAATTGACAGAAGTGGAATAAATAAATTGAAAGACAATGAAATATGTTGTTAAATATGTAGTTTTTCACTAAATACCACTGCTGATAAAACAATTTAAATGTTAACCAAATGAATAAAAATTTTATAGAGCATCAATCCCTTTTAGAGCAGTGGTTCTTTGCAAATACAAATGCAATTTTTCAATTGTAAAGTAAAATATTCTTACATCTAATTTTACTTTGATTGTTAGATTAAAGCATTTGAACTATTTAGTTGAACAATTTTATTCTTTAAAACGTAGATATTTCATACTTTATAAGAACAGAAAATTGAATTTAGAATAATTTGTATACTTATTTCATTATCAGTCAATTCTTCAGAACAATAACTGCCCTTTTTTACTTCAATTTTGTACTTCTTTGTTGTTGTTGAGACCCAGACCGTCCGACCTACCAGAAAAGTGTAAGGAAACTGTTTGGACGGCCGGGAAGTGCCACCTAATTTAGATCGGAACCCAGTGGGAGAGGCATCCACAGGGACCGTACCCTCCTTCCCCTACCACCAACCTCTCGGAAGGACTTACGGACCCACATGTTTAACGTGATCGTACTCCGCGTGAACACGGAGGCAGTTTTGGCAGAACGGCTGGAATCGAACCCGGGCCTACCGAGTGCAACTCCAGCGCGCTAACCAATGGGCTACCGCGCCAATGGGCTACCGGGCAAGTTGTGTGTACTTCTTTGTATAATTGTTTAATTTATAAAGAATTAAACGAATGCAAGTGCATTGTAGGTGTAATTTAACTCATTTTATACATAAATAATATTTAATTTTAATTTTTATATTGACCAAAGAATTTTAGATTAATTTGCGGTCTAGCAGTGGATTGCTGACTCAACTTTGAGATAAGCTATCTTAGATGACTTTGAAGTACTGTAAAGGAAGAAACACTATGAACACCCAAATTTCATATTCATTAAACTCAAGCACTCCATACCCTCCCTATAGGTGGTAGATGCTTGCAATATATACATTTTAACATCATTTATACATTTTAACATTCAACGAATTTGATCAAAAAAGGTCTGATGAAATACACAGAAGACTACTGAAATACTTCCTACCTATTAAAATGCAGATTCCCAAAAAGTCGCATGCTGATTGAATATCCGGAAAGTCGTGGGCTACCAGATTGGCGAAGTAAAAGGAATGAAAGTTTAACCCAGTGAATCGCGCCAACTTGGCACACTTTAGTACTTTGAAAAATGAGTGTGTGTGGGGGGAGGGGGGGGGAGGGTCTATTCTATCGATCACCCCAATTAAGTATCAATTCATAAATAAATTTTTCTATTTAATCAAATTATAATAAATCTCATTTTTGTGATATGAATAAAATCTATGCTTTAGGTATATCTGTGGCAGAAATCAAAGCTTTACAAAAAATCTAAACACTTTGGGCACTTATATCTCTGAGCCTAATAGATAAAAATGTAAATAATGTTTCTTGTTTTGTCGAAACCATGGTTGAACTTATGATGTACATAAAAATAATTTCAATATTTTAAACTTTTTTTAGTGAAAAAATTTAAAAAGCATCTGCCCAAAAGATTTTTTTTTTTTCATTTTTCTTACTTTCACACAAAATATCTTCAAAACTGTAAAAGTTAAATATAAATAATGAACAACAAATCTGCCTATCTGTCTGGAAGGCTTGGGGGGAAATTAACAAGCTTAGTGAACCTTTTTAAATATTGCCAAATTGATGGAAATTTGCCAGATTAATGGAAATGATGCCAAATTGATAAAATTTAAACTAAAAACATAAGAGGGATATTAATTTTATGAATGAATTGGAATTCAAACTAATTAATGGTTCAATCCCAGAGAACAGTACGGTCATTTTTTTTTTTTTTTGTCGCACCAAATCGACGATAAGCAGAGTGCTATATTGCGACCTTGACGTCTTTTTGATACCCCTGGCAACCCTCTTTAAGGAAACTTGTGCAGAACAGCAGTGCATTTCTTGCTCTGCTGTTATGCTCAGTCGTTTTGAACGTTTTTTGATTAACCAACCATGCTATTTTTGGATTTAACCACGTGTTGATTTTGGAATTTGATTGATTGAAGCAAGGTTTGGAGATCTTTTTTCATTGCTTTCCAAGTTTCTTTGATTTGTTTTCTGTGTGCTTAAAAAAATGGCTGTGAAGTGTTCTTGTTGAGACCCAGACCGTCCGACCTACCATGGCTGTGAAGTGTGAAAGATTTAGTATTATTTTTTTCATGCTTTGAATGGTAGTGGTAAAATGAATGTGATTGCATGGTGCATGAATCAGTGGCTAATTGCAAGTGGGAACGTACATTCCAAGTTCCATTTTTTGTCTAATTTCCTTTTTAAGTATCGTTTTTTATCAAATTCTGGTACTTTTCGGTTACAACGGGGTGGCAGTCGGATCCGATTGCAATATGGCAACAGAGGTTTGTGGACCTAGGTAACTATATTGAATAATATAGCAAAATTGACAAAACACTATAAAATCCACAAAAATGTTGCCAATTTTCAAAAATTCAATAACTTGTAAAAGCAACACTATTAATTAAATTTAGTTCATCTAATAAGCCCTACAGTTTCTGATGAAAAATACAAATGATTCTAATCATTTGCACAAATAATAAATAAAGAATGTGACCCACTGTATCAATTTATAAAGGCATAAAAGAGAAACCTTGAAAATTAATTTCAAATTTTTTAGGTTCACATTTTTATTCATCTTTTAAAAAGAACAATTTTTGTAGAATAACCCATAAACGTTATGAAGGCATACTATGAGATTACATAAAACTACAGTCATGTTTTATTACCAGTATTTGGATCACATGGGCCAGCAGTTAGGAAACCTATAATTCCATCGATTGCAGCTTTATTTCCATTCATCTTCCAGTTTCCACCGACGAAAAATTTTCTATCAGACATCCTGATCTACAATAAAACCATTGTAAATAAAACATTTTAATTCATATACAAAAATATAATATAAAGAAAATCAAGCATATTATTCTAATATATAATTTTAAAAGATGATGGTGAGATCAATCGAAGATATTAAAATAAATATAATAAGAATATATATCAAAGTCAAATTAACTTGTCAAAACGAAACTAAACAAAATCTCTCTAAAATCATTTAACACTTTTACAGAATTTATATAAAGGATCAAGCAATCTATATACTTTTCAAAGAAATTTGGACAACAGTAAAAGTTAGAACACAAGCTAATAGGTGCTTAAAACTGCTAATGAAAAGAACTCGGTCACCTCAATGAATTTAAAAAGCCGACAACGTGCGAAGGTCACTCAATGACAGCCTTCGTACAAATGATGCCAAATGTTTTCAATAAATACGAAACAAAAACAACTAGGACGAATCCATAGACTTGCTTTCATCTCCATGAACAAGAAGCTTTAAAATGTGTTCTTTGACTTTCACCGGTCAGTAATCTGTACGGCTCCACCTCCGTCCCTCCCATATTGGGCACGCCTGAATAAGGTTCCTATATAGACGTATATATAGGACGTATATGTCTGAAGATGAAGCAAATGTGACGTAACACATATACGTACCGAGATATGTCAATCAATAAGAAATTCAAGCTACATAAGCTGGATATAATTTTTTTTAACTATGCAGTCTTTTAGCGTTGAAGACCCAGACCACACGACCAACCCAAGGGTTTATGGTAGCAAGATGTGTGGCCGGGCAGTCTTTTAGCGTTGAACGTTGAAGGCCCAGACCACAGTCTTTTAGCGTGTACTTTTATACACGATTAATAAGAATTTGATATTTTTGTAAATAATACTTGAAATTGATATAAAACAATCTTGAAATGATGTTAGATAATTGTTAAAAGGAAATCTGCGTTGTTATACATATTAAAATATAACACTTACTTGATTGATACTTCGGTAAAATATTATATCCAGCATAATAACCATAATATCATTATAGGCATATATTGAGACAAGAAAGAAAATAGATGAGTTGCAACAACGTCACATCCCCCTAGCAACGGTTGCTACCGCCATACTCTTTGTAGACGCCGTTCAGCATTACTCCAGCCAGCCAATAATTTGTCGATAGCAGGGCGCCTGGAGCAGAGCTCCGTATCCCTAGTCAGGTAACATATATGTGGGTCATAGTCTTCCACTGAACCTAGTCCTTCAATAGGGGCCAATAATGATGAAGAAACAAGTTAGTAGTAAACAAAGAATGCTGTAAACAGTGATCTTATGTGATCTTAAGGCCCCAATACATTGCAGAATAAAGAGACGAGTTTTATTTCCAGACGGTACGGGAACTACAGGGGGTCTGTCGCCCTCCGTAGACTCCCGAAGTCATCAATCTTGAAGGGTCCGAGAAAGTGACAGAGTGAAAGTGTGCTGATTTGGCGGGTTATCGCCAAAGAGTGATAAATAATAACTTTGGTTGTGGCTTTCTGTCATGAGTTTCGATCGCACTCGGACAATGAAAATCTACGCACTATTGCTACATTCTACAACACACACACGCACACATATATATATATTATATATATATATACTTTTATATATATATATATATATATATATATATATATATATACATATTTATATATATATATATACATATTTATATATATATATATATATATATATATATATATATATTTATATATATATATATATTTATATATATATATATATATTTATATATATATTTATATATATATATATTTATATATATATATTTATAAATATATATATATATATATATATATATAATTATGCTATTATTTGTAAAAAATTCTATATTCAATATCTGCTAGATTATTTAAAAAATAATAGTCTATTTAAAATTGATTCACACTCTCTTAATAGTATCAAATTGAAAATTATCAATATGTATAGTGATTTAGATATTAATAATAAATTTTTGACATTTCCATATATTGTGCTTATACCTAAATTTCATAAAAATCCTATTAAATTTAGAACGGTTACTAGTGGTCATAATTCATACTCTACCACTGCTAGTAAATTATTACTAAATTATTTAAATGTACTAAATAGCAATTTACGAGATTCTGGTGATAGCTATATTATTCTAAATAACAGTAAGGAATTAAAAAATAAATTAAAAACGCATGGTAAAATAATAGGATTTCAAACTTTTGATTTTAAAGATCTATTTAATAATATTAAGATCACTGATCTATATGATGTCATTTTAGCTTTATATAATGCTTATATTACTAAACATTCTAATCTTACAAAATTTACCAATTTTCCTAAGCTTCTCCATTTTGTTCTTTTCAATAATTATATCTTTCAAGGTAATAAATTATACTTACAAGTCTCAGGTGTTCCACAAGGTGGCTGT